>VDFB02000003.1:133959388-134085936 GCA_007258455.2 Sequoia sempervirens
GGAGTGATTTTAAAAATACTAAAAAAAGTTCATTGTGCTAGGGATGTACAAAATTTGCTATGTTATGTTTTTCTGACAAAAAAAAACACCAATTTATGTACGTCCCTCTTTTGAACCCATTAATTTCAACCATTTTCAAAATAAATTAGTAGTTTAGAAAGTATACTCAGAGCACTTCAATCCTTTTTTTTGTTGCATCTCAAAATTTTGAGTGTAACTATCCTCAATTTCACGTCCAAGGTCAGTATTTCCCGATTTTAAAAAAAAGTGGCCACTTAAGCCCCCTCTTTGGCCCCCCATCTTTTTGCACTTACCCAAACACAATAATGAGCAATTGGTCTTAAAATTTCTCCAAATATTCCTTAGATATGAAACTTGCACATGTAAAGCGAGAGGAAGGGTTGTGCCATATACCTGGGCTTTCCTTGGTCAAACCTCGTGTTGGTGTTTCCACCTCCACAATAACAAAGTTGATGAAAGAGATCTTATCTTTTTGAGGAATAGAGGCTACATGAAAAATGAATGATGAATCAATATTGGAGTACAAATCACTTCTCAAATATGGCTTCCTTGAAGGACTGAAATCATACAAATCTCCTCAAGGTTTGATTGTTGTTTGGCTTGATTTTCTTGAAGATCTACAATTGTTAGATTTCACAACAAAATGATAACATAAACATGAAAAAACTCACATAAAACTTGACATGATGCCTTGATATTGAAATTTTGCAACAAATATGCTCTTGACTACTCTTCACTTGCTTGATAATGCTCTTGATCTCCAAAATCACCTCTTAATGCTAGTTAGATTTCAAATGATGCAATGACTAGGTACTTATATGTAATTCATCTAATTTTTTATAAACAAAATCTCAATAGCCAACATTTGACATTTGAAATTAAAATATAATAAAATGCCAACTCTGACATTAAAATTTGGAGGAAAAATAGGACCAAGTCACCTAGGGCGACTATGTCCCAACCCTATTTTGCAAGGTGTAAAGCGTTATGAACAAAATTATATTAAATGATTGTGTATATATCCAAATTTGACCACTTCCACATGGTCAAACTCATCTACTTCGTCAATATTAATTAAATGATTTATTTAATTAATATTTCATCTTTCTGTCTGAAGTCTCTAAAGCATTTAATTTAACAATTAAATACTTTACCTTACACCTTTTCATCTCTAAATTAAATAACCATATCAATTTATTTAATTTAGTCATTTAACTCCATTTGAATTAAATCAATTTTAAATTCTTCTTTTTTTCTCTCTCCTTGTCACATCCTCCATAATCCTCTTCTAATCTAGATTAAGTTAATTAATACATGATTAGGATGTGCACACCCTTAATCATGGATTAATGTCACATCCTCAAACTTTTTCCGCTTGCTTCTAATCCCTCATTACTTTTCTTAATCATGTATTTGCACAACCTTAATCTAATCATCTTGCCACATTTAGCATACCTTTTTGGTCAACCTTTTCGTATTCCACATTTAGCATTGACCTTCTTCCCCATGTGAGTTTTTAATTCACATTTATTCATCCAAGATTCCTCTCTTCCCCATGTGAATTTTTAATTCACATTTATCCTTCCAAGACTCTCCTTATTCCTATGCAAGTTCTAGAACCTTGGACTTGTCACATCACTCACATGTGTCCAAGTCTTCTAGAACCTTTGACTTGTCACATCACTCACATGTGTCAAAATCCTACCTTTTGGGAACCTTGTCTTATCCATTAGATTCTCCCAATCATGTGAATTTTTAATTC
Organism: Sequoia sempervirens; assembly: GCA_007258455.2. NCBI lineage: Eukaryota > Viridiplantae > Streptophyta > Pinopsida > Cupressales > Cupressaceae > Sequoia > Sequoia sempervirens. The sequence goes on from VDFB02000003.1 coordinate 133,961,172, forward strand.
ATATTTATTTCTCCAACTACTTTCCTCTTCCCCATGGAGATTTTTAAGGAATTCTAAAATTCTTCAAGTGTCATTTTCATTCTCACTTGGAGACAAGAAGTTCCTTTTTGAGGAAATTTTCTCATCTCCCAAGGTACTTTCAAAGTACTTGTCCTTCCTCCACATCACTTGTACCCTTGCCATCTCACCATGTCCTTTGGACATGTCATCCTCCACATGTCAAGATGTGAGGGCTTGTGAGTCATCAACTCACCATAACCCTTCATGTTGGCCATGGTGGCACAATCTTGACCATTGAATTCTCTAGAGAATTCAATTTCTCCTATAAATACCCTCCTCTTCTAATACATTTTAACACTTCAAGCATTCAAGTATCCTCATGCTAGAAAAATTTTGAGCCATCTTCAAGCTATCATCAAGCAATCCCTTGCATTACAAACCATTTTCACTTCATCACCATGGCATATTTAGTTTAATGTTCATACTACCTTGCATCCATTTTCATTCATTTCCATCAAAAAGGAGCATACATATCAAACAACATCAAGGGCCAACCAAGGAGATTGATACACAAGGAAGGTATAATCATTTTCTTTACTTTTATTTTGTGTTTTCTTTAGGCTAATCATGAAGTGGTTTAGTGTTTTCTTCTTTCATTCTTAGTTTAGTTAGTTTGCATATTTAGAATAGGTTAGTAGAAAACATTGGTCCATAGTTTGAATTAGTTTTGTACATAGGTTTTATTAATAATTATTCAAATGGACCACATAATGCATAATTTAGGACATTATATGTACAAGTAGGTCCAATCACTTAGGGAGGAGCAAAACACGGTGTCAAATTTTCAAGGGTGACAATTTACAATGCTATGTGTGTGTGTGATTCAAAAATATTTTTCATAGAAAGGGAATGGTGAAATGGTGAAGGAGATTATGAATGAGAATTTTTTGTTTTTACCTATATAAAATATTTAGGATAGTTAAAAAAAGGTACTTAGCTAAATAATTAGCCTAGTTAAATGAGTTAGGACTATTAGTAGATAATTAAAATAAATATTAAATTATTGGTGGAAATTAAATAAATTAAGTGTAAGGGTTCTTAGCTCTTTGTAATGAAGATTGTATAGACAAATGTCGAGAATTAATCTTATGATGTCAAAAAGTAAAGACATGTTAGAAAATTATCATTAGTCTAGATACTTCATTGTTCATTATTATACTTCATTTTTATGGTTATGAAAGTGTTCTCCATGGGCATGGGCATGAACATATGCTTGAAATTGAACTTGTAACTTGCAAATGGACCTAAATAACATGATTGTTGTTTGAAAATTGTTCACCTCCCTTATATGCACTCTAAATCTAACAATGAATAAAAAATATTATTTAAAAATACCTTTGGGAATCTACTCCATTACAATTTTGTGATCTCCTCAAGTATACCCCTAAAATTAGTAATTCAATGAGAATGATTGAAGATTAAGACCAATAATTAAACATGCAAAATTCTCCTAGAATGATTTTAGAAGTACAATATGAAGAATTCATCCTTGATTAAGCTCTTTTACCTAGATGTTCTTTTCACACTTAAGATTCTAGATGATAATAATTTGAATTAGAGCTAGTATTTAAATACACCATCCTAGTGTGCAATCTAGAATTATTAACACTTTAGTTAGTTCATTATAACAAGTGTAAATGGCGCATAATTTTAAAACTTGAGCTTAAAAGCTCAAGATTCAAATCTCTAGATACAAAAATGATTTGTATCAAATGTTCACTTAGCTAAATTGGGGAAATGATCAATAAATTTAGAGTTAGAGATTGATTTATAGGCATAAGTGGTGATGATTGAGGTAGGATAATATCATTTTTTTGACTTCCATGCAAAATCAACACCTAACATGCTAGTCAATGGATCAAAGACAACCTAGTCACTATGGTACCTAAACATAAGGGAAAAGGTCATGATTGTGCAATTTTCACCATTAAATTTTAGTTCCACTTTGAGTTGCATACAGGTTACCATTAGAATGTGTGACAAAGAAAATCAAGAAATTGATATAAAAATAAATATTTTTCACATCCATAAAGGATACAGATTTTCATAAGTAAACAACTCATTAATGTTTATTGTAGGTGTTATTTTCTTCATAAGTGTTTCATCAAGAAACCGCAATAATAGAATTTTTTTTATAATGAATGCATTATTTTAGCATTTAAAAATGAGTATAATCACAAATTCCTAAAATTATTTACAAAATATTAAAAGTAGGGAAATGAGTTTTTGAATTAAAAACATTATGTAACTCTAATAACATGGAAAGGAAACCAACCAACTAGATAGATGTAAATAAATTTATCTATATGTCAAATGATATTTTACTCCATAAATAACATAGTAGGGTTTGTAAATATGTCAAAATGTACTTCATCTAAAGATATTATAATTAAGTCTTGCTTAATATAAAAAGTGTTCATAATTACCATAACTAAATTATGCTATAATCAAACTCATGAAGAATTTCTAGTGATAATAAATTCCCCTCCAAATGGTTGTATACATAGGAAAAAAGGAATTAGAGGTAAGAGGGAACAAAAATATCATTTAAAGCACATCAAAAATGTTTAATACTATGATATAAAACATCATATAAGACACATGGAATAAATATCAATTAATACCAATAGAAACTTGTGTAGGTAAATAAAAATGTATTGAATAACAATAGGTTGCATCATGTAGACATAATAAGCAGGTAAAGAAAAAAGTATGAGATGTAATAATACAAAAGGAAGAGGACGAGGCATGCTCAAAGTTGTCCCCAAGCACTGTAACGCCTTGTTGCGTAAACCCCAAAGGACAACTATTACCACAACAATTTTTTTTAAATGTAAATAATGTACACTAAGTTTTCCAATGCATATAACATATACCAATGGTTACAAATTAAACGCCTAAGTCCTTTGGGGTACACGAGGTGACATTACAAAAACTGACCCATAATAAAACTTGATAGATGAAATTCCAAATTCCATTAATATAACCCATTCGTTCACTTATCTCCAATTTTAAAACATACATAAATGATAAAGTAATATGGAAAAGTTAAACCAATATGATAACCATACACATATACATAATAAGATAAACATGGAAATGTAATGAACATATTTCCATGTATACAACATGAACATTAACCGATATTTACAATCATAGATCAAGAAGGAATAACATAGTATGATTATACATTACATCAGCTTCCAGCACATCTCATTGAATAAATACATAAGTTTACATCATAAGACTTCCTAACACAAGTGGGAGTAGTATACATCAATACAAAAAGTACAACTGTAGTATCAAATATACATCTGGTAACATGTTGAACTCTAGATCAAGTTGTATCTAAAAAGTACTACACATCTGCTAACAGGGGACCCAACGGGGTGTGTAGCACGTTCCACCTGACCACCCCTGTGCTAGGAGTAAATAAGGAAGGATCCCTGACCAAGATACTCCAAATAGAAAACAACGAGACTCAACTCCAAACAAGAAAGACATGATAACACAAAGGAAAACATAACATCAAGAGACCACTTCCAGAGGCTAGCAAAAATAACAAATCAAGGGAATGCTAGAGGAGAGTGTCATCGCATAGTCCTACATAGGTTAATCTGACTACCTTTCTCTAGGCACCAACCCCTATCTATGGTTATCTTGACAACCTCTCTAGGCACTGGCCCCATAGGGTGACTCATACGAAACCGTTAACCTCTCATGGAAATGAGGCAACAATATTGCCAACCATGGCCTTCTTAGCCCGCCCTTAGTTTGCTAAAGCCCTAACAGGTGGACGAGACATCCTTAATTATCCTATTAATTTTATTACTACCCAAACCTCTAATTTATTTAATTAAGTTATCACTTGTTACTCAAACTCTAACGTGGGTTATCCTGATAGCCCCTTGTGCGCTAGCGCTGATGTATAGCCACTCTCCCTAGAAACCCAAAACACAAAATCAAGCTCTAAGGGGTTGTACCAACATAAGAAATACTGAATCTCAAAATGGAAATATACGCGAGGAAAATAACATCTTTCCAAAAATCATATGCATAAATACTCATGAAACGGGTACAACCCAAGTATAAACTTAAAAATCACAACTACAATCAAAATATTGACAAGTATCAAATCAATAGACATCATAATAAACCACAATTTTTCCATGCCTCTAGAAGCCTTAAACAAATAACCTTAACTCCTACAGAGGGTTAAACTATCTTGAGGGTCCCCACATGTCCATAAACCAACTCAAGCAAAACAACAATGGACTCAAGGAAAATTGAAGAATTAAACAACTATACAACCTCAAGATTCAGTTAAAGAATGCAAATTTACTATAATTCAACAAACATATTTTAAAATAAGTCATTGCATGATTTCAACCATGAAAAATAAACAATCAGTTTACCCAATCTATTTAATTTGATAAAATCACTCAAATTGATTTAATAAAATATTTGTTTTTTTAATTTATCCAATTACTAGATAAATCTAAGCATTGACACTAACATCCCAAGTATTTTATATCTTTACATCCAATACATCCACATGCATATATATACATATATATATACATATATATACATATATATACACACACATACACACACACACACACACAAACACACACACACACATATTGCATTAAAAATCAACATGGTAATCTAATTTACATAATTATCAATATATTATATTATATATATACATATATACATACATATATATATAGATAATAATAAAATATTAATAAAAAATTAAATTGAATATAATAAAATTTATAAAGATTAAAAAAATTTTAAAATAATTTTTTTATAAACTTAAACCTAAGGAAGTGGCTAGGGAGGCTACGAACCTCCCCATATGGTGAGGCTGCTGCCAACCCAAGGCTGCGTGCAGTAGCCCAAAGGTTGTTGTGTGCAACCATGGGTTGGGTGTGGAACAACCCCCACACCCTGCAATACCAAGGGGGAAAAGAAAACAGGGGTATGTCATGATCATCCCCTCCCCAATTTATTTATTTTTATTAACAAAAATAAAATAAAATTATATATATGTTTTTAAAAAATAATTTTTCTAATCTCTTCAGACTAGACCATAGACAGACATAAATAAACATTTTTTTTTTCATAATAATTTGACTCCTTAGAAAAATAAAATCAACATATTAATTTTTTTTTACAATGAATATATATATATTTGATCAGATCTTCCAAAGAAATTTTTGTTTCCAGACATAAATCTACAACACATTTTTAACAACATAATTTTGTTTCAACAAGAGTACGAATTTTCTCTTCATAAGAACTTGAAATTTCTACAACGAAAATTATGACACTAAATTGATTTAGAGAAGAATAAGAGAGTTTCTTTTTCAATCAGCAAAATACAAGCTTCTTTCTATATGTTTGAAATAGAATATCAAATTAAACCAAGATAGGAAACCAAAACATTTCCAGTAAATTTCCAAACCCTATCAAATTTCAAACAGTATAAATTTTCACAAATGCAAAATTCTTTTAAATATGATCACCAGTTCAAACACGGGAAACAAGACATTCATTTTCATACAGAGATAAAAATAAATAAATAGTAAGAAAGGAACCTTGAGTCCTACACTTTGGATTGAAGTAACAAGCACAAAAACTCCTCTTCCTCTTTTGAAAATAGCCTTCATGAACTTCCTTCTCCTTCCTCAGCAAATTTTTCCCCAATTCTTCTTTCAAGCTCAATTTTGAATCATTATTTTTATAGACAAAGAATAGAGAAGCCTAATTTTTCAAAAACTATTGTTTCTTCTCCAAACCCCCAACAATGCCCGTGAAGAAGAATTCTTCTTTTTTTCCCAATAAATTAAAAGAAACTTCTTTCTTTTTCCAAAAATCCTAAACATGCATTCGCCCTTTTTTTTTTATCTTTTCTATTTTATTTTAAAGCTCACAATTATCACACAACAATTTATTAAAATTCCTTTATCCAATATTTATCCTCACTTGATAAAGGTCATTAAATTATATTATTTCATTTTTGCAAACGATAATTTATAATTATCAACAATATTATTTATTTAATTTATTAATTTATCCCTTTTAATTAAATAGACAACTTTTAATTTAACAATCTTTTAAAATATAATAAATTTAAATTTAACAATTAACTTAACCACATTACATAACTATTTAATTATATTAATTAAAATAACATTATTAACTTACCAAGAATTATCAACCATAAACATTAATTAAATAACACATAAAACATAGATTAAAACAAATGAACAACACAATACCATGCAGAACAAAGATGGGTCATGGACAATGACACCGTTACACACACAATAGGGTGACGAGCTTGGCATGGGGACACTTCCTTATCAACTCCTTTTTAACAAATTCATACTCGTTGGGTTTGTGGGACACGCTCAGACCTGTCAAGCAGGTGGAGTCGGTGTCTAGTACCTGCATCCTGCATGAAAACAATGTCAAGTAGCATATAAAACTCCAATACAGAAACACCACGAAAGGAAGTCACGGGGTAGCAGGGCACTCGCGAACGAGTGATGCTACTCTATCCTTTCACCAAGACCCACTAGCAAACACATCAAAATCCATAAACAAGCATTAAACCATAACATCACCACATAATATTAATGAAAGCCATAACATATCCAAATAGTACGATCACCACATAATGTATCATAAAACATCATAAACAGTATCATGTGCATCGAATCAACTAAACTGTAAATCCACATAGGTCAAACTAGTGAAATAATCACCATCACAAACCCAAGTACAGAACTCAACACAAAAGAGTATCTAGAAAGTATCAACAACATGAGGGGTATTACATTCTCGCCCCCTAGAACATGGCTTACTCTTGGAAGCCACTAAATAAATAAGGGTAAGCCTCTTTGATATAGGATGCATCCTCCCATGTCATCGAAGTCTCATCATTTGGGTCCCACTGAACCCGCACTTGTTCAATTTCTTTGCCCCTAAGAGCTATTCTCCGATGCTACAGCATGGCCACAGGCTCGAGTGCTAGTTGCCCGTCCTTGACCTATAGAGCATTCCAATCAAGTACATGAGAAACATCTGGATAATATGGCCCAAGTATAGAAACATGAAACACATAGTGAATCCGTGATAGACTGCGCGGAAATGCTAGGTGATAAGCAATGAGACCAATTCTCTCCAAAACTTTAAATGGTTCTAAAAAATGAGGTGCGAGCTTGGAACCCTTTCCATAACAGATTGGGCTCTTTCATGGTTGCACTCTTAGAAAAAACTCGATCACCAACAGAGAACTGACAGTGAACTCTATGCGCGTCAATGCATTTCTTCTACCTATCCTATGTTGCCACAAGATGCTCTCTGATACGAGCTACCTGCTGCTCCATGTCCTGAAGCATTTCAGGACCTAGGAGGACTCTATCCTCAAGACGATCCCAACCTAATGGGGTCCGGTATAGATGACCATATAGTGCCTGAAAGGAAGCCATACCAATTGAGCTATGGTATCCATTATTGTAGGAAAACTCCACCAGATGCAAATAGTCCTCCCAACGCGACTATTGATACATCACGTACATACAAAGCATATCCTCAAGAACCTGATTAACTCTCTTGGTTTGACCATCTATTTCAGGATGGTAAGCAGAACTAAAATTCAACTAGGTTCCTAAGGCATGCTACAATGATGTCCACAATGCAAAAGTGAACACTAGATCTTTGTCAGAAATGATTCTCCATGGAATGCCATGCAGATGAACAATATCTTCCATGAAAATTCTAGCAACCGAAGAAGTAGTGTAAGATGATCGAACATGGGAGAAGTGTGCCACCTTGGTCAATCTGTCAAACATGACCATGATAGCATCATGACGTTAAGAAGTCATAGGTAATCCCACAATAAAATCCACTGATATAATGTACCACTTCCATATTGGAATGAGATGAGGTTGTAAAAGGCCTGCAGGATGCTAGTGTTCTGCCTTGACTCTTTGACATTCTAAACACCTAGCCACCAAATTTGCAATATCCCTCTTCATGCTAGCCCAAAAGTACAGTGCACGCAGGTTTGTATACATCTTTTTAACTCCCAGGTGAGCAGAGTAGGGAGCCCAATGTGCTTCAGTCATAATTAGAGTTCAAAGACCCTCAGCAGAAGGCACATATATGCGGCCCAAATACCTCAGAAGACCATCAGACTCTAGTGAGTAACATGTAAAATTTCCTTCCAAAGCTCTACCTGATTCAATTTTTGATTTCACTTCCTGATACTAGCTATCTATGGGAAGTGCTGCAAGGACTTGACTCCTCAAATCCACCTCGAGACACTCTAGAAAAATCTCATGGCTCTGCTGACTTAGAGCATCTACCACTACATTCTCCTTGCCCTATATGTACTTGACCTCAAAATCATATTCACAGAGGAATTCCATCCATCTCCTCTGCCTGGAATTCAGGTTCGGCTATGTAACAATGTATTACAAATTGCGATGATCACTATGAAGCTCGAACCTATGACCCAATAAGAAATGTCTCCATCTCACAAGGGCATAAACCACTGTGGCTAAATCCAAGTCATGTGTGGGGTAGTTTAGCTCATGATCCTTGAGCTTGCACGATTCATAAGCAATTACACATCCTTGCATCAAAATGGCTCCTAAGCCCTCCAAGGAGGCATCTGTGCACACCACAAAATCCCCAGTAGGATCAAGAACAATTAATATAGGTGCACTAGTTAGCCTATCCTTAAGGGTCTGAAATATTGACTGGCACTGATCTGACCAGACAAACTTCTTCCCTTTCCTCTAAAGAGAAGTGATGGGATGTGCGATCCTTGAAAATCCCTATACAAACCACCGATAATAGCCCGCTAACCCCATGAAACTATGAATCTCAGGAACTTCTTGGGTGTTGGCCAATCAACAATGGCCTGGATCTTTGATGGATCCACTGCGATACCTACACCAGAGATGATGTGCCCCAAGTATTTCACTTTTTTTTTGTAAAACTCACACCTAGCCAAATTAAAAAACAACTGATTGTCCCTCAAGCCTTGTAATACTTGTCTCAAATGTTCCTCGTGCTCCTCCATTGATTTAGAGTAAACCAGAATGTCATCGAGAAACATAAGCACAAACATATCCAAATAGGTTGAGAAGACTCCATTCATTAGGCTCATGAAAATTGATGGTGCATTCATCAACCCAAACAACATAACAGTGAATTCATAATGCCCATAATAAGTGCAAAATGCAGTTTCATGAATATCAACTTTGGATATTCGTAACTGATGATAGCTAGACTTAAGATCAATCTTGGAGAAAACCTGAACTCCTTTTATCTGATCGAACAAGTCATCAATTCTCGGCAAAGGATACCGATTCTTGATGATCACTTTGTTAAGTTGCATGTAATCAATACACAATAAGAGTGAACCATCTTTTTTCAAAAATATAACCAGTGCTCCCCAAGGGGAAACTATACGACAGATGAATCCTTTCTCTAGAAGTTCCTCCGATTGCAAACGAAGCTCTTGCAATTCCTGTGTTGTCATTTGGTATGGAGCCCAAGATATAGGCTCAACTCTAGGTATAAGATCAATTCTGAAGTCGAAGTCACGCTTTGGTGGCATCCCTAGAATTTCACTTGGAAAAACATCAAAAAATTCCTTAAGAAGAGGGTAGGACCATCCAATGAAACCCCTTGACTTTCCCCCAAATCCAAGTCATTTACAGACACGACAAACAACTGACACCCCTATTTGAAGCAACTTTTTAATTGCATGGCTAAGATCAATCGTAGTGAGATAGGTCTCTATATACTAATGATCTCAACCTCATTACCTAAATCGTCAACAAAACACATAGCCTTGTGTCGACAATCAATTATGGCATGGTGGGCACTCAACCAATCCATACCTAGAACCACATCATATGAACCAAGAGGAAGGATTCAGAGACCCACCATGGTCACAAGTGGCCCAATTTGTAAATTACAACCCTGAACGAGTGACTCAACAACTACTCTTTCCCCAGAGGCCAATTTGACCTACCACTTAATGCCTTGCCTTGCTGCCACCAGTCTACAATGCTCTACTACTAAAGGAGAGATAAATGAATCTAATGCTCTAGAATCAAAGAGAATGGAAATGCTAGTGCCTTGTAATGCACCTGCCTGATGTTCAGCTTGACAGTTGTCCATTGCCGCAAACACCCGATGTGCTCTACCTACATTGCCCATTGTCAGCTCAAAAGCAGTTGGTCTCTGACTAAATCCTGTAGTGCTCCTTTGTGGAAACTGTTTGACAATATGCCCATGTTTCCTACAAGAGAAGCAACTGTACCTCATCCAAAACCTCTAACACTAGATGGTGCATTCAACTACTAAAAACTGCCTTGAGAAGGTGTCGACTGTGTGCTCTATGTAGGCTGCTCAAAATAATCCTGCCTAATTTTTTGCCAACTCCAGTTCTTTCTGCCCTAAGATTTTCCACCCTACTGAGATTGTGATTTATTTTGTTTGGGCTGTGATTGCTGCTACTACTACAGTTGCGGACCACCCTTAGAGGGTGCCCAAAAAATCCTGGAAGACCTTGCAACTTGAGGTTGTCCACCTCTAGAACCAAAACCCGATGCTGGGGCACTGCCAATCTGAACTCTTAGGTGACCTCCCAATGCCATTGCCAAGTTTTCTTCTACCAAATGAGCCTTCTCAACAACTACCTCCATTTTCTTTAGCTCGAGGACTCGAACTCCACCACTGATTCGGGCATTTAATCCCCTAAAAAAGTGTTGAACAACCATTGCCTCATTGTTACCAATCCCTGTATACTGCTTGAGCTATTAAAAATGACACTCATATTGTTCAACAGACATTTCCATCTATCTAAACTCATGGAACTCATCTGCTCTACACTGCCTCCATGATCAAAAAGGAAATAGGCCTTGAATCTCTCCATAAACAATTCCCAAGTCACCATGTTGATGTCAATATGTATTTTTTGTTCTTCTAGCCACCACCAAGTGGATGCGAAGCCTCTGAGGTGCATGATGGCGCACCTAGCCCTAGTATTACTGCCATAGGGATGCATAGTAAAGCATCTATCTAGATCAATTAGCCATGTTTTTGCCTCGAGACCCCCACTAGAACCATCAAATGTGGGAGGTCATGCTCTCAACAGGTCTCTCATGTGACCCAATACTACTGCATCCTACTTTGCTATTATTTCCCCACATCTCGATGTTCTCTCCTTTTCCCTTTCCAACTGTTGTTCTTCCATTGGCCTAGGGCCTAAATTTCCCAAAATCTCCTCAAGTAGGTGCTGCAATAATCCACCTTCAAGACTTGGTTGTTCTGGGTTTTGACCACCACTTGCTAGATTGTTTTGGGAACTTTGTCGTTCCTCACACTTTGAACCATGGGAAATCAGAGGTGATGGACTTTGGTGTTTGGCCCCACGGCCACCACCTCAGCCTCTTCCTCGGCCATGACCTCTACCCAGAGGCATGGTCCTGCACATCAATTAAGGGGTACATGTGAGATCAAGAGTTAAACACAAAGGTTTCCTAATGGACTCAAACTACCCAAAGAACCCAGTGTTTATAAACCTGGCTCTGATACCAAGTTGTAATGCCTCGTCGCGCAAACCCCAAAGGATAACTATTACCACATCAATTTTTTTAAAAAAATTTAAAGAATGTACACTAAGTTTTCCAATGCATATAACATATACCAATGATTACAAATTAAACACCTAAGTCCTTTGGTGTACATGAGGTGACATTACACAAACTAACCCATAACAAAAGTTGATAGACAAAATTCCAAATTCCATTAATGTAACCAATTCATTCACTTATCTCCAATTTTAAAACATGCATAAATGATAAAGTAATATGACAAAGTTAAACCAATATCATAACCATACACATATACATAATAAGATAAACATGGAAATGCAATGAACATATTTCCGCATATACAACACAAACATTAACCGATATTTACAATCATAGATCAAGAAGGAACAACATAGTATGATTATACATTACATCAACTTCTAGTACATCTCATTGAATAAATACATAAGTTTACATCATAAGACTTCCCAACACAAGTGGGAGTAGTATATGTAGACACGTAAAATGTACTGATTGAAATTGTGCATCTAATCCTGACTACTAACAACGTTTCATCCTGAATCATCCTTCAGTCTAACTGTTTAATAAAATCCCCTTATTTGATTAAATTCATCAAAATTCCTCTCTTAATTATATAAACCAGTTATCTAATTAAGTCACCTCTTCTCAATAATTAAATTAACCTTTTTGATCTAATTATCTGATTTAATTAAATATTCAATTTTATTTAATTAAATCTCTTTAAGTCTATCTATTAAATTAAATAAATTAAAACCTTATTTAATTTAATCTAATAGTCATCTCTTTTAATTAAATAAATCAAAATATTTATTTAATTAATCTCTTATCACATTCTTCTCATTATTTTGATTTAAATAAATCCATAAATTTGAGTCAAATAGGTCACATCATATAATCTCTTATTAAATTAATTGACCCTTGATTAATTTAATCTCTTATCATGTCCCATCCTCTAACTTTTCCCACTTGCACATGAAAATAGATTTAATTCATTTATTAAATCTCTATTTTGCTCACAAGGCATCTTTTGGAATATTTTCCAAGTTTGAATTCAAAAAATCCAAGTGGACATGTACATCCAACAAGAATTTAAATCCATCTTACATGTCCTTTGCTTTGAGCCAAGTGGCATTCAATGCTTTCTTTCTTCCCTCTTGCAAGTCATTTCAACAAAATTCAAAATTCAAAAATAAGCATTTATTGGCACAATCCTCAAAACTTGCACATCCTCCATCCACTCATGGGTTGACAAATGGCATCTTGCCAAATGTTGAATGTTAGTCCCACATTGCTCAATTTTGGACATTCATCCTTCAATCTCATCTATAAATGAAGAGCTCCTCTCTTCATTTTATCATCCACAAATTATACAAAGTTACCATGCTCAAATATCTATCAAATTTCATCCATCACCATCGAGTTCTTAGCTAGGTTATGCAGGTTTTTAGCTTAGAGCTCTCATCCTTCATCAACAAAGTGGATCACTCATCAACATTTATCAACATACATCAATCTTGCATCATAGGAGTTGGGAAAGGGCCAATTTTCACATCAAATTGGCACCAATTCCCCCATGGGATCAAGAGTTTTCTTACTTAATTAGGATTCAATCTTTAGTTTGGTTATTTTCATTGTGTTCTTCATTGTTTTCCTAATTTAAGTTTTGTGAATGGATTTCATGGGGAATCCTTGTTCTTGCTTGTAATTTCTCATCTAATGCGTTCATTCCCATTGTTTTGCAGGTATTAGGATTGGGGTTCACACATTTGGTGCTAGAAGGGAAAAATCTCATTCTTAATCACGTTTTTCTAAAAATTCCACGTTTTTGTTTGTGTACAGAAAAATTCCAATGCTGAGAGCTCAACATCGCTGTTTTAGCACCATTGGAAATTCAAACTACGACGTTGGAGTCTTCCTGCCCAAAAATTTGAATTCCAAACTGTGCCGCTTGACCATTTTGACCCATGGGATTTTACAAAAAAATCAAACAGCGACACTGGGCAAAAGTGCGACACAATTGAGCTCACTAGCCTTGACACATAGCGACGCTGACTAGTAAGTGGCGCTGTACAACATCGCTAGGAAATCAAACTTCGATGCAGTCACGGGTTGCACCACTGGTAGGGAGTAAAAAGTGGAAATTTTATTTTAGCACGTGCTTTGGATAAAAGATGAGTTTATCTTCTATTTTCTAGTTTTTAACCTCTATGTTTTGTAGAATTTGACTGATTTTATGTCTTATAGGTTGGATCAATTGAAGAAAAAAGAGGGAGAAGCATGATGATGATATTTCACAAGCTCAAAGTGTTTTTAAACACTTTAGTGTTTGTTTAGCACTCATAGGAAACTACTATTCCTTTTTGCTTAGGACACTAATTTCGTTTGGGCTTTAAAAAGAACCCTTTCAATTTTTGCAAAGGCTTAAAATGAACATTAGGAATACAACTTACTAGATTTTGTTTTTTTGGTTAAGAATTGAACAAAATAACTCTCATTTGTCTTTTGGTGCTTTAAAAAGAACTCACAATTGCTTTGGGTATCTAAAATGAACATGTGCTATTTGGTTTTGTGAGGGCTTACTTGAGTTAACTTCATTGGAAAAGGACGTATGCGCTTCTCTCGCGCTTTATAGTGATCTTGAGAATCAAAAGGCCTTTTTCATGATTTTAGGTTGAGATAAAGTACTCACGTCCACACTTCATTTTGGGTTTAAAATTGAACAAAATCTTGTACGAGTGTGAATGAATTTATTGCATGTGTTCTCCCTTTGTTTCTAAACAAGGCTTGATCAAACTATGAATAAGTTTATTCGCTTTTCTTTATCTTAGAGGGCCTACCTTAGGGAAAAAGTACTCACCCAAGGGAATGACTCAATCGGTAACACTCTAAACCCGAGAGTATTTCCAGTCGGGATATAAATGTGGGTATTGGAATAAATGCCAATATCACACGGTTGACTCCAACAAGATGGATCTGAAAGGGGACTCTCACCGTATGGGACAATCTCCACAAATGGAAAGTCCTAATTAAAACCCATGTTTTAGAATTGCCAAAATCCTTAATCTATTTGTTGGTACAAGAACGGTCATTTTGAAGCCACCCCACACTTTTACGGTCTTTATTAGAAATGGAAAGCATGCCATGGGATTTTCATGGGTGTTGATGCTTGGCTGCCCTATATAAGTGAGTGTCGTGGAGGGGAGCCAGTGGGGTCAAACATCTAACCATTCACTAAAGATAAGCGTAGTTGGACTTGTCCAAGTGGGAATCCAACAAATATTGTCTTTCACATCCATAGGGTTGTACTTATTCTTGGTTACAAATGCTTTGCTTGTTCGAAAACATCTTGAAAACAAACACTTAAACATCATCATCAAAATTTCAAACCCTTTACGAGACAAATACAATTGACTCAATTCATGTGTTATTTCTTGCCCTTGGGATTCCATCCTTAGAGGTTTCTAAACACATTGGATTACATCTCAATTTGTCTACTAAAGTAAACAATAGGTAACCCTTGCTTTGAATTCATCAAATTTCCACATAACATACCTTGTGGGGTTTGAAGAAATTAAGACATTGGACATCTAGTTTGAAAAACCTAATCAAAGAAAAGTGTTTGTGGTAAAATAAAGTCGCTAAACAAAGCTAAGCAAAATGAACTCTCACATGTGTTGAAGCCAAATCCAAAAATGAAAGTCATTGGTTCAAAATCCTAAATGTTTGTTCAAATTGAATCACTTTTTGGTTATAAAGGTCTATAGAAGCATTGGATGTTCTTCAATACCAAGATCTAGGTAAACAAAGTGTCTTTTTAGGTTCATCTTAGGATCAAAAGAAATCAAAATATTTTCTCATCCATCCTTCAAAACATCAAATCAAAATATCATCTCACCCTCACCTTTTGAGAAATCTTGAAATGATCCTTTATGCTAGACTTTTTGGAAAAAAATCAAAATCATTAAATCCTTGAGACAAAATCCTTGAAGTCTTTATCAAAATCATCTTTGGCTAGGTATGTGTAGATGCATCCTTTTGCATATACTTAGTCAAAGTTATCAAACCATCTTGTTTAGCTAGGTATATGTAGATGCATCCTTCTTCATATGATTGGTTAAATTATCATCTTGTTTGAATAGGTGTGGGTAGATGTATCCTTCTCCCTACACATATTCAAATTATCATCCTTTGAGAAAAATTACCCCTTAGATAATCATCCAACATCTTAGGATCTTTTTGTTCAATCAAAGCAAACCAAAATCAATCAAGTTAAGGACAATCTCAATCCAAAATCAAATCAAAATCAAAATCAAAAGCCTAGCATCTCCCTCAAGATTTATCAAAAGATCAAAAAATCCACATCATCCATCTCTTGCATCATCATCATCACCTTTTGATCCTCAACATATCCTAAAAATTTCTCTTTTGTGCATAAATTAAAGATCAATCCAAGGAATTAAGAGATTCATCTCCCATATTCTTGAAAATTGATCCTTGTTTTATGGTTCAAACTAGATCTCAATACATGAAGAACATGGAAGCCAACAAAGAAACACCCGCTTCAAGTGACCTAAGCCAAACGAACATCGAAATAAATCCCGTCGAATCAAACAATCTGTTGACTATCTCATCATCACAAAATCCACAAGAGGAAACCCAAGGAGAAGATCTTACCTTTGGGATGTCACACGAAGAAATAACCAAAATGCTCCAAAATCTGGAAAACCATAAAATCATTAACATCATGATGAGTCTTAACTCTTCACTATACATGCTTGAGTTAGCAAAACAAGGGGCCAAATTACCTTCAAATTTTTATGTGAGTACTATAGTGGAGACATCTTTACCGCCAATCTCATCCACCATCCCCATATCATCTACACCCCCATCCCAAGGCATCACCCAAAACATCCCACAAATCACGACATCTTTTGCTCCAACCCAACCCAATGTTAATAAGGGAAATGCATTTCTTAATGCTATTCAAACACACCCCCTTGTCAACAATCAAGACTTGGATGCAAATACCATTTTGGAACAAAAAATACCTCAAAATCCATTACATAAGTATGTTCCTCTCATTTTCCATAACGATCCATCATCATCATCCTTCCACGCAACGCCTCAAGATCCTCTCCTCACAAATTCGCAAGAGGAAGGTGACATGTTCAGACCTGGGGGAATCTTCAACACCACACCCCTCATATTTTCACCACTTCTGCTATTACCATAATAATCCACACCACTCCTTTGCTTAGGGCTTCCCCCTTCACCAAGTATCAATCAAACCAACATCCCAAATATCAATCAAAGCATTATGCCAAATACTCAAAAATTGTCATCAATATCGCAACAATAGATGACAACTACACAAGCAAAAACAACATCATCAAACACTCCCCTAACATCTCAAAGCATGGTCTCTCAAGGGCCAATCACATCAATGACACCATTTATCACTCAAACTGTCATATCAACAACACCATCCACCACTCAAATCATCAACACGACATCACCACTCACCACCACCACAAACACCATTCCAAATCCACCACCACCAACTTTCAGCATATCAAGCCAATACAACATGGCATTACAAGCAACTTTCTAAAGGGGATTCCTACAAGTGCAAAAATAAAAATCTGTGCAACTAGCCGCTCAGCAAGCTACTCAAGTTGCATAAGCTACCCAAGTAGCCCAAGCCGCATTACAAGTGCAACAGGCCACACAAGCTCAAGTTTTATTGCAACAACAACAACAAGAAGCCGCTCAAGCCACATAAGTTTCTCAAGCAGCCCAAGCTGCATTACAAGCACAAAAGGCTGCCCAATCCCAAATTCTATTACAACAACAAGCAGCCCAAGCCCAAGCTCAAGCTCAGGTGAACGCCCAATATCAAGCACATCAAGCACAAGCACAAGCACAACTTCTTGCACAAAAACAATCAGCACAATTACAGGCATATCAACAAGCAATAAAAAAATATCAAGAGTAGCAAGAAGCATCCCAACAACAAGCATTGTTGGAACAACAAAAAGCATAAGAGCAAGCACAAGCACAACAACATGCAATCCTAGCACAACAACAACAAGATCAACAACAAGCGTTGTTCATACAACAACAAGTGCAAGCATACCTAGCTCGGTAGAATATACAGATACCATCAAATAGCACACCAAACAGCCCACCCATTCAACCCATAATCGAAACACCCCAGAACACCTTCATCCCACCCCCTGATCTGCAAAATGATGTAACGACACAAATCAGGTTGCTCTCACAACAAGTGCTCGATCTTCAATCACGGAGAATGACAAAAACACCAAGCAACTTGTGTCCCTATCCATTTGATAGGGGCCTTGTGATGAAACCCTTCCCCAAGGGATTCGAGATCCCCAAGTTTGACAAATATCGTGGGACGGGAAACCCTAAAGATCACATTAGGGAATTTTAGGTTCATTGCATGGAAGTCGCATATGACGATACTTATCTGATGTGGCTATTTCCTAGGAGTTTGGTTGGCCATGCTATGGAATGGTTCTCTTGCCTACCTTCAGGCATTAGAACATTTCAATAAATTATAGATGCATTCATTAAAAAATTATGCATGCAACATTGCCATGGATGTTAGACTAGAAGAACTCTCAGCTCTAAAACAAGGAAAGGGTGAATCATTCGCTTCATTCCTACAACGATGGCGATCCAGGGCCAATCGGAGCAAGTGGACCATGCCCGAGGAACAAAAATTTTGCACCATCATATCCAACCTTGATGACTTCTTGGCATTTCATCTCAAGGTATAAGGGATCACCACATATGATTAGTTGATCTCCAAGACACTCAACATCGAATGATCCCTCATGACACAACCTGTAGGATCAACTTCATACCTCGAACATCAACACAATCACCCACCCTTTAATTACAATGATAAACCTTGCACGTGGGCAAGGAATAAAAATGTTGACAATGATGGTGTCGTTGACGCCAAATTTGTCATCAGTGGTCCCCGTCAAAATATGCCCACACTGCAAATCCAAATCCAACACCAAAATAATCATCAAACAACACAACAACCAAACCACAATCCGACAATCAACGATCTCAATGATCAAAGGGGACCACCCCAAAGGAACAAAAATTACCCAAAATGAAAATACACTACTTTGGGGGAACCACTTGAAGTCATAATGAAGAAGCTGATAAACGAAAAACTCATCAAAGCTCCTACCTTTGAGAATTACCAAGAACCGGATGTGAACCCTCCTTGGTATAATGAAAAACAACTCTGTGAATTCCATAAAATCAAAGGACATACCACAAACAGTTGCATGAGATTAAAAAACATAATTCAAGATCTCATCAATCAACGAATTATAAACATGGAATAGCCTACAGGAAACCAAGATCTTAAGATATACACGAATCTGATGCCTAATCATGGCAATAAAGGGAATAATAATAATAATGATAAGGGGAAGGGCACCCACACAAATGTGAATCATGTGTATGAAACTATCATCACCTCCCTAGATGAATACTGCATAGTCATCACCATCAAAGGCGCCCATGCCGATTATGGAGTCACCACAAGAGGCAGTAAGGTTACCATCACAGGATCATCCCAACCAAACAAAGTCCCTGTACCTAGACCTGTCCCTAATGGCTACAATGTCCTAGATCAACTCAAGAGAACGCCAATGCAAATCTCTATCATGGAGTTGCTAAAAATCTCATTTTCCCATAAGAAAATCCTTGAAGAAGCTTTGGCCTCATCCACTATCCCTGCAAATCTTGATAAAGAACAATTCCAAGCTATGGTCGAAAATATCATTACACCAAATCTCCTCACATTCTCTAACCAGGATTTCCCTGCTCAACCATATCACAACCATGAGCTTCACTTAGAAGTCATCATAAAAAAAAGAAAAGTCAAAAGGGTCTTGGTGGATGGAGGTGCAGGTTTGAATATATGTTCTCTCAACCTCATCAAACAATTGAAAATATCAGAGGATTCTATCAACAAAGGAAAGGGTATCACAATAAGAGAATACGATGATCAAGAAAGAGTGTCCCAAGGCACAATCAAACTCCCTATTCAAGTAGGGCCGGCCATCATGGAAACCACTTGCCAGGTCTTGGACCTCGACTTGCCGTATAACATCCTCCTAGGATGCCCATGGATTCATGCAATGAAAGCAGTAGCATCCACTTTCCACTAATGTGTGAAATTCACACATGAGGGATAAGAAGTCACCATCCATGGAGATCCTAAACCCTTCTCCTATTGCAAAGCCTTGAAGCAAAGTACTATAAAATCCCACAAGTACCAAAAAATGATGAGGGCCCATCTACACCATACATCGATCCCGCCACTCTCACATCCACTTCTGTGACAGAGACACCTGCCACTCCCGCCATTCCCACCATCTCTGAAATTAAGGTCATCATCCAAGATAACGGTTGTGGAAACTACACGATCCCTAAAAATGCTTTCATGGTAGGAGAGTTACCACAATCTCCTAGATCACGGGGACGTCTGCAAATTTAAATGAAGCCTCCACATCCCAAACATCTCCTAAGGACTATCCCAACTTTACAAGTTGGGGAGATCTTGGCCAAGAGGTCATTGAGGTAGATCCATCTCATATGCTATACCAAGATGAGAGACCAATAGTTGAATTACCAATGGATGACAGAAGCAAGGGTCTACAAATGAAGCTCGCAATGGGCTACAACAGAAATAAAAGACTTGGGAGAAATGATAATGGGATTATAACACCTATCATTCTGGAGAAGCGAAAAATAACAAATATTGGCCTTGGATGTACCCCTCTACGTATAACCATACATGGTTGAAGTTCTCTAGTTAGAATGGTTAATAATCCTCCTCAGCCAACTGCAGCTGAATTGCACTTACCAATATCCACAGGTCATGTCTTAGATAACTATACGTTTAATATAACCAATGTCTGTAGTAGTAGTGGTGATGAGGATCCTACGACCAACTTACCTAGGCTATTTGAGGATACCACTCTTTGCATGATTAGCACCCTATCTTTTGAATCAGACCACCAAAATCATGAAATCTACTTAGTATATCCCCAACTCATTGACTACGACCAACGAGGAGTACCAGTTCTTGATACATTTGAAAATGATGAGGTGCTCTCAGAATTTGTGGGACTATGGGAAAACATTCCATGTGGGGATTACAAAGCAGGGTTCCTAATCAAGCTAGATACACATGCCTATTATGGGGAAACAATTGAATCCCTTAATCACAAAAGTGAAAAATTAAGAATCATATCTAAGTCCTTGAGTGAAAACCACACTATGGCACTCTCCGACCATAAAAAAGTAAAAGGAAAGGATGCATCCAACGGTGAAAACCTCTTTGAGGTGCCCGAGGATGGGGGATTCAATCTTCCTTTCCAAGCTATTTATCAAGAAAAATCAGCAGTTCTGGCAGAAAAATGCAATCCGGTCAATCTAGGAACAGAGGAAGCCCCGCATATCACATTCTATGTGGAGTCATCACTATTAGAGGAACAAGAACTCCTAGCAGCTTTCCTAAGAGAAAGATAGATAAATTTTGTATGGAGCTATGCTAGCATGCTGGGACTTGATCCAAATACCATGGTTCACCATTTAGTAGTATATCCAGAAGCAAAGCCTGTTAAACAAAAGCTTCAAAAAATTCACCCTCAGATTGCCTTATTAGTCAAAATGGAGCTAAAAAAACTATTAGATGTGGGATTCATCCGACTGATAGATTATCCAAAATGGGTATCAAACTTGGTACCTATCTCAAAACTCGATGGGAATATTAGAATCTACACAGACTTTAGAGACTTGAATAAGTCATTTCCAAAAGATGACTTCCCACTTCCAAACATTGACATGATCGTAGATATGACAACTGGACATGAAATGTTGTCACTAATGGATGAATTCTCAGGGTACAATCAAATTATGATAGCTAAAGAAGACCAACATAAGACAACTTTCACTTGTCCATGGGGGACCTATTGTTGGAATATGATGCCATTCGGCTTAAAGAATGCAGGAGCAACATACCAAAGGGCTATGGCTTTGATATTCCATGACATGATCCATAAGACTATCAAAGACTCTGTTGATAACATTCTAGCTAAATCCAGAAAGAGAAAAAATAATGTAGCAACCTTTAGTGCCATTTTTGATAGGCTGGAGGAGTACAAGGTCAAATTAAACCCAAAGAAGTGGGTCTTCAATGTACAATCGAGAAAATTGCTAGGATATATAATATCAATGAGGGGTATCGAGGTAGATCCAACAAAGGAAAAAGCAATCCTCGAGATGGAGGCACCAAAAACATTAAAGAAATTGAGAGGTCTCCAAGGAAGGCTCCAATCTATTCGAAGATTCATAGCATAGTTGGTAGACAAACAGAACCCATACTCTCACCTACTCCACAAGGGAGTAGCGTAGAAATGGGATACCAAGTGTGATGAAGCATTCAATAAAATCAAAGAATATCTACTAACACCATTAGTCCTAATGCCACCAATTCCAAGAAAACCATTGATTCTCTACGTATCAACAACAACAACAGCCCTTGGAGCTCTCCTAGCTTAGCATGACGAAAATGGAACAAAAAGGGCTATCTATTACATTAGCAGAACAATGGTTGGGCATGAGCTAAATTATTCATTCATAGAGAAAGCATGCCTAGTGGTAGTGTTTGCATCACAAAAATTTAGACATTACATGTTGGCACACAAAATAAAGCTCATCGCCAAAATTAACCCTCTCAAATGAGTGATGATACTATCAGAATACGGCATCAAATATGTGGAGAGGAAAGCAATCAAAGGCCAAGTCATCACAGACTAGCTTGTAGAAGCACCAATCTATTCCGAGAATCCCCTCATCTCATAGTTTCCAGATGAATCCATTTTCAATCTCAACATAGCTAGCCACTGGAAACTGTACTTTGATGGCTCATACACATAGCATGGATAAGGAGTTGGCATCTTCTTTATCACCCCACAAGGGGATTGCATACCAAGGTCATACAAACTGGCATTTCCCTGCACCAATAACATTGCAGAATTTGAGGCTTTAACCATAGGTCTCAGAATAGCAGTGCAGTGGAACATTATAGCTCTCAAAGTATACAGAGACTCCCAATTAATAATAAATCAAGTGAACGATGAATACCAGACCAAGGATGACAAGCTCACTCCATATAAGAAATTGGTGGAGACTCTTAAATAATCCTTCATTGAAATAACATTTGAGCAGATTCCTAGAACCAACAACAGAGCAGTAGACGCCATGGCAACAATTGGGTCCTTATTGGATATCCCCCACAATGTTCCAAAATATGAATTCCTGATAGAGCAGCTTCTCGTGCCTGCATTCAAGGTACTAGAAGTAGAATTTGTGTGTGAAATCGTTGGCCCCGGTGATCCTTAGTACCATGACATTTACACATACCTTCAAATAAGAGTCATACCTGCCGACTTAAACTCAAACCTAAAACGAACCTTTGTAAAAAAAGCATCTAGATTTGTCAGCCTAGGAGATACCCTATATCGTAGGAGCATAGAAGGAACCCTACTATGTCGCTTAAATGCTGAGGATGCATTAACCGCTCTAACTAAAGTACATAATGGTATCTGTGGTTCACACTCGAGCGGAATGACCATAGCTAAGAAACTGCTGAGGTTGGGGTATTATTGGCCCACAATGGAACGGGAAGCACATGATTATGCCAGAAAGTGTCTACAATGTCAATAGCATGGGGACCTCATCCATGCTCTAGCTCAAGAGCTTCACCCTATCGTCACACCATGGCCCTTCTCGCAGTGGGGACTCGATCTCATTAGAAAAATCTTTCCCACCTCATCTAATGGCCATATGTTCATCATAACTGGTACAAAGTACTTTACTAAGTGGGTGGAAGCCATACCCATGACGTATATAATTGGGAAGTAGATTTCAAAGTTCATCCGGAACTATCTCATTTGTCGCTACGGTGTCCCACAAGCCATTATCTCAGATAATGGGACACCATTCAAGAATCAGGATGTCCACAACTTATGCGAGAAATTCAAAATCCAACATCGCTTCTCCACCCCATACTATCCCCAAGGAAATGGCCAAGCAGAAGCTACAAACAAGACCATTCTAAAAATCCTCAAGAAAATAGTCAATGATGTTGGTCGTGACTGGCATTTGCAGCTTAATCTTTCCCTCTGGGCCTATCGAACTAGCATTCACACACCCACTGGTGCCACCCCTTTCTCTCTAGTCTACGGATCAAAAGAAATACTCCCCATAGAAATTGAGTTCCCATCCCTCAGGATATCATTGCAAAACCTCATCATAGATGAAGAGTATAGAGTATCAAGACTAAATTAGTTGGAGCTACTAGATGAGCAACGTATAGATGCTTTGAATCATTTGCAAGTCTATCAGAATAGACTCAAAAGGAGCTACAATAAGAAAATCAAAAGCAGGACTTTTCAAGTTGGAGAACTAGTCTTAAAAGAAAATCAAAAGAATGTCCCAAACCCAAGCAGCAAAGGAAAATTTGAACCTAATTGGTTGGGACCATTCATCATCACAAGAAGTTACAAATCAGGGGCATATCAGCTATCAACACTCGAAGGGGAACCTCCGCAAGAGCCTATGAATAGCGTTCATCTCAAAAAGTTTTTTGCCTAAATATCTCAAGGTATGAAACCAAAAAATCCAAAAAATCAGAAAATGTCTTGAAAAAATGGTTACTTCGGTGAAAACCTAGAAAACAGGCATCTTGGTGACAACAAAAAAAAAACAAAAAATCCAAAAAAATTAGAAAAAGGATCAAAAATAGTAAAGAAAAAAATCATCCTCTAGTGAAAACCATTTTGGTGGCACTTTGGACAAGTACCTTGGTGAAAACCTGGCAAATAGGCGCCTTGTGTAAATAAGCACTTTCCATCCACCAAGATCTTTATGGCTTGTTCTGCATCATCCATCCATAACATTTCCATCATCCATCATATTCAAATCTCCATCCATCACTCATCCACCTACATCTGCATCATAGCTTGGTCCTATTTTCATATCATGATACCTCCTAGTACTACTCGGCCCATCCTCAAGGTCATTTTGTCCTGCCTTTATTAGAGTAGTCTATTGCATCACGTTGGGGGCATGTCCTCATTGGATCAGATTCATGTACATCCTTGAAGTCCTAAAATCAGAAAATCCAAAAACATCAAAACATATCAAAATCCCAAAACATGTCAAAAAGTCAGTCAAAAAGTTAAAAAATAGAGTCATCTTGTCGAACTACGGGTCTTTGAGCCTTGAACATAGGCAAGGTTGATCTTTGATCATCCCCTGAGACACTTAGGTTAGTCCTTTAGGCGTCTGCCACAATAAATTGACATCTCATCATGTATATCATCATTTGTAAATCGATCAGCTTGTTAGTCGAACTACGTGGTCTCTATGTATATAACATAGGCAAGGCTAATCTGTTGATCATCCCTTGAGGCCCCTAGGATAAGTCTTTAGGTTAGTCTCTTTGTCAAAATCTCAGAAAACCCCAAAACATTTGAAAAATTAAAAAATCAAAACATTTGCAAAATCTCAAAAATACCAAAAACAACCTCAAAACATCTCAAAAAGATCAAAAACATCCAAATATTTGAAAAAATTCATCCGTCTCATCTTGCTTTCACCCGCAATAACATCATTCCTAATACACAATCATCATCCTCAATCTTTGGTAAGATAATCAGAAACAAGTCTAGTAGGTTAAAAGTGAAAACTCAAAACGTCAAGTCTTAGGTCTAAGTCAGTATGTAAGCAAAATGGTCAACTCTTCACATCAATAACATATCATCCAATTGGTCCCATATCAATCATTTGAAGGAACGCTTTGGATAAACAAAATGACGTGCCACCATCCACTAACATGTCCTAGGATGCATCCTTCCTACAATGGGCATTATATTTTGGCAATAAGTTTCGGTTCTTATCCTTAAAAACACATCCTCTTTTTGGTTAGTGGTATTGAAGAACATCAGCTTATTTGTTTACTTGGTCTTTATCCTTTTGACTTATCTTATTGCACTCATTCCAAGGAATTCTCGATGATATCTAAACAAGAGGATTTAGAGAAATAGGAATGGGACAACGATCACTATCTTTTGTTTGTTGTGCTTGGAGGATGTTCTTGTAATATAACCTTGGCGAATACTTGCTTTGTTAGGAATGTATGGAGGGTGTTTTGAACAACTTGTTGACTATTGCATTGAAAGGATACCTTTTTGTGTTTTAGCCCGAGGTGTTTGAAACATCTAAAATGCATCCTAGCAAGGTTTCCGTATGTCAGCTATGAACAAGAATACTCCTATCTGTTTATCAAGTCAAAGTCCATCACACTAGGTACAACGCCATCCTGGTTTTCTATACCTTGATGCATCGTACCACATGTGTCAGCAAACATAAGGAAATTGGCCCTTTTAAAATCCCAACTCCTCGACAAGTAATCATCATCATTTGCATCATCTTGTGTCTTGTTGAAATGATTTCTTCTCTTTCATCCCTTCTTGCTTATCATGCTAACAAGGTACTATGACAGTTGATCATCATCATCATCATCCTCATCGTCATCGATCTTGCATCCACAAATCATTAGCATATTGCATCAACATATCATGTAGGGAACATATGCATTGCATTTGCACCATCATATAAGCCTGGCATTATAAACATTCTTTATAGATAAGAACATCCATTTTATTACATTGCATCCATGGCATAACATTGCATTTATCACATAAATAATTGCATAACATTCATTTACACAAACATTTCACAACCATTTCACATTATCACATACTACATAATCATACATAATAGGTACATAAGCATCATAGATAATCCATTGCATACATACTTGCATAACATCATAAGGTCATCTCACACATTGCATTCATTTGACATAAAACATCACCATACCACTTTGCATTAACATATCATTGCATCACAATAAATGCATCATGTACATTACAATATCATTTAATATGTTTAGGATAATAATATTTGTTATTCTAAGCATCTTAAAGGAACCATCTCATTTACATATTATATAAAACACGACCATTGCATCTACATTGCATTACATCATCCATGAATCATCCATATCATCTCATAAATAACATCACAAACATTTTGCATTTCATTGCATAAATCATTCCACATAAAGCATAAATAGAAACATAAAAATTCATTACATGCGAAGCATACATCCATCCATAATCATTTCATTTTATAAGCATGATTCATATCATTTTGGGCATACAACATAAATCATTTCCATATCATCTTGCATATTGCACATAACATATCATATCATTTCGCATCATTACATATCATATCAATACATCTGCATATCATAAGTCAACATAATATAGATCTGTTAGTCATAATCATAATGCATACATCATTAGAAATAAATGCATCCATAAAATACATCATATAGCGTCATAAGCATCATTGCACAACATATAGAAATAGAATCATCCATACATGCATAAATAAATAGCACCACATCACATCAAAATCACCATCAGCTCGTATATATATATATCATCAATAATGTAACTGTCATAGTACAAAATAAATCAGATCACTGTACATGTATGTCAATCAGTACAAAAGGCCCATCGGCTATCAAAAATGAGCCCATAAGGCACAAAAAGTATCATCTCAATCAAGGTCTACCCCCCTATATGCTACCCTCACCCCTGTCATCGTGACCCTCTAATGGTCTATGGCTGGTCTGCTGTGAGTACTCTGGGACCTATGCTCCTCTGGGTATGGCCTCATGATAATGCCTTCAATAGTACTTGGCCTCTCGAACGGAATCCTTGTAGGACCAAACAGACACTGTGCTCTAGGAGGAGGAGGCGGCCATGGTCTCTAACCATTGTCTGCGGTCTATCTCTATGGCTTCCTATAAATTTGCAGTCTATCTCTACTGTATGGTCTGATCCCTCTTGGCCCTAAGCTGCTCTCTCTCAGCCCTAGCCTGGTCCCTCTCAGATATCAAGGTATAGACCCGAGCTTGTAACTGCGCAATCAACGCATCTCGGGGATCCACCTGTCTTGCTGGATACCTTGCTGGTTGCGCTCATGGAGGTTGTACCTAAGGATAATCCTCAGCCCTAGCCCATGGTGGTGGACCTGTTGGCACCTGCTCTTGATCCTGCATATGCATGTCAGGCTGAACTGGTTGATCGAGCTGAACTGGAGGCTCGGTTGACGGCTAATCCTATCGTACATCACCTCTCTGTCCTCATCCTCCCCCTTTGCCTCTCACTCTCCATCGATCGGGGACTACACCTAGAATAGTCAATCATAGGGGAGGTTGGAAGCAATCCTTGTATGCCTGTGTTGTGCCTGGATCTGCAGGCCCCTAATTGTAGGCCCATGGGGCCGAGCAACCAACTATTTGAAACTGTCAATGTCCTCCGAGGCAGGAATGTACCACCCCCATGAAACTTGTGACATGGTGCGAGTGAAGAAGGCCACATAATCATCA
This sequence comes from Sequoia sempervirens, assembly GCA_007258455.2. Taxonomy (NCBI): domain Eukaryota; kingdom Viridiplantae; phylum Streptophyta; class Pinopsida; order Cupressales; family Cupressaceae; genus Sequoia; species Sequoia sempervirens. The sequence continues at coordinate 133,989,504 of VDFB02000003.1, forward strand.
TTTGGACAATTCTAGGGCTCACCAAACTGATACTACACGCACCCGGGCAGGTACCTCTCAATCATCGTATGCTCCCACCCCTGCATATAGCGGTCCTAGTGGGAAAAGAAGAGATGATTTGCATCACTGGCCCATCTAGGCCGACCAAGGTATAGATGCCATGTAAATACCTGCATCTCGTCCAAGACCCTCTTCTAGTAGGGGATCCCGTGCTCACCTATGTGTGTAAAGGACACACCGCCTCTGTAGCACCATACAAGGGGATCATCTGGCAGCATCAGAACTATAACAATCTGGGGCCAAAGCATAACAATGTGCTCCCATTCCCACACATGAAGAAGAGTCACCCCTGCTTCAAGTGCTCTACCATCCATGCAGACGTACTCATGGAGATCTTTGTATAAGGAGGCTAGAAGGACCGGCCCCCAAGCAAAACAAACTGGCCTGTCTTGAACCATCCGCTCCCAACAAAGTCCCCAACTAGGACTGAAGTATTGACCTCAACGAGACCCAAAATAACCATTACAAGAACTAAGCGGAAGGGGGGTGCTAAGGTCTTGTGTCGTTCCAACTTGATTTTCCCCTTGCAAATGACAATGTCCTCTATGGCGAGGACCCTGTGGCAGGCATTACACCCCTCATCTGTATCAAATATGACACGCCGACAATGAATCAAAAATCGTAGGATGCGCCAAATGTCCTCTAGGGTGACGGTGGCCTCGCCAGTTGGGAGGTGGAAGGAAGAGGTCTTGATGTGCCACCTCTTGGCCAACATTGACAACATCCCTAGGTGGGTCCAAATGGGCACTGCATAGGCGATAAACCACATACCCATGTCTTGAAGTCGGTCCTGATCTCTGTCGCTCAGGTCCCACAAGTAACCAAACAGATCCCACAACCTATGCTCTCGGGAGTAGAGCTCCCTCCCCACGTCCTGCATCAAGGAAGGTCACCATGTTAAAAAATTTAATTTTTTTTTGTTGAGCATCGAAGAAACCACTCTAGCGTCAGAATTTGTGAAGGCGTCGCAGTTTGATTTTTAGTCAAACTTCAACACTAGGACAAAAAATGGTGAAATGGCACCACCGCGGTGCACTTTCCTCCCCAGTGGTGCACTTAGAAGAAATATAGGACTACCGCATTGCACTTTTCAAATCCCCCCGCCGGCCATGAGCTCAGCGTCAAAGTTTGGAGTTTATTTCAAACTCCAAACTACACTGTCGCAGTGTAATATCACATCGAGTGGCACTATATAGTTCCGCTACAGGAGGACTAACTTTTAAAAGCATTAAATGAGCACAAAAAATGAAAAATAAAGGTCAAGTAAGGATTACTTACTGATGCCCCAATGCCGGGAAGTCGCAGGTACGTCCAGACTCAATAAAAAATGTGCATCGAGAGCTATCGCTATGCCATATTGTCAGGAGGTTAGAGCTCAAATCTCAAGGTTGCTAATGGATGTGTGTGAAAATGACTTGAAAGTGACCCCTCAGGCCCCTTTTAAGCTTGAAAATTAGGGTTTTTTCACCCTGATTGGCTGTCTTGCTAGGGTTTTGGACCCTCGAACCTATTTTTATCTAGTTGAGGCCTGTTTTACATCATTTTATGGCATTTAGACACGTTTTTGGCCTCCTGGAGCCTTTTTGGACTTGTCAGGAACCTTGTCCTCTTTTATCCCGAGATCACCCAAAAATTGGAAATTTTCGTCCAATCTCTCGAGGGGGCAATATATTGGCATGTTTTCTCTAGCTGGGAAGCAGTGGAACAAGATTTTAAATAACAAATATTTTTTGGCTTTGATTGAGATTGTTTATTCTTTGAACCAACACAACAAGTGCATCACTTCAAAGAGGGGAAAAATGTAGACACGTAAAATGTACCGATTGATATTGTGCATCTGATCCTGACTACTAACAACGTTTCATCCTGAATCATCCTTCGGTCTAACTGTTTAATCAAATCCCCTTATTTGATTAAATTCATCAATATTCCTCTCTTAATTATATAAACCAATTATCTAATTAAGTCACCTCTTCTCGATAATTAAATTAACCTTTTTGATCTAATTATCCGATTTAATTAAATATTCAATTTTATTTAATTAAATCTCTTTAAGTCTATCTATTAAATAAAATAAATTAAAACCTTATTTAATTTAATCTAACAGTCATCTCTTTTAATTAAATAAATCAAAATCTTTATTTAATTAATCTCTTATCACATTCTTTTCATTATTTTGATTTAAATAAATCCATAAATTTGAGTCAAATAGGTCACATCATATAATCTCCTATTAAATTAATTGACCCTTGATTAATTTAATCTCTTATCATGTCGCATCCTCTAACTTTTCCCACTTGCACATGAAAATAGATTTAATTCATTTATTAAATCTCTATTTTCCTCACAAGACATCTTTTGGAATATTCTCAAAGTTTAAATTCAAAAAATCCAAGTGGACATGTACATCCATCAAGGCATTTAACTCCATCTTACATGTCCTTTGCTTTGAGCCAAGTGGCATTCAATGCTCTCTTTCTTCCCTCTTGCAAGTCATTTCAAAAAAATTCAAAATTCAAAAATAAGCATTTATTGGCACAATCCTCAAAACTTGCACATCCTCCATCCACTCATGGGTTGACAAATGACATCTTGCCATTAGTTGAATGCTAGTCTCACATTGCTCAATTTTGGACATTCATCCTTCAATCTCATCTATAAATGAAGAGCTCCTCTCTTCATTTTATCATCCACAAATTATTCAAAGTTACCATGCTCAAATATCTATCAAATTTCATCCATCACCATTGAGTTCTTAACTAGGTTATGCAGGTTTTTAGCTTGGAGCTTTCATCCTTCATCAACAAAGTGGATCACTCATCAACATTTATCAACATACATCAATCTTACATCATAGGAGTTGGGAAAGGGCCAATTTTCACATCAAATTGTCACCAATTCCCCCATGGGATCAAGAGTTTGCTTACTTAATTAGGATTCAATCTTTAGTTTGGTTATTTTCATTGTGTTCTTCATTATTTTCCTAATTTAAGTTTTGTGAATGGATTTCATGGGGAATCCTTGTTCTTGCTTGCAATTTCTCATCTAATGTGTTCATTCTCATTGTTTTGTAGGTATTGGGATTGGGGTTCACACAATATACATCAATACAAAAAGTACAATTGTAGTATCAAATGTTCATCTAGTAACATGTTGAACTCTAGATCAAGCTGTATCTAAAAATTATTGCACATCTGTGGACAAGAGATGCAACGGGGTGCGTAGCATGTTCCACCCAACCATCCTCATGCTAGGAGTAAATAAGGAAGGATACTTGACCAAGATCATTCAAACATAAAACAACGAGACTCAACTCCAAACAAGAAAGACATGAAAACAAAAAGGAAAACATAACATCAAGAGACCACTTCTAGAGGCTAGCAAAAATAACAAATCAAGGGAATGCTAGAGGAGAGTGTCATCGCACAGTCCTACATGGGTTATCCTGACTGTCTTTCTCTAGGCACTAACCCCCATCTATGGTTATCCTGACAACCTCTCTAGGTGTCGGCCCAATAGGGTCACTCATGTGGAACCATTAACTTCTCATGGAGATGAGGCAACGATCTTGCCAACCACAACCTTCTCAACCCACCCTTAGTTTGTTAAAGCCCTAACAGGTAGACAAGGCATCCTTAATTATCCTGTTAATGTTATTAATACCCAACCCCCTAATTTATATAATTAAGTTATCACTTATTATTGAAACTCTAACATGGGTTCCTGACAACCCCTTTGTGTGTCGATACCCATGTAGAGCCACTCTCCCTAGAAACCCAAAACACAAAATCAAGCTCCAAGGGGTTGTACCAACATAAGAAATATTGAATCTCAAAATAGAAACATACGTGAGGCAAATAACATCTCACCAAAAATAATATGCATAAATACTCATGAAACGAGTACAACCCAAGTATAAACTTAAAAATCACAACTACAATCAAAATATTGACAAGTATCAAATCAATAGACATCATAATAAACCACAATTTTCCCACACCTCTAGAAGCCTTAAACAAATAAACTTAACTCCTACAGAGGGTTAAACTATCTTGAGGGTCCCCACATGTCCATAAACCAACTCAAGCAAAACAACAATGGACTCAAGGAAAACTGAAGAATGAAACAACTATACAACCTCAAGATTCAACTAAAGAACACGAATTTACTATAATTCAACAAACATATTTTAAAATAAGTCATTGCACGATTTTAACCATGAAAAATAAACAATCAATTTACCCAATCTATATAATGTGATAAAATCACTCAAATTGATTTAATAAAATCACTCAAATTGATTTAATAATATATATTTTTTAATTTATCCAATCGCCAGATAAATCTAAGCATTAACACTAACATCCCAAGTATTTTATATCTTTTGATCAAGTACATCCACATGCATATGTATACATATATATACACACACATATATATATATATATACATATTGCTATGTACATATATATATATATATATATTGCATTAAAAATCAACATGGTAATCTAATTCACATAATTAATAATATATTATATTATATATATATATATACATACATATACGTATATATATTTTTACATAGATATATAATAATAATAAATTATTAATAAAAAATTAAATTGAATATAATAAAATTTATAAAGATTAAAATTTTATAAAATAATATTTTTATAAACTGAAACCTAAGGTAGTGGTTGGGGAGGTTGCAACCCTCCCCATACTGGGAGGCCACAGCCAGCCTAGGGTTACGCGCAGTAGCCCAAAGGCTGCTATGCATAACCGTGGGTTGGCTGCGCAACAACCCCCACACTCTACAATACCAAGGGGGAAAAGAAAACAGGGTATGACATGGCCATCCCCTCCCCAATTTATTTATTTTTATTAACAAAAAACAAAAAAAATTATATATATATATTTTAAATAAATTTTCTGATCTCTCTAGACTAGACCACAAACAGACATAAATAAACATTTTTTTTTGTGCATAATAATTTGACTCAGAAAAATAAAATCAAGATATATAATTTTTTTTACAATGAATACATACATACATACATACATACATATACATATATATATATATAAATATATATATATATATAAATATATATATATATATATATAAATATATATATATATATATATATATATATATATTCAATCAAATCTTCCAAAGAAATTTTTGTTTCTAGACATAAATTTACAACACATTTTTCAACAGCATAATATTTTTTCAACAAGAGTATGAATTTTCTCTTCAGAAGAACTTGAAATGTTTGCAGCCAAAATTATGACACTAAATCGATTAAGAGAAGAACAAGAGATTTTTTTTTCATTCAACAAAATACAAGCTTCTTTCCATACGTTTGAAATAGAATATCAAATTAAACCAAGATAGGAAACCAAAACATTTCTAGTAAATTTCCAAACCCTCTCAATTTTCAAACAATATAAATTTTCACAAACACAAAATTCATTTAAATATGATCACCAGTTCAAACACGAGAAACAAGACATTCATTTTCATACATAGATATAAAGAAATAAATAGTAAGAAAGGAACTTGGAGTCCTATGCTTTGGATCAAAGTAACAAGCACGACAACTTCTCTTCCTCTTTCGAAAACAACCTTCACGAACTTCCTTCTCCTTTGTTAGCAAATTTTTCCCCAATTCTTCTTTCAAGCTCAATTCTAAATCATTATTTTTATAGAAAAAGAATAGAAAAGCCTAATTTTTCAAAAACTGTTGTTTCTTCTCCAAACCCCCAGCAATGCCCGTGAAGAAGAATTCTTCTTTTTTTCCCAATAAATTAAAAGAAACTTCTTTCTTTTTCCAAAAATCCTAAACATGCATTCGTCCTTTTTTTTTATCTTTTTTATTTTATTTTAAAGCTCACAATTATCACACACAATTAATTAAAATTCCTTTATCCAATATTTATCCTCACTTGATAAAGGTCATTAAATTATATTATTTCATTTTTGCAAACGATAATTTATAATTATCAACAATATTATTTATTTAATTTATTAATTTATCCCTTTTAATTAAATAGACAGCTTTTAATTTAACAATCTCTTAAAATATAATAAATTTAAATTTAACAATTAACTTAACCACATTTACATAACTATTTAATTATATTAATTAAAATAACATTATTAACTTACCAAGAATCATCAACCATAAACATTAATTAAATAACACATAAAATAAAGATTAAAACAAATGAACAACACAGTACCATGCAAAACAAAGATGGGTTGTGGACAATGACACCATTACACACACAACAGGGTGACGAACTTGGGACGGGGACACTTCCTTATCAATTCCTTTTTAACAACTTCATACCTATTGGGTTTTTGGGACATGCTCAAACCTATCAAGCAAGTGGAGTTGGTGTCCAATACCTGTATTCTGCATGAAAACAATGTCAAGTAGCATATAAACCTCTAATATAGACACACTGTGAAAGGAAGTCGTAGGGTAGCAAGGCACTCACAAACGAGTGATGCTACTCCGTCCTTTCACTAGGATCCACTAGCAAACACATCAGAATCCATAAACAAGTATTAAGCCACAACATATCCAAATAGTACGATCACCACATAATGTATCATAACACATCATAAACAATATCATGTGCATCAAACCAACTAAACTGTAAATACACACATGTCAAACCAGTGAAATAATCACCATCACAAAACCAAGTACATAACTCAACACAAAAGAGTATCTAGAAAGTATTAGCAACACGAGGGGTATTACAAGCACAGAGTAATGCCAATAATAATGAATAAGGATAAGCCATGTGAGTTGAATAAAAATTCTATTATGGGGATCACAATATGTGTATTAACATGTAGGACAGTCCTAAATGAATTTTTTGAAATAAGGTATTCATGTGAATACGTGTCAAGTAATCAAGTGATGGGGTCACCTAGAGTGAAAAATATAGCTAAATAATCAAAAACACCTTTTCATTTTCTAAGTATTTAATAGAATATAAGTTAGTGTAGTGTAGGAAAAAGTAGCCCTTTTTCACACTTAATTTGGGAATGATTGACATTAAAATGAACCTAATGTTGCCTTAATCTAGTGTTGTAATGTGTTTCACACATTCAAGTTAGGGTTAGGGCCCTTTTAAGCTAAATAGACCTAATTTTTCCTTAATTTAGTGTTGTGGGTAAGTGCAAGAATTCGAGTCCATGAAATGTGGAAGTTTTTGCCTTAGCCAAAAAAACGAAATTGGCATTGCAAAAACGGGATCTTGATTTTCATAAATAGGATCTCGATTTAAAAAAATTGGGATCCCATTTAGCTTTGGGATCCTGAGCCTAAATTCCAAGCAGGATCTTGTTTTTTAAAAATTGGGATCCTATTTGTAAAAGGGTCCCAAACCGAAGGATGTGAAATGTGATCATGTTTTAAGATAGTATTTATTTTTTAAAAACAAACGAAACTCAGCTCATTCAACAACACAAGATCCTGAATTTGCGAGTGACAATGACATTACAATGACCTCTAGGTGTGCCTCTACCCCCAATTTTTTTGTTTTTTTCATGTTTTCTTGAATTTTTTAATACAATAATAGGTTCTAGCATGCTTTTTTCCAATTTATTTAGCATTTTATTTCCCTATAATAGTAGAAATGATGATTTATAGAAGTAGATGAAAAAATGCTATGAAACCCTAAAAATATTGAATAAAAAGGAAAAAATCAACCTTAAGTTGTATGATAAGAACAAAATTTAGCTTTTGAAACCTAAATTGTTCAATCAAACCAAAAAAAATTGCATTTGAAAACCCTAATTGAAAGGAAACAAAAAATTGCATTTCAAAACCCTAAATTGAAATAAAATAAAAAATTGCATTTGAATTTAACCCTAATTGCTTTTTCAAACCCTAAATTCAAATGAAACAAAAAAAAATTGAAAACCCTAGTTTGAAATGAAACAAAAATATTGCATTTAAAACCCTAATTGCTTAGATTGAAACCCTAAATTGAATTCAAACAATTTTTTTCTTCTAAAACCCTAAATTAAAATCAAAGAAATCATTTTGCATTTGAAAACCTTGATTTCGAGCTCAAGAATATTTGATAATGGAAAAAATTCATTTGCATTGCTTAAATTTTTTAAATTTCATTTGCATTGTATGGAGAAAATAATATGTTAAAATTTACTTTCAATGTTAAATTATAATTAGATTAGAAAATGATATTTTAAATAATAGTTACAATTCATAAATTATCAATGTTTGTTTGCAAATTTAGTTAGCAAATTCCTAAATCCTTGTACAGTCCATTTCTAATTGTCACTTAATTAGATAATATTTGCATTCATTTCTATTTTATGTTTTGATCTCTCTTAGTCATTCCTTGTTTCCATCTTGTTTGCATGTGTTGTCTCTTGTCTTTCGACAATCTTAACTCTCATTCTAGTCAATTAATTGTTAATTAGGCTTCTAGTTTAGTCTAAAATCTCAATTTACACTAATTACCTAGACACTAAAAGAATCTAAATATTTTTATTTTCTTTCTTTTAGGTTCTTTCAATTCCAAACAATCGAAAATAAAATAAGATTCAACATTAACCAATTTTATTATACATTTTATATCATAAAATTCAAGTGGGCAATATTAATGAAAAAAATGTTAAATAAAATAATCTTATATTCAATTAAAAAAATATCAAGTTAAATAATACATCAAACTCAATGCTTAATAATACATAATTATGTGTTTCTATTATAGAAATAGTCAATCTATTCATAAAATCAAAAATATTCATAAACTAGTCAGTCTATTACCCTAAACCATAAATTGGTGTCTTAAGGGGTCCTAATATGACATTTCTTAAGGGGATCAAAGATGTTCTCAAAATTTGGTGAAGTTTCCCAAGGAAACCAAATTTAATAATAATAAGATTGTGCAAGATTATAATATGAATGAGATTTCATGATCTAGGTTGGTTAGTCGAAACAAGAGCTATCTCAATCAACTGTTCCACAAGAAAATGTTGTTCACTAACTTGAAAGTCCATTATTCCAAGGGCCACCCAAACTTCACCCTAAGTTCCCTAAACCCTAAACCCTGAACTCTAAAATCTAAACTCTAAACACTAAAGCATTCATTTTGTCCTAGGACCTTAAAATGAAATTTGGTTGCCTTAGACAACTCCACCAAATTTTATTCCCTTAAGCCATGTCATTTTGTCCTAGGACCTTACTACATAGATCCCCTTAAGCCATCCTATCACCCTAAACCCTAAACTCTAAACTTTAAACCCTAAACCCTAAAGCCACATTTTTTCCTAGGCCCTTAATGAAATTTGGTTGCCTTGGGAAACTTCAAATTTTTTTCACTTGAGCCATGTCATTTTTTCCTAGGACCTCACTAGACATAGATCCCCTTAATCCATCCTATCACCCTAAACCATAAATCGATGTCTTAAGGGGATAAAATAAGTTCTCAAAATTTGGTGAAGTTGTCCAAGGAAACCAAATTTAACAATAATAAGATTGTGCAAGATTATAATATGAATGAGATAAATCATGATCTAGGTTGATCGATTTATGATTTAGGGTGATAGGATGGCTTAAGGGGATCTATGTCTAGTAAGGTCCTAGGACAAAATGACATGGCTCAAGTGAATAAAATTTGGTGAAGTTGCCTAAGACCTAAATGAAATTTGGTTGCCTTGGGCATCTTCACCAAACTTTATTCACTTAAGCCATGTCATTTTGTAATAGGACCTTACTAAATAAATACCCTTAAGGCATGCTTTAGGATGTCTTAAGGGGTCCTAATATGACATTTCTTAAGGTGATCAAATAAGTTCTCAAAATTTGGTGAATTTTCCCAAGGCAACCAAATTTAACAATAATAAGATCTTGCAAGATTATAATATGAATGAGATTTCATGATCTAGGTTGATAGATTTATGGTTTAGGGTGATAGGATGGTTTAAGGGGATCTATGTTTAGTAAGGTCCTAGGAAAAAATGATGTGGCTCAAGTGAATAAAATTTGGTGAAGTTGCCTCAGACCTTAATGAAATTTGGTTGCCTTGGGCATCTTCACCAAATTTTATTCACTTAAGCCATGCCATTTTGTACTAGGAGATTACTACATAGATCCCATTAAGCCATGATATTACCCTAAAATTTAAATCCTAAACTCTAAATCGTAAACCCTAAAGCATTCATAAATTGTCCTATATTAATAGTTAATTATTTTTTCATTCAAGTGACATGCCTTAGACATAAATTAGGCTTACACATTTTATCATTTGTATTCAATTAGGCCATTTATATTGAATGGTTCAAGGGAATTTCCTAAACATGTATCTTACATTTTGAAATTACAAATCCAATACAAGTTCACTTATATCTTAGAGATCACATGGATCAATTCAATAATATTCGCAATCCATCTCCACACCATCCTTCTCCACCACCTTCACCTCCACCTCCACCCACTCCACCTCATAACCCCTCATCTTGACCACTTGAAATTGATGGTGCTCACTTGCAAGCACAAATCAATGCCAATGTTAGAACCATTCAAGATCAAATCAACAATATTCAAAATGAAGAATGTATTGCACCACCTTTGAGGATGTTTGCATCTAGGATGCAAAATGTTGTTGATGTTGTTAGGGATATGGATGGGATCTTAGATGAGCATCAACAATGGCTAGAGGAGAGGTGAACTTTTGATTCTGAAAAGGAAAACACAAAGAAATGAAGAGATGTTGTAGAGAGCCACAACAATTTATAAATTAAGACAATGATCTTATAGTTATGAATTTATGAATTTGGTTGGATGGATATTTTTAGTGACATGAATTTATAATAGTATATATTTTATGACTATCTACTAGATCATGAGTTCTCCTATTGGAAAAATGTAATATATATATGTGTGTATGTGTGTGTGTGTGTGTTAGACATAAAATGAGCTTTTTGTGAATGTTTCAAGTTTATTTTTTAGTATGTACATGTATTAAAATTGCATAATTCTAGATCTTAAATTTTGAAATTTGTATGTATGTACATAGTTTAGTTGAATGATGTATGCATGCAAATTATGCATCGTATTTTTTATTTTATATGTATGTACATGTTAAATTTTGAAATTTGTATGCACACACTCAATTTCAATCAATGTATGTATGTGTTTGCATATGTATGCACATCCTATTTAAAAAAAATTGCATGTATGTTTCAAATTTAACTATTTCTTGTAATTTTGTAAGTTTGTATGTTAATTTTGTATAATTTAATATAGGTGCACTTATATCTAATATCATGGATCAATTTAACATTGATGATATCATCAATCCAGCACCTCAACCACCTCCACCTCCACCCCAAGCTCCACCTACCCCTCCACCCCCTCCACTTAATATCCTACATCAACCACCTGCTGGATCTGATGAGGCTTGATTGCGAGCATGTATAAATGATCAAGTGACATCCATTCAAAATAAAATCAATGCTACAAAATCAAGCATTGATTCCACCTCACGTGAGACGTTTTACATCTGTGATGCAAAATGTTGTGGATGCCATTAGGACTATTGATTCTGATCTAGATAGGCATCGACGAGAAATAGAGTAGATGAGACAGTTTTAGGCAGACGGTCTCTCCTATAAACAAATTTTAGAGCTTAAAATAACAAAATCCCATCTGGCCCCTTACTTTATTGACCCTATTACTTTACAGCCCATTCCTCTAGATAAATCTAGAATATCCATGAGGTGGTGTATACATCCATAAATGAGTGCACATTTTTGGGATCAATGATAAATGGTATTTGGAGGTCCCATTATATTTTTTGAGGAAACTATATGTAGAGTTTGTTATGGGGCAAAAGCCAAATTATTTTTATTTTAAATCATTTCAGGGTGTTGGTGGTGGCATGCCACAACAGAGGTTAGGGGAAAGGGTTGATACGCAATGCCCCATGCATGTGCAACCCCTTTTTTCTCCTCTTGGTCCTGCAATTCCCACACCTATGCATCAATGTGTGGTGGTATTGACATTAGGATCCATTAGTACACTCAAAGGAGACCTTGATCAGCATGCTTCTATGATAGCGGGTAGGAAGCATAAAGATGACGATGATGGAGGAGTGTTTTATGGAGTTGGTTTGAGTACCACTCTAGGAGTGTTGAGACCACATGTATGTACTAGTTTCCATTAGTTATGCTATGAACCCAATTAGGCCAGACCTAGTTCAGGTAGACGTGGAGATTCTGGTGGTTCATCTGGTTGCCTCAGTTCATTTGTAGAATTTCTTACAACAAACCATCACCCTGAGGACACTATGACACAAGTATAAATATGCATAGATCTACATGTTGAATTTATAAGAATTTTAATGAATGTATATATCAAAGAAAATTTTGCAATACATTTTAACAATCAAATAGTTTGGTGTACAAATGGCACTAATGATGGCGCAATCATCCACTTTGCGAGTACATACATTGAAACCATTCCTAGTCGGCAACCCTTATGGGGTATTTTGATTTCAATTTTTTAAATTATATATGAAATAATTTTTAACTTGAGTTTTCAATTTATAATTGAATCATGAACATATGTTTTAAATATTTATGTTGGTTTAGGGGAGTCAATTGACTTCCATGTCGATTCCACCTAAGGGGTTGTCGAAAACTCCTCCACTGTCGGGCATCACAGATCAGGGGTAGGTACATTTATATTGTAAATTCTTTAACTTATGTTAGCATAGTTACAATTATGAATTTTGAATTCACTATATATAAAATGTCCATGTACACTTGTAAATATTATAAGCATTAAATGTCTACATGTATGTCTAGGTTGATACAACAATGAGAATGGGCATCAAGCAAACATTAGATGTTGCTGCTACTCATGAGGCCTTTTAATTTTAGGTTGTTTAAAAAAATTTCTACACAAAATGTGCAAACTTGAATATATATGTATTTTTACCTAATTCAAGTATACATGTTTTAAATTTGACCTTGTAGGACTTTGTTAGTGTGACTTTCTAACATGACTCAGTCATAGTTACACCTCTAGGAGGACATGCAAAGTAGGCTCCAGATATCATGGTAATTTAAATTTTTTATTATATTTTAGTCAATTACAAAATATATATTTTGAATAACTTTAATTTAAAATTTAAAATTGAATATATATAATATGAGCTAATACATGTTTTAAATTCTTTTTCTTTTATAGCATGAGATACATCTTGTAGTTGAGCATGTACAAACAAGTCCTAGAGTAGAGGGTGCACAACCTCAGAATACTATACAATTAAAATATGATAAATTATAAATTAAATTGAATTAAATCATTTTTAATTGTAGACTTACATCTAATTTCAACTTTCTTTGTCTTGTTTATGTAGACTGATTTAGAGAATTTAGAGGTTGGTTTAGGTGCATAGAGCATCTAGACCCATATATGATGGTAATTTAATTTTATGATGAATTATAAATTAAATTGTCATTAAATCATTTTTCATCATCTTACATCTAATTTCATCTTTCTCTTGTATAGAGTCTTTCAGGTCATCTGCATAGTCCGCAAGGTGTGAAGAGGTCTCTTGATTATAGAGATGATACATTACCTAAACATGATTTTATGGGTTATATTTGATTATTTCATGGACTACATATTTGGTTTCTCATGTACTCTATTAGACTTTATGTTTCATGGGTCAAGTACTGTGTTGGACTTTAGTTCATGGGTTGTACTCTGATAGACTTTATTTCATGTGCTTAATATATTGGTTTCATGCACTTAATATGTTGTAAATTATGGACTTTATTATTGTTCAATTTTAATTTACACATGTACATTTATGCATTTTATGTTTATAGTCAAGACATAAATATAGGACATTAATGTGAAATTAAATATAAATATGAAATTAAAATTGAAATTAATAGGACATTTTAATATTTGTACTTTGCAAATTTAGTGATATCATACATGATATACATGATATGTACATTCAATAATTAGCGATAATTAGTCAATGAACTTATTCAATTCACGCCAATCAATAATTAGTCAATAAATCATAATTTACAAACAAAAGCAATCCATTTATATACCACAAAGGATGAAATTTTAATAAATAAACAATACCATACAAGATTAGAGAACAAAAGCATTAATAAATTCTATAAACTAAACATAAATACCAATCAAAATTCAACGAGTTTTTCCAAAAAAAATGTTCTATAAGTATACACCATATTTCCTAGTTCTTTTACAACATTAAATTAAAGAACTTAATTATCCAAAAATAGGCGAAAGATTTGAAATTAAATCATGTAGTCCCATATTTACAAATCATGCAAAGTGCTAGAGAAAACTTAAGAACATAAAAGTCCTCTTGACCTCATGTTCCACAAAAAACACTAATTTATAAACTGTTAAAACAAATAATAGCATCTGACACTAATTTATAGGTTGACTTAAGGGGTCCTAATATGATGTCTTAAGGGGATCAAAGGAGAGTATAATTAAGTGTAAATATTAAGTGATATAAGCAAGTATTATACTTTAGGGTGAGTCATCATAACAAATGATATAATTAAGAATAATATTTAGGATATGTGCTAATATGACACCTCTTAAGGGGATGTCTTAAGGGATCCTAATACGACGTCTTAAGGGGATCAAAGAAGAGTATAATTAAGTATAAATATTATGTGATATAAACAAGTATTATACTTTAGGATGAGTCATCATAACAAATGGTATAATTAAGTATAATATTTAGGATATGTGATAATACGACACATCTTAAGGGGATGTCTTAAGGGGTCCTATTACGACGTCTTAAGGGGATCAAAGAAGAGTATAATTAAGTATAAATATTAAGTGATATAAACAAGTATTATAAGTTTTAGGGTGACTCATCATAAAAAATGATATAATTATACATAATATTTAGGATATGTGCTAATACAACACGTCTTAAGGGGTCCTAATATGACGTCTTAAGGATATAATTGATTTAACAATAATTTATGCATGATATTTAGTGATTATACAATCAAATATAAAGTTTCAAAGTACAAAAACATGCACATTTAACAAACACAATATATAGAATATTGATTTTGATACATAAAAGTACGTAGAGTACATAATTGTGTATGTACATGTATTTGTAATTTGTACAAAATGTTTAATTGTGTAAGTATGTATGTACATATATGTTATCTCAAAACAATGTTTACAAAATTTGGCTATGCCATCTCAAGAACATCTCAAACTCATGCCTGAAATGTAGTAGGTCTTCATGACACTTGATATCAAAAAGGTACAAGCAATATCAATGAAATCATCAAAACATACATATTTTAATTTATATACAACTATCTATATGTACACAACTGAAGTACCTGTATTTCAAAGTATTCCACACATGTGTGTAGGTTGAATCTAGGCATCCTCTCTTTTTTGTTTCAAAGTATGAGATCAATGCATTGATGGCTTAAGGATACAGAAAAAGGATAATAAATAAATTTTAACTATTAATGCACAATAAATATCAATATATAATCAAAACATGTTTTTAAATATAATTTAACTAATAATTTACCTATTTTTACCAAGTACTCCATGTAGCCTAGGTTGAATCTGCATGGACTAGATCCATTTTGTGATTATGGATTAAGGACCTATTAAAGGACAATTTAAATCAATTTCAACTAATAACACACTTGACCAATATCAAAACATGTATTTAATCTATTTAAAAGGACAATATAAAACTAAAACTTTATTTACCTATATTTACTTATTCCATTGTACCATATGTATCCTCTCTTTTTTGCAATGCATCTATGATTGTCTCATGCTCTTCCATAGAAATTGTCCATAGCACTTTATTTGTAGGTCTTCCACAATACTAATCTAGTTTTATATTTGTTGCCACCACCAAATGTGAATAGTGTATAATCATTTTATGTGTTTCATAATCTTCGAATGTAGGTAGACCATTCTTCCTTTTCAGGTATTTTCATAGCCAAGTGCCAACAACCACCACCAATCCTATTGGAAAATGTGAAAACCATCATCAAATAAGTTCTCAAAATTTTCTTAAGGGGATCAAAGACTTGTTCTAAAAAATTGCTTAAGGGGATTAAAAAATGGGTTATCAAAATTTGCTTAAGGGGATCATCGTACCTATTGGTTAATGGTAGCCATCATCATCTTCTCGAGGTGCTATTAACTTATGTTTAGTCTCCAAACAATGAGCCAACCAATATTTTTTTCCCTCTTCATTCCCCTTAGGTGCAACAACATCATACACATGTCCTACAAACAAAATTTGATTTAATAACTTGTGCATATCCATATAAATAATTTAGTATTACAAAATAACTTAATAAAGTGAAATAAAATGAAATAAATTGAATTAAATTACCTTCTTGTACAATGTTTAAAACATGGCCATAGTCTTCAGATGCAAACACTTGATTATTTTCTTCAATAGTTTTTCATATTGATCATGTGCTTGTGCAGGTGTCAACGATCTTTACTCCCACTGTTCAACTCATTCTATATTTTCACATGCTCCCCAATCTTCTAAGATACAAAATTGACAAAAACATGCAAGATCCCTTGTCCAAATAGTCCATGTGCTTGTTTTCGAACTCCTAAATCAATGCCATTTAGTATATCCATTGATTGTATCACAGTCAACTCTAGATAGAATGTTCTCTTCTTCAACCAACCAAAAGAATCAACGAACTATAGAGTACTCACTCAAACTAGGTGTAAATAATCTTGTATTGCACCAATCCACAATCCCACGTGCATCTTTAAATTTTACTGCATCCTTGAATTTTAATTGTTCTCTAGCAAGAATTCTTTTGACACACGCACCAACTCCATCATGTTATCCTTTACCATGCCCAGCTTAAAAAAAAATCCATATATGTTGGACATTAAGTTCCTTGTGAAACCTACTTAACCAATAGAATATTCAAGCATTCTTGAACTATCTCGTACAATTATCTGACCATATGAGGTGTTCTATCATCTGGATTCCTCTTTCTCTTAAATTTCTATAAAATATATTGAAACAGTATTGAACAAACTATGATGAGTGTAACCGGTTGTCACTCAAATAAAAATGATACTCCCTCAAAAATTTTCTATCATCCTCTGTGTTTCATCTGCATGTCTATAAACAATATGGAAAAACATAGCTACTTGCATTAAATTATAATACTATGATTGAATTTCCTCTTGCAGAGCTAGAGTATAATTTTTCGCAAAATCAACCACTGAAAGTATAGTACTAATTGGAAATGTATTTCTACATGCATGAAATTGGCCGTCAAGCCATCAAGCATGTTGAGATTGCATGACATATTTTGGTACAATCTTATTCTTAAATTCATTCATGAATGCATGCACAGTAACTTTTCTTGTAAATAATCACAATACTTTCCTATTTTTCCATCTTTTAAAGAATAGTCAACATTCTTAAATCTTTTAACATCTACTAATTGTTGTCCAAGATTATTATCAACACATTAATGCATACAAATTCTTAAGAATGAAAGATTTCCACAGCGAGTGCATTGTCCAGAAATACAAGAACTTAAATAAAATAATTTACCATTAGATCTTTCACAAAACAAACCTGATATAAACTCCCTTATTGTTTTAGGTGGCATATTAATACCACATTCCTATATAATCGTGTTAGTATGAAAATTACAATGGATATATAAAAAAATATCATAAAAATAATGAAATTGAACATGTGTTTTATAACAAGATATTCATTGCTTATTAATTTTTACATACCAGGCTTTACTTTTTTCAAAAAGACCTTTGACTTATTTTAATATTACCAGGTAATACTAAATCACCACAAAATTTTCTATAAAATTCTTTTTTTGTTGTATCCAATAGGTGTTTTGGGTGAGGATCGGTAACTTTGGACCCCACCCTTAATTTTAAAACATATCTAGCATTAGATGATACCCTAGTATTATCATGCCAATATTTTTCAATCAAAGATTTAATTTCAACATTCAATTTCATATCAAACCTCGGGAGTCAACCATTGAAACTCCAACATTGGTTGATAGGATCATTTTCTATACTTTGTCTTCTTTTTTCCGCTCTTAGCAATGTTTTAGGATGCATTTTTAAAAGTTCACTAAAATTTATTACCATTATTTTATTCAAAGTTGCTTTATTAACTATAGCAGTTGTTATAGATCTTCTTGCTACATTTTTATCTTTAGATCAACTATTTTTCCCAATAGATTGAATGGCACTAGCAACAATAGACATAACATGTTTTAATGATTGATCTTTTCTTCTTGGTTTAACAAAAAAGCCTAACTTTTTCATCATTTTCCTCATTTTTTGCATTCTCATCAATTGCATGATTAGTGGACATTGAAATGCAAGTTTTTTACAATAAAATAATTTTTTGTATATTCTATTCGCATGTGTTCTTATTTTCCTCCAATAAATCTTACTAGGAAGATTATCCAAAACATCACTTTCAATTTTGAAAAAAGTATTTTCATTTAAATTCAACATCACATTCTAGATTTTCATTTTCATTTTCAACTTCAAAATGATTTACATTTTCATCAACAAAATGGTTTTCATTTTCATTTTCATCGACAAAATGGTTTTTCGTTTTCATTTTCAATAAAAGGATCATTCTCATTTTCATTTTCAATAAAAGAATTTTCATTTTCATTTTCTATTTTATTTTGAACAAATTCTATAAAACTTTCATCTCTCTAAATATTATCAATGTCAACATTGTTAAGTCCTGCATCTTGTAAAACTTCTACAAATGAATTTTCCATTTCACTAAAATGTGGATTTGAAGATGTACCTAGATTTGTGCCTATTGAAACATTCTCCATAGCATTAAAAGAGGGATTTGAAGACATACTAGGACTTGTTTGTATAATCATATTATTTTCCAAATTGACTTCTTGCAAATTAGCTTCGTCTACAACCATGGTCTCCTTAATGTTTGCATCTTTAATAGTTGTGGAATTGAATGCTCCATCATTCATTGATTTAATTATCATTCTTCTTTCTCTTTGTCTTTGTTTCTCCTTCTCTCTCTTTGCTTCAATTTCTTCAGGAGTCAATGTCATCCTATCTTTCCTCTTATTACGAGCTTGTGAACCCATGATTATAAAATTCTCAAACATAATTTTTTGTCAATAGTGAAACTCTTCAAAAAATTCAATCCAAATTGCAAGTTGAAGACCTGTAAGGTAAAAATGCTTCCTCATCTGTTCCTCAAAACAAGTAGAAAACTAACACAGTTCCACTTAAAAAATTGTTTACTTGATGCCTCCTTTCGAAAATTCAATCCAAATTGCAAGTTGAAGAACTATAAAAGATAAAATATTCCCCTTTTGTTCCTCCAAATGAGTAGAAAACTAACACAATTCTACTTCAAAAACTGTTTACATGATGCCTCCTTTCAAAAATTCAATCCAAAATGCAAGTTCAACACCTGTAAAGACAAAATTTGATGAAAAATAGCCCAATATGTCACAGTTGGTCGTACATGTGAAGTTGTAGACTTCACAGTGAACTTTGCTAGTAAATTTTAAAAAATAGTTAAAAAGAAATGATATCCCGATTATAAAACGGGATCTCGTTTATTAAAAATAGGATCCTGTTTCTAAAAAAATGAAATTCACCTTTGATTTGTGGTTGGATTTTTGGCTTGTATTCTGGTTTGGGAAAAGCTTTGGGAATCTGAACCTAGGCCTTCAACCTAGTTTGACCTACAAGTTGAAGGTCCTAATAATGTCAGAGAAAGAATAGTGAGTTTGGACATATGCCTAGAGACTTTTTGTAGAATTTTTTGACGAAATTAAAACCCATCATAGATGAGACGGTGTAGATTCCAAATATGTAATTTTTTTTACAATTGGATTATTTTTTCTATTTTTTAATTAATTTCTAATGAAACTGGTCCATAAACTTTAAATATTAGGGTTTTTTACTATTTTAATAACTTTTTATTAAAATATTGTTTTGTAAAATGAATTGCACGAGAACATACTTCAGACAATTATTTTTAATTTAAAATAAAAATAAAAATGATAAGTTTAGGTCATCTTATGCGTGATGTACACAATGATTTTTTAAAATGACAAATATGGCTAATAAAAATTTAACCAAAAAAAATCAACAAAAAATTACAAAAAATATTGAAAACATGCTTTAGTGAGTTACAAATCTTTTCCCAAAAGGATTTAGAAAAATATGATAATTTAGGTCAAAATATGGATAACGTACACGTGCATGGTATGGTAAAAAAATGTGACTTTTAAATATTGGTTTTTAGAAATGCCTATTGAAACTCAATTTGTACCATTTGGGTATTGAGATAAATTACATATTTGGAAACTAGACTCTGAGTACTACATTTTATGATCAGTGACTTTTTTGAAGATTCCATCTCCAAGTGCTTCAAATTTTAAGGTCAAATGTGTCAAATTCTAAAAATCAGGGAAAACACTTCCACTTTTTTGCCAAAAAGTGGACGAGCAACTTCTTGCCAACACCCTTGTAAAGTGTATTTATTTACACCTTCACATTAAGTTTTGGGCCCTCTTACATTTATGGCCTCCACATCATCATTAATATGTACCTAAGACCCTTTATTATGCATATTGAGGCTTATTTCAATTAAGATCCCAACATAATCAATAAATACACTTAATTTTCCAGCCTCCTGACATTTCCTTAGCCCAAAAAGCCCCGGTGGGACCCATAAACCACCTTGGGTGTATGAGTCCCACCCAGATGGGACTTATACACCACAAGTGGTGTATGAGTCCCATTTGGCCTCTTTTTAGGGTTTTGAGTGGGAAATTAGGGTTTTAAATTCAAATTTTATGAATGTTGGCATTTGGGATCTAATAAAGGGTGAATTAGATGGAGTGTCTATATAAAAAAGGTTTCAAATCATTATTTCACTTGAGCATTCATGATATCAACCTAAGCAATCAAGATTCAAGCATCCTAAGACTTCATAAGAGCATCATAGAGTATTCAAGAGCATTTCTAAGGCATTCAAGGGCATATTTCTTCATCATTTATTGCAACAATTGAAGATCCATCATCATGTCAAAGGCATAATGCATCAAGCATGTTGTTGAGCTAGTGTTGTGATGTAGCATTCAAGATCCAAGTTAAGCATTGTTCCACATCTAAATCAAGATCAAGATCTACATTATTCATGGCCTCTTCATGTTAGATTGCATATTTACATTCCAAGACATCATTCAAGGTATCATCATTTTGTGTTTCATGTTTCATGTCCTTATTTCATTGTTTCATCACAAAGTTTAATTACCTAAATGGGGTTTGACCTAGGCAAATCCCTATTCCCTAACAATCAACAAGTTTTTCTTCTCTTTGATGTGTGATTGCAGATCTAGGTGTTTCGGAGGCTTGAAGATCCTTTGAAGACTAAATTGCAAGATTGGAGAAAAGTTGTCAAGTTTCCATCTACATTGCAAGATCACAGAAAGTCACCTATAGGTTGAAATTTAGTATTTTAGACCCAAAGATTTGACAAGAGAGAATCTACAAGAGATCACTAAAGAATACCAAAATTTCATCCAAACCCTAATATTAGGACTAAATCGCCACTTGTGGTGTATGAGTCCTAGTACTACTTTTTTCCAGATTTTAGAAGATCCAAAACAATCCTTGTGAAATTCCAGTTTCTACCTAGAAACCCTAGTCTAGGACTAAATCGTCCAAACTGGCATATGAGTCCCAATGAGCTTCAAATAGTAGGATTTTAGGGTTTTGGATCTTGTTTTTATTACATCTTTCTTCCATGTATCTTTTTTTTTCATTCTCTTTTATCATTTTGATTTTTGGTTCTTAATTCTCTAGGTTTCATAGCTAGATTTGCACATTGCTTTCATTCCATTTCTTGTCTTTCCAAGCCTTTTCTTGGTGGTGAACCACCTTTAGTCTTTAATCACACCCCTAGAACACCTTATTGCAGATCTCTTTCCCTCATTTCCATCCCTAGATTGAGATCTCTAAGGTTTCCTTGAATGAAACTTGAAGAAAATTGGTGGTTCTATCTCCCAAAACATAGAACAACAATTTTCTACATTTCATTTTGGTGAACCCAGCCTTTAGAATACCTTATTTCTGATTTTGAGTGCATCATAGTCCTAGATCTAGCATACATTAACTTTGCATTAGTTCTTTCATTAGTTAATTTGCATCTAGGGTTTCAAAATATTGCATTAGTGAAAGTGCATATAGGTTGCATTTTTGCATCTTAGATCATTAAATTTTACTAAAATTTTGCAATTGCAAATAGTTAAATCAATATACAAGCTAGAAACCACAAAACCAACTCAAAATTTGTTGAATTTGGTGTAAAAACCTTAACTAGGAGAAAAAACATTTTCCCCTCTGGGTGATTTAGTCCCAACACAGGTTGTTTTTCCTAATTTTTGGGAATTCTATGTTGTGCATTTTTCACCATTTGAACCCTTCAAAAAGCCTATCTAGGACTCATACCCCCTTTTGGGTGATTTAGTCCTAGGTCAAACCTAAAATTTCCTTTTACAACATTAAAAATATCATTTATGTGTTTTTTTTTGTTGTTGTTAGTTATTTGTTTCAATTTACTAAGTTTTAGCTTCATTCATTTCATTAGATCTAGCTCAATTTGGTTCAGTTATTACATTTCTTAATTTCAAAATGGAATTTACAACATTTCATTTTCAGATTGTTTCATAGTGTAATCAACAAATTACCTTGTTTAGAATCTAAAAATTGCATTTACATATATCATTCTAGGTCATTAAGTTTGTACAGATTACTTTTCACAAATGTTAGTATTTGTCTTTTCCAAGTTTTCAAAGAAAAAAAAAAGTCAATAAGCATGTTAGTCATTCATTGAATACATTCCCTAGTTATGAGAGTCTCTTAGTGCAAGAGAGTAAAAATATTGACACCCTCCTTAAATCTACACCCCTTCCTATCTCTTCTATTTGTGGGAATGATGTGATAAAAGAAGATGTAAGAGTAGACAATCATGATAATCATAGTTTCTCTTCTCCAAATATCTCTCCTACATGTGATGAAGGAATTTTGGTGTTAGAAGATGCACTCATTAAGAATCATGACAATGTTGAAATCTCCCCTTCTATAAACTCTCCTACATTGGAAGATATTATAGCACAAGAGAATGAGACCATAGATAGATTTCTAAATATCACCTTAGATAATTTCCATTCACTTCTTGCTTGTGAGAACATTTACTAAAAGAGGATGCAGTTGTAAGGAATCATGAAAATCATATTGTAAGTAAGGATGATAGGTTGGCGTTAGATCATAAAATCTTTAAGATCTATGACAACCCTCTTTAGATTTCTTTCCCTACATATCCTATTTTGAAAGACATTATGGGAAAAAGGAATGACATTATGGAAAATCTTGACAATCACATTTGTTCTTCTCCTAGTATCTCTCCTAGTTGTGAAGAAGATACTTTGATGTTAGAAGATATAATCAATGAAATTCATGAGAATCTTAGTTGCCTCTCTTCCCCTAGGTAAAATCTTATTGAACAAGACAATACAACCATTGATAACTCCCTTACTGGCGATGAAGTAATTTGAGAAGAACCAACCTTTGAATTTCATGAACATCTAGTTTGTAGTTCTCCTAAAAACTTTCCTCCTAGGGAGGATATCTTGGTGCAAGAAAATTACAACATTAACAATAGTAATTTGGCTTCCTTAGATGATGATGAAAATATGACACTAGACTCCCCTTCATTAGAAAGACATCAAACCGAAAATGCTTAGTTATTGAATGCACAAGTGTTTGTTAGATCCCCCTTGACTATTGGACCTCCTAAATACCCTGTGGGACATCCTAAGAAAACTCTAATTCTTTACCCACCCTCACAATGATCACAAACTCAAAACAAACCCGTCCTCATCCTCGAGCCACCTAAGAATAATATGTCACAACAACCGAGTTATAATACCATTTCTCATACATATAACACTAGAAACAATCCACAACCAAGAAAAAAAACTTCAACCTTCCTCCCTTTAACTCAACCTATCTTAAATGGTCCTCCTTGTTTTCCTTCACAAATTGGAAAGGAGTATGATCTTGTTGAAAAAATAAAGAATACTGCTGCTAATATATCATTATGGGACCTTATTCAAGCCTCCCCTCATTATCATAACATGATTCAAAGTGCCTTGCAACAAGTTGCAGTTCGCTCTATTGCAAACCCAAATGATATAGTAGCCATGATTCAAGGAATAAATGCTGACATTATTTTCCACCAAAGTGAGCTCCCTCCTTTGGAAGTGAAAAAGCAACATGAAGCTTTCATGATAATAGTTCAATATAATAGCACAGGGATAAAGAGAACCCTTGTCGACAAGGGCTATACTATTAATGTGTGTAGTGTAAACCTTTTGAATAGCCTTGGTCTGGATAAATAAAAAATTCAACATGCCTATTTATCTAATAGTAGATTTGATAACATGGAGAAATAACCACTTGGTGTGATAACATTACCTATTACAGCTGGCAAAGTTACATTAGAAACTCCTATTCACGTTATGCCTCATGATCTTCCATACAATCTCCTTTTAGGAAGACCATGGATCCATGAGATGCATGTGATGCCTTCTACCCTTCATCATAAAATGAAATATGTCTACATGCACACACATGATGTTGATCATGAGCCTTTCAACATTTTACGACTTGAAAAAGATAAGGAGAATCCCTTGAAAACATTAACACCAATGACACAAGTAGTACCTATGCAAGAGAAAGACAAAGAAAAACATATTGAGGAAGTCACAAAGCTATTAGAAGATGATTGGGGTTCCTTAAATTTCACAATATTCATGGGTGAATACAAGATCATAAACAAATATTCGGAAAAGGGAAAATAAAAAGTAGTAATTTCAACACAAAATTTGGAAGACCCTTCGAAAGCATCCACCTTAAACACTTTAGAAGAAGAAGAAAATTATACAACAAACTTTGATGAAGCTGATTATAAACAACCACCAACTCCAAAAGAAATTAAAAAGCTTTATGGAAAAGGTTATGAACTTATGAAACAACTTGGATATAGTGGAAAAGGATGTGGTGCTAGAGAACAAGGTATCTATGTCCCTATAGAGCCTAACATGCAAAAAATGACTCATGGTCTTGGTTATTGTTCCTCGAAAGAAAAAAATAAGCCTTCACTTAATATCAACACTATTACAAAAGATTCCTCTAAGCCAACTTTAACATTAGTGCATCCTAAATTGATAGACACTAGTGGTATTGATTATTATCCTTTAAAAGAAATGAAAGAAATAGAGAAATCCTCGCTTAATATCAATGTCATCACAAAAAACACTAATGATTGGAGTTTGTTATATTTTATGCCTTCCTTTAAAGGAGAGAACAAAATATCACAATCTAAAGAGCCTTGTGTAAGTATGACATCTTGCACTAAGCAAGAGATATATGTGTTGCAAAATAAAGGAGCATCTTATACTATTGATCAAAATTGAGTATCTTGTTGAGACTCCTCCAAGATCATTTGATATCCCTTCCTCTAAGAACATGAAATAAATTTTACCACAAGAGTTCATTTTGTGCATATCATAGAATTCATGGTCATTCTACTAATGAATGTAAGGATTTGGGTAACAAAATTCAACATCTTAAGAAGTGTGGTGCTCTTCCTTGTGTTGAAGCGCCTAGCTCCTATAATTGATACTAATTTTCATCAATCATCTTGGCTCATCCTTGTATTGCACTAAGTGGGGGCAAGGGGTTAGGTAGCCTTGTCCTCATATGTCACCTATCATTGTCTCTTTTAGCTAGTTGACCACATTCCATGTATATATATAAGAGTGAGCTTGGGATGTGGGTGACATGCCTTAAGTTGGCTCACATGTGATGTATTGAGTTTTGGGGGAAACCCCTTATCCATGATGTAGTTTCATTCAAGAACATATGACTTGGCATAGGGATTTCCGAATAACCTCTCATGTCTTATTCTACTTTAAAGCAATTGCTCATAGTAATGGTGTTAGCAACTACTTTAAAGTGGGGGCATACATTGACATTATCTTTTGACATTTCTCATGTTTCACTGTGTTATTTTTTTTATTCTTGTGATGCATCCTTTTTTCAGTGGTGTCATTGGGTTTGATATCCTCTGAGAGTGTGACATTTCTTTGACTTGTCCTCTCTTGGAGACATTAAGCACATTGTTGTCTAAGAAGAGACCTTACATGAACTAAGAAAAATCCCTTTGAATGTACCTTACCATTATATGGCCACCTTGCATAACACACTTTGCTTTCCTGTGGAGCCATCATGTTTGTTTATGGGTGTCAAGCATACAAAGCTTTTCTTGCCTTGTGAATCCTATTGTCATGTTGTGTGGAACCTTATCAAAGTTATCAGGAGGTATAACTTTGGTATGGTTGTATGTATGGGAGTTGAACTTAGGCATGACTTTCCCATAGCCACTTGCTTCTATGTGTGAGTGCATACTAGTTGCATGTGTATGTGTCTCACCCCTCTGGGAGCTCACCTAGTGGATGACCTAAGGTTCCACTAGCCCTTGTGAGTGTGCATTTGGTTTGCATAGTGTACATCGTGTTCCACTTGTAAGCACAACCTTTTTGGATACTCACCCAATGGATAGCCTGAAGTTTCGTTGCCTTAGAGTGAGCGTGCATTTTATGACAAACAACTTAGATCTAATCCACAATGTGTAGGACAAATGGTTGAAGCTTGATCCACCCTTTCTTTCTTTTTCTTTCATCTTTATGTCTTTGACATTACATGTTTGTGTATCTTGATGTTGCATATCATGCACCTTGTGTGTGTCCCTTTTTGCTTATGTTGGTTTGATGTAGGATCTTGAATCCTAGCGGCTTGACCACCCCCTTGATCTTTGTCATCCTAGACCATCCACATTGGTACACTTGGACCCCTCTTGAGTGTCTACTTTAGTGTGAGTTTGAAGCAAGTTCCTCCTCTCACTAAATTTTTTCTTCTTTTTGATGTTTGATTGCAGATCTAGGTGTCTTGGAGACTTGAAGATCCTTTGAAGACTAAATTTCAAGATTGGAGAAAAGTTAAGTTTCCATCTACATTGCAAGATCGCAAAAAGTCACCTACAGGTTGCAATTTAGTATTTCAAGCCTGAAGATTTTACAGGGGATCCATAGGAGATCACCATAGAATACTATAATTTCAGCCAAACCCTAATATTGGGACTAAATCACCACTTGTGGTGTATGAGTCCCAATACTGCCTTTTTCCATATTTCAAAAGATCTAGAATAGTCCCTATGAAATTCTAGTTTCTGCCCAGAAACCCTAGTGTGGGACTAAATCACCCAAACTAGTGTATGAGTCCTAGTGAGATTCAAACAATAATATTTTAGGGTTTTGGAGCTTGTTTTTACCACATCTTTCTTCCATGTACCTTTATGCTTCATTCTCTTTTATTAGTCTAATTTCAGGTTCTTAATTCTCTAGGTTTCATAGCTAGATTTGCACATTGCTTTTATTCCATTTCTTGTCTTTCCAAGCCTTTTCTTGGTGGTGAAACCCCTTTTAGTCTTTAATCACACCCCTAGGACACCTTATTGTAGATATCTTTCCCTCATTTATATCCCTATATTGAGACATCTAAGGTTTCCTTGAATGAAACTTGAAGGAAATTGGTGGTTCTATCTCCCAAAACATAGAGCAACAATTTTCTACATTTCAGTTAGAAATAACAAAAACATATAACACATAACTCCTAATCTAATCCATGCTAATTAAACATAAGAATTTCTAGAAAATTATTATTATAGATAGACATGTATAAAATAATAAAAAAAAAGGAACATTTGTACTTATTTTTCAAAATATTGAAGACTAGAAATGTATTGTAGGGGGGCTTGGAGCTAAATATAGCAAAAGTTTAGACATTGTTGAACAAAAATAAAATTTC
This sequence comes from Sequoia sempervirens, assembly GCA_007258455.2. Classification (NCBI taxonomy): domain Eukaryota; kingdom Viridiplantae; phylum Streptophyta; class Pinopsida; order Cupressales; family Cupressaceae; genus Sequoia; species Sequoia sempervirens. The sequence goes on from VDFB02000003.1 coordinate 134,017,652, forward strand.
ATTCATTTTTGATATGTAGTTAGGTACTACATCCTGTCCTAGTGTAGGTATCTTCTACTTCAATGGATTTGCAACTTTACGAATTATTCACCTTTAGATCTTGGTCATTTTTTCTAGTTCCAAATTGGTTATGTATCATTAAAAAAAATATAAAAACCTAATCTCAAGCTTAGGGGACAAGATAAAATTAGTGTGTTATTATAAGACTCCCTAATTTAGTCCCTTATTAGGCATATTCCAACTTACCCAAAAAATAGTGAAAATATTGGATAATATTTGTAGACGTAATGGAAAAGTGATGATGGTATGCATAGATAATAGTTATCATGATTTCAAATTTACTAGGGGAAAAATATATAAAATTGTGTGTGAGATATGAAGAAACTAAAGAAAGGTAATCTAGATCATAAATGAATGCAAATAAAGAATAATATAAATAGTTGTAGCTTTGAAGTGAGAAAATATTGCAAGAGTTTTGGTTAATGAAGGATAGGGATATTCGGATATATGGATTCAAAATGGAAAAAGGGAAGGGTTGGATTATGCAAGGATGAATTTTGAAGAAAAACTAATTCAGGTGTAAATATTGTTATGGTGCCTCTAAACTTGTAGAGTTTGAATACCTATATATTTTTACCTTACTCTATATATTGGAATGTATTTAAGTTCTTATGTTATATTCCAAAAGTATTGGGTAAGTGTAGGGAAATGGAGTCTAGAGGAGGGTCTTAAATGGTCATTTTTTCTTAAAAATAAATAAAAATGGACATTGATGAGAATTTTGAGATGTCTATGCTCAAAATTTGAAGATTTGATAAGAACAAGAATACTAAAGTTTAGAATCTAGTTTCTAAATTGCTAAGTTGATAAAAAAATAGTGAAGATTAAAAGGTAAAACTCTAAAAAAGTGGTATTTTTTAATCATTTAAATGCATTACATTAGATATGGTTACCCCTAGTTCAACTATTTTTTAGTTTCTAAAAGTATTTCATAATTCATTAGATTCGAAAATTTAGTTTAGATCATATAATAGGTGAGATATACTTCTAAACTTTTAATTAATGTATTTTATTATTAATTTTGAAGTGGAAATATCCTTAAAAATGGAACATTGAGCTTGCTCCCTCTAATTTTGAGTAAACTAATAAAATAATAGTTTTTTGATATGTAACTTGAATTTGAAGTGTAAGTGTTGAGAATGTAATTTTTAAATTTGGATTAATGGACCAAAATATTAAGACACAACTAAAAGTAATTGTGGACTATGGAAATGGAATGCACAACTTCCTTGTTCACACTAAAAGGGGAATGAAGAAAGAGGGATCCAATTTCACAACATGCTCACATTCAAGGATAAACCCTTGAGATTTCAATGCAAAGGAGATTACAATCTGTTAAAGGGGATTGTCCTAAAGGCTAAAAAACTGATAAAATGGGTTTACCACTAATGCAAAACTTGGAAAACATGAAATGTTTGAAAACGCAACATAGTATGCAAAAATACCTAAAAAGATAAATAGAAATGCAAATAAAATAGAACATGAAAGCAAAACATAAAATGTGCACCTGGAAATGTGTTGAATACTAGAATGAGGAATGGAAATGCTATTGATCCTAAAATTTTGACCTACTGGGACTCATACGCCATTCTGGGCAACTTAGTCCCAGATCTGGAAAACTACATCAAAGCCCATTTCAGCCAAATGGGTATCCAAATCTATAGAAATCTCTGAAAAATAGGTACAGTGGGACTCATATGCCACTAATGGCATATGAGTCCACTTTGACTTTTCTAAAAATCTGAAAGTGGAGTTGAAAGCTCTCGGTCTCCTCTTTCTGTTCCTCTAGGTGTTTGGATCTGAAACCATGATTTCCAACACTATAAGTGACTTTTTGTGGATATTTAGACCTATCCAATAAGGAGATGTCTTCAAAAACTTTGCAACCTATTCTTCAATCATCTCCAAACCTTCAAAGTACCTAAATCTACAACCACACAAAGAAAGAGAGAAATGTTGAATGTTAGGGAATAGGGGTTTGCCTTGGTTAAACCCCTTTTAGGTAATTAAACCAAATGAAGAAATAAGATGAAGCATGGACAAGAAATGAAGGAATTATAAAATTTCCATGATGATAGATCTTGAAATTCTGCAACAATGGATGAAGAATCTTCCCTTGAATGCCTTAGAAAACTATTTTGATGACTTAAAATGCTAAAACCCTAGCTTTCTTGACTTGAGGTGGATAATGAATGATGAATGAATTATAAATTAGTGTTTAAAAGCTTGTTTATATAGGTAATCCACCTAAAATGCCCGTTAATTTGATCCCCAAGGCTGACATGAAAGGAAATTAAACTTAAAACCCAAATTTTCTTGCTCAAACCCTAAAAATAGCCCAAATGGGACTCATTCACCCAGCTGGGTGACTTAGTCCCACCTAGATGGGACTCATTCGCCCAAAGTGGAAAATGGGTCCCATAGGGGCTCTTTTGCCAACTGGAATGTCGAGGAGTGAAGAATTTTAGTTTTTATGTTGATATAGTCGGGTTTTTGGTCAAAATAAGCCTCGAGATACACAATATGGGGTCATAGGGGCCTATTAATGATGATATAAAGGGTAATTAGGGCTAGGGACACAAATTTCAATGTGAAAGTGTGATTAAATACATTACAAAATTAAAATGAGGTCCACATAGCCTAGAAGGGCACAACATCCAATGTGAATGTGTAAAACACATTACAACACTTGATTAAGATTAGGTTTAATTTACAAGCCTTCTAGATTAATGTGAGAATGCAATTAAATACATTTTACAACATTGAATTAGGGGAAAGTTAAGTTAATTTAGCTTAAAATGGGCCCAAGACCTAATGTGGATGTGTAAAACACATCACAACACTAGATTAAGGTGATATTAAGTCCAATTTATCATTAATTATTCTCAAATCAAGTAAGAAAAAGGGCATACTTTTTCAGTGCCTAGAGTAATTAACAATTGAAACCTTAATATATCTATATTTTTGAAAAAATAGGATTAGAAATATAAGATAGATATTGAAATAATAAGTATTTACATGGAATACTACCCAAAAATATGTGAACCAATGAAGAGCACACTCAACATTTATATGTATTTTAAATAAAATACAAATTTGAGCACCCAATATATAGGTCCAACCCTTTGAATTAAAAAAAAAAAACTTATTCCAAGCTAAAATAAAAAGGATTTTAATTGTTTTAAAATGTATCAAACTCATATTATGTCTTGAATGTTATACTAAAAGTATGATTGAATCATAACACAATCACATATGGCTTGATCCAAATTTTAATAGCATTATCATAGTGAATAATGAGTGATTGGAGGGAAATGAGGTTTAAAAATGGGTTAATACTAATTTTTCACGTAAATAATAATTGAAAATACAGTGACTTTAGGGCATGAATGGATAATAGAAAATTCACCTTTACATTTTGACCATGGACACTAACATTAAGGCTATATGTGTTTGGATATTAGTTCTTATAGGTGCACGTGTCTTTGCATGGTTAATTTTTTTAGTTTTCTAAGGTTTGTTAGTTATAGGCTTCTAAAGTAGGTGATACTTGAAATATCTTTATATGATAATGAAATATTCTTAAAATAGGTTTTAAAATGGACTTTAAAACAAACTAGGGGAGGAAACCAAAATGAATGTAGAAATATAAGGTGGATCTATTGCATCATAAGAAATTCTTGACATACATTTTCCCCCACTTTAGCATATTGGTGGAATTAAGTGAAGAAGCAAATTAAAGTGATAGGTTAAATCTTCCATTCAATTATAGAAACCTAAGTATGGGGTCAAGAGAGGTGATATAATATCCATGGGGAGATAATTTATCTCCATTGTGAAGTAGAGGAATGAGTATTTTCATGGTTTTATATTTTTCCCCATCTTGGAGTAAGCTTCCTCTCCTCCCCTTGATGTTGATCCCTTTGTAAGATTTTTCTATGTGTAAGCCTATCTATAGAGGTTGTATGTTTTGATATTGAGTTAGAAAATGTTGTGTCATCTATTTTTATATTGTTAAGTCTAATTTTCTAGAGGGCCTTCTGCTCACAAGTGGACTTGTTAGGAAGTACGTTGGGAGGTGAGCATCTACATTGGTCTCTTTGTGAAGATCTTTTGTATAATTTTTGAAGATGCATTATGGTGTGCTTCACATTTTTTTTTATGTATTTGAGTTGTAATCATCCCCTTTGAGTTCTGGGAGAGTGTTCATTAAAATTTTATTATGCTACAATCTTAATGGGCTTGTATTTTTTTTTTTAGTTTATCCTCAAGTTATAAATTTTTTGTATGTAATATTATTTAGATGAGAGAAGTAAAAATATAGAGGGATTTGTGTTGAATATATATTTAAAAAATAAGTTATAATTACTCAAGATTTGAATATATGTGTTAATTCATGAATAGAAAAATCTCTTATAAGAAAAGAAATAAAATTTAGTTTTCTATTCTTGATTTATTCCATAATTTTAAAAAAATTATTTAAGTATTAAAAAGAAAAGGAGAAATACTCATAACATTGACATCACTAAATTATTTTGTAAAATTTAAGAGATTCAAAAGAAATGTTTCTTTTTTGAATTTAATTTTAGATATTATCGAGAAAAAAATTTAAGAATCTATGTGGATGTATATAAAAAACATGTAAAACCTTTCAAAATATTATATATTGTTGGTAAACAGATTTGTCGCTATGATTATTTCTCCAAAAATGACCCTATTTTTTCGATGAGCAGTGACAATTGTTCCAATAGTTGGATAAATCATTATGAAATAGTGATCTTCCTCTATGTCTGAGAGGGGTAGATCCCTCGTATGATAAGGGTTTCTATATATTTTGTGTACTTTTAACTTGAAAGTTCATAAAGGAGAAAATGAAAAACTCAAAGAAAATGAATAATAGAAACCCCATACAAATACCAAATGAGATTTCACAATTGATTACAAATTACAAAGGGGGATTTTAAAATATGTTTTGATATGCAATGATGAAAAAGGAAGGATGAACAAAACTCAATATATGAAGAGATAAGCTACTTCAACACATTTGAATCAAGATACCAAGATAAGATTGTGTTACATCAATCACATAGATTATTAATGGTTTACATAATTACATAAAGGGATTAGTGATTTAACATATGAGAAGTTAGTAATAAAAACACAAGGATACATTTAGAACATACGAATTGAAATTAATTCTTCGTTATCTTTATGAACTCATACAATTCTAAAAAACCTTTGATACATAGTTTTAGGCCAAATCTAAAATATTCTCAAGATTTCCTTATTTTTTAGAGTCCCATTCTCATTAAAATAGCCTTATATATATATATATGCTTCATTGGATACCCACCTTGTAAATACCTTTACAATTTTGAGAGAAAAAATAAAATTTATTTAAGTTAGAAATCTCTCAAAGTTTGCACAAAGAAAGATCATTTCATAACTTTTGGTTACAATAAGTGACTTAAGTCACTTTTCCAAAATGAGAATTGAAATTTGCAGCTTTTGGAAGAAAGGAAAAGTTTTTAGTTGAGGTGAGCACCATATCTTCTTGCAATCATAAACAACCTAGTCTTCAAGAACATGTACTCCAATTTGCACTTAACAAATATTTTCTCTTCAATAGATCCTAATGAACTATACTATTGTTATTTCACTAATCAATATTATGGTTGAAGCACCTTTCCAAACAACCTTCAACCATTAACAATGGTTTCAATGTCATTTTTTCTTAAACCCCTCTTTGAAATATTGTTACATATTTCATAATAGATTTATCCTATGTATCTTTCAAGTTGTAGGGAAATCATGAGACTTTTATGACTCTTTATTATCTTGTGATTTGAGATACATTCATTTTCTTAATATGTTTTTGAACATGATGTTTGCTGGGATAATGTGTCTCAACCTTGCAATTGCATAAGGTACTATTGATACAAAGCAAGGCTGGTTGAAAAAGGTTGCTCTCAAGTTAAGGGTGTTGATTATGGTGAGATATTTTCTCTTGTTAAAAAATGGCATCCATTAGATTTTTTCTTTCTATTGTTGCTACTTATGATTTATAGGTTGAGAAATGGATGTGAAAACTACTTTCCTTCATGGTGACTTGGAGGAGGCTATTTATATGACACAACTAGAGCACTATATGGTGAGAGGTAAAAGTAAATTGGTTTTCAAATTGAAGAAATATTTTTATGGCTTAAAATGAAGTCCTAGGATGTGGTACCAAAAATTTGATATATATGTGTTGATTTTAGGATTTGAGCATTCTAAATCAAATCATTGTGTTTATTACAAAACTGATGGTGATCATTTCATGTTTATTGCATTATATGTTAATGATATGTTATTTATTGGTAGAGGGAAAGGTATGATTTTAGAACTAAAATCTCAACTTGTTGCTAAATTTGAAATGAAAGATCTTGATGCAACTAAACACATTCTTGGGATGGAAATTAAAAGAGACGATGAATAGAAAGCTATGGCTTGGCCAAAGTAAGAATATCAATTCAATTTTATAGAGGTTTGATATGCAAGATTATAGACCATTGTATGTTCCTATTTCAACTAGAACAAAGTTATCTATTTCAAATTTTCCAACATCCCCATTAGAGATGGAAGGCATGAGCAAAGTACCTTACCAGAGTGCATTTGTAAGTTTGATGTATGCTATGGCTTGTACTAGACTAGACATTTCTTTCTAGATATATGTCTAATACTGGTATAGTTCATTAGAATGTAGTTAAAAGAGTCTTCAAATATTTATGGGGTACCTCAGATTATTCCTTATGTTATCATAGTAATATAACTAAAGATGAGATTTCTCTTGATATTCATGGTTATGTGAATTCAGACTAGGTAGATGATGTTGATAACAAACGATCCATTAGTGCTTATGTGTTTACTTTATTTGGTGGTGCAATTAGTTGGATGAGTAAGAGATAGGATGTGGTTTCTTTGTCCACTACTGAAGTTGAATATATGGCAACTACTCATGCTTGTAAAGAAACTATTTGTCTTAAGAAACTATGTTTATATATTGGAATAAAACAAGGTGCAATGATAATTTATTGTGACAGCTAGAGTGTGATATGTCTAGATAAGAACCTGACATTTCATGCCAAGATCAAGAACATTGATGCACAATATCATTTTGTTAAATATATGGTCAAATATTGTAGGGTGAAGTTGGTTAAGTTAGAGATTTTGATGAATATTGTTGATTCTTTAACTAAGCTTGTGAGCACACAAAAGTTTAGATGGTGTTCAAAGATTATAGGCCTTTCAACCCCTAACAATTAAAAAATGATGTTTATACACCCTCCCATTGCTTTTGCAAGGTGTTCGATAAGTGGGAGATTTGTTGGATAATGTGTCTCAACCTTGCAATTACATAAAATAATGTTGATACATAAGGTACTATTGATATGCTGGTGATGAGGGTACATGGGGGTGTTTCCCCCTTATGAGGGGTTTGAGGCAGCGCCCTTGAAAGGAAAATTTTATTTATATTTGATTATTGTAAAACTGGACCATTCAACATTAGGTTTTATATTTGATGGTCGATGCCTTATTAGCTTGGCTTTCCCTAGAAGACAACCCTATTTTATGAGGGAATTGTATTATGACTATGTATTCTAATGTATTCTAAGAGTCTGATAGTGGTCGTGTTGCCTCTGGATCTCTAGTTGTTGGTACTCCTGTGAGAAGCTTGCTCTACAAGTATATTGTAATCTTTGCGATTATTGAATAATATATTAGGAAACTTCTAGAGTGGGGTTTTTCTCCTGAAAGGGTTTTCCCCACGTAAATCACTATGTATTGGTATGCATGATATTTATGTTTCTTTTTGTTTAAGTTTCTATAAATGTTAAATATATGTAAAAAAATTCCACTATCCTCCTCTCAAGATTAGTGTAGGAAGTTGTTATTCTACCTTAGCTTCCTTACAAGTGGTATTAGAGCCTGATCACCTTTGGTTTCAGTTGTGGGTTGTCGGGTTTTTTTGAACTAATCCACATTTGAGTGGGAGCTTTTGCAGAAGATACTTTGTGATCTTGTTGTAGGAATTTTCAGATGGGAAGTTCATAAGGGAGAATAGAGGTGGATAACTTTTTTGGAAATAATTTTAAAATGTGGAAGTTGAAGATGGAGGATTTGTTGATAGATCGAGATCTATGGGATGCTATTGATGGGAATATTTCAATTGCAGATCCTACTTGAGATACTCAATATGCTATTATGGACCATAAATCCAAGGGTCTAACCAGATTGTGCTTGGAAGACTCTATTTTAATCAATGTTCATGAAGATATCTTTACACAAAAACTATGGAAGAAGCTTGGTGAGATGTATCAAGCCAAATATTTAGTGAACAAGATTTTCTTGAGGAAGAAGTTATATTCCTTGAGAATGGAAGAGGGTGGATGAGTCATAGACCATTTGGAAGCATTTAATATGTTGGTGGCTCAATTGTCATTAGTTGTTGTCAAAATGGATGAGGAGGAGAAGTGTCAGATCCTACTTTGTTCTTTGCCTGATTCATGGGATTCTCTTGTTATGACTATTGGGAGTACTTCTATTATATTGAAGACTGAAGATGTGGTGGGTTCTTTACTTTATGAAGAGATGAGGAGGAAGGTATCCATCAATGCCAAGGAGGCCCTAAATTTTCATGGAAGACCTAAGGAAAAAGGTAAGAAGAATAAGAAGCATGATAAATCCAAGTCCAAGTTGAGATCAAAATCTCCTGGAAAGTCCAAAGTTATTTGTTGGAACAGTGGTAAACTTGGACACATTCATAAGGACTAAAAAAAAAAAAAAAGAAGAAATTTGATTTTGATTATGAGCCTGAGAAGGAAGATGGTGATGCATTCATTGCAGATTTTGCAACTCATGCAGGTAATGATGCATGGTTAATTGAATTAGGTGCATCTTTCCATATGACCTTTAATAGAGATTAGTTTTCTAATATGAAGAATTTGATGGAGGTAAGGTGTACTTGGGTGATGATTACTATTTAAACATTGTTGGTTACAGTGGTAAAGTTAAAATAAAGTTTCTTGATGGTAGAATAAAAAGGATTAATGGTGTGTTGCATATCCCTGGATTAGCACGAAATTTGTTATCTGTGAGCAAACTAATAGATGTAGGTGTGTAGATAGTATTTTTTCATACAAGATGCAAGATGGTAGTATTTTTTGATATAGGATGCAAGATGGTAAGAGGTGCTATGGTGATTGCTAGAGGTGTTGGATATGGCACATTGTATAAGCTTGATGCATGCACTATTGAGTGCAATAGTACTTCTATGAAAAATAAGTCTGTAGAAGAAGTGAGGGTTTCAAATTTAGTAGATGGTCATGGATTTTGGGTACCCAAGGGTGCTCTTTCTTTTGAATCAAAGTTACCTACAAAAAAAACTATGTTATGGCACCAAATATTTTGCCACATTAGAGAAAAGGGTCTAAGGACCATGAAAAATAAAAACCTTATTGAAGGTTTGTCTGATTGTAACCTTGAATTTAATTTTTGTGAGCATTACATTTATGGAAAATCTTGTGGTGTATTTGATCTTATTCATTCTGATGTGTTTGTTCCTATAGATGTTCCTTCAATTGAAAATCCACATTATGTTTCATTTATTGATGATTATGGTAGAAGGACATGGGTATATTTTCTAAAGAGTTAATATGAAGTTTTCAGTTGATTTAAAGAATTTAAAGCAATGGTTGAGTTGTAGACTACAAATAAAATAAAATGTTTAAGGATTGATAATGGAGGTGATTTTTTCTCTAATGATTTTGATAGATTATGTAAAGATTATGGTATTCATAGACAAAAGAAAACTCTTTATTCTCCACAATAGAATGGAGTTGCAGAAAGAATGAACACGACACTGATGGGGAAGGCTAGGAGTATGTTGAGTGGTGGTAGTCTTGAACAAAGGTTTTGGGATGAAGTTGTTTCCAGTACTTGTTACCTGATTAATAGATCTTCTACATCAACTCTTATTTATAAGACACCTATAGAGGCATGGTTAGGTCACAAGCCTTCATTAATACATCTTAGAGTTTTGGGTTATGAGGCATATGAACATGTACCAAAGGAGAAGGAAAAAAAGGTTGGAGAACAAGGCTGTGAAATGCATCTTCATTGGATACAATTATGGTGTGAAAAGATACTAGATTTGGGATCCTATTGCACAAAAGGTAATACATAGTAGAAGTATTATTTTTAGAGAATCTAAGCCTTCTTCTATTACATTGCAGCCAAAACAAAATAAATAGGATGATGTGATTCAATTTCCTTCTACACCTAAGAAAGTTGAGTCAAGGCCCATGGATAGACACGAAGTTGGGGAGAGCTCATCTAGCTCTTAATCTTTAGAAGAGGAGGAAGAACCTCCAACTCAGCTTGTTTGTAGGTCTACAAGGCATAGACAACCACGTGAAAAGTATTCACCTAATGATTGGAGATGTTTTTTTTCTTTAAATACTAACATGGATGAACCTAGATCGGTAGAAGAGGCATTAGGTATAAATGAGGCAAAATCTTGGAAGATTGCTATGGATGAAGAAATGACAACTTTGGAAAAAAATGATACATGGGATCTTCTATCATTACTTGAAGAAAGAAAACTTGTTGGTTGTAAATGGTTGTTCAAGAAAAAGATTGGTTCAAATGGAGGTATTGAGAAGTGCAAAGTAAGGTTGGTTGCAAAATGTTACTCTCAAGTTGAGAGTGTTAATTATTTTGAGATATTTTCTCCTGTTGCAAAAATGACATCCATTAGATTTTTTCTTTCTATATTTCTATTGCTTATGATTTAGAGGTTGAGAAAATGGATGTGAAAACTAATTTCCTTCATGGTGACTTGGACAAGGATACACTAGTAAAAAAATATAAATAAATAACTTAAAAAATACTAAAAATTGCATATAAATGACTAAACTTGGTCACATGACCAATAGTAGTTTATTTCTGGTCATTTATAACGTGACCAAATTTATGACTAAACCATTTTTAGTCATTTATTTGATCATTTTGATTGATCAATTTGGTAGTATATTTAGATGTTAATTTAGTCATTAATTTAGTTATATATTCAGTCATATTTATTCACTAAGCTTGGTCATATGACCATTAGTAGTTTATTTCCAGTCATTTATAACATGACAAAATTTATGACTAAACCATTTATTGGTTGTTTTGATTGATCAATTTGGTAGTATATTTTTAGTCATATTTATTCATTGATTTCTATCAATTAGTAGTATATTTATTCACTAATTTTTGTTGACTAGTAGTATATTTAGGCATATGTTTTTTCATATTTATTCACTAATTTCTGCCATTTGGTAGTATATTTAGTCAATTGGTAGTTTATTTAATTATTTTTGTTCATTGATTTCTACCTAAAAGTGTTGGAAATGAGAAAATGCTTTTGAGGTTTAAACATAAAACACAAAAAAAAAAAATCAATCATTCATTTGCACATAATAAAATAGCTATTAAGAAGGAAAAATACTAAAATTTTATTGAGAAAAGGTTTTCTTATAGAAGATACAAGACTTAAATATGTGTCTTTTCTTTGAAAAATGTGTTACAAAGTGTGTTTCTCAGTGTTGTGACTGAGAAAAATGAGTTATAATGCTCTATTTTTTGCTTATACAACTCCAAAACATGAAATAACTACTTGAAAAATGAAGCACCTGGAAGATCTAGTACAAATCCAAACCAATCGCAAACATTTATAAGTGGACGAGCATTTAGAAATCTTGCTTCCATAAGAAATTTCTTTATCTTTTCAGCATCATAGAGGTTTGACTCTCTGGTTACATGTTCCACCTCCTTGATTTGTCCAATTTTGGCTACTACTTCAATGTATTTGAAGTGAATGTCAAGATCCTCACTGCCAATGACATTGAAAATACAATTTATCATATAAGTACAAGGTTCCCAAGCTACTACAAAATTACCTCCTCAAATAGATCAATGAATATTAGTGATAAAATGATACAAGTGACAATCCAAAGTCAAATCACCTTGAGCTCAAATATGCAATCAAGAAGAAATATATCGCTTCATAAGACTTGAACTGTTCAAACAATTTGATGCATGAATCTACACCCAATTATTTAGAATATTCCTTGGCGGCCAGTGTGACATGAAAGAAGTTAACATCAAAAATAAGAGAGAAATTTTCAATGTCATCTAAATCCAACATTATTAATTTGAATTAAATAAAAGGTGCACAATTTTTACCTAGACAATTATTTAGAGATTTCCCCTCAGGTTGACAAGAAGGAGATCTTTCATGCACTCCAACACCCAATACTCTCTAAAAAGGGTCAAATAACTCAACAAGGGCCTGAGAAACATTGTAATCAGTAAGGGAATTGGTAGTTTCTACTCAATTTCAAGATCACATCATGTTTCATAGACCTGTGGCTCAATAGTATGGGTGTTGACAATGACACGTTAATATCGGGCAACTCTATATAGTGTTGTATGCAAAGTTTACAATATTAGTGATGAACAAAATATTTCCTAAGAAACCCTTTGATATACAAAAATATGTAGCAAATTTAAAGATTTTTACAACAATTAACATAGACAATGCTTCATACTTGACATAAGATCTAAGTTAAGCATCCTAATGGATCACCTACCAGCACACACATATATAAACCAACTTTCTTGCACAATTGTGCAATACAAGGATGATCATAGTGACTGGAAATTCTATTTTCTTCAAAACATCCAACAAAAATGATGTTGCTTCACAGATCGTGTTACACTACATATAGATTGACATATGCAACAAAAAGATAGTAAGTTATATTGACAAATTATTACACTTCAACATAAGAAGTTTTACCTATGTTTATTTTGGCTACAAAATATTTAGACAATATTCTAAATCAGACTGACCAACAAAACAACCTTTGATAGTGTGTACCAAATTATATGATATGAATAATTTATTAAATACCATAAATTGTATAATGCAAAAATAAATTTATATTATTAAACTTGAATTAAAACATAAAATCAAATAAAAATATTACATATACGAACAAGCTACAACATGCTAGAAGTTAAACAATTGATTCAACATCATGATAAAAAAAGGTAATCTGCAATAAAAAAATATAATGTAATTTTGATGAATTATGAGATGTTCATATATATATAATAAAAAAAATTCAAAGTCTTAGAGTTTCCAACTCTTGTAAATACACCATGACAAATATCCCTAAACAACACATTCAAACTATTGCATAAAGTAGTGGGCCAAGCTGTTTAACAACTAGTACATGATAAACATCAACTATGTCATTTTTTGCAAATATTTTAATGGCCTATGTGTGAAGGTTCCTTCTTTCTTTTCAAACGGACAATTCCATCTATTTTTTCTTCATAAGCAAGAGGTATGTTACTTGTGACCTTTAAAATATTTACATTTGCATCTCTTGTTCCTTTCAATTCAACTCTGTGTACAATAGATAGTGAGTGAATCTTCCCAATGGCCATAGAAGCACCATCAAATGGATCCAACACCATGACATTATCCCCTTCTTGGATTTTATCAATACATTTCTGCAAAAATAAAAAATACACATTGTATTGAGATATAAAACATTCGATAACACAAATAATTATTCGTTAAATATTTATAAGAAACAAGAAAATGATGATAGGAAACCTAAAACCATGCACCTGACATATTAAACAAAAATCAACTTCCTGCTATTTGATACAAAATGGATGTTAGATACAAAAGGTGTCCATATATAAGTTATATATTCTCCCTTATTTTCATAATCTACGTATACTAGCTAATTACACTTCACTACTATTCTAACCAGCTTCTATCACATAGGTAATGATTACCCTTATTTACATGATAAAACAACCATTACTTACTTGAATAGTATTTACTTGCATGTGGTTTCATAGCACTCACCTCGAGTTCAACACCACTTCTACTATGAGTATCATGCACATTCTCGTTGAGTTTAGTATAATCACTATCAACATTGACATGAAGTTGTGCAGCTTTGCAGAGAGCTCTATCGACACAACCTTTTTCTTTTCATTTTGCTTTCATCTAATTGCTCTACATGTGGTTTAATCATCATTCAAAAATCAATATAAGTCAAGAATGAAAGAGCTATAAATTTTTTCCCAAAAGAACATTTTTAGCATGAAGAATGACAAAACATTGGGATAGACTAACTTACAACTTAAAGAATGCAAAAGCTATATATTTTTGTCCAAAAAAGAATGACAAAATATTGGGACGGATTAACTTACAACTTAAAGAATGCAAAAGCTATAAATTTTTTTCCAAAAAAACATTTTAAGCATGAAGAATGAAAAAAAATTGGGACAGATAACTAAAAACAACTATTATATTACCTCAACTTCAACAAAACTATGACTATGCTACACATTCTTGTCTAGTTCATCATGATCACTAACAATATTGACAACTTTGTTGACATCAAGGTGTTTTTGTTTTCGTGCTACTTTGATAGAATTTCTCTACATGTGGTTTAACCATCATGCAAAAAATATACAAAGCATTCAATAGTCAAGTAGAAAATGCAAATTATAAATTCTTCCAAAAGAACCTTTTCTAGATCAATTCAACAATAAAGAAATTGGGTTGGATTCTCCTATTCTCATATTTCAATCTACATATTAAGAGGCATTTGTATACATAATTTCCAAAAAAGAAGCAATGAGATCAATAGAGACTCTTACCTCATCTGAATATGTGGAATTATGCTCATTCCATGCAAAAACTATAGACTTAATGAAGGCAACCAACTACAAAACTTTCTCAGTGAGACTGTATATGCAACTCATTACATGTTGGTACCCTTCATTTGAGTTGACATGATCTAGAGAGGCTCTTACTGGGTGTCTAACGAATGGTTGTGAAATCTCTATTGATGAACTAGATTTCCATTTCATCCTACTCTTAGATTTACTACAATTTAGTGAAGCCATATAATTGACAATGTCTTCTGCACCTACTTCTCTATTATTGTTTTCCACCTAAAATATAATGTCAATTTTGACATATAGTCAGTTCAATAAAAAATCAAAATAAATAACAAAATGTAAATTGAACCAAAAATCCATGCACTTACTCCAAATTTTTCCATTTTGGCCTACAACCTGCCTCAGCCAAATGTATATCTAGCCATCACATTATCTCTTGCTCTCTTGCCTTTGTTACTCTTTGTCAAATATTCTTCGAAACACATACTTTCTTTCAATTCCTCCCACTTTTTGGGAGATAGAGTGGAGTCTAACCTCTCTTTTCCCTCCATGATTGTTTTTCTACAATTGTATCTAAATTTTTTCATCAAAAGTCTCATCTTTTGCTTGTAATATTTTCTAGAGATTTGTCCACCAATAGTCTTAAAAGCATTTTCCATTTTTTGTATAAATTTTTCCACAATTCATGGATCTTGCTCTGCAAAATTTGATTTGCAAATATCCAAATGGGCCCTACATCTTACACCCAACTTAGAGGCCCACCTTGCAGCATTTGGTCCAATGGGCTCACCATCTCTCGATACCTCAACCAAGAATTTGGATTTTTGCCTTAAAATTTTCTTTCTTTTGCATTCGTCTATGTACATCTATACAAATCTTGACTCAATCTTTTTCTTTTGACAAAAGGAGACACATCTTCTATTAAAACACTACCAATATTTCTAGTTGATCCACTAGTTCCATCAAAATTTGTAGATGCAACAAGTGTAGTATGAGGCACACAAAATGCAAGTGGTCTCTCTTCATGACTTTCATTAACTGGAACTTTAGCTCCTTGGCCACATTAGGTATGGCATGAGTAGGTAGATCAATATCAGTCTCTGTAGATTGCACTTTAAACACATCCTTTAATCTTGAATAAATCATTTGCAAACTTATTGTTCCATTGCTCTCATTTTTTTCAATAATGTCTCTTAGACTTTGTGCTAAGAGATCATCACGATGTTGCACATAACCATGTGCTATATCAAGCTACACATCACCATGTGCTATATCAGGCTGCACATCACCATGTTCTATATCAGGCTGCACATCACCATGTTCTATATTAGGTTGCACATCACCATGTTGGACTCAAGGAACACTAAGAGGGAGGTGAATCAATGTTCAACAATATTTAAATTACAATCTAGATCTTAAACCATTTACAACATTTAAACAAAAGTAAAGTAAAGATGCAAGAACATGAAAGAAACAATCAAAACACCATAACACCAAGATTTTTATGTGGAAACCTTGTTAGGGGAAAAACCACGATGGAGGTTAATCCATAATTTATACTCTATTAAAAGTATGAAGAAAAAGGGGAATGCACATGCATTCAAGCACACTGCCTAGAGCTCACTGCTCAAAAACTAGGAAGGCTCACTACCTTACAACATATTTGGATTACAACAAAGAGTTGAACTAAGAAAGTAGCATCTACAAATGCCTGGTTTCAGTTCCGGTGAGGCTCATAGATCAGATTTTGGACCTTTTGTCTAATTTTTCACTTTGCTCTGCTCTGCCTTAATTCACTTCACAACAATCCTCTTCTACACAAGTTAAACTATGCCAAATTGCTCAACAACCCTTTTGACATTAGCAATATATTTCGCACACTCACCTTCCCTCCTTTATAATGAATTAACTGATCTCTTATATATATCCGCTATCAAAGATCTAGTCACTTCGTGTCGGCTTCAACAAAATAAAAATATTTTCCAATAGTCAGCTCAATCCACATTTAATATTTGATGCGTACCCATCCAAGTTGGCCGCAAAATAGCTAGGACCCAAAAAAAAAATCTTCAAGCATAGGATACCTCAATTAACTATACCTTGAATATCTGTGACATTCCATATTCACTAAGTTGGCCATTGTGAGATAATAAATAAAAAATCATCTTGTTGGATCTCCTAACTTATACACCGATTAATACGACATCAAAAAAATTAACAATAAGATAATATAGATACTTAACAACCTTCCCCGAGATCCACAACTCAAAATGATAATATGATAAAGCATATAGATTGACATACTAATTGGATACCTTGTTCTTCATTCTCTCTTCCGGTAATACTTTGTTCTTTACTTTTCTTGTCAGTATGAACAAATCTTGATCTGCGGGTCACCGGAATAATGAGTTAGGTTGCCATCAATGGAAACACTAGAAGCCATATGCCAACACACCATGTGCTATATCAAGCTACACATCATCACAACTATTCTTTTCACTAACTACATTTGTTGAATCACAAATGTGTTGGCTTCTATGAGTTGGCAGCACTGTATCTCTTCTTTCCCTTTATTTTTTCTCTGCATTTTATTGCCTATAAAACCAAAAAAAATCATATTATGTCTTATATACATAAAGCTCTTTCCTATAAAATTTCATTAAACACTATTAAACAAATAATATACTACTTAGTGGATTTACAACTTGCCTATTTATCAAACAAAGATGTGATAAATATTCATTATTTTTGGCCACTTTTTCTCTATGAAAGTGCTTATAATTTGTCACTGAAAATTTCAGCATTATGATCATTGTCATCTAATTTGTGCCTTAAATTCTTTTTCTTCATTTCCTGAAGTCTGAATAAATAATAATGTATAAATCGACTACTTGAATCAATAGAACAATAGTGGAAGATGAGTTTGAATCTCATATTTTGGACATTGAATGGGATTTTTCTTTTAGAAACTAGTCAAATTAATCACACAAAAACAAAAAATGTGCCATGACAAACCAAACATATACTTGATACACTTGATCTCAATAACAAAGAAAAATCAAACTGGAGGTAGCCACACAATCATATTCAATAATATCAACAAACAACTGAAACCAAAAGTTTAGCCACCAAATTATTACTTCTTATCCATTGATCTGCTTCAAAATTATTTTACAATACATAAGCCTTTTCTCTTCAAAAAATTATCCTAGTACTAATGATTTTTTGATTCGGAATTGGTTTCCCTTTTATAGATAGATAAGGAGAGCGACAAGCTTCAAATTGTTTCATTTCAAAAAACGTCTTTTCAGTTACCTAAATAAAAAGGTCTTAATTATCATTATTTACATGTGGTTACATAAAAGTAATGAAAGATAAGAAATGAAGAGAACTCGTCAGATGTTGAAGTCTAGAACGCTCGCAAGACACCAAATTTTGTTACTCATTGTAAGGTACTCGTGATCATTCCAATCTGGCAAGGTCCTCTCTCCATCATAGCATCTTCAATGCTCGATACTTCATAATTTTTGACACTAGGCCTATCCTTTTGGGGAAGCCAAATATGTATGCTCCCATTTGAACATCGTATATTCATCAAGCCATTTATATTCCTAGATCTCGAATATGTTGGCAAGGTGACTTATCCATCTGTTTTCTAACAATCCTCTAGTCTCTGCAATGAACTTTGAGTATCCAAAATCCAATGCAATCATCCCATCCAACAAAAACTTAAAACTATGGAAATTTATATTATGATCTTGTTGTAAACAAGCAATGTAATTTTGGACTTCTTGTTTGAACTCACTTTTCCAACTAGTGAAATCTTTTAATTTGTCATCTTCTCCAAGCATCCTAGGCACAAACCACTGTTTGATTGTATGAAAAGATTCTATTCTTGTAGTGATCTTTTGTATCTCCTCTGACACATACTAGGACTCATCAATCACCAGTTTCACCATCCTCTCTGTGGGCTTTAAAGTTCCAAGTGCCTCCACACTTCTCTGTAAGACCTTGCACAATGTTCTCAGTGTATGATGGATGGGTTGCCATTTCTTAAACAAAGGATCCAAAATGAGAGCATGGGCTTTCATCTATTCTACTGCTTGGGACAAGGAAGTATAACATTCATGCACATTTTCTGCCTTTTCTATCACCATCTTGATTTTGTGCTCCAAGACTTTTTCTAATGCACCATAGATTTGTTTCCTTACTTTGGACCCCTCATTGCACTTCTTTGAGATTTATATTTCTTGCTTCAAGGCCTCTATTTGATCAGTGGAAACAACATCAGTCTTTTGGGTTGAGGGATGGTACACTACCATTTTATTACTTTGAGAAGTGCTTCCCCCTTTCATTTGTTGCTTTAGCTTCACATTCTCTATAAACAAATTGTTCACTTCATCATTCATATCTATTTGTGCTTTTTCATATTTTGCAAGTTTATTCTCCAAACTCTTGATAGATGCTCGAGTGAACATAGCAGAATGCACAATCATGGCAGCTACTTCTAAGGCCGATGTATCTTTGAGGGTCTTGACCATTGCACTCCCTCTCATTTCTTGCACAATGTCCAACAATTTTTCCTTCTCTGCATTTTTCTGGTTAGCCCAAAAGTCCAAGGTATCAATTCTTGGATTATATCATATCCCACTCATGCCTTCCTCTAAATCAAACTCAACCATTAACATTTGGTCTCCTTGATTTCTTACTTGATCAAGCAGGAACATCATTTTCAAATGCATCCTAGGTATAAGCAAGATATCACTTTTCAACACCATTTTCCTAGCTTCTTATGGACTAATGTCAACATCATCTATCCTCAATTTATTGAAAGTTTGGGCCACAATTTGAGCATGTTGAGATTCCTCAACACCCATCTTGTTAATCTCAACTCTATCCCCAAACTCTTTCATTTTCATTTTAATCCAGAAGTCTTTGAATTTTGGGGTGTTGATAAATTCATCATCCTCCATGAATTTGATGGTTGTAATCATTCTTTCATCATCATGCATCTCCTTCTCCCCTTGTGCATACATATTCACCCTTTCCTCTGGCTTGTGTGCTTCAGTTTCATGCTTTTGGAGTGGTTGATCGACTTCAACATCATCTTTTAAGTGCCCTAGCACACTAGCCACCTCCTTTGTATCTCCAACCTCTTCACTTATCTTGTATGATACAAGTGGATTTTGCTGCTATACCCTTTGTCTCTTGGGCCCTAATTTCTCTAGAGGTGATTCTAGAGAAGCATATTGCATTGAAGTAGTGTCTAGAGGGGGCTCAGGGATTACAACCCCACTTGGTCTTTTGGTAGGAAATTTGGTGGGCTTCTCCAACTCTATTCTTGATTTACCATATAATTTTTCAAAATTATCAATCATTAGGTTGATCCTCTTGATGGGATATAATGTTTCATCTATATAAAATCCCAAGAAATTGATGTATGTCTTCCTCTTTTCTTCCTCTAATTTTTTTAATATTGCCCATTTTCTTCTCCTCTGAAATACTTCTTGGAGAGTCAAGTAGTTTCTTATCAAATTCTCCTCGTAATCAACATCATGGGTGATCCCAAACTTAGTGAGGATTTTTTGCCTCACAAAATTCATGTGGCCTTTGGGGTTAAAGACCATTTCTCCCCTAGACTCCAAAGAATATATTGTTTTCAAATAATGTTGCAACTCCTCAAGAGTATCAGATCCAACAAATAATTTTTCACATACAATCAAGTTAGGCAATAATGTTCCTTTCTTTTATTTATGCATGACCTACTTCTCCATCCATAAAATTTCCCACATAAACTCTAAGAAAGCTAATCAGAGAGAAACAAACTTGGGAAAAACATGTGGGGCTTGGGGACATCCATATACTCTTATTACTGCAACATTTGGAAAAAAGAGCCAATCACCAATGTTGTGGGTATTCCCTTGCTATAGTCTCAATGCCAAGGGTCTTAATAGTTGTAGTATTGGTGTATGTAACCTTGGTGATTTATGACCAAGCACATACATAATTCTTAGTATAAAATCATAATGAAAAATCACATAGTTGCTCCTTTTGCATCTATTATCCCATATATAACACCAATTTTGGGTTACGAGACATAATAACCCAACCAAAATAACCCTGGACAAAATAACCCAGTGACAAAATAACCCAGGGTCATAATAACCCAAGCCAAAATAACTCATGGTCAAAATAACCCATGGAGAAAATATCCCCATAAGAATATAGAAAAAGGAATTTTTTTTTATAAATTACATGTATGTTGCTAAAAAAACTTTATTATTCAAATTTTCAATTAAAGTGTCAAATTATGAGCGATGCCTCTTATATAATCTAAAATGTTATGGTTGTCATAACCATCAACCAATCTTTTTATGCTTTCTTTGAGTTCACGATATTTTTTCCTGCTTGGTTGCCCAATGTATCCAACCATATATTTCTCTATTCTATTCTCTTGGAGACTTTGTTCTTTTTTCATTGCTTTGATGAATTTCCAAACTAAGTTGTGCGATTCTCGAAGCAATTCACTAAATATTTTGTGCCATCCCTCAATAGTATTATTGGTTATGGGAAGATCATCTTGAGTAGCTGAATAACAATTCGACATTATGATTGGAAACTTGGATGATCATCTGTTGCCTCTTCTGGTTAGTTTTCCAATCCATGTCTCTTCAAAATAATCAACTTATTCCCACGAAATTTCCTTTATTTTTATAATTATTTATCATTTTATAGGTTATTTAAGCATATTAAAGGTGTTTTAAGGCTATTTTAGGGGTATATAATGGATATATGGTCTAAAAATGACCTAAATAGCCTCTATGGTGCCTCACAATCATATTTATAATTTATTTTTATGTCATTTCAATTTTACTAGCTTGATCTAAAATGACCCTGGGTTGTTTTTTCCATGGGTTATTTTGACCACGGGTTATTTTGTCCATGGATTATTATGAACCTAGGTTATTTTGTCCTTGGGTTATTTTGGCTAGGTTATTTTGTCCAGGGTTAGTTTGGTCGGGTTATTATGTCCTGATACCCCAATTTTAAATAGGCAGTTGATCACCCTATTGATCAATCATTCCCAAACACATTCTCCTAGTACATTTATCACTATTATGATATAGAATTAGGTGGCACAACAAAGAGTAACATCTGAATGTGATGGGAGCTTTATCTTCTCTTACTTCCAAAAATCCTTCATGCAAGGCTCTCTTAATGAATGAAGCAAAACCATACTCAATATTTTTCTTAGGGTTTTAGATCCTCATGGACATCATCATTAGGCCAATTGGAATATTCTCTTGAGCATCCATTCAAGGAATTTGACACAAGGAAAAATCGGCTCTCTTAAAATATATTTGAAAATCTTCTATAGGAAATGGCTCGATGCGGGAAGAGGAGATAGTTATTATTCTATTATTTTTACCCTTCCTCATGTGCATATGGATTTCATTACTCCTATAAGTTTTCCTCAACCTATTGTACTCCTCACTTTTCCGCAATTCAATTTTAGCAAGGGCTTGTTTATTCAAGTTGAAACAATCTACAATGGAATACTTGGTTAATACCACTAGTGGTGAACCATTTGTCATCCTTATGGTTCTGATGGTTGGATGATAGTTTCGTGTCGATAATCTAATGAATTCAACATCTATAAAGACCTTTAGGACTACTAGCTTGGCTAGGTCTAGAGTCCAATGGTTCGATACTAGTATTTTGGCATCTCTTTTATCATAAAAATACCAAAAAAATCCAACCCAAAGATGGGAATGATTGCATCTTGACACCCACAAGCTATGTCTCTAAACACTTTCTTAAATCCTCTATCTGTTGAATTAGGTAAAATGTCTAGTATGGATTGTCGCAAAGGTCTTTTCTTCACCTTGGGTTCTTCCTTCTTACTCATATGTTCACTCTTCTTAGGTGGAATAGTGTAAAATTTTTACTTTCTTTTAAATTTTCTAAACCCTTAATTGCATATCCTAGTCGACCAAATGCTTTAGAATTGCTTATGAAGAGTGTTTGTCCACTCACTCAGTGATATAGTAGTTGCAAATATTTCTTCCTCGAACTCCTTAGCTCCTACCATGACGATCCTTTTACAAATGATTGCAAAAAATGACATCGAATTCTAGATATAATTGCTTTTGAACTCAGTCATTGACATTAATGTCTACTTTGTTCAAAATATTTCATAATCTATGCCATTTTCAATTTTGAATATATGTCATTTATCTTAGAATATCAAATGGTTCATGATAATCAAATAATTATTGTCATAGTTGACACAAAATTTTTTTCCAACATGCAGTACTGGTGTCACTTCTCTTAATTGTTGCAGGATGCTGGTGTCACGTAATATACTCATTTTGGCTATCCTGTTATACCATAGGATTTATTTATGTTATCACTTTTCTACTGCGAGATTATAGTTCTCATACTACCATACCTCACACTTGTTTTTATGTTCTAGTTTGTTCACTGTGGGACAATGGGTTATACATCCTTATATCGCCATACCACATGTAATGCCCTGTCTTGTAACCTAAGGAATGATGCATTGACTACAAAAGTGTAATAATTTTTTTTTTAAAGTGTAATCATTTACTTAACTAATTGCAAACATTCCCTAAGTAACGCAATGACACACTATCTGAAAATTCCCATAGACGACAATAGTATTTAACATTGCATATATTTTAATCCACATAAACATTGTAGTGACCCTCTCGCTGTGACATCCTGTCTTAGTTGTTTTCAGTTTTATTCTGCCTGTTAGATGCTTTAATTCACTATGATACTATGTTGTGTATTCTCAGTTATAATTCTGACATTATGTTGTTTTTATACTCTATGGATGATACATTAACGTCCTATTTGTCTGGTTGTGTTTCCGTGATGTTATTGAGATAGACATATATTTGATATGGTTTAATAGCTTACGATTTTTCATGTGGTCGTTATGTTGAGGTGATTAGTTTGATGATACTGTGATAGATTCATTCATGATGTGGCTTATTGTTTATGACTATTGCTTATGATTTATCTTGCTTGTGTGTGTTGGTGAAGAAGACAGTGTGGCATTACTCATTCGTGAGTACCCTGCTACGCTGCAGTTCTTATTCACAGTGTGTTTTCTAACATGAATATATATATGTTCTAACGTTGATGTTTCCTATAGACACAGGTACTGGGTAACGAATCCACCTGCTTGTCAGGTCTGAGCGTACCCTAATTCAATATAAATATGTTGTCGGAGGTATTGACAGGTCCTTTTAAACCATCGTTCGTTTTCGAACGAGTATCTCTGTGTTACCCCGTGTAGCCCAATTTGTCTTGTCGTGTTCAAATATATATTGTTTTGTGTTAGAAAATGTAATATTTAATTTTATTAAATGCTTATTAATGTTTTAACCAACGTTAATGTTATAATTTATTAAGTTAAATTAAATAAGTTATTAAATTTATCAGTGAAAGTTATTTCTTTGCAATATTTTAATTAAAATATTATTATTGCTGATTTAATTGAGCAACTTGAATTATGTGAAATAGATATTTTTAAAGCAAAATATTTTCGAAGAGATAAGAATTTTTGATTGACAGTTAAAGGTTTGTTCTGATATTTTAAAGAATGAGTTGGACTGAATGAGCTATTTACAATGCGAAATGAACTTTCAATTAAGTTTTTGTGATTAAAAGTGAATTGCATGAATTAATATCAAAAAGGAGGGATTTTGGGGAAGTGTGCATTCACGGGAAGAACTTTCACGGCAGTAGTTTTTAGTAATTTGATTCACGAAAATTATTTGGAGAAGAATTTTTCCTTTTAAGATTTTGTTACCAGCGTGTTTTGAAGATTGGTTTTGATTTGAATTTCACCATCGGAGTTTGGAAAAAGTTGGTAGTGGAATCATCAAAGGTTTCAAAGTGCGTTTCAGCTCGATTTCCAAGATTGATCAGGAAAATTAATAGAGGAATCAGCAAAAGGTTTCAGATTTCGTTTCAGCTCAATTTCCAGACTAACCAGGTTTTCTTCTGTAATTTCATTTCTTATGCTGAATTTTTTAGAAATTAATGTTGAACTTTATTGTTTAGTTAGGAAATTGTTTGTTGTACCTGCATAGATAATAAAGAAACTGATTAGAAGAGTATTATAACTTTAAGTAGAAAAGAATACAAACTAATAGCAATTAGAGTATACCAGATTCGAAACCGTCTTTAGATATGACTGTGAAATGATTGTATTTGCATGAAATTGTAATTTCAAGAAAAGGCTAAAGATTCTCTTTCTTTTCAAAAATAGATTTAGGCAGACAAATATTGTGTTATTGTTTTATATTCTGGAAACGTACTTTGTTGAAATTAATTTTAATAAAGATTTCAATAAATAAATCATGAAAATGTCTATGAAAGGAAAACGTAGTTTTGTGATTATCAGTAAATGAAATCTAATGAATAAAATAAAACTCTGTTTGAGGCGCAAGTTCATAACAGAATTTTCTTTATGAAACGACTATTTTAAAATTATGAAAATTTGTTAGGAAATATATATATATATATTTTTGTTCTAGCTTGATATCTTTAATCATATTTATTTTTACTCTTGTCATGTATATCTGGAAGTATTGAGGGCGCCATACACTCCTTAAGTATCTCATCTTGGATTTTTTTGTCTAAGTTAATATAGTAATGTAAGTTTATCAGTTTGCCACTAATAATTTATGTCTATGAACTTACTGAATCTGCCCAAGGGACTTTTTAGATTGTGAAGAGATTATTAAGTAATCTTCGAGCGCACCTCTTTTGTTGCCTTCTGATCTTTTGTTATTAAAAAAAAAAAAGATTTTATATCACTGAACCTCATATCAAAGTTGTGCTCAATCTTCATTTCAAGACACTTTCTATATATATTCATAGGTTAGAAGATTTATTTTGAAACCCTGGTAATAGCCATTTCTCCATCATGGCGAACCCCTTTCCTTTAAACAAATTAAACTAAATATTAAAATCGATATATACGTATATTATTGATTTAGATTTATTCACTAACAATTGAAACAATATTAATCTTCAGGCATCTGACATAATTCACATTCTTAGTGCCTATGAGTTTTGAGATCAATCTTTCTTTCATTGAGGCATTGAAAACTGTTCAAAAGTTCATAAGATAAATACATAGAAGATCCATATTTTATGGCGTAGATCTCTTAATAAGGCGCAAGCTTCTGCCAATAATTTGATGTGAGTTACCTGCATGCGTCCATTTGAAATACCTGCGCCTAGTTTTATCTGACATTCCAGTGTTATTAGTTTTCACGCCCTCCTAATCTTCTTTGTCCATAATACAAACAATAGATTTGTCTACTGTTGCGAGAGACTTTAACTACTGCATGTAAATCCGTAAGTGTAATGCATGGCCGTGTATAGGTAGATATCCTCCAATCGTGAACTTATCAGATTTGTTATTTCTATAGACATTATACCTTTTGCATGCGTCTCAATTTTGATAGTATATGTTTTAAATATCATGCGGGAATATTAAATATTAAGAATGTAATGCATGACATGAATAATGTCGATCTTCAACTAAATTTTGCCAAAGTTTTGCCTTAATTTTTAAATCTGTATTTAAGATCAGAGTTATAAGTCACAAATCTGTAGTTAGTGCCTGAGTTGAGATTCTTCATATCTCGTATAATCTTTTATCTTTATAGCCATTACTGCTCAACCTATTGATAATGGCCCCTGAAATTTTTATCATTCGTTGTTTTTCTTTGATAATATTTATTGACATCCATATTATTAATTTAGTATATGCGTCTAAAACTCTTCTTCTTCCTCTAATTACTGTTCTTGAAATTAGTGATTAAATGTTATTGTGTTTCTAGTATTAGGCTAGAGTAATCTATTTCTTTATATTTGTCTATGCGTCTTGGAAAGATCCTATAGTTGTAGTATTTGTTTGAAATTGTTTACTCTTAGTCATAAGCAAACTCTCTTTCTCCTGCAATTATCTCATGCGTTGAATGCATAAAGTTCCAGTTGATACTCAAAGTTGTGTTAAGTGTCTGCAAGCTATTATAGTTGACTTTAGTTCGACCTGCTTTTGCATGCAACTTTTAGTTCCTTTCTATTGATTATGCTTTAAAAGTTCTTTCCGTACTTGTGTTACTTAACATAGCTTGTGTTATATGTTTGAATGAATGTGTGTTTCCTATATTATGTTGGAGAAATCTATACTTCGATATTTGTGCATGGTGACTTGTATATCTCTTACAGTCGTGATCTTATCTGAAACTATCACTCTTAATTGTAGAGCGAACTTTCTTTTGCATGCAAAGAAAACCAGTGTCAGTTAACACGTCATATACTACTAGTGGAAATACAAACTAGGTGTAAGATTTGTATGAATGTGAAGTTATGATTAGGAAATATTAAAAATAGTGTTATTTATGAGAAAACTTATACTTTGTGTTTGTTATGATTTATCTTTGCATGTATTATTCGGTGGCAGATTCTTTAGTCAGAAATCATATTAATAGATTGAAACTTAAACTATAAGTTATTATGTTTTATTTTATTTATTTTCAAGGATATTGGATTATTAAATATTTAGCATTTGTATTGTTTTTATGTTATAATGTTAGTGAAATCAATTCTTGAAATTATTAGGAATATAAAAATATCCATAGATTACAAATTGTGTAAATTCTTTATTCATAGAAATTGGATAAATGTAATTGTTGGGTGTGTTTATACATAACGTTGAAAATGCTTATTTGTATTTCATCAAAACTAGTGAAGTAAGATTCGGATTATAATCTCAATACACTACAGTTTATGTTAATATCTATAGTTTGTTTATTTTGGATTCTTAACTCTTGAAGTTTGGTAAATTGTAACTATTTGGTGTGCGTATATAATGTAATATGGATGATATTTATTTTTATTCCATCAAAAGCTTGAAAAGTGGAATTTGTAAGATTATTACGTTTTTAACATGATGTTCATAATTACAATTATCTTCTGTGGGGGTATAGCTTTGTATCATTTTGTGGTCTTTTGAAGTGACATCCTAGAGATTGTGAATTGCCTCTAGTGAAGGACATAAACATTAAGGTTTTGATCTATGTGCTTGATAGCTACCCCTTGATTTTTATGTTGAGTCATGTTATAGAAGAGTGGCTTGTGATAGGGGCCGAAATCCGGAAGTGATTGTCTGGGTAACCTATCGTAGGTGTGTTAATTCAGTGAAAACCTAACTAATGAATTATGGGTTGGGAAGTTATAAACTTTAATTCAGATAAAAGTGTGCCTCACCCATTGTCTTAATGCTTGTTCAAGTTGAGAAAAGGTTGAGAAGGCCTGGAATGGCTAGTCGTCATCTTGTCCTCTTGAAAGATGAAGTGACTCCACATTGGTCTGCATAGGGGCCGGGAATCGGTAGAGGCTACCAGGGTAACTCTTGGAGAGAGGGTCGGTAGTCTAGGAAGATTCACTAGGGTAACCTATCCCGACAGTGTGATGACACTCTTAGTCTATATCATGATGGTGTTCTTTGTGTTCAGATTTATTTTGATGTGTTGTGTTACTGAGGTTTTATCTGCTATGATTGTTAACATTATGTCGTGATGTAATTTGTAAACCCCGTAAACATTATGTTCTGTCTTCTTTGCTTGTGGACCTGTCAATTATCTCCTAGCACGGAGGGAGTGGACCTTTGTGTTCCATGTGGTTGGGAGGAAACCGTGCCCTATCTTATATTTTCATGCAGATGATCCTAAGCTTGCAGTTAGTTCCAGTTACTTCTATGTTCGTGACTGATGATGCAGAGCTTGTTCATGGATATTTGTGCCAGACGTTAAACGAACACTTTATGCTTTGTAAAAGTTACCTCTTGTATAAGAGTGTTTATATTGTACCATCTTTGGATGTATTGAGATTTATTAAAATCTCTCTTGTTGTAATCTGAACTTATGGATTCTCGAATGTATTAAGTCTTGCAAACTAAACCATTCTTGGCATTAAATTTGTATTATGTTTATGATAACATGTTGAGTTTATGTGTTAAGTTTAAGTAACGCCGTCTTGGAAACCTTATGGAAAATTTGTAAATTAAATATCTTAAAAAAAAATTGTTCGGTTAATTTCATTTTTTTTTACACTTTGTTTTAACAGTAACCAAGGCAGGGCGTTACAAACATAAAAGCATTCATTGAATAAAATTTAAATTACATCATTAAAGATATAAAGTACAAATAATAATCTTACATTACATTGCATTTGAAATAACATTACAATACTCATTCTCCAAATGAGGTAGATCAAATAATAGTTTACAATTACAAGTTACAAATGTTCACCTCATTAACAATTGAGGAGTGTTACACAAATATAGTTTCCACTGTTACAAATAAGGAAGTACACATATCCACATACGAGCTCTCCATCCATGAAGCACTCATTACCACGATCAAGAATTGAGGACCCAACGGAGTAAGGTGCACATTCCACCCAACCATGTGGTACCCATAGGTCCACCCCCTGTGCTAGGAGATAGTAATAAGGTTCCCTAGACATAACCTACAAACCCTAGACATAAGTAAAAACCATAGACAAACTATACAAGTTCAAACTTAACTTATTGGTTACATTGCTTCCAGTATTAGGATAATCAAATATGCTAAGTTCACAAGGTTACTGTTATTTTAGGTGGAGTGTCATCACAATGTTGCAAAGGTTACCCTGGTGTTTCTTCCTAGGTTCCGGCCCCCAACTAGGGTTACCCTAGCAACCTCTTATGAAACTTGGCCCCATATGCAAACTGTTGCGGAATCGAATATTTTTTAAAATAACAAGATATCAATTTTCCATTCCAGGCCTTCTCAACTTATTCTCAAGACTGAACTAGCCCTTGAGTCTATAAGTGAGGCTTATTATCTAGTTTAAAGGTTTTAAACTAACTAATGTATTGATTTAGTTTTCACTGACTTACTAACTCTACATGAGTTACCTAGGCACCACTTTGTGTGTCGGGCCTCACAAAGAGCCACTCCCGTAAAATAACATAAGGAATCTAAGTTTGCTAACTAAGGTAGACAGAGTGCACAAAACACATTTCGTTCCAAACATCCAATATCAGATATTACAACCTATTCATAGAATCCAGGTGTCTAAAAAAAACATACAAAGCTAAGTGCACTACTCTAGTTTGTTCTAAATCATGAAGCCATTGTAAAATTTAACTCCCTTTGGGAGACTACATCTGGAAGACTTGAATTCACAAGAAATCCCCATTTGCCCAATAAGAATTTAATGCAACTTAAAGAAAATTCAGAGCAATAGGAATCTAACATTAGGATTTACTAAATCCACCACATTCATTTCTTAAAGCACAAAAAAAAAAGAATCAAATAATATGATTATAGTTCTTCTCTCAAATAATAAAAATAATTGCTTCAAATAATCTAATTTTGATCTTCACAATTTCATATAAATATAAATACCAAAATTTCTCTCTATATATTTTGAAAACTAATTAATCTTATACTTCACACATATTTTAACTTGAAGAAAATTGGTATCATAATACTAAAACTATTTCCTCAATAATCAGTAAAGTATCTATTTTAATTTACATATATATATATATATATATATATATATATATATATATATATATATATATATATATATATATATATATATATATATATATATATATATATATATATATATATATTTAAAACAACAATTAAAACAACTTTGAAATCGCGAACACCAATATTTTGAATTTCGTGAGGGATTCGAAACTTTATTAAATGGAGCATATTAAAAAACATAGGTTTTAGATTGTTAAACACAGTCATATAGACTGCTATTCCCAGCCTACCCCACATGGGGTAATGACTGTGTTGGCAGTCATCGCTTCCTATGAGGGCAGTGCCGCCTGCCTCCACAGTCATCGCCTTGTGTGGGGTGGCTGTGGGGAAAGCCTACGGCTCCCTAAACTTAAACCTCATTTTATATTTTCAATATAAATCTAAAATTTCCTAACCCTCGATAATGTCTGCATTTCGGATTTAAAAAAAATGAATAAGATAAAATATTGAAATCTTTACACAATGAAATCACTGGTATATGTATATATATTTGTATCAATATATATATATATATATATATATATAATTAACAAATATGTTTATAATATATAGACAAATATTCTGATACAACTTCCAACAAAAATTTGAAAAGAACATACAAATTTGTACAATTTATTCCCAATTTAATAGTTTCATTTACAGAGGTTTTCATTTCAAAACCCCCAAATTTCCAAATTCTTTCCTACAGGTAATATCTATCAAAATCCTACACAGAGGTTTCCTTTCCCCAAATTTGTCACCATAATTAATAGATAATTTTAACTTAAAATTCTACAAAGATTTCATCAATTTCCTTTGTGAATTTACTACTGTTAAAACAAATCTTTGTGTTGCCCTCTGATTTCATTATAAAATCTTGTCTCGTAAAAATACACAGAGAAATAACAAATTTCTACAAAACCATTTCCCACAAAAATCACCGAGAAGAATACAAAATTCACAAACACAATAGTTTCCTCTGGCAATCTTTTAAATTCACAATTTAACAAAATTTGCACAAAACTAATTCTAACACAGGCAATCTTTTCAAAAGAAAACAAATTAAATTAAATAGAGGAATACTTGTATTCCTGTAGCTTGAAGAACTTGGATGTTGAAGAGAAGCTTTCTTTTCCTGCTGCGTGCAATCTTCCAAAGCCCTTCCAGAACCCCAATTTCCAGAAGAATGCAAATACTAAAACATAAACAATTCCAAGACTACTTCCAAAATTTTTAAAATAAACCCAGAAGAATTCAGCAAAAATCTTTTCAACAATTCACTATAATTTTCATTTCCTGTGTCGTGATTTCTTGTTTTCCCCAAATCACATAATATCTTCCGAGAGAATCCTCAACAAGAAAAAGCAATTAATTTAACTAACACATATGTCAAGAAGAAAATATCTTCTAACAAACTCACGACAAATCTTTCTTTCTTCCTTATCAAGAATCCAATGCATATTAAAGAATTAAGAATTCAAAAATTTAAAATTCAATTTCCTTTACAATTTATTTCATAATTAAAATTCCATTTCCCACAAAACAATTAATTTAAATTTAATCTATTCTCACAAATAAAAGAAACTTTTAATTTAATTAAATAATTTTAATCTCAATGATTAAATTACTTAACCAAATAAAAATAAAATATAAAGCTTTATTTTCAACATTTAAAATTAATTAAAAGCACATTAATCTATCATTGAATTAACAAAATTTTCCCTTCAAAATAAATAATCAAATCAGACACAAACAAGACAACCAAAGACACCAAACTTAAACTAACGACATAATGTGACTGGGTTTAAGACTAGACTAGGAAAAACCTTGTTACTACCTCCCAATCAACATTTCCGTTGAGTCTTGACATGCTCAGACCTAAGAAACTAGGTGGAGTCAGTGCCATGTACATACAATCCTGCAATCAAACAAATAACATACATGTATATATATATAATCCATTATTCAAACACATCATGCAGAGAAAATCACAGAAATCACAGGGCACTCGCAAGCGAGTGATGCAACTTCGTTCTCCACACCAATACACATCACATCAAACTAACAAATTAAATGATAGTTAATCTACCATAAACATATATATAGCAATAACATATGAAATAAACATCTATGCTAACATAAAGCATGTCAAAATAATTACCACCATACAATGTATCATCATATCACAAAATAAATCCACCATCGCTCTAATGTCAGCGATCAAAATATCCAAAACAAAGTACCAAGGTCTATCAAAGTGAAAACATGCTAACATAAAACATAAGCAAAGTGGAGGGGTACTACACCGCAAGTCCCTTTTAATTTTAAAATATGTTTATCGTGGGGTGGCAGGTTATATAACTTCATATCGAAATACCATGCACTTTTTATTTATAGATTGTTGATCGTAGGATAGCGGGTTACATAACTTAACATTGCCATACCACATGTTATTTTAATGTCATTGTTTGTTGATTGTGAGACAACGGGTTAACCTTCAACAATTAAGTTGAGATCATACCACCATACAATAGTTTTTATTTTATATAATCACTACTTGCCACAAGGTAGCGGTATACTTCTATACTCAAGAGACATATCACCACCATCCCACACACATCTTTTATGACTTTTGCAGTATATGATTATATCTTATTTTCTACCCCACCATACTGCCAAGGGCACTTATAACTGAACAACTACTCTCGCAGGGGTGGAGTAATGGATTTTTATGAATGTAAAGGAACTAGACACATCTTATTTAAGTGTATATGGTGATTTATTAAATATTTGGAACTGTATGGGGCTTTTCAGTGTCTATTAGACCTAATGTTAATATATCTATATGTATTATTAAATCACAAATGTTCATTATTGTTTCCTTCACACAAGTATATTCAATGCATGTAGAGGCTAAAAGTTGTATTACAAAGTAAAGCTATCCAAATATTAGAGAAATGACTATAATTTATTCCCAAGATTTTAATTTTTTTTTACTTTCACAGGTATCTTGTTGCATTATTTGATACCTTTAGTGTTGAAAATTGAGGTGTTTATGTGGCTTAATACTTTGTAAAACTATTATACTTGCTGATCTAAATATGTATTCTTTGTTACAGATTATTTGTGGGTGATTATCTGATTAATTCATTTTATCATTTGTAGAATGAAGATAGAAGGTTGTAGAAGACATAGATAGGATATTAGAAGATACACAACATATACCATGGAGAAACCATTTCGGGAAAAAATTCCACCAAGAATCAATGTACTATTTAATCTCTGAAGTAGATTAAAATGATTCCAATTCTTGCTTGAGAATGCTTCTTTTGCCTTCACCAAATCTTCTTCACAACCTACAATAAAACTGATACAAAATCTCTTCAACTTGCTTGAGATAAATAGGCAATATTCAACCTTGTAAAATCCAAAGAGTTACAATTACAAAGCTCAAAGCTTATCACCAAAAACCTACGCATATCTTGTGTAAGTAGAGTTCAACCATGAAGAACAATGTCAAATCAACTCCATCCATTTGGGTGTCCCAAACTGAAGTCACAACTCAACCTTTATTTCAAAGATATCTTCAAAATTGATCCTCAAAGTTGGCACCCAAGAATGGACCCACTTAACTCAGCCTTCTGAAATATCTTAGCATGCAAAAGTGTTAACTCTAATAAGCCAACTTGGGTGTCGAAGGTGGGTCCAAGTCATTCTCTATTAACTGAAACATATCTTTCCACCATTCATGCAAGAATGATCATCCCCTATCAACTGAAAGTAGTCACCTATTATTTGTTAGGAAACTCAAGTCATTAGGCATTCATTCCAAGTTAACTAAAGTCAACTAGCATTCAACTAAAACTAACTAAAGATAACTGAACCATAACTGAACTAAACTGATACTGATACTGAATTGAATTGAATTGAACAAAACTAAATTGATCTAAACTGAACTGAACTTCATGCATGTAAACCTCAATCCCTAACTTCTACGATATTTACATACATTACAAAAATGTTATCATTTACTCCAAAATAGTTAACTTAATTCAAGGTGGGTTCCACCTTCCATGTGGGCACCCCATGTGCCCCTATTATTTAGGAACTCATATTGGATGCCCCCACATGGTCCTAACATTTAGAATTAATTACAAATCTCAATTAACATGATTATGTCATTCAATATTAATCTCTTTCTAATCCTAGTGTTTGAGAACACTTTCCAAGGACTTAGGAGATACATGAAATAAATAATTTTTAGGATTGCAATTAAATGGCATCCTATTCCCAACATTTTCCCACTTGACATTATACATTGCAATTATTCTAAACAAGGAATAATTATTTAAATAAAGTATAGGACTTAAGGCCAATGGCCTTCCTACACCAACTAATCAATACATGCCAACTTCAAATGCATCCTGCATAATCATGAAGCTCCAAGCAAATGATTAAAACCAAGAGAACTTATCTATAGGAACTGGTTTCATAATATAATCTGCAACATTAATTAAAGTTTCAACTTTCTCAATTAATACCTTCCCACTCTCAACCATTTCTCGTACAAAGTGATATTGAACATCAACATGCTTTTTAGGAGCATGATCTACATAGGATTTTTGGCTAAACACATAGCACTCTAACTATCACATTCAAGTTTAGCTTATTTTCAATTAAAACCAATACCTTTCCCAAGTCTTTGTATCCAAACTACCTCTTTGGAGGCATGTGAAACAACTGAGTGTGTTGAACTCACATTCAACCAAGGTGTAGGCTTCTCGGTCTTTATTGATGGAAATATAGTTTTTCTTACAAGTAACCATTCCAACATATATCTCTTACCATAAGAGAACTCAATCTTCACCTATTTCTCCAAGTATCCATGAGGACCTGTAACTAACCAATCCATGCCAAACTCCAAATGCAACATAGCACTATCATGAAGTAATCAAGCAAATGATTAATGTACCCAATACATAAGAGAACTACACAAGATCAATTTTGAAGCTCCAATCTTGAACATAAACATGACATCCATGATCTAACCATCTCCTACTAGGAGATCACATGCATCATAACATATATACATCTTGGTCTCAAGAGAACATCTAATATGCCAAACTCTAAACTAGTATCAAGAGTATAACATGACATCATAACAAATACACTCTAAACCAAGAAACCATATCTCCAGTCACATGGAGATAACCTTAACAATGATGCATCCACATCACTGCCAACAACTCCATTGAACCGTGGTATCGAGTCATACATGGCATCGTGACTACCATCCTCTCCATGAAGATCACTTTGTAACATCAAGCAAAGAGTTGTCACAAACAATATTAACTGAAACAACCAATGCATCATTATTGTCATCTAAGGATTCCTCTATAGAAGAATCATAACTATCTTTCTTGTTCTTACAATCCTTCTTCACATGTCCCAATTTCCCATAGTTCTAACACTTTACCTTACTCTGTCTTTCTAACTTACCCATCCCTTCCTTGTCTCCCTTAGGTTCCTTTTTCTTAGGCCTACCATTTACAAACAAGGCATCTTGGATTTCTATTTTAGACTCCCTCCTCATCTCCTCTGATAGTAGAGTAGGAATTATATTGTCCATCTTTGGATTTGCACCACTACCACTGATAGCAACAATTAGATTTTCCCAAGATTTTGATAAAGAACAAAGTAACAAAATGCATTTTTCTTCATCTTCTAGCTTTACATCTATAGATGCTAACTCACTTAGAATCAAATTAAAAGCATTCAAATGATTTGCAACAAAATCACCTTCTTTCATCTTTAAAGAATACAACTATCTTTTTAGATACAACTTATTCTAGTAAGACTTTTAGTTTGATAAATATCACCTATTCTCTTCCACAACTTATATGTAGTATTTTCTTTAGAAACATTCAAGAGAACAACATCAGCAAGACATAATCTTATGGTCCCTCTTACCTTCTTATCAAGCTTAGCCCGATCCTCATCTGACATCATTGTAGGTGACTTTGTCTCATTACCAACAACTAACCATTGATCTCTCTCTTTAAGGAGATCCTCCATTTTTAATTTCCACATCTCATAATTAGATCCATTGAACCTTTCAATATCTAAATGAGAATTCATTGTAACAAACTTATTTTCCAAAATCAACAATAACAAAAAATAGGAAAAGCTCCCACTACAGCCAAAAAACCTCCAATCTTTTAAGAGAAAGGCATCCCAATACTCTACCCAACCTTAGCTCTGATACCAAATGTTGAAAATTGAGGTGTTTATGTAGCTTAATACTTTGTAAAAATATTGTACTTTCTAATCTAAATATGTATTCTTTGTTATAGATTCTTTGTGGGTGATTATCTGATTAATTCATTTTATCATTTGTAGAATGAAGACAGAAGGATGTAGAAGAACTAGACAATATATTAGAAGATACACAACATATAATGTGGAGAAACCTTTTTGGGAAAATACTCCACCAAGAATCAATGTATTATTTAATCTTTGAAGTAGATTACGATAAATCCAATTCTTGCTTGAGAATGCTTCTTTTTCCT
Organism: Sequoia sempervirens; assembly: GCA_007258455.2. NCBI lineage: Eukaryota > Viridiplantae > Streptophyta > Pinopsida > Cupressales > Cupressaceae > Sequoia > Sequoia sempervirens. The sequence continues at coordinate 134,054,727 of VDFB02000003.1, forward strand.
TCACCAAATATTCTTCACAACCTGCAATAAAATTGATACAAAATCTCTTCAACTTTCTTGAGATAAATAGGCAATAATCAACCTTGTAAAATCCAAAGAGTTACAATTACAAAGCTTATCACTAAAAACCTATGCCTATCTCTTGTAAGTAGAGTTCAACCGTGAAGAACAATGTCAAATCAAGTCCTTCATCCATTTGGGCATCTCAAATTGAAATCACAACTCAACCTTCATTTGGAAGATATCTTCAAATCTTATCCTCAAAGTTGGTGCCCAAGAATGGTCCCACTTAACTCAGCCTTCTGAAATATCTTAGCATGCAAAAGTGTTAACTCCAAGAAGCCAACTTGGCTGCCCAAGGTGGGTCCATGTCATTCTCTATTAACTGAAACATATCTCTCCACCATTCATGCAAGAATGATCATCCCTCGTCAACTAAAAAAGTCACCTATTATCTTTCATGTAACTCAAGTCATTATTTATGCATTCCAAGTTAACTAGAGTCAACTAGCATTCAACTAAAACTAACTGAACTAAACTAAACTGATACTGAACTAAACTAAACTGAATTGATCTGAATTGAACTGATCTAAACTAAACTAAATTGAACTTCATGCATGTAAACCTCAATCCCTAACTTCTAGAATATTTACATGCATTACAAAAGTGTTATTATTTACTCCAAAACAGTTAACTTAACTCAAGGTGGGTTCCACCTTCCATGTGGGTGCTCCATGTGCCCCTATTATTTAGGAACTCATATTGGATGCCCTCACATGCTCCTAACATTTAGAATTAATTACAAATGTCAATTAACATGATTATTTCATTCAATATTAATCTCTTTCTAATCTGAGTGTTTGAGAACACTTTCCAAGGACTTAGGAGATACATGAAATAAGCAATGTTTAGGATTGCAATTAAATGGCATCCTATTCCCAACATTTAGACCTTGCTTGCTTCTTTTCATATCTAGCAGTTCTAGAGAAGTTAGAAAAGTATAGCATCTAGAAAACATATAGGACATACAAGAAATTATATTCTAACTAAACAAAATTAATTTCAACCAAATTATGAAAACTAAGAAGAATGATTGAACCTAACTTTAAATGCACTTCAAATCGGTAGTGAACATCTTAGGTTTTGAATACAATGTACCAACAGAATAATGATGATTGCATTAAGAAATGTATTAGTAAAACAATAGTGAATAATCACACCTATACTCATATCTTTATTACATTCAATAATAAATTACACCATACATATAACCAAAGTTTAGGTGACAAGCTTACAAGTTAAGGTGACAAAACATCATCATAATCATCTATATTTCCAACAAGATCATCTGCATTACTAGACATATGAGGCCATATTCTAGGATTTCATTAAATTAATAGATTAGGCTTGCACACAATGTTACCCAAGCATTGAGGTCTAGGATAGGGACATGATCCTGTGGTTTAATGGCAAAGTGATCAAAGGAATTGAAATTTGGATGCATGTTACAAATTCAATTCCCATAAGCTCCAAAATGCATAGAGGAAACTAATGAAAAATAAGTCTACTAAAATTAGAATTGCTTGTATGGTTCCGGTACTCAGTTGCCTATGTAACTACTATAAGTTACACCAACCAATAACAAACTAATTATGATGTACATGCACTACCCATGCCATGAAAACTTAGTGAAAAGGAGTCTTAGGGATTAGGTTGGTGAATTGGTTACAAAATTAGAAATTAATACCATACCCATGCATGATAACATGGAACAAAAATAGACAACTTCAAGATATGGTCACTATATTGTATTGATTATACAATGAATAAAAGCATCCAATTCTTTCACAATCTCAAGAACTCAAAATTGTTACATGGTAGTCAATGTCTTATGACGAGATACCCTCCTATTTATATAACTCATCTCTTATAATACACAAGAAAGTATATTTCTTTTTGTCCTAATACAATACAATAGGATTGTTTTCTCCCTAACTATCTATGGCTTTGATTTATAGTTGCAGGTTGCATGAATAATTTTACAAGAACTCTTTCAACATTTCAACTAGAATAACCCATAAATAAAGTAGCATAAATAGGAACTTGACCCAAATTCAAAGTTCAAAACAAACATAAAAAGCCTTTGATATGGCTTTCATTCATACATATGATTTTAGAATTTCCATTTGAAGCAAATAACTACTTTTCCCCCTTTTGCAAAAATATCTCGAACCCTCAAACACTTGGGGTATACACAATGAGGACCCTAATGATTGCATTTTATACACACAAATATTTACAGCAGTTTCATCATAGCATCACACATGGATTTCCTTTTTTATGGTTGTAAGATTCAACATGAGACACAAAATAATAACTAAATAAATAAACATGATTTATATAGTTAATGGACACATTGATGCTCAAGTAGGACCCACAAACACTCATACTTGGCACATTCAAATTTACAACCGTTCTTGAACTTCAGAAGGAGTCCTACACTAACTATTTAATGTAATGAGGGTTTCAAATTACCTCTGAATTCACTGTAGAAGGCATCCCCAAATTCAACTTTGCTACAGAGGGCCTCGCCGACTTCAAATTCATTGCAAAAAACTCTAAATTCCTTGCTCGCATTTTCAGAAGTCTCTAGGTCCTCTCCAAATTAGTTTTACACCCATGCGAGTAGTTGACCTCTGTCAAATTATGCACTCTACTCTACTCCTCACTCTGCCAACATTTTTTTAATTCACTGCTAACCCTGCGTGCAATACAACCCACTCTCGCTAATAATTTCCTAAAAGTTCATATTTTTTTAAATTACCCACTTTAATGTCATATTGTCTATTTTTTATTTGTGTGACTAATTATTTAGTCATTTATAGCTGTGATTTTACTTGATGATCAAATTAGTCATTTATAGCTGTGTTACAAAAAATGACTAGAATAAATAGTCATTTTTAGTTGTCGCGGCTAAATTTTTTAGTAACATAGTCATTTATTTGAAAAATTCTACTAGTGACATTTATATGACACAACCAAAGCGCTACATGGTAAAAGGTAAAAGTAAATTGGTTTGCAAATTGAAGAAATATTTGTATGGCTTAAAACAAAGTCCTAAGATGTGGTACCAAAAATTTGATACATATGTGTTGAGTTTGGGATTTGAGCATTCTAAATCAAATCATTATGTTTATTATAAAATTGATGGTGATTGTTTCATGTTTATTGCATTATATGTTGATGATATAATATTTATTGATAGAGGGAAATGTATGATTTCATAACTAAAATATCAAATTGCTGCTAAATTTGAAATGAAAGATCATGGTACAACTAAACACATTATTGGGATGGAAATTAAAAGACAGAGTGAATAAAAAGCTATGGGTTGGCCAAAGTAATTATATCAATTCTATTTTAGAGAGGTTTGATATGTAGGATTGTAGACCATTGTGAGTTCTTGTTTTAGTTGGAACAAAGTTTTCTATTTCAGATTGTCCAACATCACCATCAGAGATGGAAGACATGAGCAGAGTACCTTACTAGAGTGTAGTTGGAAATTTGATGTATTTTATGGTTTGTAATAGACCAGACATTGCCTAAGCAGTGGGAGTTCTTTCTAGATATATGTCTAATCCTGGTAGAGTTCATTGGGATGCTATTAAAAGAGTCTTCAGATATTTGTGTGGTACCTTAGATTATTCCTTATGTTATCATAGTAATATGTCTGAAGATGATATTTCCCTTGATATTCATGGTTATGTGGATTCAGACTAGGTAGGTGATGTTGATAATAGACGATCCACTAGTGCTTATGTGTTTAATTCATTTGGTGGTGCAATTAGTTGGATGAGTAAGCAATAGGTTGTGGTTGCTTTATCCACTACTAAAACTGAGTATATGGTAGCTACTCATGCTTGTAAAGAATTCATTTGGCTTAAGAGACTATGCTCAGATATTGGAATAAAACAAGGTGCAATGATAATTTATTGTGATAGTCAGAGTACGATATGTCTAGATAAGAACTCAAAATTTCATGTTAGGACCAAGCACATTGATGTACAATATCATTTTGTTAGAGATATGGTTGAAGATGGTAGGGTGAAGCTAGTTAAGGTAGAGACTTTGATGAATTTTGTTGATTCTTTAACTAAGCATATGAGAATAGAAAAGTTCAAATGGTATTTAGAGACTATGGGTGTTTTGACCCCTAGAAATTAAAAGATGATGTTTATACACCCTCCTATTGCTTTTGCAAGGTGTTCGACAAGTGGGAGATTTGTTAGGATAATGTTTCTCAACCTTGCAATTACATAAAGTATTGTTGATGCATAAGATACTATTGATACACTAGTGATGGGGGGGAACAAAGGGGTTTTCCCCCTGCGAGGGGTTCAGGGGGATCATCCTCCTGGCTAGGGGTCCAGGGTAGCGTGCCTTGATGAGCCTCGGGAGTAGCATCCTAGAAAGGAAAATTTAATTTACATTTTATTATTATAAATTTGAACTATTCATCATTAGGTTTTATATCTGGTAACTGATGTTTTATTAACTTGACTTACCCTAGAAGGAAACCCTATTTTATGAGGGAATTGTATTATAGCTATGTATTGTGATGTATTATGAGAGTCTGATAGCGGTCATGTTTCCTCTAGATCTATGGTTGTTGATGTACTCCTATGATAAGTTTACTCTACAAGTATATTGTAATCTTCTTGATTTTTGAATAATCTATTGGATGACTTTTGGAGTGGGTTTTTTCTCCGGATAGGGTTTTCATCACGTAAATCACTTTGTTGTGGTATCCATGATATTTATGTTTATTTTTGTTTAAGTTTCTATAACTACTAAAGATCTGTAAAACTTTTACATTATCCTCCTCTCAAGATTAGTGTAGGAAGGTGTTCCACTACCTTAGCTTCCTTACAATGTTTACATATCAAAAATCAAATTGTTTTTGTCCTTTTATTTTGATAATATATTTGTCTCATTAACTTAAGTATATATCCTAAATTTTTAATTGACAATGGCTACATTTTAATAGTATTTAGGATGTCTCTTGTATACTTTATCCTTCCATATAGAACCATCGAAATATCTATAAGATAAGCACACGATTGAATATTTGCAACCTTCTAGGAACCATCCCTTCTCATGATTTTCATGGGTATTTAAGCTTGAAAAATAAATTTTAGAAGGAATTGTCACTCCCTATCACTCACAACCACTAAGATCTTTAGATTTTATGAGTTATGCCTTCATTAAAGCTAAGAAGGAATCACTAACATGTTTATTTTGATTCTAGCACCAATTCTCAAAGTACTTGAAAATAGGATGAACTTGATGTTTGGATTAGCTTTAAGATTCTTTTAAATGGTAATGATCTCCAATATCTAATCTTCCCCAACTAATAAGTGGCATAAAATATGAATTTAGGCTTAAAAAATGTATAATTTTACCCTTTGTCAAGAATTCAAGATCTAATGAAAGATTGAAATCTAATAAAACTTTGTTGAGAAACCTTGAATGGAAAAATTCTTCTCTCAAATAATTTATCAAGCTTTGTATACTTCTATAGTTGTGGGTGTAATCTATCTACATCTAAGCCTCACCCTACTTAGACACCCAAATCCATGAGTCTATTTATAAATCTTCAACAATTTTCTACAACCTATAGTTGAAATGACTTAAAATCTATAATTACATTTTGCTTCAAACACATAGCCAGTCCTCATATGGTATGGTTATGTGATCCTCCATTTAATCCTAAAAAACAATATTATTTATAGCCATATCAAGATCAATACCTACCACTAGCTCCTTGAAAAATATCATGCCTCCTCGAGGACCTCTTAAAGACTTATGTGTTGTCATTATCACAACATCACAATAATTATAACAGGAGCAACTACTAGCCCACTTATATGTTCCATGTCCATGTTGGAGTCGATGATTGAACCCCACAGCTCCCAAAATTCACCTACAAGAGATATTTTCTTATCACAAAAAAGAGATCAATGTATAATTATGTGCTCAACAACCTAAGAAATTGTATTGATACAATAACTTAAATTGAATGATTAAAATAAAGGTGAATTCTTATAAAATCATAAAAGAGAAAACCCTAGATGAGAATTTAATTAGTTTGTAACAAGTGTCTTAATATCATGCAATGTGACAAATTGACCTATATTTATCTCAATCTAATATAAAAAAAAAACTCTTGATTAATTAATTATTATTTGATGATCTATTTACTCCAACAACCCCCTTAAGATCAACTTAGGGAGAAACTAAACATTTCCTAAAGGAAGCTAAGATGAATACAAAATGGGTCCTAAGTGTACAAGGAATCTTTATGAGGTACCCATGAACAAGCAACTGAAATCTCTCATAACTAGATAAAAAGGATAAAATCTTATGGGAAAAACTCCTATCTAAAAAAAAGATAAAAGAAATAAAACCATACATGTGACAAAGAAAAGGACTCTAAATATCACCCCAAGTGTTGCTTTGGTCACATAAGTACAATCAATATTTCCCATAGGAGAGAAAGGATGAGACAATGAACCCCCCAAAAGGAAGAAGCTCCTCTACCAAAAGTGAATAGACAAAGAAGAATACTAAATATGATCCAAAAATAGAAAAAAGATTCCTCCCCATAGGAAGAAAAACATACAATGGTGCATGAAGAAGAAAATTCAAGTTAGGAGAGATAATCTCATGATGGGTGCTATGAGAAATGCTCAAGGGTCCACATGTTTGAATCAATTGAAGCCAATTTGAACAACTGTAAAGATACCTATAGAGAAACCTCCAAAGGAAATGTTGATGTGATGAGTGGTGGGCCATAGCTATCATAAAAAAGGAATTATATATCTTCAAGTGTGTTCCCAATATATACAATGTAAGACTCAACAAATAACTCTACAATGTCAAGCAAGTAGTCATCCCACAAAGATGAAACTGAAAGATTGTAAACATCTTGTTGAAAATAATTGATCTCTCAAGATGAAAGAGGTGTATGAGGAGGAAACTGAGCATGGTCTTATGAACCAAAGTGGATCATGGAAATACACATAGTTTCAAGTGGCCAAAATTCTACTTAGATATTTGATCCATTCTAGATGCATGAGAGTGAGTACCAATCAATGGTAGTGCCAGCTCATTTGGAGAAAAGTGAGAGAGGGAATATAATCAAGAGACATGATAAATTCTCCCAACTATAAGAATATATCTTCTATGTAGTTCTTTTATAACCACTAAATCAAGTGTGAAATCTACAATCTTACCTGCCCCATGTTGTGTGCAATCTGATAGATGAAAAGGAGATTGGAAGATAATGAAGGGACGCACAGTAAATCATGAAATGTTCCTTCATCAATATCTATGGATCATTTCCAAATAACACACATATATGTGTTATTCCCCATAAAATATATGTAGTAATGTGCAAGTCTCATATGAATAAATCATACTCAAAGATACAGCCATGTGATGTGAGGCTTCTGAATCAAGAAGCCATCAGCTAGACTGAAGATTAGTGGATGCAAAGAGAGCATGACCTTTCATCTTTTCTACTCCATGTTCCATAACTTGGCTAACCCTAATTGTGAATGTTCTAAAGTGGAAGAAGAGGATTAAGGCAACATAATATTTTTCTTTTGTAGAAGATTCTTTAGTTCATCAATATTTTTTGTATAACATTAATGCTCATCATGCCCTGTCTTTGTACAATATGCACATTTTGGTCAATCCTTCTTAGATGAGTCTAGATATTAGAATAGGAAGAATAATCTAAGGTTTCCTATGAATGTAATTCCTTGGATTTCTCATATGACTTGGAATCCTTTTGTTTATATTTATTTCCTTTGTCATTTGAATCCTTGATATCTTTAGTGCCTAGTGATACAATAAGAGCCTGTGATGTGGAAGACTTAAATGAGCCTATTTATACCAAATATCCTTGCTCTTGAGTGGGTGATATAGAAAAATAATCAATTGAAGGCATAGTGAATCTATAACCAAATGCATCTCTCATGGGATAAATGGTAGAAACAAAAATTGAATAATCAAGAACAAGCTTGGAAAGGATAGAAAAAATCAATTAAGTGTCCTCCTTTTGAATACCACACTATGTCAACTAAAATTTGAGAGACTTGATTTTGGTGAATAAGTATTGGATTCTATCAAAATATTGAGAAGTCAAGATGATAAACTTATTCTACAACTAAAATCCTCTCATAGTATCCTACTTCCCAAACAAGGACTCTAATTGAGTCCAAATCTAATTGGTAGTGGTAAAATATTCAACATGAAAGAGATGATAAGGAGACATAGATATTCATAATGTCCCAAAATAATGATCACCCCTATTAAAAAACTCTCTTCACAACAACATCTTGAGGTTCAAGTTTTGTACCCATGGTCACTCTATATAACCTTGATTTCCTTAGATGTATCTCCATTGGTGATTTCCAATTATAGTAGTTTTTGGAGTGATTGAAGTAATATGTGTTGTATCCATGATGAAAATTTATAATAATGAACTGATACAATAGTAAAGACCCCCTCCATGCAATTTTTTTTTTCTTTGATCCCAAAAAAAATGACATATTTGCATGTTTTCCAAGAAAATAACCAAAAAAGGAAAATTTTATACTTGATTGAAATACAAAATACCTATGTAATTTTCTAGAAAATAGTTTCTATATATGTGAAGATGACTTAATCATATTTCTAATGTCACTTGAATTGTGAAAATTCAATAATCGAGTCAAAAGTTATGCCCTCTTTAGTGAAAACAACTAGATTTGAATTCAGAGGATTGTAGAATAAATCGGGAGAAAAATATGGAAAAAATACCTACACCACTAGATCAAGCTTGGAACCACCTTTATGTTCAATATAATTTTTCTGAAAAAATAGAGATCATACGTTTGATTTATACCTAGGATTTACTAAAAGTTGCCCAATTTAGCTCCTAGGGAAAGCAAGGGGCTAAAAAAAAGCCCTGAGTCTGATGGAAAAGCAATTGGTTGGTAGCTAAGAACTAGGAAGGGCTCTGATCCCTTGGTGACAGATGTCACTAGATTGAGGCTCCTTGCAAGCATAGGAGCAATAGAGGGGCGCTAGTGGGGGTGGCAGATAAATTGAGCAACAACAATGGGTAGGAGTATTCCACCATCAAATCATATGGACACCGAAAAATTTAAATTCCACCATTTTTTAAAATTCACCATTGCAAATTTTTTTCCATTGAAAAAATTATGACTACATGCACCAATGTACAAATTTCTACACAGAATGGTACAACAATGGTGGTATAGCCTAGTATGGTAATGTATAGTTGTATGAATCTGTATGGATCCTTATGGTTGTACAAATTTTTTCTTCACAAAATGTTCCTTCAAAAAAAAAAATCCTTGACTACAACTTCTTAAATTTTTACAAGACAACAATTGATATTTAGGTTTTTGGTCACTCCAGACATAATGGAAAGATCTATTTTGCTCTAGGATACACCAAAATTTTTCTCAAGGTAGGATCACTTAAAGTTTGAATAGAAGGTTGCAAATCTAGAGCTTTCATACCATGTTGGAGTTGATTATTGAACCCCACAACTCCCAATAATTTTACTTGCGAGCAATTATTCTATGATAAAAGAGAAATCAAAGCATGATTGTATGTTCAACAACCTAAGAAATTATATTGATGCAACAACCTGATTTGAATGATTACAATGAAGGAGAATGGTTCTAAAATCATAAAAAAGAAAACCCTAGATGAAGATTATTATTAAATTGTGACAAGTGTCTTAATCTTATGCAATGAGACGACTTGACCTATATTAAGCTCAATCTAATATAAAAAAACAACTCCTAAGTTTAGTTTAAGTAATTAAAGTAAAAAAGTATCTAATTGATTAATGATTAAATGATTATCAGGTGCTAACCTATTTACTCCAATAGTCCATTATCAAGAATCCCATAATGAATTTCAACCCTAAAATGTTGTGGTCCTCTCAAACATTTCATAATCAATAAGTCTCATGGCTTTGTCCAAATGAGTCAAAATAAATAGATGTAGCAGATACTCACCTCTTTATAGTCATGAACCCATGAGATAGATGCCCTCCATGTGGTGGGGCTAAACCCATTATCTGATCATTTGGATGGAGATGAGCTATGTAGATAGAAAAATTAGCTGGGGGACTAGATAATGGCTGAACATTAACACCCCATTTATTATTGTCAAGATGGAATGCTGAAAGGGACCTATCCTGACAAAGCCTCTCACTTTGGTTAATAAATTTATTGCCACCATAATATCTCTTTCCAAGAAATCCTTCTAAATAATTTTCTGCAATCATCGCTTGCCATAATAAAACATATCTTTGAAGCTTCGTACCAAATAGTTCATGTGCATTGTCTCTGTTTCCACATTTTTCATTCATGTCAACCAGAGCAGTTACAACTTCAGTATCTAACAAAAATCCACTTCCCATTATGCCTTGAGAAATGTCGAGGTCTCCATTTTGGTGCAGGCACTTGGTGAAATAGTGAAGTTCAACTTTACATCTACCAAACACTTTTGCTTGAAAGTTCCTAAAGCATTTTCATTTAATTTAATTTTGTGTATGTATGCAACCATGATATTCCACGAGATTATTTCTCTTTCAGGAATTATATCGAATAGTTTACATGCTTTGTCTGCGCCTCCACATTTTGTATGCATGTCTGCCATAATCACAATCTTCTAAATTTGAATTTCTTTGAGGAGACGCCTTGTCTCCCTATGCTTCCACTTCTATTTTGATCATTTCTCAATCACTGTGTTTGGTGAAGTGGTATCTCATTTAATATTCCTACTAAATTATGCTTCTCACAACTTTCCTTCCTTCGCCATTTTGTATGCATGGAGATATAGAAAATGGCAGCTGTCTAACGGATCTATGATAAATAAATATATCATGTTCTCACTACCCAAGAAGTTTTCTATACATGTTTTCATTGGTGAGCTAAATGCCAAATGCAAGAGGAAGATCTTGTCCAAGATTGCAACTAGCTTCAAGAACAGAGATCTTTCAAAGAGCCTTTTAAAAGGATCTATGCATTTTTGTCTGCTTCTTGTCGTCTACAATATGGAGCTCTTCCTCATACTTCAAGTCATCTCCTCTTTCCATGAGCCACTTCACATTCTATAAATCCAGGCCCATGGTTGTTACTCTAAGAAGAGACCCTTCGAGACTTCACTATATTCTCATGAAATTTCAACAATTTTCTCATCCAATGAATAATTTACATAAGCAATTTGGTCTACAAGACTCTTCTCAAAGGTTGCAAATTTTGGTTTTATATTAAGGGGAGAATATAACTGGAATTGGGTTGTGGAATTTAGATTGACATGGGTTGTGAATTTTTGACAACCCAACTCAATTTCAAAGTTAGGAATTTAGGTTGACATGGGTTGTGAATTTTTGACAACCCAATTTTTATCTTGTGGTAGGTTATGAAAATTCACAATCCTACCTTTCACTTTAAAATTTAAGTTGTGAGATTTCACAACTTATTTTAATTTTATTTCGTTTAATTTTCCACTTCACTTTCCTATTAATTACTTATTGTATTAAAACAAATAATTAATTAAACTTGAACATTGAGATTTAAATTGCATCATCTTATTTGCAAACCTCCTTTGTGATTGAGCATCAAGTAAATAATATTTTGTGATCCAAAAATATTTAATCTACAAAAACATAGAAAACCATCGACACATCAACCTAGAGACCAAATAACCTTGCAAGCTCATTGACAAGGAAATCATGATAACTGTTGATCAACTTCATATTTTTGACTAAACATTTACTAGATTATCCAAAAAAATAATATCATGAAACCTAGTGAGTGAAATTTTCCCAACTCTTCTGAAAATGTGGATTTAATTATTTTTGTAATCTTGAATGTGAAAAACAGAAGAATTAATATCTCACAATATGTGAGTTTCCATGACTAAAAAACTACCATATTGGTCAAAATACCCCTAGAAATATTCCCATTAAAGAAATTTTTACCAGCTTATACCAATTTTCAAATTAATTATTTTTTGTCGGCAAGTTGCATCATTACTTACGAGGATTGAAAAAGGGATGTGGGAAATTTTACTTTAGACTAGTGAATGTCTTAACTTGTGATGATAATAGGAATGTTCGTGACTAGGAGAAACTCAACATAAGCATTTTGAGGAAAAAAAAAACTGGTGATTCTAAAAAAAGGGCTAACATATATATGGGTGTGCTAGGAAATAATGTATCAATACCTAATTCATTTAATCAATTTCCTACATAACCCCATGAGAGAAAATCATGCATACAAACTTACAAAATAACTATAATTCATAAATTAAAATAGACAAGCCACAAGATAACACAAGATATAACTTGGAAAAACCATTAAGAAGGTAAAACCAAGCCTCCAAAAGCGTTCATACTCCATCTATTATTCGACAATAAAACAATACATGCACTTATAGAGTTACAATGAATACTTCTAAAACATCAAGCCTCTCTAATGCATCCTCCATGTGTCCAAGTATGAATCCACACATCCCATGACATGCTTCACATATGCACTCCTTAGAAAGACTCAATAATGATAGCCCACTCACCCAACCAACCTTAACCACTAACCATGTGTTTGATTTTATAAACACAAGCTCACACAAATACAACCATTTGGTAAGATAAAACCATTGACCCCTCATTTAATATTAAGTACTAAGTTTTCACATTATCAAATACTTTCCCCATATATTAAATCATTATCCTATGTCTCCCACACATAAAATAATAACCCAATATTACAATACAACTTTACAAGTAGCCCCCAAATAATTACCTAGTATGGGTAAACACACCTCTTAGATGCACCACAACTAAATAATTATTTAATTCAACATTATAATATATAACATTTTATGAAATGGTGTACAATGGGGTGATGCCACAATAGTGGTTTACAATTGAAGTGAGGAAGGAAAACTCACAGAAAATGAATGTATGGAAAAAAAATGATTTTAGGGGTTTGTACGAACCTAGATTGGTTCGACCGAACCCATTTGGGGTTCACTAGAACCTAGGTTCGGGCGAACCCTCCTAATACTTTCCCACCAAAAAAGCCATCAAAACCCCTTATAGAAAGGGGGTTCGAATGAACCCTGGTTCGAGCGAACCCCTAGGGGTTCATTTGAACCCCCTTTATTCCTCATCCCCTCCCAGAGACACCAAAAAAACTTGAATTTTGGCACTTCGGAGCTCAGGTTGAGGATGAAAATGGAGGAATCTTCACAAACCCAACTTGAATCAGGTAGTCCTCAGAACGAGCTATCCAATGAATATAATTTTAATATGTTTTGGTTTTATTATGTATTTGTTTTTTAGTTTTATTAAACATAGGTTTTTCATCAAAAATGAAGGTTTCTGTTCTGCACATGTGGAAAAATATCAAATTATCAAAAAAAAAATTGAAAAATATGAGTGCACTAAATATTGAAGTCCTTGATCCAACAAAAAAATAAAAATGAATTTCGATATGTACAAAAAAAATTATGCATTATACGGTCGCGCTATGTCTAAATTGTAATTAGTTTGACTTCAAAACTTGATTAAAGAAAAATATTCAATAAAAAACTGTCTAACCAAGTGGAAGCACTAGATATTAGAGTTACAAATCTAAATTCGAAAGAATTAGAATTTTATCCTTCATGGAAAAAAAGTTATGCTTTATACGGTGTGCGTCACTTTTTAAAAATGTTGTTTTTTGAAAAAAACCAGTTTTCATGGGAGATGGAAAAAGAAGTACAATCTAATTCCAAAAATTTTGAAAAAAATATTTTAAGAATCTACATACAAAATGTGATGAGACTCTAGTTTTCATCATCTTCAAATTATTTATGGTTTAGCCGCTATAGGTGCTCAAATGTGAAGATTTAGTTTAAAAAAATAATTTCAATGTCCAGTTTGGCCAAAAATTGTAAGCCACTATTGTGGGATAACCCAACGTCAAATCCTAAAAATGTGTGTGTATGGGTTTATACATGTTATTTTTCATATAATTATTAAAATATGTATATATTTTCATGTATACATTGGAGATTTATATTTCAACAATTTCTAACACCATTAAAAATTATTTATATGTATGTGTATAATATTTTTTCTTGGCATCCTCAAAATAATATATATACCTTGTTATATATTCATTTTATCACATGCATATTCACCCATTTTATAAGTCAAATATATAAATATATATATTAAATTATGTTTTCCAAAAACATATGTATTAAAAAAGGATATAATGCGTGCATTTATGTCAATATAAACCTAGTTTAGGATTTAGGAACCATCAAAATAGGGGTTGAAATTGAATGCTACTAGACCAATGCCAGATAGGTTCACCAAGATAAGTTAATCAAAGAACCAACTAGACTAGCTATCTTAACCACCTTTTCTAATACCATAAAATATTTGTTGGTGTGAATTAAAGGTGTTCTACCTAGCTAGTTTGAACCTAGTAGGTCTTATTCACATGTTAAGTTTACTTAGGTCCTATGAATCTTTCTAGAAGTCTTATTCTGCATTAGATATTACCTTATCTTATGCCATTTATTTCTCTTTGTTTAGGTCATTTAATGTTTACATTGTCTCATGACATAGGATTAAGACACTTGTCATGATCTAGCCTAATCCTATGTCTTGCCTTGGCTATATAACCAAGGGGTTCTTATGTGTAAATAAACAATCATAATCCAATAATAATATTATTTGCATCCTTTAATATAATAGAATCATTCTCTCTCATAGATATCTCTCTTGTATTTTTATAGAAGTTCCTAGATCTTGGGTGAATATAATATTCAGCCAAATCTTACATGGTGTAGAGTATTCTATACCAAATCCTACATGATATTACAACTTGTGGGATTGATTATTGTTAGTCTTAATTGAGAGATATAGGTTATATATCTTGGCGGATCTTGAAAATTTGAGTATTATCAATTGTCTTACATTGAATGATGATCTAGAGAATAAAAAAACATAAAATAAATTTACCAAATGTGGGGGTTTCCTCTTTGTAAAATTTTATTTTAGATCAAAATTGGAGCTTATTGGAGTAGATATATAGCCTCACCGTTTAGTTTAGAGGTTTCAAGAAAACTATTTTTTCTTTTTGTTTCATCCAAATTAAACATTTGAAGTTAGATGTATGAGGGTTTGAAGTTGGGAGGTGGTTGCTAGATCCAAGAGGTAACTACAATTTTGAAGAATTTTTGGTAAAAACAAACTTTCCATAATGTCCAAAAGACCCAAAAACCCTAAGATCATTTGTCAAATCATCAATACCTTGGCACTTCATTTGAAACTCTCAAAAAAATTTCCCCCTTTATTTGTCTATATGACTGTACAATCACATCATCATCAATGCATAGGTCATTTTCATAATCCATCTGTATGGTTGAAATAATTTTTTATTTTTTTTTAATTTAAAAAATATATAATTTAAATAAAAATAAATCAAAAATCAAAAAATCAAAGGGTAATTTGTGTGCCTACTTAGGCAGGTATTGTGTAGACAAAATTATGCAATAGGGCATGTCAGTACCCACAAGTCCTCTGAACATCATGTGGCACCACCATAGTGGGCCACATAGTCATAGACCCAACAATGGCCTTACCACCATTTGCCATAGATAATTGGCACAAAATCACTTGTCGAGGAATATATCGGTGAAAAAAAAAATCTATTATCGATGACCAATTATTGGTTAGAAGAATATTTTGATGTTTGAGGAATATACCGATAAAAAAATATCACAATAAAGAATATTTTTCACATCTTCCAAATTCCACTAGCCAAAGAATATTCCAATCATTTTCCTTGCTAAAGTCAACACTATGTTAGTAGGTGCCTTAAAAAAATCCCCTCTCCAATGCAGTTTTTTTTTTTGCACTTAATCTTTGAAGGCTCATAACTCGGGCTTATGACTGAACCTTTTTCATAGATTTTTTTGGGTAGAATCTTGTTGTATTTGTAGTGGTGAAATTGGTTTTTTATTTAAATTCCTATTTTTTCCAAAAAATTCAGATTCTCATATATTTTTCTAAGTTCTCATTTTTGGAACTTTTGGGGCCCCATTATCAATCCTATAATAATATTTTTTGGTGTATTTTTTACAAATGTGTAATTTTTTGTTTAATTTTCATTGGTGTGATGAGGTTGATCCCATTTTATGTAGGAATTATACTATTTTTGTGGCCAAAGTTGGCATCTATAAGCACTAAGATCAAGCCCACTTTGTTGTTTTTAGAAAGTAGCACCTATAATCATATTGAGCATAAAGTTCCAAATCATATATTGTTGGGGGTATTCTTGATTGAGTAATTTTGGGGGGAGTGGAAATCATGTGGTGGTTAATTGATTATTTTTCTTATTGTGTGTTCTTGTGATGGGGAAATCTCAAATTGAACTCCTAAGTCCATATAATTATGCTTCATGGAGAAAATCAGTATGAAATTATCTCCCGAGAAAGGGTTTATCTATGCCACCTAAAAGAAATTGTTTGTCAACCTACTAATGCTAAAGAATTAAAAAAATGGGATATTGATCGTGAGTTCAAGCAATTGGATGCATATATTCATTAATCTCTTATGATTTTCAATTTTTCATATTGAATCATGCAAAACACCTAAGGTGACTTAGGTGACTTTTGATTTTTTTTAATGATAAAATTGTTAATATTAGGGGATACTAGATTGATAGGGTAGGTTGGATGAGACACTCACTGTCCCATGCTCTGGGTCCTTGATCTCAAGAACTCTTAGGTGACTCTCCCACCTTAACCTTTAGGTCCTATTTCAGATATAGAAACCCCTGGTCCTTCTGGCCAACCCCACAATCAATAATCTTTCATACTACCAAGCCAATCTTGGTGCTTTGCCACTATCTCACCTTTGACCCTTATTCTTCCCTAAAGGCCAATTACCCTCAACACTCAATTAGGTACTTGCAGGGGTGTGAAAACATTGTAAAAGCTTCAAAGTGACCTATTTAGGGTTCTTATACAATCACTAGACTCCAATTACCCATCGCTTCCACCAATACCTTTCCTAGGGTTAGAAAAGGCTACAAGCCTAGAGCCCCAATTAGGCCTCCTAACCCGAGAAAAATGAGAGTTACTCCAAAACCCACCAAAAGACCTAGGTTATTTGCTTGGGATTAGTGTTTCCCATGTCCACACCTTGAAGATTTTTAGGGTTTTGAATCAACACTGCCT
This sequence comes from Sequoia sempervirens, assembly GCA_007258455.2. NCBI lineage: Eukaryota > Viridiplantae > Streptophyta > Pinopsida > Cupressales > Cupressaceae > Sequoia > Sequoia sempervirens. Next base: position 134,072,064 of record VDFB02000003.1, read on the forward strand.
GTACATTGCCCATACACAAAAATGGCCAAAACCTAGGGTTTACTAGCCTTTCCCAGGCTATTTCAAACTGTCAAAGGTTTCACACACCAAATGGGCTGATGGAGCCTCCTCCTGACCACTAGACATTGCCAAGACAATCAGATGAATTCACCAAAAATAATTTCTTGAAAATCTTAACACCCCTGCAAAATATGAGTCTTTCACTCCTTGTCTTCCCTAGCCAGACTCTGCCTGGCTCACCTAGGGAAAGACATTGCTAGCCGCTCCTGCACACACACAAGCCCTAGAATCTACCATATGTACAAGCATGGTTTCTAGGAATTGTTCCCAAAGGGCCATATAGTTTGTATGGTGGGAAAGTGCTCTAGCACCCCATTTCCTAAAACCTGTCTGGTTTAGACCAACAACAGGGTAAACTGAAACTATTTACAAAAAGTGCTTACAAATTGAACAAAGAAGCTATTTAATGTTATATACCACTTGTAAACTACCAATACTACATTCCACAACCAAAACAATAATAGGTTTAATCCATTAAAGCACTATTTAGTTGCAAAAACCAAAAAATGTCTCACAAAATGTTGTTTCTTTCAATGTCACAAAATGTCACTACAATATCAGTGCCTCCAACCCTGCTCCATGGTCGAAGCATCTCTTAAATAGGCTTCTAAAACAATTAAGTTCCTTTTTTCGAACCTATTGAAGACCTAAAGATGAAACTTATAAAATCCACTGTGTTTTTCAACCTTTGGCAACTTTTGTCAACTCAGCAAGATGAGCTTCTTATCTTATTGAATTTTTGACAACCTCTTTTCCAAAGATCAAAAACACCTCTAAGCTCTCCACACAATGGTCTACATGACCTTATGAAAACAAAACAAAATTATTCCTCTAGGTTTCTTATTTACCTAATGAAACTGTATGTTGTTCCTTAGGTGCTCCTGCACCATTCTCCCCCCTCTCAGCCCAAACACTAAGGAATGGAAGGGGAGAGTAAAGACAGGTCAATGCCAAACTTCTTGAACAGATCTTCCTATACCCATGTGGCTTCTGACTCATGCTTATTCTTCCACTTGATAAGGTGCTCCATGTACACCTTGTTCCTTGTAGACTTTTGTACTCTTGACTCCAAGATCTTCTCTGCCTGAGGCTTGTCTTGACTAGGTAGGGGTACATTACTGATGTCCTTAAACATATCCTAACTGTTCTGAACCTCATCACTGACTGTTCCCTTATACTTGATCAAATCGGCTATGTTGAAAACTAGTGAGATTCCTAGATCGGTAGGTAACTCCACCTTATATGCATTCTTGCCATATTTGGCCAATACCTTGCATGGACCCACTCTCTTCATCTACAACTTGGTTGACATTCCCTTCTGCAATCTGGACTTGTTAAGGTGGACCATGACATAGTCTCCTACTTGAAATTGCACATCTTTCCTTGACATATCTACCTTCTCTTTCAATTTTTGTGTAGCTTTTGTGACTGTCTTCTTCACCTACTTCTGAATCTCCTTCATGGTCTGACTAAAATCTTCTGCATGTCCACTCCTATGGTCCATAGCTCCAAGATCTCTGAGCTCGCATATGCCTCTTGGGTGCATCCCATACACAACTTCAAAAGGACTTTTCCCTGTGGTTCGGTTCACACTATCATTGTAAGCATACTCAGCTTGTGAGATAACCATGTCCCATGTCTGTCCATATTCTTTAGTTAAGCACCTTAGAAGATTACCTAGCACCCTGTTAACCACCTCTATTTGACCATCAGTCTGAGGATGGTAAGCTGATCCAAAAGACGGATTTGTGCCCAATCTACTCCATAGAGTCTTCAAAAAGTGACTCATGAACTTCACATCCCTGTCTGAAACTATGCTCAAAGGAAATCCATGGATCCTTACAACCTCCTTGAAGAAAAGATGAGCTATGTAGCTAGCATCATGAGTAGTTTTGCAAGGAATGAAATGACTCATCTTGCTAAATCTATCTACTACTACATAAACACTGTCAAAACCAGTCTTGGTCTTAGGAAGGCCTACCACAAAATCCATGCTCACACACTCCCATGGTCTATTAGGAATGGGTAGGGGTTGATATTGTAGACATCCAAATTTGGATGCTTAATTTATCCAAATTTATCACTTTTCGTCTAAACATCCTCTTAGCCTAGTTAATTAAATAATATTACTATTATTTAATTAATATCTTTAATTCTGCTAAATCCCTAAGGTATTTAATTAATAATTAAATACCTTACCCTCTTAATCCTCTTTTCATCAAATAAATTAAATAAATATTACATTTATTTAATTCCTGCATGTCATTTTCATCTAATCCTAATCCATCTCCTAATCTTTTCATTAAGGATGTGCACATGCCTAATCCTTGATTAGGATGTGTCACATCCTCCAACTTTTGCAAGTTGGCTTTTAATCCTAATTAGCCCCTAATTATCCTCTAATTATAAATTAATTAAGCCTAATCATTCTCCAAGGAATTTTTAATTCCTTTTTATTTGTCCTAGATTCCCCTCCTTTATATGTGAATTTTTAATTCACATTCCATCCTTCCAAGGCTTCTAGAACCTTGGACTTGTCACAATCACCACATGTGACCAACCTTGGACTTGTCACAATCTTCACATGTGACCAAAGTCCCACCTTTTTAGAACTCACCTTTTATCCTCTAGATCATCTTATGAATGTGAATTTTTAATTCACATTTATCCTCCCAACCACCTTTCCTTTTCCCATGTAGATTTTTGAGGAATTCAAAATTCCTCAAAAGTCCCTTTCACTCCCACTTGGGGACAAGAAATCCCTTTTTGTGGAAATCCTCTCATCCCCCAAGGTTCATGTCCTTTTCCACCTCATGTACCTTTTTTGACAACTCATCTCCACCTCATATCCTCTTGTCCACTTCACCCTCCACATGTCAAGATGTGAGGGCTTGTGGGTTCTCAACCCACCATAGCCCTTCATCTTGGCCTTGTTGGATCAATCTTGACCCTTGAATTCTCTAGAGAATTCAAGTTCCTCTATAAATACCCCCTCCTCAAGGGCATTTCCACAACACTTTTAGATTTGAGCACCCTTATGCTGTTATTTTGCATTCTCAACACTTTTCACTTCCATACCTACATGCTGTCCATTTGAATCCTCAAGCATTTGCAATCAACTAATCATCTTTGCTAGTCATCTTGCCTATAGAATCTTGCATTTTAGTCATTCAATCTACCATCTAAGGAGCACACAAGCTATTCAAATCGAAGGCTAATCAAGGAGCAACCAACAACAAGGAAGGTGATATTGTCCTATTTTGTTTATCTATTTCCTTTCTTATTCTAACTCTCTTTTGGCTAATCTTGAGGTGTCCTTGGTAGTTTATCATTTCATGTTTCTTAGTTAGATTCACACATTTAGAGTAGCATAAAATATCAAGGTATACAGATATAAACCAACATTACTAGCTCCTCCCTTAGCCTTCATACACACAACACATTGTTCCACATACTTCCTAACATCTCTTGCCAACTTAGGCCAGTAATAGAATCTTTGCACTAGTTCTAAAGTCTTATTGATGCCAAAATGCCCACTAATACTACCATTATGCTTTTCCTGAATCAGATTTTCCCTCATTGACCCTCTTGGAACACATAACTGATTTCCCTTAAACAATAACCCACTTTGCAAAGTATACTCAGAGTATTGGCTATGGAAATGGTTTTCAAAGTTAGAACATACCTTATAGACCTCTGAAAAGTCTTCATCTTCCCCATAGAGATCCTTGAAACTCTCTATGCCAATGCTCTTGATCTGTATTTCTTGCACTGTCAACAATCTCTTGCTCAATGCATCTGCCACTTTGTTTAGCTGTCCCTTCTTGTGCTTGATGGTGAAAGTAAAAGCTTGGATGTATTCCATCCATTTCAAATGCCTATTACTCAACTTCTCTTGAGTGTTGACAAAACTCGGTGCTTGATTGTAAGTAAAGACTACAAACTCCTTGGGTAGAAGGTAATGCCTCCATTTCCTAAGTGACTTAACCAAAGCATAAAGTTCTAAGTCATAGATTGAATACTTCTTCTTTGCTTCATTGAGCTTCTCACTAAAGAAGGCTATAGGCCTGCCCTCTTGACTTAGCACTCCTCCTACTGCCACTCCACTTGCATCACATTCAGCAGTGAACAATTTGTCAAAACTAGGTAACAAAAGAATAGGTTGAGTTGCCACTTCTTGTTTCAGTTTCTCAAACCCTTTCTCAACTTCTTGAGTCCACACAAACTTAGTTTTTAGACCACCCTTGATTGTATCTAGGACTGGTGCACATATGCCACTAAAGTTCCTTATGAATTTTCTATAAAATTGAGCCAATCCATGAAAACTTCTTACCTCAGTCCCTGTGGTTGGTGTAGGCTAGTTTAGGATGGCTTCCACCTTGCTTGGATCCATCTTCAATGATCCTTTGGACACTACGAAACCCAAATAGACTAGCTCTTTCTTAAAGAACTCACACTTCTATAGATTGATTGCTAACTTCTCCTCTTGCAACCTTCTAAGAACCAATTCCACATGTTTCAAATGCTCTTCTACTGTCTTGTTGTATATGAGGATGTCATCAAGATACACTACCACAAATATCCCTGTAAAGTCCTTGAGTACTTCATTCATGAGCCTCATGAATGTGCTAGGGGCATTAGAGAGACCAAATGGCATCACTCTCCATTCATATAACCCATCATTTGTCTTAAATGTTGTCTTCCACTCATCACCATCCTTAATTTTGATCTGATGGTATCCACTCTCGAGATCCAACTTAGTGAAGTACTGAGCTCCTCCAAGAAAATCCATCAAGTCTTCAATTCTAGGAATAGGGAACCTATACCTAATTGTGATTCTATTTATTGCTCTAGAATCAGTGCATAACCTCCACTTACCTCCCTTCTTGGTTGTTAAGACCACTGGTATTGCACATGGGTTGATGCTCTTTTGAATCAATCCTTGATCCAACAACTCTTGCACTTGCCTAGCTACCTCTAGATTCTGATCTGGTGTAAGCTTGTATGCTGCTTTGTTTGGTAATGAAGCTCCAGGTATGAAGTCAATTTGATGACTTATGGCTCTCTTTGGTGGTAGAGTTGCAGGTGTACCATCACTAACTATGCTCTTGTACCTTTCAAGTAACTTCTAGACTGCTTCCGGTAGGACTGTCTTTTCAGCCTTATCTTCCTCTTTAGGTTGTAACACAACCACATATCCTTCACTCCCTTGATGTAGGTTGTTAAGGAACTCTTTACCACTTCTCAACATGATGTTTGGTGTCTTTGACTGTCCTTCTTCCTCTTCTAACAGTGACTGCAACTTAAATGTCTTCCCATCCTTCTTGAAAGAAATGGTGTTCTCTTTTCCATCATATATGACACCTCTGTCATATTGCCATGGTTTTCCCAATAGTAGATGGAATGCATCCATGGGTAAAACATCACAAACTAACTTGTCCTTGTACCCTCCAATGGAAAACTCCACTATTACTTGCTCATTCACTAAAACACTCTGCTCTTTGTTTAGCCATGTGACCTTGTAGGGGTTAGTATGGGGTACCTTCTCCAATTTCAATTTCATTACTACCTCCTCTGAGATGATATTGTCTATTGAACTTGATTCTACTATGACCTTGCACACTTTTCCAAGTATCTTGCATCTTACTCTAAATAGAGCTCTCCTTTGTTTTGGTTCTTCCTTGACCGGTTGTCTGATCAAAACTCTATTGAACATCAGATTCTCTCCTACCTCAGATTCAATATGACTAATCTCAGATGCCTTAGGACTCATGGTGTCCTCTTTTGCATAAGCCACTCTCTTCTCATTGCTTGATGAAGATGCTTTCTCTGGGCACCTATAAGCAGGATGACCTACTTGACTACAATGGTAGCATTTCATGTTTGCAAAATATGAATTGCTCTTGCTTGCTCCTCTTCCTCTATTTGAACCTCCTTGAGGTCCTCTACCTCTGTTATATCCTCCTCTAGAAGATGTTTCACCTCCATGCTCTATTAATTTAGACTCACCTTGGTTTCTTTGATCATTTCCTCTACCTTGGTAGCCACCTCGTTGTCCTCTTTGATCTCTTTGATCTCTGCCTTTGCCTCTGCCCTTAGAAGCCTGGTCTTGCTTCCTCTTATTCCTTTCCTCAATCTTGATAGCTAATTGGTAGCATTGATGTACTATCTTAGAACTTAAAAGAGTCATCTCCTCTTGAATGTTCCACTTCAAGCCATTAAGATACCTAGCCACCTTGAGACTCTCATCCTCTGTTACATTAGATCTCATGCAAAGTTTCTGAAACTCCTCAGTGTAAATGTTTACATCTTGGTCTTTCTGCCTTAAGCTTTGTCTCTTCTTGTGTAACTGAATCTCATAGTCATCTGGCATGTATGCTTCTTTTACTTTGGCAACCATACCCTTCCAAGTAGTTATAGGCTACTTACCTTCTTTTTCCCTCTCTGTCTGAATGAATTTCCACCATGTCAAAGTAGAACCTCTTAGTCTTGATTTGGCCACATTTACCTTATGTGCTTCAGTGACTCCATCACACTCAAAATGGTTTTCCATTCCTTCTATCCAGTCCATGACTAGATCAGCTTCCATTTTCCCACTAAATAGTGGTATTCCTTCAAGTGCTTTTCCACTCAAGGCCTTCAATGCCTTCAAGAAAGCTCCTCTTTCAAAACAGGGTCAGGTTCAGGGGTCTTGTCTTCCTCTGCAACCTCTTCTTCCTTAGGGATCCTTCAAATTGCGCACTCCTCACTGCTTGCTCAAGTTGGGCTATTCTTTCCCTCAATTGTTTATTGTCTTCCTCCTACTCTTCAACCATCTTGGCCAGTTCTACATTTGTCACCATGATGGAAGAATCACTAGACTCAACCTCAGACATACAAGATTCTTTCCCAAATCTTTAACTTGCTCTGATACCAATCTGATAGGGTAGGTTGGATGAGACACTCACTGTCCCATGCTCTGGGTCCTTGATCTCAAGAACTCTTAGGTGACTCTCCCACCTTAACCTTTAGGTCCTATTTCAGATATAGAAACCTTTGGTCCTTCTGGCCAACCCCACTATCAATAATCTTTCATACTACCAAGCCAATCTTGGTGCTTTGCCACTATCTCACCTTTGACCCTTATTCTTCCCTAAAGGCCAATTACCCTCAACACTCAATTAGGTACTTGCAGGGGTGTGAAAACATTGTAAAAGCTTCAAAGTGACCTATTTAGGGTTCTTATACAATCACTAGACTCCAATTCCCCATCGCTTCCACCAATACCTTTCCTAGGGTTAGAAAAGGCTACAAGCCTAGAGCCCCAATTAGGCCTCCTAACCCGAGAAAAATGGGAGTTACTCCAAAACCCACCAAAAGACCTAGGTTCTTTGCTTGGGATTAGTGTTTCCCATGTCCACACCTTGAAGATTTTCAGGGTTTTGAACCAGCACTGCCCGTACACTGCCCATACACAAAAATGGCCAAAACCTAGGGTTTACTAGCCTTTCCCAGGCTGTTTCAAACTGTCAAAGGTTTCACACACCAAATGGGCTGATGGAGCCTCCTCCTGACCACCAGACGTTGCCAAGACCATCAGCTGAATTCACCAAAAATAATTTCTTCAAAATCTTAACACCCCTGCAAAATATGAGTCTTTCACTCCTTGTCTTCCCTAGCCGGACTCTGCCTGGCTCGCCTAGGGCAAGACATTGCTAGCCGCTCCTGCACACACACAAGCCCTAGAATCTACCATATGTACAAGCATGGTGTCTAGGCACTGTTCCCAAAGGGCCATACAGTTTGTACGGTGGGAAAGTGCTCTAGCACCCCATTTCCTAAAACCTGTCTGGTTCAGACCAGCAACAGGGTAAACTGAAACTATTTACAAAAAGTGCTTACAAATTGAACAAAGAAGCTATTTAATGTTATACACTACTTGTAAACTACCAACACTACATTCCACAACCAAAACAATAACAGGTTTAATCCATTAAAGCACTATTTAGTTGCAAAAACCAGAAAATGTCTCACAAAACGTTGTTTCTTTCAATGTCACAAAATGTCACTACAATATCAGTGCCTCTAACCCTGCTCCATGGTCGAAGCATCTCTTAAATAGGCTTCTAAAATAGTTAAGTTCCTTTTTTTGAACCTATAGAAGACCTAAAGATGAAACTTATAAAATCCACTGTGTTTTTCAACCTTTGGCAACTTTTGTCAACTCAGCAAGATGAGCTTCTAAACTTATTGAATTTTTGACAACCTCTTTTCCAAAGATCAAAAACACCTCTAAGCTCTCCACACAATGGTCTACATGACCTTATGAAAACAAAACAAAATTATTCCTCTAGGTTTCTTATTTACCTAATGAAACTATGTTCCTTAGGTGCTCTGCACCGGTGAGCTACTATATGGACCATTCATTTTTTAGGCTAATTTAGAACAATTGATCCTACATAGGAACTTGGGTTGAGTTGTGGAATTTGGGTTGGGTTGTCAAGCTTATGAGAAAATCTCATTGTTGCAAGCAAGGGGAGAAAGATTGGTTAAGCAATAAGCTAGACATGATAGTATGTTTTCGGATCAAGGATGAATGAGATCAATTTTTAGGATGACAAAAAATATTGGGACTATAACTAGAGTGGAGCTAAGAATGAAAGTTTAAGATGAGTTCACTACTGTGGAATAGTTTTGAGAAGTTGTGCAAAGTAAAGTTGAGAAGCTAAAGATGAGCTTGAATTGTGAAACCTAGGGAAGGTTAATGTAAACCTTGGGTGGATTTATAAGGCATCATTTTATGATTCATCCTAGGAGGTTGATCATAGGATTCCAAAAGAAGGTCTAAGACAATCTTAAAAGGGATGTCCTTGAGATATTTTATTGAACTGATTGAGTTTCAAGGCATGGATGGGTGTATTGGATACAAAGTGTTGATGTGAGGTTGCATGAAATCTTGGAGCTTGGATGCTATTTTCACATAAAGATCTTGGTTCAATAATGCCTAATCTAGGTAGTATATAACATTAAAATCCTAAGTCTATAATAAGAATAAGCTAAAGGTAAGCCTATCCAAGAGGTATGTTTGTGAAGTCCTTTGAGGAAGATAACTTTCAATGGATTTCTAAGATTTGGAAGTGTGCTAGGAATGTAGATGAATTGATGAGTTATTGTAAGTCTAGGATGAGTTTGTAGAACTCAAGGTAAGCATGGTGAGACATAATAGAAGTTGATTGTGAGATAAAAGTCTGATATAGATGATGAATGTTGATGTGACCTATATAAGTGGATGGTAAGTGATCTACAATTGAGTTATGAGGAAATTAATGTGTTTTGATTATTGGATGAGTTGTACATTACATTGAGGTTACTAATAGAATAAACCATGCAAGTCCTAGTTGAACGATGTGCTAAGATTTTGAAGGGAGAACTAGATGTAAGTAAATTGATTGGAGTATCATTTGGATGAAGTTCAAGAGGTTCTAAAATAGAATGAAGGAGGCTCATTCTTGTATGGAATAAGTATTGCTTTATGGAGAGCTATTAGGTTCGTTGGGGGTGTTTTTCTTGTGTAAATGTTTTAGGCATTATTGATGGAGTTCAACCTATATATGCATTGAGCCCGAGGGACCAAATTGAGGACATGGATTTATAATGTTAAGTTGAATTAATAAATTCTTACCTCAAAAATTGTGTTTCTATATGTTGCATTACATCAATTTTTTTCTAGTAGATAAAAAGTGAGAAGACTCAGTTCTCATGTATGAGTTGGATGATAAACATAGTCTAGAATGTGAGAAAATCTATGTTCATGTTAGGAGATTTTATTAATAATTTACAGTGTCGTATAGGGATGTAGAGTATCCCCATTACAATTACAATCATGAATACGGATTGGATCTCTCCTCATAAACATTTGTATCCAATAAAAGTAATGAAATAAAGAGTGTATTTTTCTAGATAGTAACTTAGGTAAATGCATTTCCATGAACCAAACTATGTCTAGCTGATAGATGGAATCTATCTTGTATAACAAAGAAAATATCAAAGGATGGCAATGGATTCAAACACCCTTCTCTCATTCCCATGTTAAATGATAGTATCTAAAAAGTTAAATGTATTGTTAAAATTAGCTAGAAATAATATGTTGTACCAAAAATTATTTCTTCCCACTCAAAACTAAATTAAATAACAAGTCTTAGACATCATAAATTTTTGGTAAAGATTAAAAGTGTATACAAATTATAAGGAGAAATCAATCATACAAAGAAATCCAAAGTTGATTGTCGATCCCATGTTATAGATTAGGTAGGTCTTCATACTCTATAATTTCAAGAGTAGCCTTAATAATTAGGTTAAATATTGAATTCTAATGTTCCTTATTTATGGTCCATCAAATGTGACCAATAATTGACAAATAAAACAAATCAAATGTTGACACACACATTATTAAATATGATATTATAGAGAAACAAATGAGCTAGACTCCCTTAAAATGATATAATGTGCAACTTTGAGAGCTCGCTAGTGCTAATCAAGGTTGAAATAAGTTTGTACAGGCAAAGCATTGATAATTTTGAATCCCAAACAAGCTATACTTGAATGATTTGTTGTTTACAAGCGCTAATGATTGTCAAAGCCATCCCTAACTTGTTTACTGATCTCTAATGTACTTAAAATTTAAACTAGGATTTGATGTAATGTTATTGACGATAATTGATCTTTATCTCATCATTCTTCAACAAAAAATATAAACATATTAGAATTTACAAAATTCTTCATAACCCAAATTTTTTTGAATCATTTAATTTGGAAGGTGGGATTTAAAATGTAGACACTAAATCCATTTTCTTGGAAGATGGGATTATGTTTAATATCTAGAATTTAAATCCTTTTTCTTAGAAGACAAAATTTAACATCTAAAGTTTGAATCTTTTTTCTTGAAAGGTGGGATACCCAGAATAAATCCAACCAAATAGTGTTCTTGATTGATTTTAATGTAGTATACCTTGTTATTCCAAAAGCTTAGTCCTTCTACATCTAAGTTACCTAGTTTTTCCCTCTTTTCTAACCAATGTAAGTCTTGACAACTTGTAGCCTTCTTTGATTGGTATGATAATAAAGAACAATATTATGATTAATTTTTTTTTAAAATTCAACGAGTTCTAACATAATGATAATTGGGGAACTTAAAGATACAGATGAATGCTTGCATGATACCACTATTTAATTTTAAAATAGTAAATAAAGAAACTGTGATAGGTTCCTACAATGCCACAAATTCATTCTTGTAACATAACAAATTATCTTTCAAAATAAACATAACCAAAGTAGCTGAGACATGGTGATGTAGTCTCTACTATTTCAATCAATAAATATTTTATGTCCTCAATTTCATATATGTCTCTTTGTGAATCCTTTAAAACCACAACACATAGACGAAAGTAACCATTATTTGAATTTCCAACTTAAAATTAAAATGAAAAAGAACTTTATATACAAACATGTGTAAACTTAGAATATAACAATTATATAATACATCCACCATATCCAATTCTCACAAATCTTTAAAATGTGATTAAGACTTAACCCACACTTCATTAAATATCTAGTCCAAAATTTAGAGGACTAAAATAAATATATAAACAAAATCAACATCAAAACCCCTTTCCTTCAAAAGATTTATAGGATTCCCAAGATTTAAACCTCAATTTTCTTCACTGCTGATTCGTCAAAACTCACCATTGATTTCTCTTCACCTGCTAATCTGTCCAACTCTTGACATCAATGTTTTTTCACGTCATATTCAAAATTTAAAACATTGATTAATGCAAAGAGTATAAAGTTTATATTTATGTAAATATACATGGCTTGGCAAAATTTAAGCAAAAAATATGAAAATATTTATTTATAATAAGTTATCATTAAACTAAGTACAATTTTAATAGTAAATCAAGGTGGCATATATTTTAAAGGTGAGAAACAATCCATGTTTAAAAAGTTTATTAGGGAAAATATTGAGGCTACCAATCTATGTTAAGAGTATTTCTAAGCAAGAGGCAAAAGAATGATAATGCTAGTGTCCATGACTCTGTAGATTGGAGAAGACCAACTATAAAATCAAGAAAATATGTTGCATGATAAAAGAATCCAATCACTCCAGTAACATGGAAGAAATGAAAAGCAACTCTAGCTATGTGAAAGACTCATTTGCCTAGGAGCTAATGGTGATAACCCTAAGGAAAATAATTCAAAGGAATACAATTGATTGTGCATGTTGCATTACCCTAGTGATTATGTAGATCCTTGAGGCATTGAAACTAAAAAGTCACTTTTGTAGCCTACACTTAGATTTGTAAGCGTCCAAAAAAGCTTATAGACTAACACAACATGTCTAATTATGACGTGCATGCTTAAACACTGATATGTCATGGTTGCTAACACATGTCTCCAAGGTAAAATATCACTTTTCAAACCTTGTAAGAAATTTTTACCCATCTCCAACGTTTCCTATATGTTTCCCAATAGTTTTGTGGCTTCATTATCCTTCAAAAATTGCCTTTTTCATTATGAAGAAATCATTGTTTCTAGTGATTTTATGCAAACTAGCAATTTTATCTTGTTTAATTCTATGCATGAATTAAATAAAAAGTCTTGTGTTTTGAATTATCTGGTCCATCCCATTTAGATCTACAATTAACATTTTCATCACCTAGAAAGCACTTGTGTACAAATGTAGAAAATCAAGTCATTTATTTGTATGCAAGGATTATCAAATAGATAACCCATACTCTACTAAAATTCTCCCTATAATCAATTTAGATAATTCAATCAAGCCAATCATGAACATTAATACCACTTGCCAATATTCAATTCCTTAATATATATGTCTTTACCTTAGGTATATGCCCCCAAATAGTTGTTCATAAGGAGAGAGGCATAGAAAAGAGGTTTGCATATTAAGGACAATAGACAGCCACAAGATCCAACTTACTCCATGTCTACAAAATTCAACTCCAAGTTGGGTTTTCTATTTATTATATTAGACTTTTTTTCTCTAATTTTATTTATCAAAGAATTTTTGTGCTAGATTGGTTTAAACGATCTTATTTTAGTAGGATAATTTTAATTCATTTTATTATTTATTAAATTCAAGTTAGGTTTTTTATTTCTTTTAGAAGAATCTACTAATTTATTTATATAAGCTTGCTTTATTAATATTACCTCTACAAAACCAATTTGATGTTGTTGCCAAACCAAAAAATAGAAGGATTTGGAGGTTTTAGTTGGGTTAACCAATAATCCAAACCCCCTCTTCACAAAAAGTATATTTGTATTAAGAGATCCTCTTCACAAGTGCTTGCAAATTCTATTTTTTTCAAATAAAGGGATATTCATATTGTTTGGCATTATAAATCATCATTTTGGATTTCTTAGAGGATTTCCCCAACGAGGCTTCTTTGAAGGACCTTCACAAACATCTCAAATAGAATTTCTTCTATAAGGGTTATGTATAAACCAATAATATAAGTAGGCTATTGTTCTTATAAATATATATTATTCAACTAAAAAAAACTATTGTGGCATGTTTCTTGAATAAAAACCTTAGGGAATATAATTGTTTGGGGTAATATAGAATGTTTCTTAAATACTATTAGTGGAAGATAATTATTCTCCTCATTCCCACCTATTTTTCCAAATCAACAACTCAACATTAAATTTATTTAAATATTTTGTATACATGTTGATAGAGAATTTTTTAAGAGAATCTAAACCTATAACATATTGCAATGAAAGAAAGTGACTTCAACATTAAAATTTTTATGTGAAATAT
>VDFB02000003.1:134086036-134148679 GCA_007258455.2 Sequoia sempervirens
TCAAGTAGATGAAAGTTGGTTATGGCATAGAAGTTTGTGTCATGTGAATTTTGACAACATTTTCAAAATAAGTTCCACTCAAGCAGTAAGATATCTACCTAAGCTAGTGAAGCCTACTAACAAAATTTGCAAGGAGTGTCAGATGGGAAAATAGACTAGAGTTTCTTTTCAAGTCAAACAACATCATTCAAATGGGCTACTAGATTTGGTGCATACTAATCTATGTGGTCCCTCCAGAGTCAGAAGTATCCATGGAGAAAGGTACTTTATGATAATTATTGATGATTACTCTAGAATGATATGGGTTTCTTTCTTAAGAGAAAAATGTGAAGCATTAGAGAAGTTCAAAATTTTCAAAGCTATGGAAGAGAATGAGAAAAGTCTGAAAATAAAATGCTTAAGGTCGGACATAGGTGGTGAGTTCACCTCTAGGGAGTTTAGTTCTTTTTGTGAAGAGAATGGAATCAGAAGACAATTATCTGCTCCCCGAACCCCTCAACAAAATGGAGTTGCAAAGAGGAAGAACAAAACAATTTTGGATGTTGCTAGAACAATGATGATTGTAGGAAATGTGCCTCACATCTACTAGAGTGAAGCTGTAAGCACTATTGTGTACACTTTGAACCAGTTAAATGTAAATGGTAATTCTGGTAAGACTCCTTTTGAACTATGGTTTGGTTATAAGCCTACTATTAAATATTTCAAGATCTTTGGAAGCAAGTGTTACATCAAGAGAGATGACGACATAGGAAAGTTTGATGCAAGAAGTGATGAAGGAATATTTCTAGGTTACTCTACTAAAAGAGAGGCCTACCGATGCTATAATAGAAGACTAAGAAAAATGGTTGAGAGTGCAAATGTCAAAGTTGATGAGGACTCTGCTAAATCATCCAGATATTGTGGATATGATTTAGATGACCAGGAAGACAACACAAACAAAGGGAAGAATGCTCAGACACATAATCAACCTCAAATTGTGCCATATGTTCCAGTAAGACAACTTCAATTTGTTCTGGTAAATCAAGGTAGTCATGAAGGAGAGACAAGTGCAAGTGCAGAAGAAAGAACAAAAGAACCAAAACTTTGAGAGAATCCTAAAACTCTAAGGTATGTAAAGCTAAATCATTTTGAAAATAAAATTATAGGAGACAAGAATAAAGGTGTGCAAACAAGAAGGAAGATTGTAGAAGAGTATTGCCTGATTTCCAAGATTGAACCTAAAGATGTAAATGAAGCTTGCAATGATGAACACTAGATGTAAGCTTTGAAGGAAGAACTAATGCAGATTGAAAAGAATGATACATGGATACTTGTTCCTAGACCTAAAGATAAAAATGTGATTGGTACTAAATGGGTCTTTCATAATAAGTTGAATGAACAAGGTGAAGTAGTTCGGAATAAAGCAAGACTGGTATTTAAAGGGTATTCACAAATGGAAGGTACTACTTGAAGAAACCTTTTCCCCTATTGCTAGAATTGAAGCTATAAGTTTATTTCTTGCTTATGTTGTATATAAGAATTATAAAGTCTATCAAATGGATGTGAAGTCAGCTTTTCTGAATGGTGAGCTAGAAGAAGTATATATTGAACAACCAGATGGATTTTAACTGGCTGATAAGGAAGACATGGTTTGTCGATTGAAGAAAGCTCTATATGGACTCAAGCAAGCCCCCAGAGCCTAGTATGCTAGACTAGAAAAATACTTGCTAAATATTGGATTCAATAAAGGTACTGTTGACAACAATTTGTATTTCAAATTGAATCATGACAAAGAGTTAATTATTGAGGTCTTTGTTGATGACATTATTTTTGGAGGAGATGATAATCTATGTATGAAGTTTGTTGATGAAATGAAGAGTGAATTTGAAATGACCATGATTGAAGAGATGAAGTTCTTTTTGGGATTGCAAGTGACTCAGTTAGATAAGGGGATCTCCATATCTCAGTCCAAATATGTGAAAGAGATGTTGAAGAAGTTTGGCACGGATGACTCAAAACCTATTGGTACTCCCATGGTAACCAAATGTAAGTTAACACAGAATGATGATTCTCCTCAGGAAAATCAAACAAGATATAGGTCAATGATTGGTGGATTGCTCTACTTAACTCAAACCAAACCAAACATTATGAATGTTGTATGTACGGTTGCTAGATTTCATATTGATCCAAAAGAATCTCATGTGACTGTTGTAAAGAGAATCTTCAAGTATCTGAAAGGAATAGTTGATTTTGGGCTTTGGTATCCTAAGGATGATGATCTTACTTTGAATGCATATACTAATGCGGATTGGGCACGAGATGTAGATGATAGGAAGAGTACTAGTGGTGGTTCCCTCTTCCTAGGGAAGAAGCTGGTGTCTTGGTTGAGAAAAAAGTAGAATTCCATTTCTCTATCTACTAATGAGGTAGAGTATATTGCTGCTGCAAATAACTATACCAAAGTGATATGGATGAAACAGATGTTCAAATATATCAGAGTAGTATATGATGAACCTATTGCCATATACTGTGACAACTCAAGTGAAATGAACATATCAAAGAATCTGGTGCTACACTCTAATACCAAGCATGTATCAATCAAGTTTCACTTCTTGAGGGAAAAAGTAAGTGAGAAAGAAGTCAAACTGGAGTATGTGCCTACCAAAGAACATATTACAGACATTTTCACCAAGTCGTTGTCGAAGGATACTTTTGAGTATCTCAGAGGGATACTAGGGGTGGTTACCCTACTAATATGAACTAAAGATGCATTTTCTTGCATCAATCTGTGTGCTTCATAGATATTTCCTGATCCGGATTGATGTTTCCATGGCTACTACTCAGGGGGAGTAGTCAGATGTGTAGATATGTGGTTCAGAGCTTGTATGTGGGAAGATAATTATTATATTTTTCATTGATGTCAAAGGGGGAGAAGAGTCATGTGAAAACTGTTGCTTATCTGGAGTGAAGAGTCTTGTGGGGAGAAGATCATGCAGAAGAGGTCAAGGAAGAAGAGTCAGAATCTAAGGGGGAGTAAGTGTTGATTGAGAGTTGGGTTGATGGTGTTTTCCATATAATGTGTTGCCATCAATGCCAAAGGGGGAGATTTTTGGATGTTGTGGTTGTTTTGTTGATATGTGGTTGTCATTTATGCCAACACTATTAGCATTATTGTATTGAAGGCTACATATGTCGAGGATACTGAGAAAATTGTTAAAGGAAGAGTTGCAGGTTGCTAATGGAACAATGATGGTCATGAAGGTGTCTTTTTTTGTACATTGAAGATCAGTTGTTGTGGACTAATGGATTTATTTTTTAGAGTATCTAGTTCATCTTCCAGAAGTTTCAAAGCTCTGCGTGAAGATTTGATCGTGCTATGAACAGTTGTGTTTTGATAGTATTTATGTGGGTTCTGTCAGTGTCCCTGATTGAAGTTTATGTGTTTGTGGTAATTTCTATTGTAGCGGATATTTCTCTATTAGTTCTTATTGTTTGTGGATGCTTCTAGATCATTCTCTATTCTTTTTGTACATCCACGTTGATCAGTGTGCTCGTGGTTGAGTATTTTTGTCGGTATGTTCAGGTTTTCATGTTCTTGGCCGACATGATGGTTGTAACATGTTGCGGATCCTTGAAGATTTAAATGTGAATGTTTGGCATGTGTAAGGATATTATTTTTGGTTGCATCATGATATTAGCCAATAGTGTTTGATCCACATTGAAAATTTATTTGTAAATCTGGGCCGACATTGAAAATATGTTTTATATTTTTTGGCCGACAAAGTTGTTGTAATTCCATGATGCAGATATATAAGAGCAATTTTTTGAGTGAAGTTAGTGTGTGCATAAGAGAAAATATATGCCAGAGAAAGTGCAAATGAGTGAATAGTGTTCTAATTATTCGATTGCAGAGCAGAGTGAGAAGAAGGTTTTTTGTGCTTAACTAGAACTGCAATCAGGCTTGTGTAGAAGCTATTTTCTCAGTTCATACCTATGGATCTAATCTGTATTGTTGTGTATTGTTGGGAAATGATCCCTCTTGTATTTGAGAAGTGAGCTCTAGGTAGTGTGCCTAAATGCATGTGCATTCCAATTATTTCTTATACTTTTAACAGGGTATAATATTGTGGACTAACATCCACCGTGGTTTTTCCCCTAACAAGGTTTCCATGTAAAAAAATCTTGGTGTTCTCTATGCTTCTAATGTGTTGTTTGTTCATGGTTTAATGTTCATTCATCAAAGCTGAGATTAAGTTAAGTAAAGTTTAAATATTCTGTGACAACTAATTCACCCCCCTCTCAGTTGTCTATCCTTGTTTTTCCAACACCCCCTTAGTGTGAACATGGGGTGAAAGTACATCACAATGCTTGATGACCACACACAGTAGCTCACCAAAACATATAAGATAAGAGTAGGGACATACACATCTACTCACATGTCAAGCAATAGTGGAATTGGCCTCACTACGCTTAGTGTACTTTCATCCAAGGATAGGGACAAACACATCTACCCATGGAACCAAGGATAGGGACTAACACACCTATCCAAGGTCTTACATCAAGTTTGAATAGGGACAAACACATCTATCCAACATCAAGGTTATGAACATGGACACACACATCTGCTCACAATAAT
This sequence comes from Sequoia sempervirens, assembly GCA_007258455.2. Lineage (NCBI taxonomy): Eukaryota > Viridiplantae > Streptophyta > Pinopsida > Cupressales > Cupressaceae > Sequoia > Sequoia sempervirens. The sequence continues at coordinate 134,090,652 of VDFB02000003.1, forward strand.
TATGATTGGGGAAACACACATCCAATCATAATCACCAACTTATGTGACTAGGGACTAACACTTCCAATCACTTACACCATCTTGTGAATGGGGACAAACACATCCATTCACACACAACCAAGAGTTGTGATTGGGGACATATACATCCAACCACAAATTCAAAGTTTAAGAACACAAATCCCTCATTGTTGTGTATGCAACCACCATTATAGATCATTTCCACTTTGATCACAAATGATTTGAGACGGTTTCCATTGCCACCTGGAAACCGATCTTGGCTTTAGTTGTTTTGGCACAAGTTGATTTGTCACTAATATAATTCACAACCTCATCGCTAGTGACTGATGAGAGATCACTAAGTATCCTCCAACCTTCGCTACCTCCATCCTCCAGCCTCCAATGCCTTCATCCTCCAGTTGATTTTCTACTTATTAAATTTCACTTTGAGACTCAAGTTTAGAATGCCTCCCCCCCCCTCAAAATGGGCATCGCGTACAAGCGATAATGTGTCCTATTACAATTGGGGCAATTTTATTTTTCATAAATTTTGACACTTTTTTTATTTTGATAGACACTAATTAATGACTTAAAAAATGGATCTTATACAATATTTTATTTGATTTTTAAACTACGAGACAAAATATCTCTACAAGAACTAATGAGACATTAAACTAGAAAGAAATTATAATAGCAATTTAGCTTCCAATCTATAGACATAGACTTTAGAAACTAAACTAAATGAGTAATCAACTTAAACTTGATTTCTAATATAATTACTAAGTATGATTAGAAACTAAATCAACTAAAACAAAAATTTACACATATGCCTTGAAGATGGAGAAGAATTAGATCCCATGTGGCTTCATCGTTATAGGCTCGACGTGCATTGAACACATCAATAGTGACCATGAGAGCCAACACACCGTACCCTCTCTAGGTGTCAAAGCACTCAAGTGACCAACTTGAGAAAGCCGTTATGCACAAAACTTCACCTTGGCGGTGTATACGCGCGGTGTTGTTTTGGGTGTTGGCGATGCTACCGGCCTTGAGTGAAGAATTTTGAGCTGCGGCCTACGTGAGCAATCGCAATTGAATTGAATGAAATTCATGCCCAAAGTGAATGCCCGCTACCAAAATTGAATGGAGATCTTCAAATCATGCTCAGATTAAGTGCAGTAAAAATTTGCAATGTCCACAGGTGAAAACGTGCCCCCAAATATCTACTTGTAAAGATGAAAACTTGGCTCAAACCACCAACAAATTGTTCCTCCCAAACAATTTATCACACCCTCAGGAATAAAAAAATAGTCTCCCAAAAAATGGTGCAAATAGAGAAACTACCCTGCAATTAAAATTTAATTGTTGATATAAAGAGGTCACTGCATGTTTTCAAACAAGCAAAGTCATTAGCTCCAACGGCAAAAAAGTGCCTCATAAGAGATAAATAGTATGAAGTAAACTCATAAATGAAACTTTTTGAAGTAGGATGCCAAAAATGTGGCCAACTTAACACACAATATAACAAAAAAGTGGTCACCAAGTCACAGATGAACTCATAGGTCACCTCACAAATCTATGCCATGAACCAACACACCACATGAAGTTAACCATATCTACCAAATATCAGTCAAAACAATCTAAATATAGGTCAGAGGACTGTAGAACTATGTCGAAATGAGCCAGTCAATGAAAATCTATAGATCTTTTAACTTGATTTCCTGAAATTTACAAATCTTCATGTCAAAGCTACAATGAAATTTTTGTCATAGGTACACGATCACCAGACCTATGATCTCTCACATAATATACCTCTAGCTCCAATTTGAATGCAACTCACATACATATTAATTGTGTTTCCAATCGTACCAGAATGGCTCTGATACCATATTAGAAATATGGAAAGAGATAAATGAAGCTGCAAATAATACAACACAAAAATATTACGTGCTTCATCTGCTTCTACACTCAAATACATTACAGGAAACTCCTAAATTATAGGAAAATCCTAAAATAAATTACCTAAATATATTGAGTTGTTTTAACAACTCAATATAAACACACAAACAATACTAACAAATACAGGAATAATATTCCCAACACTCATAAAAAATACGTGATTTTTCACTTTGCCTCACACATTCTAACCCATGTGAACACTAATTCCTAGCAAACTACAAATATTTTGCATCATTTCTTCTTTTCCCTATGCAGTTGCACTGCAGGGATTTGACACAACTTGACATTGCAAGGATGCAAACTATTTGTAGTTGCAAGGGTAACATTGCAACTATAAATAGTTTGCATTCTTTCTTCTTCGCCCTATGCATTTACACTACAGAGAAATGGATTCCTCATATTCCTCAATTTTTTCCATCTTAACTACAAATAGTTTGCATCCTTGCAATGTCACCTAGTTACCTAGATCGTCTAAGCACTCTATAGTTCTAGCATGACAATCTCCTTTGGCTCTATGTTGCAAAAGCCATTTCATTCCTCGGATGACATCATAGGATCCTAAGGGTGCTACATATAAGTTTACCTTTGTTGAGAAATAAGGAAATGTAACCTTAGCTTCGAACAAGCATTGCTCCACTATTGCTCTTGTCTGGTTTTCATATTCTACAACCAATAACTTTGCCATAAATCCAACTTTTCTGGTTATTTGATTAACTGCTCTAGGTGAAACAAAGTTTTCAATTTCTCTAGTATCAATAAGTATGGAAACGGGTATTACCAAATAAAATAATTGGAGTTTCCACTGGAGTAATTTGATACTCTGCTTTTCGATTGTCCACAATAGCATGGATCCTCTACTGGAATGCAACTCATTGGGGTGGAGGAGATTTTCCTTGAGATTGAGGTCCTGAAGTTTTGTTGGGGAAATTTTTGCCATAATTATTTCCACCACATGCATAGCATCCCATCGCAGGTCCCTTCTTCATTGCGAGCCTTTTAGAACTACTAGCATTGTTGAAATTATTGTTATTAAAATTATCTTTTGTGATCCTTCCTTGGTTCGTTCCAGTTATTGTGAGATCTCTGATTTCCTTTCCTCTGAAAACCTTGTGCTCCATTAAACTTCTTTTGAGTCTAGTTTCTTTGGTTTCCTCCAAACTTATTATGATTTCTCTTCTCTCAGTAGATTGAGATGGCTTTGAGCTTCTACTCCTACTTAATAGCCTTCTCATAGACTAGGTCCATAGTAGTTGAACCATGCACATCCACCTTGCCACCTATCTACCCATTCAATCCCATAATGAATTTCCTAATAAGAAAAATGCTAATCTTTTTGGTACATTGGTATGTACCTTAATAGATGAGTAAACTTCTCCCAGTACTCGTTGACTAACATGTCCCCTTGCTTATGATTTTGAAAATTAGTAAAATTTTCGTCAAAAAAGAGTTGGGGTAGCCACTTTTTATGAAACATCTCCATGAACTCTTCCCAAGTTAGATTCAAAGAACTAAGTTCAAGTTCCATTTTCTTGTTCATCCACCAGTTAGAGGCTTCTCTTGCTAACTGATACGCTCCCCAAGTAGCCTTGGTAACCTCAAAGTAGTTCCTTATGTCAAAGTATTTTTCCATTTGTATCAACCAAGCCTTAGCTTCTTCCCCACTAGTAATCCCTTCGAATTTAGGTGGGGTTGTTTTCCTCATGTCCCTATAAAGTTTAGTTTCCAAATGCTTCCTACTAGTTCCTTAAGATTGAGAGTGTGAATTATCATTATCATGTTCATAGGTCTAAATATGATTGTGAGAATTCTCTCCCTCATCTTCATTGTTAGGGACTTCATCATTAATCGAAACCTCTTGTTCTACTTTATATTTTTTCCTTACTTATTGCTTAAGATTCCCTAACCTTGCATTGGTTTCATGAATGATAGCCAAAATTTGGTCTAATTTGGCTTCAGTACCCTCTAGACCTTGTCTGACTTCTTGGCTCCCTCCAAGATTATTCCTTGTTCTCACCATCCTTTTCAAGAAAAAGTGTAACACCTGAAGGTTCATCTTTATTAGATTCTATTATGTTTACACAACTTATGGAAAGCATTCAAATGAGCATTCATTCACACATAAAAGAAATTTCACATAAGTTTTAAGCACAAACATTGATAAACATATAACTTTTATTTATTCATAAGGATCTCAATATTTTTTTCATCTACATGGAATGACTATTCAAATAGTTGAGAGGAGAGTATCCCTCAGATTCACTCTCAGACACATAATTTAATGGGGTATACCCCTCATAATTTTTTGTTCATCTCTCATTTTCTTTTCTCTATCCCAAAAGGGGTAGTAACCTTTGGATTTATCTTCTGACACATAGTTATGGGGAACATATTCCTTAGATTCATTGCTTGAGGAAATTACAAGCACTTCTGATAAAGGAAGAACTTGAGGATCCCTAAATATTAATGCATTTTGATGCTACATTTTGAGGGCATATCCCCAGAAAGTGACAAGGAGTCAGACTTTGCTAGTGAGACTAGAGGTAAATAGTTGAAGTTGGCTTCCTCCAGGTCATCCTTGTCTTTACTTGACTAATTCCAAAAAGAGCATGACTAATTGCCTCTATCACTTAACCAGACAACATTTTTATAGTTGGTTCCCTGTATCATAAGAATAATAACCTCTTTTTCCTTCCTTTCCCTCAGGTAGTGCTCATTCCCGATTACTGACTTTCTTGAAATTAACCTAAGATGCACCATCCTAGCATAAGAAGTTATAAACATTATTCTCATTCAATTTTGGATGGAAAGTATGGTGAGCACATAGGTTCTAGAGTGAATATGATATAGAGTATGTTGATCGTAAGGTAATTAAAGGACAAGTGATAGTTGATCAACTTGCAAATGCACCAACAACAGTGGACCATCCTCTAGTGTTGTATTTTCTTGAAGAATCTATCTTAAAAATACAGACCTCTATGACATGAAAATTGTACTTTGATGAGTCCTATACAAACCATGGTTCAAGATCCAGTATCCTCTTTGTTACACCTCAAGGGGATTGAAAACCAAGCACAAATAATATGGTTGAGTATGAAGCATTGCTAATAGGACTATAGATGGACATCAAATGGAAAATCAAGAATCTTCAAGTCTATGGGGACTCCATATTGATCATTCATTAGGTTAATGATGACTATGATACAAAGGATAAAAATCTCACACCTTACAAGTGCATGGTTGATAGTTTTAAGCTATACTTTAATATCATCACCTTCGAGCATATCCAAAGAGTCTAGAATAAGGCATTAGATGCAATGGAAACTATTGGATCTCTTTTGGATATACCTAATAATGTGTCATAGTATGAGTTCTTGGTGGCACAACTATTGATCCCCGCACTTGATGTCCCCAAATTTGAGCTCGTGTGTGAACTTGTTGGTAATGATTCGCCTTGGTACAAATAATTCTATGACTATTTGCATGACCAAATTATCCCTCCTGACTTGTCCTCTAACCAATGTAAGACCTTTATTCAACAAGCATCCAAATATTTCATCATCGGTGATACCCTTTATCGCCATATTCTAGATAGCTCCCTCCTGAGATGTCTCGATTCAAATGAACCACAAACAACTTTAGAAGAAGTACATAGTGGTATATGTAGAGCTCACTCTGCTAGTCATACCTTAGACGAGAAGCTTATGTGAACCTGATACTATTAGCCCTATATGGAACGTAATTCCTATCACTTTGTCAAGAAATGTTTCCAATGTTAGACACATGGAGATCTTGTGCTCACACCCACTCATGAACTTCATCTAGTTACATCACCATGGTCATTATCTCAATGGGGACTCGACCTTGTGGGAAAGATCCATCCTACCTCTGCCAATGGTCATAAGTTTATCCTTGTTACAACTAAATAATTTACTAAATGGATTGAATCTATTCCAATGACCTACACCACTAGTAAACAAATATCTAAGTTCATACTCAATTACATCATATGTCGAGACGATGTTCCCCAGTCCATTGTCATGGATAATGGTTGTCCCTTCAAAAATTAGGATGTCGATGAACTGTGTGAAATATTCTACATCCAACATCATTTCACCACTCCATACTACCATCATGGAAATGGTCAAGTTGGGGCATCTAACAAAACTATCCTTAAAATCCTAAAGAATATTGTCGATGATGCTAATCATGACTAGCACATCCAACTCAAATGCACATTATGGGCCTATCGTACTAGCATTCGTACTCCCATAGGAGCCACTCCACATTCCCTCATTTTTGGATCTAAAGCTATTCTTCCCATTAAGGTTGAGTTATCATCTTGAAGAGTATATATGCAACAGTTTATTGATGACAAAGAATATCATATATCTCATTTGCATAAGCTAGATTTATTGGATGAAAAGCAACAAAACACATCGGTCCATCTGTAAGCATATCAGAATGTGCAACATGCAAATTTTTAAATGAAAGTCAATTCACTATATTTTAACCTTAAGTAAATAATTTATCTTCAAAAACTCATAGCAATAAAATTTTTCTTGTAATTCAAAGACTACATGCACATATGAAATAACATATATTCCAAACTTTCCATTTGCATTATAATTGAATATTACAATCCTTCCAAAATAATGTCATATATAAAATCTCAAGATAACATTTCTTTCATTACAACTTCCATAGAAATGGATATAAGAAAACATGCATAGCTCCTTTGAGCTTCATTAGCAATAGTTACAGTCTAGGAAATCCTCCTCAAATCTTGGCTGCCAATCGATGAGGAGAAACATCACTCAAGTGATTTTCCACCAACCAAGGACTCAAATGTAGTCCCCCTCGCGACATCCGCCACATATGGAAAGATGGCCCTACCCTTCAACTTAAGAGATTAGTTAGAAAACCCCATAACAACTAGCCTTCCCCGAGCTTAGTGTTGTGTCCTACAACTATGGATCAATGAGAATGATAGATGAGGAATTTCCACCGATCACAAAGCAAAGAATCCAACAATGCAAAAACTAGGGATAACTTTACTAACCCCTCAAGCGAAGGTGTAAACTCGTGAATCTTTCCTTTATTTAAAAAGTTACTAACTTTCTTAGTGAATCTATGCACATTATTAAAAAAAATTGTAAAATCATGGTGAATCTTAATGAATATTAGGGTGATCCCACAATAGTGGTTTACAATTTTTGGCCAAACTGGACATTGAAATTATTATTTTTAACTAAATCTTCACATTTAGGCACCTATAGCGGCTAAACCATGAGGAATTTGAAGATGATGCAAACTAGAGTCTCATCACATTTTGTCTATAGATTCTAAAAATATTTTTTCAAAATTTTGGAATTAGATTGCACTTCTTCTTCCATCTCCCATGAAACTAGTTTTTTCATAAACAATTTTTTTTAAAAAAGTGATGCACACTATACATAACACATAACTTTTTTCCATGAAGGATAAAATTATAATTCTTCAATTCTAGGATTCGTAATCTCATATCTAGCTCTTCCACTTGGTTACATAGTTTTTAATTGAATATTTTTTCTTTAATCAAGTTTAGAAGTCAAACCAATTACAATTCAGACATAGCGCGACCATATAACGCATAATTTTTTTTGTATATATCGAAATTCAAATTTTTTTTGTTTGATCAAGGAATTCAATAATATCTAGTGCACTCCATATTTTCCCAAAAAATTTTGATAATCATTATTTTTCCACTTGTGCAGAACAAAGACCTTCATTTTTGATGAAAAACCTATGTTTAATAAAACTAAAAATACAAATACATAATAAAACCAAAACATATTAAAATTATATTCGTTGGATAAATCGTTCTGAGGACTACCTAATTCTAGTTGGGTTTATCAATACTCCTCCATTTTCATCCTCAACTTGAGCTTGCCGTAAAAATTTAGGTTTTAAAGTGCCTCGGGAGGAGGAGAATGAGGGCAAAGGGGGGTTTGGTCGAACCCCTAGAGGTTCACTCGAACCTAGGTTTGACCAAACCCAAGTTTGGCTGAACCCCCTTCCCAAAAGGGGTTTTTCAATTTTTTGTTTGTGCATGCATTAATATGGTTCTCTTGAACCCTAGTTCGATAGAACATTTTTTTGGTTCATTTGAACCTACAAGTTTGTTCAAACCCCCAAAATCAAAAATTTTTCCATGGGCTCGTCGAGTTTTCCCTTCCTCCATCAAATTTGTAAACCACTATTGTGGTCGTCTATCAATTGAAAAATAATAATCAAGGGCTAATCCTAAAGCAACAATCACTAAAAGATTTCACTTACAATGGCTTAATCTCTCCTTTAAAAATTTGCATAGTTGGTCGCATTTACTACTCATATTTTGTTTTGTAATATCAAGTAGCCCGGGCAAGAAATTAATCGCGTAGGTCATAGCGCCACTTCATGCAATCAAGTCTTATGGGGTCAAGGGGAACACTTGCTGCCCCGCGGACAGTCCTAACGCCTCGTCAGCGATATATAGGCGGTGCTGAGGGCAAAAGCCCTTGTCACCAAGCATAAATTCACTATCAAAAATGCATTGAACACACACATGGATTAAGCATTTTTTAAATTCTCAATTTCTTTTAAAAGACTATGAAAAAGTGAATAGTTAATATCGACAGCTTTATCTTGATATTGCAGTGTTGATCTCCAATAATATATGTATCTAAGTTTTGTAGAGTTAGGCTCACAGTGCACCATTTTGGGCCACACAATTGTCTAATCTTGTGGCCCAAAAACAAATTTTAGTCTCAATAAGCCTTTTAAAATGCACGTGCATATAAGTCACAGAATCAACCTGCAACCATTCGATTAAAAAGCTAATCGATGGCAATAAATAAAAGCCCTATTCAAGGCTAAAATATCCCTAACATGAAATGGTAATTTATTATTAGTGGCGATATTTCCCCAAAATTAATGGCAGGAATATAGTATTACTAGAAAATATAATTAATATTTGTAATTACAATATAAACTACTGGAAAATTAGTTCCAAAGACGCATCATTTAAAAAATAATGCATAGAAGAATTAATCGAGACAAAATTATTTTTTTGTAAAAACCTGGTGATTCAGCATCCTTTTTAGCTTGTACTATTCACCATTTATGGAGGTCTCGATTTCAATTATTCGCCAATTAGCAAAGATTCACCACTAAAGTTTTCCCTAGTGTATAAGTGGCTATTTACACTACTTTGGCCAAAGTTTCATATAAAAGAGTCATCTCTTCACCCACTAACCTAGCTCAATTTGGTTATTGACCATTCATATAATATGCATAGGCACTTCCCTTCTTAAGGTAATCTTTAACCCCAAGAACAACCTATTTCCTTTATAATAAACTGTGTATAGGCAATTTCCTTCTTAAGGTAATCTTTAACCCCAGGAACAACCTATTTCCTTTATATGATGATAACATTCCTAATAAGTAAACACAATACATAAGCTACTTCCTTCATTGGATAATCTAATTCCAAGGTAATCAATGAACTCTCTATAGTTCAAAATACACAAATAACTTGAAATGAAGACAACATAAGCTACTCTAAGCTTCTTCTTCCCCTAGTATATAATACTAATGAACACAATCACTCCTTAATATGGAGTATGTACAAACACTCAAGTAAGGTTCATAAGATTTAAATAAGATTCTTTTAATCCTATAGAAGCAAATCTAATATTTCCTTAATCTAGAAAATCAATGCGTTTTACCACACAAGACAACAAGATCACTCAAACTTTCCAAACCAATAATACATAAAAGAGTAGAATAGAATACATGTTAAACACTAATCCCAAATGTAATAAACTAACTTTCAAGCTCAATCCACTCCAAGACTCTTCAGTAAATCTCCAAATCCACTTACAAAAACTCTCACAATAACTCTCTTAACTCTTCTCACAAACAAACTCTCAACACAAAGAAGAATAACTCAAATAAAAAGTAGCAGAATGCAAGTGAATAATGTGTTCAAATGAGGTAATCCTCTCCCCTATTTATACAAAAATATGAGAATTAGATTCCTATAATCAAGCTTTGTTAAATGACACTTCTCAGCTGTTAAGATCAACTCGAAAAATAATCTCAATGTGTGGCAACATTTAAAATTAATAATCATCAAAACAGAGCAGCGGGTTTCTTAAAATAGAGACATCAAGAATGTGTTCTAGATTTATGCAAGGTGAATTATCAAACAAGTTGACTCATAACATGTCAACGTCTACTTGACTTGTTCTCTATTTTACTTTGTCTTCCATCGTTGGACAAAGCTTACTATTTAGACTTCTATTGCAATGCAGTTTTCATAATTTGGCTCCACCTAAAACCTTCTTTCATGCTTTTGGTGTTTTTTATTTATTGACCAAGTCAGCGTTTAAATGCACTTCAAATATCTTATAAACTTTTGACCGAGTCTAATATTTATTGTGTTGTATTTGCAAGCTTGTCGTTTCATTTTATATGACTATAGTGTTGCCTTAGAGCATGCATTATTGTTGCATCAATAATCATATACATTGCGCACTATATAAAATATAGTATGCACTTTGTTATTTTATAAACAACACTTTATTTACAAATAGCACTTCATACAAACATAACTCTTTATTAATAATATATATATATATATATATATCCACATCAATCAACTCATACAATAATAAATATACATCATTCGGTATTTTGAATGCATATATCCATGTTAACATTTTATAGTTAAAGCCATATGTATATACCTATATACATATATACGTATATATACATATATACATATATACATATATACGTATATATACATATATACGTATATATACATTTGAGCTTATACAATCAATAACATATATTTACAAACTTATCGATGGATATATATGCATGCGGTGTATATAGATATATATACATGTCTCATTATCCATTTGATACCCTCATGCCCATGAGAAATTCGTCCATGAGTGTGCATAGGTACGCCTACCTACGTATACTCATGTACATATTAACTCATGTGTATGGGTTTATCATCGACATGTACATGTATACATATATATATATATATATATATATGTTCCATGTATAAATATCTCATCTATTGAATAAAGAACACATAAGAAAGATTTCACACATACATGGGAGACTCAAAAATTATCACAAACAAGAACATTCATAGCAGAATCATAATCAAACACAAACAACACTAAGGGGTGACTTACCAATTTCCCAAACTATGACTCAATTGGACCAATATATATGTGTGTGTGTGAAAAAGTTCAATTAGGCTTCGTTAAGGGTTACCCAACCAATCACTTCTTCTAAGTGATACTTCCCCTCCCTTATGATGGCTTGATCCTTGTCTCTGCATTCAACTTAGAACATTGTAATAGTAGTTAGTTGTTCATCAAAACAATCATTTGCATATATTCATTTCATAATCAGAATATCAAATTAAATCATCATTCATTATACTTATTCATTTTAACATGTAACATCAAATTAAATTAACTTTCATTCATCATTTTCAAAATAATACATATAAACAGAGTGAAAACACATGTTTTTTAATGAGAAATAAAAGCACATTCATTTATTTAGTATTTTAACCAATCATAGTAATAGTAAATAGGTAAATGCATAATGGGGTGTATCAGAACCATCTTCGTCGCAATTACAATAAGAAACTCCAAGTTAGGCATTTTGACATTGTTGACCTAGTCTTGAAATAAAACTTGAAGAATCAAATAGAAAGAAAGAAACCAAGGAAGTTTGAGCCTAATTGGTTGGTTCCTTACATCGTAACAACATCATATGGATCTGGTACCTATTAGGTTTCTACTCTTGAAGGTGAGCCACTATCAAAACCCATCAACAATATGCACCTTCGCAAGTACTATACCTAGCACTCAGAGAATCCCATCAAAAGTCAAAAAAAGTAAAAATAAATAAATTGTCGCCTTGATGAAAACCTAGCAAACAGGCATCTTGGTGACACCAAAAAATAGAAAAAAAGAAAAGAAAATAAAATAAAGAAAATAGTAAAGAGAAATAATCCATCCAATAGTGAAAACCACCTCGATGGCGCTTTGGGCAAATACCATGGTGAAAACCTATAAAACAGGCACCATGTGTACTTGATCTTTGATCCATCATCTACCATCATTCTATCTAGTTTTTCCATCTTCACACATTCTTCACACATATCATTCTACCCATAATAAACCTTAGTTATCCTTCTCGTGGCTTGAGACTTGTTGACATTTAGTGTTCTTCGCCTTTCATATTCATTCATGACACTTTTGCCTCTCCCCTCACCCATAATAAGTTGGTCCTATACCTGATTGGGGGAAATTCCTAGACTTAAGTTTCATATGGGATCCTAGACATGGTAGCAGCATTCAAAATGTCAAAAACCATAAAAATTAGAAAATGTCAAAAACCCAAAAAAATCATAAAATGTCAAAAACCCAAAAAAAATAGAAAATGTCAAAAATCAAAAAAATCATAAGATGTTAAAATCCAAAAAAATCAGAAAACATCAAAAGTCAAAAAATAACAAATAGTATCATAAAACTCTAAAAATAGAGTCAGTGTTAATCCAAGCAGTTGAACTACATTGCCTCTACGACTTGGCGTAGGCAAGGCCATCATCGATGAGCCCTCACGGCACTAGGTTAGTCCTTTAGGGTTTGTCAAGTTGAGTCAATCATGATCCACTTTTCATAATAAATTATACATGGTCAAAGTCTAATTGAAAGCTGATGTTTATGTGTATGGCGTAGGCAAGGCCATCATCGATGAGCCCTCGAGGCATTAGGTCAGTCCCTTAGGGTTTGTTAAAACATGGTCTTCACTTCTCATTACCCATGTTTCATAATAAAATAGTCCCTTATTAAGGTTGACATTTTGAGCAGACGCAAACAATAATCAAACATAACTGATCTTGTCAAGATCATGAAACAACAAGAAAACTGTTTCGCGAGTCTTCAACTGTCATAGATCAATTAGCCGACAATCAAATGGTCAAACAATCAAAATGCCTTATATAGGATGTTGCATTGTCGAAACTATATCCAATCTATCATTAGTCTTATACAACATGCTTCATTCCTAAAACCAGACTTGGTCAACTGATCCTATCAAATTATCTTATACAGGTTGTCACACTCTCAAAACCAAATTCAATCTATCATTGGTCTTATACGAAGTGTACCATTCTTGAAACCAGACACTATCACTCTCAAAAATTTGGTCATACACTCATTGGAAAATGACCTAAATATTTATTGACTCTATTGGTCTAATTTGTTTTATCTTTTTATCGATTTATCTTTGGTCATGTTACTATGCCCCTCAAGGATGTCCCAAGAAGGATTTAGAGGAGCAATGATGGATCATGACTTGTTTTCTCTTTTATTTTTGTTTACGATTTTTCTTGGAAATATGACTGGAGCAACTTGGTTCTTTGTATGTGTTTGAATTTTCATTTGGCATAGTCAAAACATCCTATGCAAGGTAAAGCTAAAATGAATGCTTTCTTGTTTCAGGATTAGCATGCTTTGTGGTTACTTCCTCACATGTTCCAACAAGGTTCTACAGCTCCTAGTCTGCATCATGGCATTCCTTATTTGTCATGTGTCTATTTTTTGCAAGGGATAACATGTCACACCTTGGTGTTCATCATCCATTTCCATAATAAGTTCTATGATGATAATTATGCAATCAAATAAGAGTTTGATCATCTATTTAGCAAGATCTCTTGATAGCAAGTATCAATTCATCTGCTTCATTCATCCATTATGTCCTCCACTTGCTCTTTCTTTTTCGCACTAACAATCCTTCTGTCCATCCTGATGAGAGCTATTTGTGTCCCATTTTATGCCATATTTTATGTCTTTTTATGCACCTTCATACTCATCCCCACATTCCATTTCCATTCAATATCTTACCATTTTTCCATTTTAAGCTAGTTATGTTTTAATATATATGTCATTTAATATAGTTTTCATATTAAAATATGGAAAATAATTATTGGCTAAGTTTACTAATGAGCATTGTGATTTCTAGCCTTAGACAACATAGCTAGCAACATGTTGATTTCTTGTCACATTTTATGAAGGAACTTCCTGTCACTTTCTATGTAGGAACCTTCTTGCCACACTGGCTCAATGCCATAGCCACCTGTACCAAGGACATCAAATCTGTTTTACATGATTGCATACAACAATGTTCATTTGATTGGATATTTTAAATGTTGATATTCACCTCAATATTCAACATTATTAGAAGACAATTCTTCTAGTTGTGTATGCCTCTTCAACACATGGTCCTCTCTACCAATCATTTTATTACTGCCATGTTATAAATACTAGGTCCAAATAAGGGGAACTCGTTATTCACTTATTAGCTGGGAAACTGAAATCTACTTGTTTCCTATTTTTTAGCTATTGTTGTAACAAGAACGTTTTAAATCTATGGCTTGCAAACAAGGATTTATGTGGGCCATTATTGGTTGTATGCCAAAAGAAGCGTATTCTATTTTATTATGTTGTTATAGACTTGAGCTATAAATATGATATGTAATATCAACTCAAGTGAGTTCTTGTGAGTAGATTTTTGTATAGGCTTTTGTATCGATAATGTTATTTTCTAATAAATAAAATCAGTGTTGCATGATCGTCCCGTGTAGAGAAGCTTCCTGTATTTCACCACCCGACGAACTAAGGAGGGGGGCCACTTCTTGGGACGTTTGGTGATTTTTAGCCTTCATAGTTGTTTGTAGTAATATGTTTTTGTTATTTATTGGATGTTATTTTTGTAATTCATTTAGATTTTGTAATTCTTATGAGTTGTTGTTCCTGTCGCTAGGAAGTGGCAGTTCCTGTCGCTGGAATCAATTTTTATTTTGATTTGTTGTAGGTTTATTTCCATAGCTACATTTATAACCACTCATCTCATGGCTTTCACCCCTTCGATTGGCATATAGCCACGACACCTCTCGTGAGTTTACGCCCCCAAATTGATACGTATAGACCAAACTAAAATTCATTATAAAGCATTAAATATTTCTTATTATTTGTACCCAGTGTTGGCCTATCACATCCCTTGCAATCATCTTGGTGTACTATGAAACACAAAAATAAATGCATTAGTAGTACCATCCTACATCCATGCTCATGTTAGGATATCATAAATATCATTATCATATGCATATAAAGTCATCCTTATTGCATCAAAAAATACAAAAATCTCCATAGAATTACATCATATAGAAACATTATCCATCTAAGGGTCACATAAGAAACATGCCATAAGCATATAGATATCCATCTATACATCATAACATACATAAGCATAGGAAGAAATTATATGCATCCATCCATATAGCATAAACATACATAAGCATAAAACATAAAGAGCATACCCATAACATCATATCATAATGCATAATCCACATAATATAGGAACATCATATAAACATAAAATGCATAAGCATAGCATCACATCATAAATCCATAACATAGAAGCATCCACATAGAACCATAAGCATCATATAGTCGCCTCTAAAAATCATGTATCTTGCATATATATCAAAAATGGTGTCATGGTATAATATCATGATGTATCCCAAAAATGGAGCTCACATGCTTGATAAAAAATGTAAGTGTCTGAACACATATAAAAAAAAAATCTTAAAATAGGCCTAGCTTGTGCTCCCCTCATCCTGTGGTCTTGTGATTCTGAGCGTTATGTCATAAGGTCCTAACCTTAGTTGTTGTGAGACACCACCACTGCTCTATGCCCTCTTAGAATGGGCTTTGCTATGACCTCAACTCTTTGTATAGCTGGAGATCCTCTACGATGTAGGCATTGCCTCCTTGTATTATTTACGGTAGTACTTTGCAACTCTCCCTGCCTGATATAGCTCTCTGGATAGATCTATTGTGGGTCCACTGACAGTAGTAATAAAATCAATGCATCTCTAATCCACCCTCTAAGCCTATATGATCACCCAATCCCTCTCAGCTATCAAGTCCTGCCCTTTGTCGATCCCTAAATTCTTTGCTAAAATGAAAAAATAAAAAAGTAAGGGTTGGATACATATCGCCACTCCTGAGCCCTCCTCACATCCATGTGTATGTACTCAATATTCGTGGCGTGTAGTAACTGGAACATGCGACATTCTGGCAACAACTTCACAGTTTATCCCAAACCAGAGCTCCTAATAACCAATAGTAAAAGTGCACAAATGACCTACTTTCAGCCCCCTAGGATATATTTACAACCTAATTTGACCTAATGGGTCCCTACCTTCATAATTGGTTGCATCAAGTTTTGCCTTTAAACCCAAATATCAAGTTCTAGATCACCTTTTAAGCGTAGTTTTTCATTGCTAATGCATTCACGCCTATCAAATTAGCTTATCAATAAATTTGCCATTTTTTTTGGAATTTTTTAAAAACTTGTCAATTTTCCCGAGGGGGCATAATCCTACCCTACGTCCACTAGGGGATATCCTGGGTTGAGTCTTCTTGATTATTCTTTGACATAACGTTCATAATCATATTATGTCAAAGAGGGGTAAAATGTAGACTCTGAAATATGTCTTGAGACTACAAGCAACATTTTTTCATTGATTCATCTTCTTCCCGCCATTATTATTTTCTAATGTCATAATTCCTCTATTAATTAAATAATTTTTAATTATTTAATTAATTCATTTTACCTTATTTTACCTTTGATTAATTTGAATAAATATCAATTTTATTTAATTACGTCACTAACTTATCCTTTTATAACTTTAATTAAATAAATCTTATTTATTTAATTATTTACTATCGTTTTCTTCTATAATTAAATAATTATTTTTAATTATTTAATTATTTATCACATATCCCCATAATTAAATAAATATTTTAATTATTTAATTGCTTGTCATTTGTATCCTTCCTTTATTAAATAATTATTTTTAATTATTTAATAATTTAGCCTTCCACCTCTTCTTCTATAATTAAATAATATTTTTATTATTTAATTATTCATCTCACCCTTCCCTAAATTAAATAATGTTTCTTATTATTTAATTCATCATTTTCTTAGTGAGCCCTAAATCTCAACTACTTTCTGGACTTTTGGTACATTCATCCATATCCTTGTCTCAATTAACCTTATCCATTGATCGTCATACATCATCATCTAATCCTAGCCCTTCATTTGAATTGTGATTTCTATAAAAGCAAGTCATTTTCTTCATTTCAACCTTACAACCACAATCTTTTAAGTTTTGCTATCAAGAGATCTAACTATCAACTGTCAACATCAAGCTCATTGAGTATATTGCATACTATATTTTTTAGAACAAATAAAGCAAAAAGGAGAAGAGTAATAGACGTGATTCAACTATGATATAGAGATTTGAGGTTGCATTGCATTACTATTGTGATTTCTATGTTCATTTGTACTTCATTGTTGGATTAGGGTCTTTATTGTTTGGATTAGATAGTTGTGGTAGCTATTATTGATTCATGCATATTCCACGAATTTCGAAAACCCTATCTACACAAATCAAAGCTCTTTAAATTGAAATAATATAATTAGCATATGAGACTTTATACAAGACTTCAACAACAAAGAAAATAGAACCAAAGCCCCACAATCTTAAACAAAAAAAAAGGTTCAAACAACTTTCACAATACTCACAAATAATTTACTATAAACAAAACAATACAATTAAAAAAAAAAACCCTAAACATGAAACTTATGACTAAACCACAATACCTAAATATAATAATAAAAATCAATGGACCCTTGATCTGTTGGTGAAGTTGAATGGATCTTAATGAGCCCAACAAGGATCAAGTCTTGTTGAGTGCAAGGCTCTGACATCTTAAAGGATGAGGTTGGGATCGTGTCCCAGATGAATTTGGCGGAATAGATACCCCTCAATCCTTGACTCTTAACCGAAGTATCAAATAGATACAAATAATTTATAGATGACCTCCATCAAAAAAAAATATAATAATAAAAAACTTCTAAAACAAAAATAATAAAATCTTAATCATCAAATTTCCTTAAAAGAAAAACAAAAAACAAAAAACTTAACTCTACAATTTATTTTAAAAAATCAAAAAACTTAACTCTACTACAACTCTTCTTGATAAGGGCTTTGACCAATATAAAAAACCACTAATATCCAGATACATTCCCAAAATTATAACCTTTGAAATCCATACATTCCCAAGCGTTGCGTAAAGTAATTGCTTCCTAGAGGCTATAATAGGTAGCCTACTTACGTTTTTCAAATGATTACCTTTTATGCTTTCTTCCATCTATGTTGGAGGGTTTGAAAAGTACGCTATTTTCCAATTTATACGCCATACTCATTCAAAGCTCTCATACGTCATGCAATATTGTCAAATGCTATGCCACGTGAGAGTCCACTAAAATCCCCCAACCGGATGCAAGTAGTGGAGAGGTCTCTTGGCCATTCAAATCCCTTATTCTTCTGCATCCAACCCTCCATTGGGAGGAATTGAAAGAGGGTAAAATGATTGGATTCAGTAGGGCATGGTCATTGAATGTGCAACTATTAATCCTCTTCAGTTACCCAAAATACTAGTAGCCTGCTTATGGCAGAGGATGATTGAATATTGCTCTAGGTAGCTATAGTTAAGCTCGTGTCTTCTAATCATGCTTAACGATATTCTATAGCAATAAGCCTACCTAATCATGCCTTCTAGACACAACCCACAAAAAGTCTCTCTATATGTAAATGTAAATGAAATTGCACCCCTTGCCCTGAATTGGGCTCTTTTAATTGTTATTTAGTTATGGAAGTTCTTGATTGAAAAGAGAAGCTTGAAAGTTGGTTAGTTAGTTTACCTTAATTCTTACATCCTAATTTCATATTCTGTAGCATTAAAGATACCTTGTTTCAAGCCTCATAGAAAATACCCACATAAGTTCTCTGATAGTATGTATATGTAAAATGTGAGGTTTCGTCCCTTGTCCTGAATTGGGTTCTTGTTATTCTTCTTCTTGAGCTATAGAAGTTTCAGAGGTTGAGTGAAGGAGTCTTTAAATGTGAGTGTGGACATTTTCGAGGATCTGGACAATACTATGGTACAGAGACATGAATCTGGAAGAAGAGCAATTCCTTCTGTGCAAGCAATCTGGAAAGAAATCGCAGGTACTGCCAGACAGTTCAAAAGAGGGCCTCTCAGCTTCTTCTGCCTCTGAATTTAAGCTGGCTGAACACCTGCTGATAGACCCACAGTTGCTTTATATTGGCTCCAAGATTGGAGAAGGCGCCCATGGGAAGGTTTATCAGGGAAAGTATGTACTTTCTCCCTAAACCTGAATCTTTCTAAAGGTGTTTATGCTTTGGGTATGAAATTTTTCGAGTCTTTGAATGACTGGTATTGTTATTATTTTGACATCATGCTACAAGCTGCTATTAAGCAGAAATGTGAATTTCCTTAGTCCGACTCTTTTCCAAAGAAGCTTCAATTCTTTGGGTCTGACGTGTCTTTTTCCCAAAATTCTATGTTAATTTTATTGACGTTCGGCTACACTCTGTTGCTCTGCAGATTTATGAATTTCCTGGTTAGAAAATACCCAAAAACCATTTGTGAAACAAACAACCTAATTTGATTTCTCTGAATGCATTTTATTCTGGCCGTGAAAACTGGTATTATTTTTGTTATGGTTGTATGCGTAGAGCATGCCACTACCTGACCTGGAGAGATGGGTTTATTGGGATTCCTTTCGTTTCACTTAATGCACAAGATGGCATGCGAATCTTCTACTTTAAGGGCACAAAACTCCTCTTCTGAATGAAAATTTTGAGGACTTTTAGAGGGATTAATTCAATTAATGTTAATATATGGTATGGTGCATACTCGAATCTGGTTTCATTTTGGAGTATCTATTGGTGCTTTGATTTTTTTTTTTCACAAATTCTTCTAGTTCAGCAAACATAAAGTCCATGAACGTCAGAATAGAGTAAGGCTATTAGTTTCTTCTTTTTTATCATCATAATATCGTCAAATATTGAAGTTGAGTTGGATAAGTTTACTTACTCTTCAGGTTCTTTCCTATTGATCTTACCGCCCGGGAAAAATTTAGAGTAGGCCTGTCCTCAGACTAGCTGCTAAGTTTGGTGTCCAATTTGCCACATTAACAAATTACTCATTTTCTTGGAACTTCACTTATTCTGAAATTCTTTCAAGCATTGCCTTAAAATTTCAGAAACCTTTAGAGCGGAAATGATACCCAACTTGCAGTGCAAGAAAATGCGAGATCATTTCCATTATCTTTATCTGATTGAAAATGGACAGATATTTAAGCGTCGAATCCTTTACATCTTGTTTGCCATGTTTATGTTCATTTTGAATATGCTCTAAGTTATTCTGGGTCGATTACAGAAAAACTTTATGGATCTGTTTTGAATCTTTTATTGAATATGTTGGGTTTCTGTTGATTGAAAATTGGCTGTAAATTTCGTGTTTGTTCTGATTGTCTATAGACTAAAAGATCTGTGTCCTTTTTTCTAATATAAATTCTAGAGTCTCTAATCTCTAGCTCAAAAAGGTTGTAGGTTGTGGCAGGTTTGTACTGATTCGTTTTTGTACTAAGGTGGTTTTTTCTTCATTCTCTATTATTGGGTCTTTGATAACCTATAGATTTTGTGAAGTTGCTTGGTACGACTACTAACTACAAACTGATATTATGTTACCATATATGAGTATTTTTGCTAATCTGGATTGTTCGACCCTTCTTAGGTACCGGGATGAGAGTGTTGCTGTCAAAATACTGCACAGGGGTGAGAGTCATGAAGATATGAAAAAACTGGAGGCACGATTTCAAAGAGAAGTTACAATGATGTCTAGAGTGCAGCATAAGAACCTTGTTAAGGTACTTCTTAGTCAATTGATCATTCTTGTTTGATTTTCTCCCCAATCTTTCACTGACCTTTATTAGTGTTGTTTGGCACAGTGGTTAATTATTTGTGTTGCCAAAATATTTCATTTTGGGTACTAATTTATAAGTTTCAGGCAGTTTTAACCTTGGGTGAAGTCCATTAGATAGGTGACAGACTGACATTTGGTGTTGATTGTAGTTCATTGGAGCGTGTAAAGATCCATTGAATGTGATAGTTACTGAACTGCTTCCAGGCATGTCTTTACGGAAGTACATGATGAATTTGCGCCCCAATCGAATAGATCTTCATGTTGCAATAAGTTTTGCTCTTGATATTGCACAAGCCATGGATTGTTTACATGTCAACGGGATTATTCACAGGGATCTAAAGCCTGGTAATTTGTCTAGGCTTGCTCCTAACTACTAGTTTCTTGATTATATGATATGTTATTTTACTAGCTTTCGAAGGTTTGCTTGTTTTCCAGGCTCTGTAAAGGATGCATAAAGAAATTTGAATTCAATGATTTGAAACAAATTATTATTTGATTGCCATAAATCTACTATATTCAGTGCTAAACATAGCTATGGACATGATTAATGGCTGTTGCATTTTCTCTCACTTGGTCTTTTTAATCCTGCTAAGTGCTAACATGTTACATGACAATAGAAGGGGAAAACCTTGAAAGCATATTTCTTCTTTGTAACTTTTGCAGCTGATTCAATACCTTGAGAGCATGTTTCTTCTTCATTGCTCTTACAGTGGATTGAAGATGTCTGATTCAACAAACTAAATTATAATCTGGTCTAGATAATGAATTTAGCATTTTAGGTAGACCAGATTATATTCTGTAACATTAAAGAAAGTTTGATAGAATTTACCACCAATTTTCTTATTATTTCTTGTATTTGACCACGCTGTATTTAGTATTGTTGATGTGTGTCGATGCTGAATCTTGCTGGTAAATTAAAGATCACCTGCTTCTCATGGAGCTTAAGCAATCACCCAGTTCCATGTACATTATGATCATAACAGGACTGAGTAGGGTCCATTGTTAGATCCATATGGGGAAACTTCCTATTTTTAATCATTATGCTAAGCCTTAAATATCTGAAAATTGTGCTGGCAACTGCTAGATCATTTGAACCTGTTTAGCAGTGCATTCTTGTGGGCTATTAAAGAATAGATCCATAAGAGGAAAACTTGTTCCTGTATGTTATCATTCTCCTAAGCTATAAATATCTCAAAATTGTGTAAGCTACTGCTAGATCATTTGAGCGTATTTAGCAGCACATTCTTGCAAGTTATAACAGAATAAATCCATAAGAGGAAAACTTCATAGTGTTTTTTTATCATTATGCAAAGCCATTATTATCTCAAAATTGTGGTGGTTACTGCTAGATCATTTGAACCTGTTAGCAGCAAAATCACGAGTTATAATACAAAATATTTCTTAGAAACTTCAAAATGTTAGCTTTCTTTGTTTTCTCTGTAGAAACTTCAAAATATTTTTACTTGTAGAATGATTCTATTTGTTAATATTGACCTGTAGCAGAATTTGGAATTTGGAAAAAAGATTCAGAAAGGAATTAAAATATTCCATGTACTAGAGATCAATTTCTTCTCAGTTTGGCCATTTTCTATGATACTGCTTGTAGCTTTTCATCTGGTAGATATTAAGAGTGTTCCTTTCTTTGCTTTAGCATTTTATTGCTGACATAATTTGTTAATTCACTTTATATATCAAGCCATGGCATAAATCTATTTCCCCTTACCAGCTCCACCCCTTTTCATCTAGCAGTAATGAGAGCTGACCATGTTTCCATTTAGATCTTGTTAACAGGATTGATACAATCAGAACAAACAGATTCATTTCGACTTCCTCTGCTATAAGCTTAAATATATCTCAAGCCAGTAAAACTCTTGAATTGTTTCTGCACTTACACTCAATTATATATGCTAAAGTTGTTTCTGGCTATGGGCTTATGGATATCATTTTCACTTGTGTCCAGCTACCTTGCTCTATGGTTCAATTAAGGTAGTCTTACAGATTTCTCAGGGCAGAGGACATACCTGATTTTAAGATATGTTGGTGCTGCTAAGAGTAATCTGTCACTCATAAGGTTAAATATTGAGATCAATTTTCATTGTCAAGATACTTGCAAAAGTTGATTGTATGAATCAAATAGTTCATTGGAAACTTCTAAGTGCCAGACACTAAGCTAGTCTCTTCTCCTAAGTAGCAGCTGCTACAAATTCCTCAAAATTATATACATCTTTTTTACTGCAAATTGCCGCTGGCCTTGATTAGCCTCTAGTTTCATGTGCCTGGAAACATAACCCCGAGAAAGAGAGTGCCGTTACCTAAGTTACTCCTTGGGAGCACATCGAGTGAGATGCTGCAATAAATGTATAGCATACAATCGATATAATGGTGCTCTCATAAATAAAATAAAATAATAAATTGAAAAGGTTGCTTATAGTCTAACAAGTAAACTGCAATTTAATTGGTAAGTAATATCTACCATTCTGATATGACTGAAACTGGTGTTTACAGACAACTTGCTGCTTACCGAAGATAAAAAGTCTGTCAAGCTAATTGATTTTGGCCTTGCCAGGGAAGAATCTCTAACAGAGATGATGACTGCAGAAACAGGAACATATCGCTGGATGGCTCCCGAGGTTTGGAACTTATCATTTCTTTGTATAATTTTGAACCTTTGAATCCCTTCTGTTTGGATAACATATAGTCTTGCCAGAATTGTGTGCAAAACCCCCCTAAGTTGGAACTGATAACTAAGTTTTAATGGGTGCAGCTGTACAGTACTGTAACTTTAAGACATGGCGAGAAAAAGCATTACAACCTTAAGGTCGACGTCTATAGTTTTTCAATTGTTCTCTGGGAATTGATAACTAATCGCATGCCCTTTGAGGGTATGTCACACTTGCAGGCAGCATATGCAGCGGCTTTCAAGGTAAAGAAGATCCTTTGCCTGGAATTTAACTAAACATTCAATGCCAGGTTTTAGTCTTGTCTGACGGCCTGAAGGACTAGGTAAAGTAGGATAGAATTAAGTGGATTGTTGTCTTATGGGAGCATTTCAGTTAAAGGGGTAAAACTTTCATACTTGCTGGGGGTTATCATTTTAGTGTTTACTTGCATAAGGGTTTAAAATGTTAATGCTTCAATCTGATGCTATTATCTTATTGATGTCAATGTATCAGCAAGTGAGACCCGATCTTCCTGAGGGCTTGCATGAGGATCTGGCATTTATTCTGCGGTCTTGCTGGGCTGAGGACCCAAACATCCGGCCAAATTTTGGACAGATCATCCGAATGTTGAATACCTTCCTGTGCACTCTTCCAGAACATCCACAACCTTTACTGGCTACAAAGAGCAGTGAATCTCTAAAAGGATCACCTAATTCTAAGTTATTGAGAGGAAATTCATCAGAAGATCACAGCATGGGTACAATTGTCAAAGCAAAGAGGCGGTTTTCTTGTTTTGGTCAATGCTTTTCCTTTGGAAGTAGTGGCACTTAGTGCTAGTGAGTTCAACCAAATGCTTGAGATGTTGACATATAGAACTGTATATTCTGCATTGAGAAATCACAGCACAAACTTTTGGGGTTCACCTATGATTCCATGTTCTATGGTTATGCTATAAGAGGTACTACAGGGTACTGGAAGAGTTACAGTTGAAAGAAATTGTATAGCCTTCAAGTTTCTAGGTACTTGGAGATTTAACATTTCTCAGTGCTTGAGATTCATACTTATCTGAGGACGAAAAGGTGGAACATTGTGCAATTCTTGAGCGATATTCATATAATCAGCTTCTGGATCAATTGAAATTGCAATGCAAACAGGTATGGACCATGAAGTGACTCCATCTTTAGGTGTTATTTGATCATGCTTTACAGTGGGAGAATTGAAATTGTAGCAGTTTTGGATTGTATGGAATGGGTACGTATCATCTGCTATCAGGGCTAACCATGGTATTTGAAAGTGGAATACCTTGTAAGGTCTTAAGTATAGTGGTGAAAACATACTCAGACTTCAGCACATGCCACTTGACCATAATTTTTATGTGACATGAAACATTTATTTTTATACTAGGCAATCCAGACCAGGTGGTCAATCTGATGTAATATACAGAATGGTAGTGAAGAGGATAGGACAAATTGATGGCTGAAGAGCTTTTTTTGACTTCAACATGTCATCTGAGCAGCAAAATTACATGCGGACAAGATTTCTTCAGTTGTGTTATTAATCAAAACACCTCAAGACCAAAGGAGATATCAAAGGCCTCTAGATGTTACCTGATGCATTGGTGCTAGTTGAAATTTTTAGACAGTGCTTGTCATCTAGCATTTTGATTTAAATAAACAACATTAAAGTTAAGATCTTTTTAGGGTATTAACATGGGACTTAAAACAGGTAAAGATTTCTTCCTCTGTAGATGGGAAGGTGTTTAGGCTTGTGGAAAGAGCTTTACCACTCCTTTTTAATGAGCAGCATGCCTTGATTTTATTTATACTAAGATGAAACAAGATTCTGTTGGATGGATTCTTTGTTTATCCAGGCTATCCAAGACTGAAGAAGGTCAAACTCCTGTGTCAGGCACATTCATGGTACTCTTAAGACTGACAGGGCTAAAACCTTGATCATTCGGGTGGAAGAATTCCAGGCTCAACCACTAAACCTCAACATGTGAACAAGATCATTGTTAGTTTTGTTGTGCTTTAATTGGGCTATGACAAGTGCATTATCAATGCTCTACAAGTTCAAACAAATAATACCAGCCTAACTAAAATACTGCATTGTAAATATGCACAATTTCAAAAATACAAATGATAAAAAATTATTTTGAATATAAACATAGCACAAATCAACCGAATATAAATTTAGAACAACTTTTTTTTTAGATAAACAAAAAAACATAATAAATATGCAAAATGATAAATTGATTGAATATATTTTTTCTAAAAAAATATAGATGTTAAATTTTATTTTGAATATACAAAATACATTATATTATATCATAATTTTTAAATATTTATATATATTTTTGGATTTAATTGTGTAAGATTTACATAGATGCAATTTTTATGTTATAGAATCCAGAAATCTATTTAAAATATAGATTGTGGAAACTTGATATCATTAATGTTTAAATATTTTGAAAAAAGTTATATCATCCAAATATGAGTTACCAATAACTATCATGAAGCATTATTTAACAAAATTATTTTGGAAATAGAAAACATAGTTTAAACATTATCAAGGAGGATATTTTAGGACTTGATTATATTGACAATAATAGAAATTGACATTAAAAAGACAACTGAGTCTAAGCTATGCCTTGAGATTTTTGGAATGATAGAGAACAATGATAAACATATTCTTTGCTTTGTTTCAGCTATAATCTTCTATAAGTGTAATAATTTACTGCTGTAAGTTTCTGAATTGTTCACCATAAAAACAATTAGATAATATTAGTATCAAAAACAAGTTATTCAATATTATTATATAATATTTATTTTAATAATAGAAAAAAATGCAATTAAAATAGATGTCACAGTCTAAACACTATCAAATTGTAATATTTTAGAACTTGATTATAATATCGACAATATAGTCATATAACATTAGAAGAACAATCAAATTCAAGCTAATAGTCCTTGAGATTTGTGAAACAATAATGAAAAAGATAAACTTATTCTTCATCTAAACTATAAAAAATGCTATTCAAAATACATTCCTATAAATTTTAAGAAAACCACAATTTAAAACTATTTTTATAAGAAATCCTTGATGTGACATTGCCATTTCTAATTTCACAAGCATGCCTTCACTTTTTTGAGAGGACAAGTTCATAAAACTACTCTTTTGAGATGATATGAAAGATAGATACTGATCATTGTTATTTTATAACTTCAATCAGCTAAAGAGAAAGCTCATCTAAGATCATCATAATAATGGTTATCTTTTTTAGCAGGATCAACAGGAAAAAAGTGCAAGTTATCTTTTTTAGTGGGTATCAGTAAAAGAAAAGTGCAATTTTGATCAAGAAGCAAACACTTTAAATGCTTTGATCAAGAATTTGACAGTGAAAAGCCCTATTACTTCCAGATTGAATAGTAACCTGCCATGTCAGCAGGGACTATCAACATTCAGTCTTGTCTTGTCTGCCAAGATATTCTTGGCGAACCATCAAGATTTTATGGGTCACCAGTATAAAGAAAAAACAATAGTGTTTGTCCGATTCCCTTGCCCGGACAGGTGATATGCGATGACGTGGAATTTTGATGAACTCAAAAGCATGTAAGAAGCTTCTGGTCATTCTTTGAACAGGTAGGAATTCCAGACCAATATTTTTAATATCTAGAAGCATCACGTGTTAAACGTGGATTCTAACGTGATGCCAAAGCCCTTAATGATTGATTCAACCACAAGAAATAAAGGTCGGTATTGACCAAGTTTTCCAGAATACTAGATTCACATGGTGGGTTTTGTGAAGAAATTGGATGGTTCTAATTTCTTGTAGTGTTGACCTTTTTTTCAGATTTGTGTTTGGGCTCCAAGTTAAATCAGGCTAAACAATGAAGTCTTTTAATTAGATTTTTTTTTATTTTAAATGATTGGGAGTAGTGAACAATTGTTTGTAATGTTAGGTAATTGTATTTTGTAATAAAAATTAAGGATTGCGGGGTATTTTTTAAGTTATGTATTTTGTGGTGTTAAGTTATTGTAAGTATAAATAATTGGAGAATGATTTTAATCAAATTTTTTAGTGTGTTGAGTTATTATTGGGTGTATGAATAATTAAAATAGGGTTATAATCTCATTTTTTATGATGTCATTGTCAAGGGTATGAATAATCAAAGTTGTATAAATAATCGAACTTCTTTGATTAAGAGTTAAAGATTGATGGATACCTACTCAGCCAAATTTGATGAGGACATCATCTTAGTCACATCCCTTAAGGTATCAAGTAGGCATATTCAACAAGACTTTTTTCTAGTAAACTTTTTGTGAACCAAACAACTTCAATAAATTAAAAATGACTCTTAACATATTTGTAAAATTTTGACTAGCAATTTTTTAATTTTTAATTTACGAAAACTAAAAGTGTATTTAATAAGAATATCAAACCTATGTATTTTAGAAAGAAATTTTATAGAATTTAGAGATAATATATGGGGAGATTCATTTATTTAATGAGTGTTATAGCTTATACTTGAAATTAAACTACATTTACATACAAGTGTGTTTAAGATTATCTTAGTAAGTGAAATTATATATAATGGTAGGGCTTAAGCTATTTTAGAAAGGTAGACTTTAAGTATAAGAAATGTTCTAATAATATTTTTTAATTAAGTACAATTTATTAAAATATTAGAATTATCAAAAGTTATAATATTAATTATGATAAACACAAAGTTAATTGAAAATGTAAGATGTTTCCAATCAACTAATGATTAGTGGAAGTATCAAGGTTTACATGTAGATTGGTAATAACTATTATTTAAACTTTATAAGAGAAGTATAATCATTTCCATTTGACTACCAATAAAGTGAATGTTCTAAATGTACTACTAGTTAGAATGGTTTAGCCTTCTTTCATTATGGAGGCCAATTTCTGGATAGACAAAATGTTATATTTTTTTAGAGCTTCTCTCTTTGCTTTCCCAAGTCTTCTTGATTATTTTCTAATTCTTTAAGTTGTTCTTTGATGTTGTTTACTTGTTTAGCAAGATCTTTGTGTGCTTGAAGTGTATCTCACAATAGATACAACAAATTCACATATATAGAGAAATGTTAAAGTAAATAAATGAAATGTCGGCTTCATGAAGATAAATTTTATCAAGAAGATAACCAAACATCTAAATTTCCATAAATGTTTTACGATATTTCTTTTACAAGATTCAACCACTAAATTTTAAAAAATAATTATTGACCAAATAAAGCAGCATTCCAAGAAATATTAAATCTAGAGATCACGGAAAGAGAGAGGGACAAGGAAATTGTAGACCAAATTTTGTGAGTAGAGGAACAAAGCCAGAAAAATGCTTGAATGATTCCTTCTTCTTGCAGAAAGGGCAAAGCTAAGGGGCAAGCCACAAGAAGCAAAGACAATTGTTAATTAGGAATTTATAGTGTAAGAGTTTATAGATAGTCAATTGAAACTCAGAATTGGCCTTAGACTTCCATAGGTGAGCTCAATGAGAGACATCCACTTGGGATTTGATAAAGAGAAATATCACTTAGAGTTTGGTCATTGATCAAGTTGCATTTTGGATGAAGGGGTTTATAAGTAGTTTTACGCAAAAAGATGGGAAAGTTATTTACATTAGGCCAAAAGTATATATTTTGAGATATGGATTCAAATTCCTCACCTCTTCTATATAATGTAACAAATTAATCCAAATTGATAACTTACCTCTTGCCTTATGAAAAAGTTTAAAGGAAAAACCCAATCTATAAGGATTTTTTCAAAATAATTTCAATTAGAGACTTCTAATAAGCAATAGATTTTTTATATAAATGTGTGAGAGAGATAAAGAAAGGGAGGAACACACTATGAAAAATGTATAAATAAAAATTCTTTAACGAGTAGAATATTTTGTATTAATCAAGAAAATAAAGATGAAGAATATTTTTCTTAAAGATTTCATTATATAAGGTATTTTTTGTCTTTCATTTAAAAATATAAATAACAAGGATTAATTATTTTATGCTTTTTTGATATGGGTTATTCAAGGTTTTAGCCTTGCCTAAGTTCAAAGAGACCACTTATGGGGAGATCTCTTCTTAATGGTGATATCATCGATACCACTACTAGGGGGCTCAATCCACAAGGCATTATCACCTTATTTAAACCCACAAGTTCAATAGCCCAACAAAGGCTCACAATCTATAAGCTCAACCCTAGTGAAGACATACATCCTACACGCATATTAGCTCAATAGAAACACGTGACTTACCCAGTAAAAATTTGAACCTTGATGACCATCATAATAATGTTATGACCTTATCACTACACTATGTCCTTATTGACTTTATCTTATAAATTATAATTTAATATATTTTTTATAATTATTTTACAATAATATTTTTTACATAATTATAAAATAATATTTCTAAAATATTAAAATGATATACAAATAAAAATAATTGAAACTTTTTAAATCGAATAATAATTATTAAATATTATTTACACGTCTCTGTAACATATAATAATATAAGCAATAAAAAACTTAAAATTATTAAAAAATGTTAAATTTCAATTAACGTTTAATGAAGAGATTGATTGAAAAGATGTTTATTAGTACTTTACTAAAATTAAATAGATACATGAACATTTATTAGAAAGGTGTTTTTATTCTTTACTAAATTTGTAGGAATTAATTTAAAGTATTATAAAAATCTGTTAAAACAAAACGAGGGATCATAAGAAACGTGAGCATTAGCTAAGAGTGTAATTATGGAATCCCGACGAAATGTGTTTGTTAGGTTAAAAGAGAGCTCGTTTTCTTTTCAAAGTATTATATGATTGTTTTATCCATTAAATTAAGTATATTCTCCTCAATCATTACCTTCTATGATACGACTTCTAGAAAACACCACCTCAGCTCATGTTCAAATTTTAATGAGAGGGAATCTGCACCACCCATTGTAATTGTGACATTAAATTCATCTTTCACTATGGTCATCATTTGCTGTCTAAATGATGTGATTTTAGAGGAGAAAAGTGTATATTTTTTAATTTATGTTTTGAAATATATATTTAGTATTTCATTTGAATTATCTATGTATAAAGATTGAGTGAATAGTGCGAGAATTATTTTATCTTTTTCTTTTTAACTTTTATTAATATGTATATATACTTTTTATTTGTATCTCGTAGTCATGGTCAATGTTGTTATTTTGTGTCTTAGATAAGATCAATGGTGCAATTGTAATCACCTATTTTCAAATTTACTTTCTGACCCATTTTGATAAAACCAAATTCAAAAACATGATTGTTTCTTGTTGGTTTGCAATCTAAGTTTTCCAAATTGGGCTACATAGATAATCCTATTTAAAGACATACTCTGGGTCTCTAATTCTAACAAGGCAAGTCACTTATTGTAACAAGGAATGATCGTAGATAAATCATTAGAGTGTTAACTCGTAAACCAGGAAAGCATTAGGAACATAATTAAAGTTTGATTCAACATTCTTTAAGGATGAATATTGAACTATCATCTTCTACATTGTGAAAACAGTGACACGGGATTTGACTAAGGGGCGAGGAAGATTCATAATTTTAATCCTTGCATAGTAAGCCCCTAGAGGGGATCCTCAACACTAGTGTGTTAGAAACTAGAAATTAGGTGAAGACAAGCATAAGTCCATAGGTGTAGGGAATAAGATCACAAAAAAGATGTCATAATTAGAATCAATGAAAACCACATCCATGATTCTATCTAGAAACATAGAGTAATGAGATCAATTCAACATAGTTGCTTGCACACCTTCTCGACTTCTTATCCAATTCATGGGCACCACTTATCACAACACATCAACTAACACATCACAATTGAATAGGTATGCAATGTCTTTCCCCTCTTTATTGTCTAGTTATGCATTTTATTTTCACATAATATGACTTGACTCTTTGTATTGATTTAGGTCCAATTTATATCAATTGAAATATCATTTGTTAGGCCTATATTAATACTTGTAGGGACCTCAAGGAATCCATTTAAGCTTTACTTTCTTCCCTACATTTTGGTGAACTCAACCTATCATACACTCCCTAGGGTTTATCCTTAGGTTTTTGCCCTTTTATTTTTGTTGACACCTTATATGATATTTCTAATTGAATTTATCTTCATTTTAGCTATAAGATAATCAATCATCTTTTTTACTTTGACTTTTCTTTCACCTAGAGTTTTGGCTCCTACCAATGACATGCCTTTCACCCATAAATTTCCTTTATTATTTTAGGGTTTTGATCTTATTCTCGCCATTGTTTTCAAGTCTATTTTTTATGATATTTCTCATTTTATTTCAGATATACAACTTATTTACTTATACAAGTCCTTTTATCCATAGATGTTACACTTGATTATTAGCCTTTTACAATAGATTCTCACCAACCACTATTCCTAGCCTTTATTTATACCTAAAGTAAGGATTTTGATATATTTTTACAATTTTGTTATATCTAATCCATCAATTATTGATGACTCAACTCATTTTTCCAAATGGTAGTGGTATGTGTTTCATGCCTACTCTTTTGTATTGTATGCAACCTTTCATCTTTCATGAAGCTTGTTATTGTTATCCCTTCTATTATATATGCCCTTACATCACATATCCATTCACTTCAAATTGATCATACTTCTCATATGGATAGTGTTCATGATGATGATCTTGATTTTATTATGGCTAGTGATGTGCTTAGTGCTAATGGTTCTTCTATTGCTAGTGATAATATTTTGACATCGTCTTTCCCTTCTTTTCATGCCATATCCAATAAAGAGAACTTAGATGGTCACAAGTATGGTATGCCTTTGTTATACCCACATACGCATGATGCTTCTTTATTTGATGATGTTCATACTCTTTAAGAAACTCATGTGGATTCCTTGGCTTGTGTGGGTATTCACCTAGCCAATAATAGTAATATTCATGTTCATAATACAAATATTTTCAATGAATACATGGCAATTAAATTACGTGGAAATAAAGATATAATTTTACATGTTAGATCATTTATATCTTCACATTATGCATATTTGCATAATTTTAAATAATCTAGACTTATAGATTTTAAAATTCCATTCAAAATAATTTGGATTCTATCTCAAATAAACTATATTATTTTCCAAATAAATAGGACTATTCCAAAAAAAAAAAAAGCAAACTTATTTTTTCCAAATAAAATTTACTTAAATTTGTTATAGAAGTATACAAAATAGTTAATAATAGCTTAATTCAATTCAAATAAAGTAGACATATTTGAAATAAATTGGACTAAAATGAACAATTTTTAATGTGGACTTCTAACTAGGCGAGTACATCTTATTAATTATATAAGAAATTGTGGACTTCATTCCAAATGGACTTAAACATTTATATGTATAACAACTATCCAAATAAATGTGACATTAACTTATTCTATATATAAACAACTCAAACTGAACATATTCCTAATATAAATATCAAAACTATAAATCCAATTAGAAATTAAATATTATTAGTTTTGTTCTTTCGTTATTTAAATTCAAGATATTAATATTAAAATACTAAAACTATAAACTCAATTAGAAATAAAATATTATTGATTATATTTTTCCATCATTTAAATTTAAGTTATTTATATTAAAATATTTAAATTTTATGAAAGTTTTTACAGATAAAATATTATTAGTTGTGTTTTATTATTATTTTAAATTCAAGCTATTAGTATTAAAATACTACTAGTAGACATTTTTTAATTTATTTTAAAAAATAAAACTATTACTATAGGTCCCATTGTGTAGAATAATAAAGGGTCTTTTGAACCCTCACTCATAATGCAATTTTAAAACTAATTTTAAAATATAGAGTATGTGAAAGATCAATTGCTAACAACAAAATATTGATAGATTTATTAAGGTCCTCAATTATTATTCAATTAGAAATACCAATTTTATAATAGAGAATGTGGGAAAGCCCATAATGGTGCCAAGATAAAATACTTATCCACTCCAATGCTTACAATAAATAGGCACACATCATTCTTCATATTAAATTATTCTTCCACACATGCAATTACTTTAAATTTTAGGTCCATTAATTTGATCTCAAATTAAGAGCAAGTTATTTTGATGTTAATATTTTTTAAACATGATCAAATCTATGGTATTGTTATTTTAGAATATCAATTAATGTGTGAAAAAATATGTTGTATTTAAAAGAACAATTGTTACAAATTAGATTGTCGATATTAGCATGGTGTGGTGGTTTAAAGGTGGTCTTGTTGTTCTTGTCGTCAAGATTCAAACCCCATTGGGGTGGTATTGTTGAGTGCTTATATCAAGAAGATGAGGTTTCATGTTCGTGACCTTACCAGTTCATAGCTTTGGGTCAAAAACATTTAGTTGAAAAGAGACACTGCACATGCTTTCCGGTGTTGTCATTGATGGCAACCCTTGTCAACTAGTTGACCCGCACGTCATCATTTACTCATATCGACAGACAGATTGAAGATCAGTAATTATCTGTTAAGCTAGAACAGAGCATCCGGTAGATTTGTGTTCTTCGATTCATAAGCAAATTTTATGTTATTATTTTGTGTTGTGGATCTCAGTGATGATTGGTTGATGCATTATTTGTGGTATTTGTAAATCTTGGTGCCTCGTATGGATTTTAGTGTAAGTTGGAAGATCTGGTTGACTAACTTTCTGTTCATCAGTGTACGAAGGCTGACTTGGTGGATGTAGTGTGTTGCAGATATTTGAGGAGTTATTGTTTAAGTGTTTTTGTGTTCGAGCATTTTAATTTGGGTCCTCACTATGTTGTGGCCGACTCTTGTGGATGTACATTGAATATTAAAGATGATTTGAGCCATCAATTTGTGAATATTTATTATTTTGTTGAAGCCAACATGAAGCGATTAAATCCTAAGTAGCATATATATATAAGTGATCAATTATATCATTTTGATATATGTTCGATGTGAGTTGATGTATGTTGTGAATGTCAAAAGGTTAGTAGAGCGATTATGCACAATTTCACTTGTGCATTAAGGATTTTTGGTGTGAGTTGGAGTAGAACAAAGCATAAGAGCATAATCAGTCAGAAGGTCCAAAATTCGATTGTTGAGCCTAACCAAAACTATAATCAAGCATTTGTAGATGCTACTTTCTTAGTTCAAATATTTTGGATGTAATCCAAACTTTTGTAAGGTAGTAAGCCTTTCTGTTTTTGAGCAGTGAGCTCTAGGCAGTGTGCCTGAATGCAAGTGCATTCTCATTTTGTAAACTTTTCTTTTGAGTATACTCATAACATATTGTGGATTGACCTCCACCGTGGTTTTTCCCCTAGCAGGGTTTCCACGTAAAATTCCTTGTGTTATGGTGTTGTGGTTACTTGTATTAAGTGCATGCATTTTTATTTTGGTTGAATGTTATCAGTACTTTAAGGATCAAATTAATAAAGTTAAAAATTGCACAACACTAATTCACCCCCCCTCTCAGTGTTGCTTGATTCCAATAATTGGTATCAAAGCCTAGTTCCTCAAAAGAAGTTCAAAAGCTTGGGGAAGATCTTGGAAAGTGCTTCAATGGATTCAAGCAGTCTTCAACAACAACTTATGGTGGCCCTAGATGATCTTGATCAGGAAAAATCTAAAGTTCGAGAATTACAAGAAAATCTCATGAATGCTGAGAGATTCATTGAGTCATTGAAAAAAAATCAATAAGTCTAGGGAGAAGAGAAGGAAACTCTATGATCAAATCAAGTAGGAAGACAACAAACACATTATAGGTGAACAATTGAGTCAAGCCCTGAAGGAAAAGACAGAAGAATGTGAAAAGTTTTCCAAAGATAATAAAGTCCTAAAGCATGAGATAAAATCTATTATGATGAGGATGACTAAGGAGATTGAAGACATGAAGAAGAATGAAGAAAAGCTAGCTCAATCCTTGAAAGAGAAATATAAAGAATGCAGCCAAATTACTGATGGATTCATTCAGTTGGAACTTGAGTTGGAGCAAACCAAACACAATGAGGAAGAGCTTGAAAAGAAAATTGATGATCTTAGAGATGAACTTGCTACAACAAATGAATTCAAGGAGAAGTTCAAGATTAGCTCAGCCAAGCTTGATGAACTGATTAAAAGTCAAAGGACTGATGGTGACAAGCGAGGTCTTGGATATGAGAGAGGAGAAAGTTTCGAATCTGGATAGAGGAGATTTAGACAAGGAAATCAGATGAACAACATTGGAAGGTATCTGGTAAGACAACCTAATGCTCAAAGATTTAATGGTAACTATTATGTTTGCAATAAATTTGGTCATATGGCAACTCAATGTAGAAGTAGAATGAATTCAAGTGGTCCATCATTCTTCGATCAGTGCCTTAATTCTAACAAGTATGGTCATAAGTCAAATGAATGCAAAAACATGATGAACAACTTTTATATAGATGATAGATGATAGATGTTATACATGCAATAGATTTGACCATATTGCTAACCAGTGCATATCAAGAGAAAATTAGTGGAACAACTGGTCTAGACAAAGAAATGTGGTGTGCTACAATTGCTACAAAACTGGTCATATTGCTAGATTTTGCAGAAGAGGTCCGGTAAATCAAAGAAGAAACATGTAGAAGGATAAAAAGGAAAAGGGAAAGTCACTACAGATTAGATCAAGAAGTAGATGAAGAAGACATGGGTGAAGAAGAGTCCCTCTATTGCAGAAAATGAGCCAGCATCAGAATCAACTTCTGGTAATTCCTCCAAGAATTAGATTAAGGCCTTTGGCCTAGGGGGGTTGTCAAGAAAATCCTTCAAACCCCCTGCCGATAATTGACACCGGGATGTGGATAAGTACAGTGATTGCATCAATGATCAAAAAATGTTGTTGAACAGTTGGAGAGAGTATTTATGCAGAATTGAAGGTCTGCAGAAGAGTTATCTTTCACAGTATATGGAAACAAGGTATTTGGATGAGTTAGGGAAAAAGCATTTATTGTGTCAAAAAGGTTAGGTGTGTGAATGATAAAAGGTCATTTCTATCTTTTATTTGTCACTTTGCATTTTGAGAAGAAGAATTTTGAAGAGCTCTAAAGTGAACTTTGACGAAATTTGGTGAGGATTCAAGTGTGAAGGCAATTTGAAGACCAAACCCTAATATGGAAAAAAGGTATTTATCGGGAAAACTTGTAAACCTATGAATTTCTGAAAATGGCTACTCCACTAGTAGTTGAAGTCAAGGATAGATCCCGTCTGAAATTCAAGTGGCATCCTTTCAAGTCTATTGAGACTGAGCCCTTAGGTGTATTTTCATCTATTTCGTATGGCGTCTTGCATGTCAAAGATATTAGAGCATACATCCATGCTAATATTGAGGAATTAGGAAGCTCACAGCTACTGAATTTGTATTCAAATCACATTGTTGGAGAGGGTTTCTATGTTAAGCCCGAATTCAAAACCCTAGAGGAGAATAAATTCATGCAGATTGTGAAATTCCTTGTGTTTGATGAAAATGAATGGGTCTGGTATATCTTAAGTCGAGTTCATGTAGAATTTATGTGGTTGAGTCAACCTTTCAAGATTACAAAAGAAGCCATAAGCACTATTACAGGCTTAAATTCCTCTGATGGATTGTCGATCTTGA
Source organism: Sequoia sempervirens (assembly GCA_007258455.2). Taxonomy (NCBI): domain Eukaryota; kingdom Viridiplantae; phylum Streptophyta; class Pinopsida; order Cupressales; family Cupressaceae; genus Sequoia; species Sequoia sempervirens. Next base: position 134,127,924 of record VDFB02000003.1, read on the forward strand.
AGTTTGTAAAGAATTAGACAATCACTAATGCAAGTGGTTCGATATTTGATAGAAGAGTGATGACAATTGATAACATCATTGATGTGGGTGTGAAATTTCCCTCAATGGTCATCGGTTACAAGATATATCACTCTAGTCGAGAAAATCTTGTATTTGGTATAGCTATATATGCAACATATTAGATGGTAAAGGAGAATGCAAAGTATGATTTATGTTAGTTGCTTTGAAGTCAGCTTATGGAGAATCTTGGTAAGATCAAGAAAGACAAGAAAAATTCCTTTAAATATGGTAATCTATTGCTATTTCTATTCTTTTATTTCATGAATGAAGTTTTAAGAGTCAGGAAAGTGCATTGGCAAAATGATAAGCCTGTTGTTGTTCAAATTAGAGAAATCTTGTATGGAATTGGTGATATGCAAGCCAAGAAAACTGTAATTTGGGGATATTTCAAGAACTTTCAGAATGTGATGCAAGCCAGGGAAAGAATTCCTACTTTTATTGTAGAGAAATATAAGGATACAATCTATTTTATGGTGGACATTGATCAATGCTTGATGGTAGCAGCAAAACCTAGAACAGTTTGGATTATGCCAATGGGTTATGAAGTTGAGGAGAGAATCTTGGAGCTATATGCACAAAATTTGTTGAGTAAGACTTTGGATCCGTCTGAAGAGAGGTTTGGAACATATGCAGAGAAAAATATGCAAGTCCATGAGCAGTTGAAGAAACCAATGACAGTCCAGAGAGTAAGGAAAGAAGTGGAAGTTTTTGCAGAAAGCATGGGCATATATAAAGAAGCTATAAGAGAAGCCAGAAGGATGGGAGAACAAGCTAAAGCCAAAAAAGAAAAAGAGCCTGCTAAAATTGAATCTGCTAGTCCGACAACATCCTCTGCCTGAACTAGATCAATAAGGAGCTTTGCACCCCTATCCGGTCATGCAAAGAAATTAGCCCCTGTAAAGGCCCAAATTAAGACATCCGACAAAAGGAAGAATTTGATCTTTGTTAGGGTTAGAAATGGCAGATATCTAACAATTAAATGCAGATTTAATTAATAAACAGAGAAACTAAAACACACATAGAATAAATTATAACACGGAGAATTTAACGTGGTTCACCCAATCCGAGCTACATCCACCAAACTGTAGCCATCCAATGATTTTATTATCCAATGCAAAAACCTATTACAATCTTGCTAATAATCGTGTTTTTCATTATACTATAACACCCATCCAAACCCCTTTTTAACAAGCTTAGAAGCTTCTAGATTAGGGTTCTACAAAGTCGGTTTTTTTAATTTTTTTCATTGATTTTTTCCTTTTTCGGTGACAACGCGAAAAAGTAGGAGGAAATTTTTTCTCGGGGGCTACCGCCCCTGAACCTCCACTTGGTCCCGAACCCCAGCAAGGATACATGTCGAGGTCTACAATATAGCATGATCAGTCACCACATACCAACAATCTCCCACTTGGAGACTGATCCTAGATAACACTGCCACATTTACAGCTCCCACTGGAAATAAGTACCTTGGACCTTGCTGCTCTGTTATACTTGAATTCAACCTTGAAGGCCAATCGAAGCTGAAGAGGAGCTTAGATTCTCCCTTGTCACCGCCTTTGTAAACATATATGTTGGATTGACATCTGTATGTATCTTGTCCAACTTGACCTGTCCATCCTCCAACTCTAACCGAATGAAATGATATCTCAATTGTATGTGTTTTGTTTTAGAATGCAAGGCATAATTCTTTGCAAGATGTATAGCACTCTAGCTATCTGTAAACAAGTAATATCCAACCTATTGTTTTCCCAACTCATCCATGAAAATTTGAAGCCATATCATCTCCTTTGTCACCTATGTTGCAGCAACATACTCTGCCTCTGTGGTGGATAAAGCAACCACCTTTTGCAATCGAGAAATACAAATCACTTATGTCTCACCAACTGTAAATACATAACCTGTGGTACTCTGCCTGGTATCTATATCCCTTGCCAAATCTGAGTCAACATAGCCTTTTAAATCAATATTAGAGCCCCCAAAACATAAACATTTATTGGATGTACCTCTCAAGTACCTGAGAATCCATTTTACTGCATTCCAATGCTCAACTCCGAGATGACTCAAATATCTGCTAACAACTCCTACGACATGTGCAATATTCGGTCTCGTGCATACCATGGCGTACATTAAACTGCCTACAGCTGAAACATATGGTATCTTGGACATTTTTTCTTCCTCCTCTTGTGTCTTTGGACACATATCCTTAGTCAATTTAACATGACTAGGCAAAGGTGTGCTGACAACTTTTGCATTCTCCATATGAAATATATGCAACACCTTTTCAACATAATTAGCTTGAGATAAAAACAATTTTTTGTTTTTCCTATCTCTACAAATTTTTATACCAAGTATTTGTTTTGTTGCCCCCAAATTCTTCATAGAAAAATATTTTTCTAACTGTTGTTTTAGCTCACTTATGTGATCCATGTTAGACCCTGCATAAAGCATGTCATCAACATATAAACATAAAATAATGTAGCTGTCATTATCCAACCTCTTAAAATAAACACAATGGTCAGAATTACACCTGTTGTAGCCTTGCTCAGCCATAAAACTATCAAATTTCAAGTACCATTGCCGAGGCGTTTGTTTCAAGCCATATAAAATTTTCTTCAATCTGCACACTAGTTTCTCCTTACCTTTGACCTCAAATCCTTGTGGTTGGTCCATATATATTTCCTCTTCCAAATCGCTATGGAGAAAGGTTGTTTTAACATCAAGTTGTTCTAAATAAAAATATTTAGCAACCACAATACTTGAAACAATACGAATAGAAGTCATTTTAACAACTGGAGAAAAAATCTCATCAAAATCAATACCCTTTTTCTGTGAAAATCCCTTTACAACTAATTTGGCTTTAAATCTCTTTTGACCTCCATCCTTCTCTTTCAGCCTATAAACCCATTTGTTTGGTAAAGCCTTTTTACCTACAAACAACTTGCATAATTCCAAAGTCTAATTTTTTAGCAAGGAGTCCATTTCATCTTCCATTCCATGCTCCCACTAAACCTTGGCATCCACCTGCATAGCTTCATCATAATATTCTAGTTCATCGGCATCGGTTAACAAAATAGTATACAAAGAGGGAGATAATATTTCTAGAGGTCTACTTATCCTTGAAGATTGTCTAACATTCACATAATTTTGTGGTATTTGTTGTTGTTTTTTTTTCCCAGCATGAGGAACCCCTAAAACATCATTGTTTGGAATATCATCCAACACTGCATAATCATTTTCTTTCTTCTTATGCTGCAGCAACAAATTTTTGTACAACACTTTCTCATTGAGTATGACATCCCTGCTTCTCACAATTTTCTGATTTTCAAAATCCCAAAGCCTATAACCAAATTCATCAATGCCATATCCAACAAATATATATTTCTTTGATTTTGCATCAAGCTTGGTTCTATTTTCAGAATCTACATGTGCAAATGCTTCACAACCGAAGGTTTTGAGAAAAGAATAACTCACCTTCTTACCTTTCCATGCTTCCTCTGGAATACCACAACCCAAAGGATTAGAGGGACCTCTCTTAATTAAATAAACAACAGTGTTTACAGTCTCTGCCCACATTTTTAAAGGCAGCCCAACATGCAATCTCATAGTCTATGCACACTCCATTATTGTTCTATTCATGCACTCAACCACTCCATTTTCTTGTGGAGTCCTTGGAACTATTTTCTACCTACGAATACCATTAGAGAAACAATAATCTTCAAACTCTTTGCTGCAATACTCACCACCATTATCAGATCTGAGACATTTTAGCTTTTTACCCATCTCATTCTCAACCAAGCTTCTCCATTTTTTAAAAGTTTCAAATACATCAAATTTTAGCCTAAGGAAATAAATCCATACCTTCCTAGTTGCATCATCAATGAATGTAACATAATACAGAGAGCCACCGAGAGAAGATACCTAAGCTAGTCCCCATACATCTATATGCACAAGCTCCAATTTCTCATCTTTCTTTTGCTTCCCATCCTTGAGAAAACTTACTCTCTTTTGTTTTCCATACACACAACTTTCACATAAATCCATATTAACACATTTTAGACCTGGTAAAACATTATAATTTGAATGAAGTACTTTCATACCTTTTGCACTTATATGCCCAAGTCTATTATGCCATAGTGTTGATTCAAAGTCCACAACAACTATATGATCTTCTACATGCTGAATTGCAACAATTGTCCCTGAACATTCACCTTTTTCCATAACAATTAAAGTAGAAGGAACAATATGACCTGTACAAAGATATAAGGTGCCTACTTTCACACCTTTTTTCTACCACTAAGGCACCCTTTGTGACCTTCCAATTTTTATCATTAAATGTAACAACACAACCTTCATCATCTAGTTGCCCTGCTGAAATTAAATTTCTGCTTAACTTTGGAACATGCCTTACCTCATGTAGTAGCCAATGATTTCCATTATGTAACTTAATCTTGATTCTTCCCTTTCCAACAATCTAACAGGGTTTGTTATCTCCTAAATAAACCAACCCAAAATCCCCTTAGACATAGTCAAGAAAATAACTTCTATGAGGGGTAGCATGAAATGAAGCCCCTGAATCTAACACTCAAGAATCATCAACATTATCAAGGGAAAGAATCAAAGCATCCTCATCAAATTTATTACTTACCACATTTTCCTCTTTACTTCCTTTCTTTTTGTCTCCTTCTTTATTTTTTCGAAACCAACAATCTTTTCTTAAATGACCCGACTTACCATAGTACCAACAATCCCTCTTGTCTCTAGATTGGGATTTTTTTCCTTTGATTTTCCTTGTGACTTCCCACGATTTTGAGAATTGTTTCCTCTCTCCTTTGTTATGCCCCTACTTTCTGCATTCAAAACACTGCCTGATGTGGTTGTTCCACCTGAGCTTTTCCTACGAATTTCCTAACTCAAAATAACACCAACAACATCATCAAATTTCAATGTATTCAAACCAAAAATAGAATTTCTAACAGCTATTACCAAGCTATTCCAACTTTCAGGAAAAGAACACAGAATCAAAAGATCCCTAACTTCTTCATCAAAGTTTACTTTTATAGAAGTTAATTGACTGGTGACTGTATTAAACTCATTTAAATGATCAGTAACTGACCAACTTCTACCATTTTCATATTAAATAAACGCTTCATAAGAAATACCTTATTCGAAGTGGAAGGATTTTCATATAACTTCGCCAGGGTTTCCATCAACTCTTGAGTTGTCTTTGCTGTTGTAATATTGAATGCCACCGATATTTCTAGGCATAAATGAATACTGCCAAGAGCCTTTCTATGCAAAATATCCCAGTCCTCATTAGACATTGCTACAGGTTTCTTGGTTTTCCCTTCCAATGGCCGCCATAAATCCTTTTGATAGAGGTATTCCTCCATCTACATCTTCCATAACTGATAGTTCTGCCCATTAAACTTCTCAACCTTCTTACCCTCATCTGCCACTACTCTCACTCAACCGTGAGACCTTCCTACAAATGATAATTGAAACACAACCCGCTCTGATACCACTTGTTAGGGTTAGAAATGGAAAATATCTAACAATTAAATGCAGATTTAATTAATAAACAGAGAAACTAAAACACACAAAATAAATTATAACAAAAAGAATCTAACGTGGTTCACCCAATCCGGGCTACATCCACCAAACCACAGCCATCCAAGGATTTTATTATCCAGTGCAAAAACCTATTACAATCTTGCGAATAATCGCATTTTTCATCATACTGTAACACCCATCTGAACCCCTTTTTAACAAGCTTAGAAGCTTCCAGATTAGGGTTCTACAAAGTCAATTTTTTTTCTTTTTTTCGTTGATTTTTTTTCTTTTTCGGTTATGATGCAAAAAAGTAGAAGGAAAATTTTCTCGGGGGTTGCCGCCCCCGAACCCCCACGTGAGACCCGACTCAGCCTTGGACCCCAAAAAGGATACATGTTGGGGTGTACAATATAGCATGATCAGTCGCCACATACCAACAATCTTGAGTTGGGAGATGGTCCTATTCATTTTTCTACTTTGTCCCCAGTTCAGAAAATGAAAGTTGCATAATTTGCGCAAGCTAAGGCTAGGGAAGAAATTCTAAAGTCCCACATTGGGGATAGTGATTTATTGAATCTTGCATATGATATTTTGGAGAAGATCATGCCTACTCATGTTAAGGATCCATCTGGTTCCTCCTCCAATGAGCTAAAGAAACTTATTAATTTTGTAAGTACTCATTTTGAGTCACTTGAGAAGTCAGCTTTGGTCAAGGTATAAAAGGAATTTGATGGAAAAAGGTTTAGTAGACTGAAAGGCATGATAGCTAATGATAAATCTCTGTTAGCTACATGTGTGAAGAATGTTCATAGTGCTCTATCTGAAGGTGGGAAGATCTATAAGTCATGTTTTTCTTTGTCAAAACTTACTGAGGACAATGAGAAGAAGGTCAAGGATCATGAGAAAGAGTTGGTTGCTATTTCTGATGATTTTGATCCTTTAACTATTTCTGTTGGAGAGCAAGAAGGTCAAGTTATAGCCCTACTTGACAAGATAAAGAGTTTGAAGCATGAAAATGACAGGATTGAGGAAAGAGCTTGTGAACTTAGAGGCCTAATTGGTCCAAAAATGGAAACTATGTTTAGTTCTTTGAAGGAAGCACAAGATTTTTTGGCAGTCAGTGATCCGGTGAACCTTGAATCAACAGAAATGCAATCTTATTTAATTTGTGCTCACATAAATATTTTTGAAAGCCTTAAGAAGTGTTGGGACACAAGCCTGAACCTGTTGGAGACCAATTTTGTAGATATTTTCAAGTTTGTGTAAGTTGTTGAAACAAGTTTGTACATATGCAATTTGAAGTTTTTTTGTATGCAGATTCCCCATCTTTGGCATTGATGTCAAAGGGGGAGAATAAAACAGTGAAAAATGTATATCCATCTAAGGGGGATTTGTAGTTTTGAGTTGTGGATGAAGATCTTTATGGATTTTTAGTTGGAAATGTATTTTTGTTGGTACTAATATGACACTTAGTCATTTTTCACTAAGCGTTTCCATCAATGCCAAAGGGGGAGATTGTTGGAAAGAGACACTACACATGCTTTTTGGTGTTGTCATTGATGGAAACCCTTGTCAGCTAGTCGATCTGCACATTGTCATTTACTCATACTAGAAGACAGATTGAAGATCAGTGATTATTTGTTAAGCTAGAACAAAGGATCTGGTAGATTTGTGTTCTTCGATTCATAAGAAAATTTTGGGTAAGTGCACCAAGATGGTCGCACTTTTGTGGCCAAACAAGAAAAAAATGCACCATAACGCGAATGCGTTATGTCTTTTTAAAAGCAAAAAAAAAAGTGAATCCAAATATCATTTGTCATTTGCTTTTTACTGTTTTTCATCTCCACCCGCGGCCAAAAACCCTACTTTACGCGCTCACATTCTTGGAGAGGTGATTTCTTCTCATTTCATCAACCTCAATTGGATTTTCTTCACAAATATGGCGCCACGACGACGAAGAGATGCAAGAGGTAAGTTTTGTTTGGTATTTGTTATGAATTTTTTTGTTTTAAATTGATTTTGTTTGTTTTAGTTTAGAAATGAATGATTTTTTTTTAATTTGTAGGAAATCCTTAATAAGAGGAGGAAAATCCTCAACCAAATCAGCCTCAACAAAATCAACCTCAACAAAATCAGCCTCAACAACAAAATCAACCTCCCCCACCATTCTCTCAATACCCTCCTGGCACTCAAGAAAATTTGAGGAGTGAAATTGAAAACAATAGAAAAGAAGTTGAGGATCTTATTAGTAGGTTGAATGATCAAAATTCTTCAACCACAGAAAGAATACATCTAGCAGATTCATTGAAGGATTTGTTAAAAAATGTAGATGGAATTACCCAACAAATATTTGGATGGCAAAATAGGAGGGAAACATCGAGGGCATATTATGCAGACAAATTATCATATAAACAAGTAAAAGATTTAAAGATTACTAAAGGTGATTTGTGCTCTCTATTCACTAACCCTAAAACAAATCAAAATCTCACCCTCAATGCAAAGAGGTTTCCTATTCATTGGTGCCACCACCAAGAGATTAGGAACCGTTTTTATGAAAAATGGTATATGGTCTTTGATTACCCACCGTGCAATAACTGTGAAGTCCCCCAATATTTTCTTAGGAAATTATACTATGAGTTTGTGTTGAATCAAATGCCAAATTATTTTGATATGAGGGAGTTTCAGGGGAGAGGTGGGGGGTCAGCACAGGATAGGCCCAGTGTACAGCCAGATCCTATAGGACAGGGGAGACGACATCTCGCTAGGCACCCTCGTGAGCAGATTGTGATGCCTGCAGTTGCAAAGGAGAGTGCTAATGTAGAGACTTTGCAGGCGATCACATCCTTGACTCGAAGTGTCATCCACCACACTAGCCCCATTGTACAACGCAATCCAGGGGAGTCTTCAGGTGGTGGCCTTTGAGGCCATGTGTGTCGATCTTGCGGAGCCACTCGTTCGTATGACCCTACCGGCCCTCAGGAGGGTGGTATGTAGGATCCATATGCTTCTACACAGCCTGATCCGTATGCATCTACGGGGATGGAGAGGGCGGCTGACATTCTGCATGATGCATATGGTATTGACAGTCAGGTAAAATTCAACATGTTCATTGAATTTAGTTTATTAAATTTTGATTGTGAAATGCAAGATTAACTAATTTAGTTTTATTATTTTAATAAAATTGCAGGGTCATAGCGTTGAGCCTAGATATACTAGTCATCAGCCTGCTTATTTTTGCAGTACACCTATCAGTGGGGTATGTAAAGTTAGTAAACAATTCTAAATTTAGTACACATGTGTTAATAGCATTGTTTTACGAATGGTATTTTAATATGTGATTTTGGATGTTGAACAGGGTACTGTCGAAGGATTCAAGGGAACACCTCCGAGTGTGAGTAGATTTACTCAAACATTCACGGAGGTAATATAGAATAAAGAGAACTTAACTAATGAATTCTAAGTTTAATCTAGATTTGTGTATATATAGTCATAAGAGTATATGGGTTCACTAGGTTATTATTCAAGCTTTTAAGAATCATCCTACTATGATTGTTTGTCTTAGAATTCCTACACTAGTAAGCTATATATAATAAAAATTTAACATGGAATTGACAAAGGTAGAGCTACATTCTACTCCATCCTATATAATTTTTTGTGATGTCAACGTAACCAAGAATAAGACTATGGATGTCCTACATGATGTCAATGTAACCAAAAATAAAACTTCTATCCTCGACCCTATCTATCAGCCACTTGACTCCTTCAATATCTCCTAGATGCTTGGAGATGCTTAAGACTAGGTCAAAATACCCTATATTCTCTTCATTTGTTGCATAGCTCATCAAGTTTCCCTATATGTTCTCTAACTAATCATGATTGCATGGAAAGAAGTTATAAGTACTCATTAAACTCTCAACTATTGGAGCCTCCTCAAACTTTCCCATAGGACATGGAAAATGCTTAGAAATGATTAAATTCCCTAATAGGGTGTGGGAGATCTTTTAGGAAAACATTTGACACTAATTTGATCCATTGAATTCTTCTTCATTCTTATATATTCCTCAAATATACCTTGCAATACCCCTATCATACCTAAATCTACTACATTCATGTCCTTGTTAGCTAGCATGTAGGTGATATAGTATGGTCCATGAATTTTATGTCTTCTTTTTTCATTTTTCTATACAGTCCTCTTTTATCTCACTACTAGGTCCTCACATAAAAAGAAAAGAAAAACATTACTTCTTTTTCATCTAAGGCCCCTAAGGTTTTAAACCCCTTAGATGCAAGGATTCAAAGCACATCAACCATGTGGTACAAATGACTAAATCCCAAAGATGATCTGTAGCAATGAAAGAGTTGAAAAGGTAGAGAGAGCTACACTGGTGACTCAGGAGAAACTTCAGCTTTCAAAAACAAAGCCAATTAGGCTGGCAGACATGTGGACCAGGACAACATTTGGTGGAAGAGGAAGAAAGATGACTAGAACTTTGGAGGCCCACCATACTGGATTTTGATATTCAACCATGAGAGCGAAGAGAGAGTTGATATCATGTATCAAAACATTAAGCATGCATTCTTCCAGCCAATGGATAAGGAGATGATTACTTTTCTTCATTTTCATTTGCATAACCATATCACGCATGGGAACCATGAAGACCAAGGATGTCCAGTTTTATGTGGAGGTAATGGATGTGGTCCAAACTTTAGGAGGGGCAAGAAGGTCAATGTATGATCTTGATGAAATTAAGGAAGAACAATAAGAGAGGAATAGGAAAAATAAAATCAATACATAGTTTCAAGGATTTGTCAAGCGAGTAAGAGAGCTATGGGAGCAACCTCATCTAAAATATTTTGAACTAGAGTTTTATATAGCATTTAGAGAGCTTGGTTTTCATGGAGTTCCTTTCAAATCCTCTGCTTTTATTGTTCCTATGGTAAATTTTTTGGTAGAGTTGGTGGAATTACCTTTCTTAGTAATCACTATTAGTGAGATTGAGATTGTTAACCTTGAGAGAGTAGGACTTGGGAAAAAGGGATTTGATATGGCTATTGTTTTCAAATAATTCAAGCGAGATGTACTCCATATGTATGCCATTCCTCAATCTTCACTTGATGGCATCAAGGAATGGATGAACTCCATGGATATAAAGTATTATGAAAGTAGAATGAACTTGAATTGGCGACCAATTTGTAAGACTATTACTGATGATCTAGATAAATTTATTGAAGATGTTGGTTGGGAATTTTTGAATATGGAAGCTAGTGATTTTGATTCTGATAATTGGCTTAGATCAGGATACTGAACCCTCTAATGTAGAAGAGGAATCATAATTAGATTTCATACAACACCATCAAGAGTGTTACAAGCCAATCAACAAGATGGAGGGAATTCTTATATAAGGATAATTTTCAATGTTGCAGGTACCAGCTTTAATGCCAACTACAATGGCAACATTGAAATTCCCTAGCAGTATTTATGTTAAGAAAATTTCCTTTATATGCAAGGATTCAAAGCACATCAACCATGTGGCTTAATTTTTATCATAAGTTATACCATGATGTTCACTATGCATTCCTCTACTCTTTCGACTGTCAAATGTGCCACTGCCTTGTCATTGATCACCATCATATTCTCCTTTTCATGATTATTTTCTCTATCATCTTTGGTATAAACACTTGACTATTATATTTAACTCAAGTGAGGAAACTTAAAAATCATAATGATAGGCCAAAGAAAGAATATTCATTCTTTTCATGGTAAAAGGAGACCTCAATTTAATCAATATCATCCTCAAAAGGTTAATTCCATTGTCAAACATTTATTGCATATCTTAAACTATGACAAGCTTAATATGGTTTTGAAGAATAGGCCCTTGACAAGTTAGCTCCATCATTTTTATTGTCGCTATCTTTATTTAGCTCTTACTCCATTCCTTGCAACAGTGATACTTGGATTTGTCATACTTAACTCAGTTGGCTACTATCAAAGCTCCTTTTGACTAGATCATCTCTTCTTCTCATATTGGTTGTCATATTTTACATTGTGTTTTGATGCTTTTTCACTTAAAATTTGTCCTAAAGGGTCTTTGGTTTCTTCAATGTGACGTCCCAAAGTTACGTTTTAAAAATGATAATCATATTGTTGGGAAACATGCTAGATACACATTATTCAAACTCAAAGCATTACTTCCGGAATTTGATAACTATTTTGTGATTGAATAATTTGTTGTTTTATTTTCAGATATTGGTGATGTAAACACCGCCAAACGAATAAGGGCAATGGATATCGTGTTTCTACCGCTATACAATCCTCGATGGCTCTGATAGGGGAGGTATGAGGCAAATTACTAAATTTCAATTTACATTCGTTGTTATAGATGAACTAGTTCTAGTGAAAAATCAAACCATTATTGATTCGTAGTTTAATTCCTATTCAGATGGTTTATATAGGGCTCGAGCACGCCTAAGCATCGGCGTGCAAATATTTCCCTCGAGTAGAGTGATCGTCAGATGGCTGTAAGTGATTAAATTTTGTTAAATATATTAATTTTTATAATGTAATTTCTATATATTAATGTCTTTACTTCTTATTGTAACAGTTGAAACTTGACCAGGAGCTAAACCCTAGGAGGAGCAGCAGGAGCACTCCTCAATAGAAACGGGTGACAGATTTATCGCCATCGGGTCGCCCAAGAAAGGGAAAGAAAATTGTATTTGAACCAAAGCATGGAGAGAAATGAATTTTGAATGTAGAGCCCTTTGTTGTATGCCTACATGGCAATTTTGTACATATTTTGTATTCGATATATTTGACATTGTATGCCTATATGGAATTCTCGTAAGCCTATATGGCTTTTTGTAACTATATTTTATACTTATATTGACATATATTGATGTACATGCGTACATGGCTATTTGATTAATACAAATCTTTTTTATTGATGGTGTCCATATTTGCATTATAAATTAATGGTTCAATAGATATGAGTTACATGTATTCAAGTGTATACTTTACAACTTACACACATATACTTTTTGACTTATGTTGGAACATCGAAAAGTGTGAAAATTTGTGTTTGGAAGTCAAACATAAGCCAATTTTGCAATTCTCGGTTCTTGCATACTCGATCTTATTCCTTCCTAGCACATATTGTGAATATTTCTCATTTGGTGTAGAAGACAAATTCCTCATTTTTGAACCACTGTTTTCTTGTTTGCCTTCCACACGTGTAAAATGTTCACACTTTTCTCGTGATTGATCAATGATCGTCAATAATGGTCATTGTAAACACTTGACATTTTTATGTTTTGAACTTTAATTTATAATTTAGAATATATTCATAATGTTGATTACATTGCATTGCACATCTTTCAAACTCAAAGCATTGCTTCACATTGCATAACTAATAACAAGATGCTAATAGATGACAAAATTTCAATTACAATATAGTTTTTACAAAGTCAACCTAAGCAGTTATGCAATTACTTCACATTGCATAACTAATAACTAGGAGCAGCTGCCAATTGCATTTGCTTGTCATGGAATTCTATGAGATCACATTTCTTTGAGGCATTTTTTCAAACAGTTCACTGTCTTGTCTATACTACCACGTTTTTGATACATGTCTACCAAAGCATTTTGTCAAATAGTTCAAGTGTTGCCTTGTTGCTATGGCTGAAAGCCTAAAAGAAGTGCTTTCAAACAAGCTATGCATGCTTGGAAAAAATCTATGAAAAGCATAATAGTAAGCAATATCATTGACAAGGTAGTGAACTCTTTGAAAAAATGCCTCAAAGAAATGAGGTCTCATGACCTGATGGAATGCCATGACAATCAAAAATATTTGATTGTCATGGCATTCCATCACCATGAGACTTCATTTCTTTGAGGCATTTTTTCAAAGAGTTCACTGCCTTGTCTATGCTAACACATTTTTCATACATGTCTATCAAAGCATTTTATCAAACAGTTCATTGCCTTGCTGCTATGGCTAAAATCCTAAAACAGGTGCTTTCGAACAAGCTATGGATGCTAGAAAAAATCTATCAAAGCATAATAGTAAGCAATAGCATAGAGAAGGGAATGAACTATTTGAAAAAAATGAGCCAAAGAAATGTGGTCTCATGGTGGTGGAATATCAAATAGTTCGCTTCCTTGTTGCTATGGTTGAAAGCCTAAAATAGGTGCTTCCAAAAAGCTACATGGATGCTTGGAAAAAATCTATCAAAGCATACTACAGGAAAAATGAATTGTTAGGGGCCTCAAAGAAATGTGGGTCTCACGAGGCGGAATGCCATGACAATCCATAGCAATTTGGTTTGTCATGGCATTCATCATGCCGCTCCATCACCATGAAACCACATTTCGGTGGGGCATTTTTTCAAACAGTTCACTGCCTTGTCTATGCTACCACATTTTTCATACATGTCTATCAAAGCATTCTATCAAACATTTCATTGCCTTGCCGCTATGGCTAAAAGCCTAAAACAGGTGCTTTCGAACAAGCTATGGATGCTTGGAAAAATCTATCAAAGTATAATAGTAAGCAACAAGATGATGCAATACAAAGATTGCCAAACCACTCAACAGGCCCATTCAAACTACCACAATTCAAGTTACACTGTTCGTATCACTCAAGACACACCAACAATAGGAGGAATGGCCTATTTCAACATACTACACTCAAACCCTTAAGGGATCGATGGTTAACGTAGCCTCGAGCGCATTCCGCCGCGGTTTGGGTGCCAAAGAGGAACATTCCTAGCGAAATTACGCCTATTTGAACATGTTGAAACAACCGCTTTGGTCACACGACAAGTAACAAAATTGCACCACCTTGCAACTTTCCATTGCTTCTATCCGACACTTTTCCATCAACTCAAACAACACCCTACTTCGAAAACCACTCCAAAGATAACAAAACCAAGAGAGGTTATTGTAGAGGGGTTCAAACGCGCGATCCTGCTAGGATCGTGACGATAAGTTTCTAAGCGTCACGGTGTCCGAGTAACCTCATGCTGAAGTTTGCACCTATTTTGCCCTTTGGACCCTTAAGGGATCGATCCGGTTGAATGTAGCTCAGAGCGATTCCGCGTGTTTGGGTGTGAAAGAGGACCATGCCTAGCATAAACATGCTTATTTGAACGTGTTAGAACAGTCCATTTGGTTGCACGAGTTGAAAAAACAAAAATTGCACTACCTTGCAACTTTCCACTACTTTCATTTGACACTTTTTCCATCAACTGAAAAACTGGACACCATGGAAAACCACTGGTGATAACCAAAACCGGAGAGAGGTTATTGTGGTGAGGGTCCAACATGATCCCATAGGATCGTGATGAGAAGTTTCTAAGCATCACTTCGTCCTAATAACCTCTTGGCCGGGTTTGCGTACTATTTTCCCTTTGGACCCTTAAGGATCGATCTGCTGAACGAGCTCTTGTTTATTCCGCGGTTTGGGCAGGTGAGAAAGAGGAACATGCCTAGCGTGAACATGCCTATTCGAATGCATTGGAACAGTCCATTTGGTCATACGAGTTGTAGAATGGAAGTTGCACCACTTTGCAACTTTCCATTGCCTCCATTTGACACTTTTTCCATCAACCTAAACCGACACCACGGAAAACCACTCGGTGATAACAAAACCAGAAAGGTTATTGTAGAGGGGCCCAAATACGATCCTACTGTGATTAGACAAGAAGTTTCTAAGTGTCGCGTGTCCTAATAACTCGCGGCCGGGTTTGCAACCATTTTGCCCTTTTGGACCCTTAAGGGATCGATCCGGCCAGAACATAGTCGAGCGATCAAGGTGGTTTGGGTGCAAAAGAAGACCATGCCTAATGTAAACATACATATTCAAATGCATTGGAATATTTTTTTGGTCACACGAGTTGCAGAACAAAAGCTGCACCACTTTGCAACTTTCCATTACTTCCATTTGACAATTTTTTCATCAACTGAAAACTGGATACCATGAGAAAACCACTCCTCGAGATAACAACAAAACCGAGATAGGCTATTGTAGAGGGGCCCAATGTGATCCCGCAGGATCAGACGATAAGCTTCTAAGCATCACGGTGTCCGAGTAACCTCATGCTGAAGTTTGTAGCCATTTTGCCCTTTGGACCCTTAAGGGATCGATCCGGTTGAATGTAGCTCGAAGCGATTTCGCGTGTTTGGGTGTGAAAGAGGACCATTCCTAGCGTAAACATTCCTATTTGAATGCGTTGGAATAGTCCATTTGGTTGCACGAGTTGCAAAACAAAAATTGCTTGCACTAGACGACCAAATTTGCTTGTAAGTGCTAAAACACTAAATCAGGTGAAACATGCAAACCAAAATGAATCTTTACAGGATAAATACATTTTAGGGTACCCATTTTGGACATTAAAAACATATATCGATTTTAGATACACTTGTTTTAGAACACATGCCTGCTGTCCCAACTTCTTTGCTTCTAAAGAACTCCAAACATGCAGTGAGTTTTGCTTGTTTTGTGTGGATTTTTCTTAAAGAGGACCTTAGGAGTGATGGAAATGGTTGTAATTAGTCTATACGAATCTAAATCAGGGCTTTGGGGTGAAGGGGTGAGCTTAGATAATCAAAATCCTAGTGTGATCAGCAAATTAAGCCTCTTGGGGACAGTGATACATTGGTCCATGGTTGTTCTTCCATCCACTGTCAAAAGGTGAGACTTTGGGGTCTTGCAGAGGTATATCATAGTTGCCTAAATTTAGTAGTTTGAGCCTGGTATAGGTTTTTGGGTGGATTTTATTTAGACTGTCCTACCTTTCAAAAATCTATTGTCCCACCAAAACTAGGCCTGAATAGCCCCCTTTTCCAAAGCAACCCTATTCAAAACTTATCACCTGACCATGAAAATTTCTACAGTATCTTAAATTGTTTCCAAACCAAGTATTTTCCAGGTTTTAATCTCCTATGACACCCTCAACACGCTCAAACACAAAACCCTCACGAAATTGCTCCAAAAACTAGGGCCTCTTGAAAAATTGACTTCCACACACTTTCAGAATCTTCTCTTTGACTTTTCACCATTAAATCATCATTCCTAAACACCTTCAACTCAAAAAAATGCCCCTCATTAAGGTATATCTCCTGCTGCTACACTTTAGGCATCATTTTCATGCAATTTTCAATGTGAAATCTTGGTGTACACCCTATCATTCCTCCTTCCTGCACATTATTTTGTTAGATCTGTATTATTCATGTAAGGATTGATCCATTTCACAAGTCACAACAACATTCTTTTATGAAATGGATCAAATATCTGATGGTAAAAATTGTTCCTTGACCAAACTCTTCATCCTTTCCCATATAGAAACTTTTGCCAACCCTCTAGCCATCCTATCATTTTGAAAACTAGTCCACCATGTCAGTGTTGTACCTCTCAACTTTGTCTTAGCAAACTTAACCTTCCTCTCTTCTTCCATCTCTTCAAACTCAAAATAGTTTTCTAAGGCATCAAGCCATCCTTAACACCTCTTCACTATCCATCTTCCCCTAATAGATAGGCAACTCTATGTGACTCTTTCCTCCATGACCTTGTGCTACTTTCAACAATCTTATGAACTTCCTTTCCTCAGGGTCTTCTATCTCATCTGCTAGTTGTCTTTGAGTTACCCACACATGCTCTTCTTCTTCATCATTGTCTTCTTGTTCTCCTTGTTCTCCTCGCCTATTTCTCTCAAGGCTATTGATCCTAGCCTGCATAGCTATTGATCAAGGCTATTTATGGAATGAAAGTAGACATTTCCATGAGTTGTGATCCTAAAGGGTATATCAGTAAAATGAGGGTAGAGAGGGGTAGATCTCATATCTACCATCATTTCCATGCATCTAATGATGTGATAAGGAACCTCAAAACTAATAAGGAGGTCAGAGAAAGGAAAAGGAAATGGATGTTCATGGTCCAAACAAAATAGAAGAGGATAAAAATAATATGCTTATGTTATTCCTTTGAAAAGTACACAAGTCCCATGGAAATGATGGAGAAGATGTTTGTTGCCATGGCAGATGGGAATTTTTCCAGCATGATGAAGTTGGCAGAGCAAGAGAAAAAGGGATGGAAGTGGGCTAACTTGTTCAACAACAAGCCTTGTCAACAGAATCATCAGCACAAGTTGCTCACAACCAATCAATGAAAACTCTTGATGCACCCTTGGTTGATTATTCAAAGAATCCAAAAGAAAGGGAGAGTGTGCAAGAGGAGACTATGAAGAATGTTCCTAGAGATGAGGAAGTGAACTAACACTTCCCTTCTCCCCAAATCAATCAAGGTGATGAAAAAATTCCTAAAAATAGGCTAGCATTTTATTTTTATGATGAGAACTCTGTTCCCAATGATGTCAAAGTATTAGCTTGTAGCTAGTTCATGGATGATGATACCTTTGTTACTACAAATGACTTTAGAGACTTCATGATCAAAGTGAAGAAAAATGAACTTAATGAAAAATTGGATAATGAAAAGGAGTTGACCCATCTATGTATGAATAGGTCACTCAACAAGTTATCTAATAAATAGATTTTCATGCTTATAGAATCACTTTGGAAGAAGGGAGGAGATTAGTTAAATAAAGTGGTATTCTTGTGTTTTTGATAGGGAGGGGGTTGGAGGAATCAATCACAGATTCCTGCTCTAGGTCTTGCTTGCAAGACCTCCTTGGTGTTTTGGCTTTCCACCTTAACCTATAGGACCCTTCTCAAATTTAGGTACCCCTGGTTTGTCTGGCCAACCCCACTTCTATCACAATTCCATCTACCAAGCTAACCTTGGTGCAATGCTCCAACTCTTCCTTAGCCCTTAATCAATCCTAAAGGCTAACCTATCCTCAACTCTCCATTAGTTCTTGCAGGGGTGTGGGAATGTCTTTAATGGCTTCAAACCAACCTCCTAGGGTACTTCAAGCTTTAATGGATTGATATAGCATCAAGACCTGTGTAGGATGTAGAGTGGTGTTTCTACAAGCTTTGTGTGTCATTAGATAGTCGTTTTATTCATTTTCAAGCACTGCTTGTAAATAAGTTGGATTCCACACTGTTGCTGGTCTGAACTAGGCAGTCTTCAGAAAATGGAGGTTTAGATCACTTTCCCACCGTACAAATTGTACGGCCCTTTGGGAATAGTGACTAGACTCCATGTGTGTAAATATGGTAGGATTTAGGGTTTCTGTGAACACAGGTGCTATTGGCAAAGTCTTGCCCTAGGCGAGCCAGGAAGAGTCTGGCTAGGGAAGACAAGAAGTGCAGAGCACATAACTTGTAGGGGTGACCAATTCTTGATCAATTGCTTCTTGGAGGAGGTAGGCAAGTGTCTTACCTAGTTTCCAAATGAAGGAGAAAGCTCCATCAGTTCAATTGATGTGAGAACAAGTTGACAGTTTGAAAACAGCCAGAAAATGGCTTAAAACCCTAGGAAATGACCATTTTCAAGTTTAAGCATTGTACAGATAGTTAAAGCTTAGGACCTCAAAAATATTTGAGAGGTGTTCATATGGGACAAGGACCTCAAAGAAAGATTGAGGTGGTCTTTTGAAATGTTTGAGTAATAACCAGTTGTTTTGGTGATGGAGACCTAATTGGGGGTCATGGACTAGTAGCCTTCTTAACCCTAGATGAGGGTTTGGTGAAAGCAATGAAAAGGTGGAGTTTTGGTGAACCTTCAAGAACTCTAGAGGTTGGCTTGAAGCCATTGAAGACATCTCTACACCCCTCGGCAAGAACCAATGGAGGCCGATGATAGATTGTGGGCCTTTTAGGTAGATTAAGGGCCAAGGAAGAGTTGAAGCATTGCACCAAGGTTAACTTGTTAGATGGAATTGTGATAGAAGTGGGGCTGGGCTGCACGCACTGTGGGTACTCTAAAATCCTGGAGAAGGGTCCTATAGGTTAAGGTGGTGAAACAAACACCAAGGAGGTCTTGCAATACATCTAGAGCGTGAATCAGGATTGATTCCCTCCAACCCTCCCTATCACTCTCTTCTTCATCATTGTCTTCTTATTCTCCTTGTTCTCCTCGCCTATTTCTATGAAGGCTATTGATCCTAGCCTACATAGCTTCTCTCTCCCTTCTCCATTACCTCTCTTCCCTTGCTTTAGCCTGCTCTCTTGCTGCTTCTTGTTCTCTTCTTTCCCTTCTCTCCCTTTCCAAGGTTTCCCTCAACTCCTCCAACTCTCTTGCTAACTGATTTTTAGGTGCCATTGTTGATTCTTCAATCCCTAAAGGACCTAATTACTGCTATGATACCACTATGATGTAGAGGATATGGGACTAAAAAGGATCAAAACAGGGCCTCGAGAATATGTAGAAACAAATGAAAGGAATGTTGTTAAGCGCTTGGGAGCGGCCTCATTTGTTATTCCAATAGCTTGTGTCTATGCTTGGTAAATGTTTTGAAGGTAGATTGTGAAAGATTTGATGATTTGGGCATATGTTTCCAACATGGCAATGGTGTCTTGGAATGCAAAGTAGTCATGTGTCTTATACTAATATATTGGAATATTACAATCAAAACATGATGAAATTGGTATCTTAAAGGTGTGGTGACAGTGTTAAACAAATGTTGCTTGTTGTTGTGACAAATGGTGTTTAAGTGAAGATAAGATGATGGATGTGTTGATTTGAGCAAAGATATCTTAAATGGTTGGGATGATGTTTGATTGCAGGTCTAAGGAACAAAGGTGTTTGATTGTTTTTTCCTTGAAGGGGTAAGTTGAGTTGATGAGTGATTGTTGTATTGCATCACAAACAAAAAATTTGATCAACATGGAATAAGAAAAACAACAAAAATGAAAGCAAGCCATAATAGAATGATATAAAATGTACAAAGATTTCACATACCTAAAAAGGTAAGTTTCAAATCGAGGAGTTCTACCCAATTATGTAGCCTTTGCTTCTTCCTTCCTCAAACTCCTCAAAAATTTGACTTCTTCAAAAGATTGTTCCCCTCGAAATTTCAATTTTATATCAATTATCACTATAATTCAAACTTAAATTGATATTATAAGCCTCTCAACGTGAAAACTCTATTATTTCATGCAAAGGTGATGGAAGGAACATTCAAAAGGTGGTGGAATCTCAAAATCATGCATGCACGCTTCACTCAATCACCAAAAAGCTATTTTT
>VDFB02000003.1:134148779-134247408 GCA_007258455.2 Sequoia sempervirens
ATTGTAAAAGGCTAATAATCAAGTGTAACATCTATGGATAAAAGGACTTGTATAAGTAAATAAGTTGTATATCTGAAATAAAATGAGAAATATCATAAAAAATAGACTTGAAAACAATGGCGAGAATAAGATCAAAACCCTAAAATAATAAAGGAAATTTATGGGTGAAAGGCATGTCATTGGTAGGAGCCAAAACTCTAGGTGAAAGAAAAGTCAAAGTAAAAAAGATGATTGATTATCTTATAGCTAAAATGAAGATAAATTCAATTAGAAATATCATATAAGGTGTCAACAAAAATAAAAGGGCAAAAACCTAAGGATAAACCCTAGGGAGTGTATGATAGGTTGAGTTCACCAAAATGTAGGGAAGAAAGTAAAGCTTAAATGGATTCCTTGAGGTCCCTACAAGTATTAATATAGGCCTAACAAATGATATTTCAATTGATATAAATTGGACCTAAATCAATACAAAGAGTCAAGTCATATTATGTGAAAATAAAATGCATAACTAGACAATAAAGAGGGGAAAGACATTGCATACCTATTCAATTGTGATGTGTTAGTTGATGTGTTGTGATAAGTGGTGCCCATGAATTGGATAAGAAGTCGAGAAGGTGTGCAAGCAACTATGTTGAATTGATCTCATTACTCTATGTTTCTAGATAGAATCATGGATGTGGTTTTCATTGATTCTAATTATGACATCTTTTTTGTGATCTTATTCCCTACACCTATGGACTTATGCTTGTCTTCACCTAATTTCTAGTTTCTAACACACTAGTGTTGAGGATCCCCTCTAGGGGCTTACTATGCAAGGATTAAAATTATGAATCTTCCTCGCCCCTTAGTCAAATCCCGTGTCACTGTTTTCACAATGTAGAAGATGATAGTTCAATATTCATCCTTAAAGAATGTTGAATCAAACTTTAATTATGTTCCTAATGCTTTCCTGGTTTACGAGTTAACACTCTAATGATTTATCTACGATCATTCCTTGTTACAATAAGTGACTTGCCTTGTTAGAATTAGAGACCCAGAGTATGTCTTTAAATAGGATTATCTATGTAGCCCAATTTGGAAAACTTAGATTGCAAACCAACAAGAAACAATCATGTTTTTGAATTTGGTTTTATCAAAATGGGTCAGAAAGTAAATTTGAAAATAGGTGATTACAATTGCACCATTGATCTTATCTAAGACACAAAATAACAACATTGACCATGACTACGAGATACAAATAAAAAGTATATATACATATTAATAAAAGTTAAAAAGAAAAAGATAAAATAATTCTCGCACTATTCACTCAATCTTTATACATAGATAATTCAAATGAAATACTAAATATATATTTCAAAACATAAATTAAAAAATATACACTTTTCTCCTCTAAAATCACATCATTTAGACAGCAAATGATGACCATAGTGAAAGATGAATTTAATGTCACAATTACAATGGGTGGTGCAGATTCCCTCTCATTAAAATTTGAACATGAGCTGAGGTGGTGTTTTCTAGAAGTCGTATCATAGAAGGTAATGATTGAGGAGAATATACTTAATTTAATGGATAAAACAATCATATAATACTTTGAAAAGAAAACGAGCTCTCTTTTAACCTAACAAACACATTTCGTCGGGATTCCATAATTACACTCTTAGCTAATGCTCACGTTTCTTATGATCCCTCGTTTTGTTTTAACAGATTTTTATAATACTTTAAATTAATTCCTACAAATTTAGTAAAGAATAAAAACACCTTTCTAATAAATGTTCATGTATCTATTTAATTTTAGTAAAGTACTAATAAACATCTTTTCAATCAATCTCTTCATTAAACGTTAATTGAAATTTAACATTTTTTAATAATTTTAAGTTTTTTATTGCTTATATTATTATATGTTACAGAGACGTGTAAATAATATTTAATAATTATTATTCGATTTAAAAAGTTTCAATTATTTTTATTTGTATATCATTTTAATATTTTAGAAATATTATTTTATAATTATGTAAAAAATATTATTGTAAAATAATTATAAAAAATATATTAAATTATAATTTATAAGATAAAGTCAATAAGGACATAGTGTAGTGATAAGGTCATAACATTATTATGATGGTCATCAAGGTTCAAATTTTTACTGGGTAAGTCACGTGTTTCTATTGAGCTAATATGCGTGTAGGATGTATGTCTTCACTAGGGTTGAGCTTATAGATTGTGAGCCTTTGTTGGGCTATTGAACTTGTGGGTTTAAATAAGGTGATAATGCCTTGTGGATTGAGCCCCCTAGTAGTGGTATCGATGATATCACCATTAAGAAGAGATCTCCCCATAAGTGGTCTCTTTGAACTTAGGCAAGGCTAAAACCTTGAATAACCCATATCAAAAAAGCATAAAATAATTAATCCTTGTTATTTATATTTTTAAATGAAAGACAAAAAATACCTTATATAATGAAATCTTTAAGAAAAATATTCTTCATCTTTATTTTCTTGATTAATACAAAATATTCTACTCGTTAAAGAATTTTTATTTATACATTTTTCATAGTGTGTTCCTCCCTTTCTTTATCTCTCTCACACATTTATATAAAAAATCTATTGCTTATTAGAAGTCTCTAATTGAAATTATTTTGAAAAAATCCTTATAGATTGGGTTTTTCCTTTAAACTTTTTCATAAGGCAAGAGGTAAGTTATCAATTTGGATTAATTTGTTACATTATATAGAAGAGGTGAGGAATTTGAATCCATATCTCAAAATATATACTTTTGGCCTAATGTAAATAACTTTCCCATCTTTTTGCGTAAAACTACTTATAAACCCCTTCATCCAAAATGCAACTTGATCAATGACCAAACTCTAAGTGATATTTCTCTTTATCAAATCCCAAGTGGATGTCTCTCATTGAGCTCACCTATGGAAGTCTAAGGCCAATTCTGAGTTTCAATTGACTATCTATAAACTCTTACACTATAAATTCCTAATTAACAATTGTCTTTGCTTCTTGTGGCTTGCCCCTTAGCTTTGCCCTTTCTGCAAGAAGAAGGAATCATTCAAGCATTTTTCTGGCTTTGTTCCTCTACTCACAAAATTTGGTCTACAATTTCCTTGTCCCTCTCTCTTTCCGTGATCTCTAGATTTAATATTTCTTGGAATGCTGCTTTATTTGGTCAATAATTATTTTTTAAAATTTAGTGGTTGAATCTTGTAAAAGAAATATCGTAAAACATTTATGGAAATTTAGATGTTTGGTTATCTTCTTGATAAAATTTATCTTCATGAAGCCGACATTTCATTTATTTACTTTAACATTTCTCTATATATGTGAATTTGTTGTATCTATTGTGAGATACACTTCAAGCACACAAAGATCTTGCTAAACAAGTAAACAACATCAAAGAACAACTTAAAGAATTAGAAAATAATCAAGAAGACTTGGGAAAGCAAAGAGAGAAGCTCTAAAAAAATATAACATTTTGTCTATCCAGAAATTGGCCTCCATAATGAAAGAAGGCTAAACCATTCTAACTAGTAGTACATTTAGAACATTCACTTTATTGGTAGTCAAATGGAAATGATTATACTTCTCTTATAAAGTTTAAATAATAGTTATTACCAATCTACATGTAAACCTTGATACTTCCACTAATCATTAGTTGATTGGAAACATCTTACATTTTCAATTAACTTTGTGTTTATCATAATTAATATTATAACTTTTGATAATTCTAATATTTTAATAAATTGTACTTAATTAAAAAATATTATTAGAACATTTCTTATACTTAAAGTCTACCTTTCTAAAATAGCTTAAGCCCTACCATTATATATAATTTCACTTACTAAGATAATCTTAAACACACTTGTATGTAAATGTAGTTTAATTTCAAGTATAAGCTATAACACTCATTAAATAAATGAATCTCCCCATATATTATCTCTAAATTCTATAAAATTTCTTTCTAAAATACATAGGTTTGATATTCTTATTAAATACACTTTTAGTTTTCGTAAATTAAAAATTAAAAAATTGCTAGTCAAAATTTTACAAATATGTTAAGAGTCATTTTTAATTTATTGAAGTTGTTTGGTTCACAAAAAGTTTACTAGAAAAAAGTCTTGTTGAATATGCCTACTTGATACCTTAAGGGATGTGACTAAGATGATGTCCTCATCAAATTTGGCTGAGTAGGTATCCATCAATCTTTAACTCTTAATCAAAGAAGTTCGATTATTTATACAACTTTGATTATTCATACCCTTGACAATGACATCATAAAAAATGAGATTATAACCCTATTTTAATTATTCATACACCCAATAATAACTCAACACACTAAAAAATTTGATTAAAATCATTCTCCAATTATTTATACTTACAATAACTTAACACCACAAAATACATAACTTAAAAAATACCCCGCAATCCTTAATTTTTATTACAAAATACAATTACCTAACATTACAAACAATTGTTCACTACTCCCAATCATTTAAAATAAAAAAAAATCTAATTAAAAGACTTCATTGTTTAGCCTGATTTAACTTGGAGCCCAAACACAAATCTGAAAAAAAGGTCAACACTACAAGAAATTAGAACCATCCAATTTCTTCACAAAACCCACCATGTGAATCTAGTATTCTGGAAAACTTGGTCAATACCGACCTTTATTTCTTGTGGTTGAATCAATCATTAAGGGCTTTGGCATCACGTTAGAATCCACGTTTAACACGTGATGCTTCTAGATATTAAAAATATTGGTCTGGAATTCCTACCTGTTCAAAGAATGACCAGAAGCTTCTTACATGCTTTTGAGTTCATCAAAATTCCACGTCATCGCATATCACCTGTCCGGGCAAGGGAATCGGACAAACACTATTGTTTTTTCTTTATACTGGTGACCCATAAAATCTTGATGGTTCGCCAAGAATATCTTGGCAGACAAGACAAGACTGAATGTTGATAGTCCCTGCTGACATGGCAGGTTACTATTCAATCTGGAAGTAATAGGGCTTTTCACTGTCAAATTCTTGATCAAAGCATTTAAAGTGTTTGCTTCTTGATCAAAATTGCACTTTTCTTTTACTGATACCCACTAAAAAAGATAACTTGCACTTTTTTCCTGTTGATCCTGCTAAAAAAGATAACCATTATTATGATGATCTTAGATGAGCTTTCTCTTTAGCTGATTGAAGTTATAAAATAACAATGATCAGTATCTATCTTTCATATCATCTCAAAAGAGTAGTTTTATGAACTTGTCCTCTCAAAAAAGTGAAGGCATGCTTGTGAAATTAGAAATGGCAATGTCACATCAAGGATTTCTTATAAAAATAGTTTTAAATTGTGGTTTTCTTAAAATTTATAGGAATGTATTTTGAATAGCATTTTTTATAGTTTAGATGAAGAATAAGTTTATCTTTTTCATTATTGTTTCACAAATCTCAAGGACTATTAGCTTGAATTTGATTGTTCTTCTAATGTTATATGACTATATTGTCGATATTATAATCAAGTTCTAAAATATTACAATTTGATAGTGTTTAGACTGTGACATCTATTTTAATTGCATTTTTTTCTATTATTAAAATAAATATTATATAATAATATTGAATAACTTGTTTTTGATACTAATATTATCTAATTGTTTTTATGGTGAACAATTCAGAAACTTACAGCAGTAAATTATTACACTTATAGAAGATTATAGCTGAAACAAAGCAAAGAATATGTTTATCATTGTTCTCTATCATTCCAAAAATCTCAAGGCATAGCTTAGACTCAGTTGTCTTTTTAATGTCAATTTCTATTATTGTCAATATAATCAAGTCCTAAAATATCCTCCTTGATAATGTTTAAACTATGTTTTCTATTTCCAAAATAATTTTGTTAAATAATGCTTCATGATAGTTATTGGTAACTCATATTTGGATGATATAACTTTTTTCAAAATATTTAAACATTAATGATATCAAGTTTCCACAATCTATATTTTAAATAGATTTCTGGATTCTATAACATAAAAATTGCATCTATGTAAATCTTACACAATTAAATCCAAAAATATATATAAATATTTAAAAATTATGATATAATATAATGTATTTTGTATATTCAAAATAAAATTTAACATCTATATTTTTTTAGAAAAAATATATTCAATCAATTTATCATTTTGCTTATTTATTATGTTTTTCTTTTTATCAATAAAAAAGTTGTTCTAAATTTATATTCGGTTGATTTGTGCTATGTTTATATTCAAAATAATTTTTTATCATTTGTATTTTTGAAATTGTGCATATTTACAATGCAGTATTTTAGTTAGGCTGGTATTATTTGCTTGAACTTGTAGAGCATTGATAATGCACTTGTCATAGCCCAATTAAAGCACAACAAAACTAACAATGATCTTGTTCACATGTTGAGGTTTAGTGGTTGAGCCTGGAATTCTTCCACCCGAATGATCAAGGTTTTAGCCCCGTCAGTCTTAAGAGTACCATGAATGTGCCTGACACAGGAGTTTGACCTTCTTCAGTCTTGGATAGCCTGGATAAACAAAGA
Source organism: Sequoia sempervirens (assembly GCA_007258455.2). Taxonomy (NCBI): domain Eukaryota; kingdom Viridiplantae; phylum Streptophyta; class Pinopsida; order Cupressales; family Cupressaceae; genus Sequoia; species Sequoia sempervirens. The sequence continues at coordinate 134,155,346 of VDFB02000003.1, forward strand.
ATCCATCCAACAGAATCTTGTTTCATCTTAGTATAAATAAAATCAAGGCATGCTGCTCATTAAAAAGGAGTGGTAAAGCTCTTTCCACAAGCCTAAACACCTTCCCATCTACAGAGGAAGAAATCTTTACCTGTTTTAAGTCCCATGTTAATACCCTAAAAAGATCTTAACTTTAATGTTGTTTATTTAAATCAAAATGCTAGATGACAAGCACTGTCTAAAAATTTCAACTAGCACCAATGCATCAGGTAACATCTAGAGGCCTTTGATATCTCCTTTGGTCTTGAGGTGTTTTGATTAATAACACAACTGAAGAAATCTTGTCCGCATGTAATTTTGCTGCTCAGATGACATGTTGAAGTCAAAAAAAGCTCTTCAGCCATCAATTTGTCCTATCCTCTTCACTACCATTCTGTATATTACATCAGATTGACCACCTGGTCTGGATTGCCTAGTATAAAAATAAATGTTTCATGTCACATAAAAATTATGGTCAAGTGGCATGTGCTGAAGTCTGAGTATGTTTTCACCACTATACTTAAGACCTTACAAGGTATTCCACTTTCAAATACCATGGTTAGCCCTGATAGCAGATGATACGTACCCATTCCATACAATCCAAAACTGCTACAATTTCAATTCTCCCACTGTAAAGCATGATCAAATAACACCTAAAGATGGAGTCACTTCATGGTCCATACCTGTTTGCATTGCAATTTCAATTGATCCAGAAGCTGATTATATGAATATCGCTCAAGAATTGCACAATGTTCCACCTTTTCGTCCTCAGATAAGTATGAATCTCAAGCACTGAGAAATGTTAAATCTCCAAGTACCTAGAAACTTGAAGGCTATACAATTTCTTTCAACTGTAACTCTTCCAGTACCCTGTAGTACCTCTTATAGCATAACCATAGAACATGGAATCATAGGTGAACCCCAAAAGTTTGTGCTGTGATTTCTCAATGCAGAATATACAGTTCTATATGTCAACATCTCAAGCATTTGGTTGAACTCACTAGCACTAAGTGCCACTACTTCCAAAGGAAAAGCATTGACCAAAACAAGAAAACCGCCTCTTTGCTTTGACAATTGTACCCATGCTGTGATCTTCTGATGAATTTCCTCTCAATAACTTAGAATTAGGTGATCCTTTTAGAGATTCACTGCTCTTTGTAGCCAGTAAAGGTTGTGGATGTTCTGGAAGAGTGCACAGGAAGGTATTCAACATTCGGATGATCTGTCCAAAATTTGGCCGGATGTTTGGGTCCTCAGCCCAGCAAGACCGCAGAATAAATGCCAGATCCTCATGCAAGCCCTCAGGAAGATCGGGTCTCACTTGCTGATACATTGACATCAATAAGATAATAGCATCAGATTGAAGCATTAACATTTTAAACCCTTATGCAAGTAAACACTAAAATGATAACCCCCAGCAAGTATGAAAGTTTTACCCCTTTAACTGAAATGCTCCCATAAGACAACAATCCACTTAATTCTATCCTACTTTACCTAGTCCTTCAGGCCGTCAGACAAGACTAAAACCTGGCATTGAATGTTTAGTTAAATTCCAGGCAAAGGATCTTCTTTACCTTGAAAGCCGCTGCATATGCTGCCTGCAAGTGTGACATACCCTCAAAGGGCATGCGATTAGTTATCAATTCCCAGAGAACAATTGAAAAACTATAGACGTCGACCTTAAGGTTGTAATGCTTTTTCTCGCCATGTCTTAAAGTTACAGTACTGTACAGCTGCACCCATTAAAACTTAGTTATCAGTTCCAACTTAGGGGGGTTTTGCACACAATTCTGGCAAGACTATATGTTATCCAAACAGAAGGGATTCAAAGGTTCAAAATTATACAAAGAAATGATAAGTTCCAAACCTCGGGAGCCATCCAGCGATATGTTCCTGTTTCTGCAGTCATCATCTCTGTTAGAGATTCTTCCCTGGCAAGGCCAAAATCAATTAGCTTGACAGACTTTTTATCTTCGGTAAGCAGCAAGTTGTCTGTAAACACCAGTTTCAGTCATATCAGAATGGTAGATATTACTTACCAATTAAATTGCAGTTTACTTGTTAGACTATAAGCAACCTTTTCAATTTATTATTTTATTTTATTTATGAGAGCACCATTATATCGATTGTATGCTATACATTTATTGCAGCATCTCACTCGATGTGCTACCAAGGAGTAACTTAGGTAACGGCACTCTCTTTCTCGGGGTTATGTTTCCAGGCACATGAAACTAGAGGCTAATCAAGGCCAGCGGCAATTTGCAGTAAAAAAGATGTATATAATTTTGAGGAATTTGTAGCAGCTGCTACTTAGGAGAAAAGACTAGCTTAGTGTCTGGCACTTAGAAGTTTCCAATGAACTATTTGATTCATACAATCAACTTTTGCAAGTATCTTGACAATGAAAATTGATCTCAATATTTAACCTTATGAGTGACAGATTACTCTTAGCAGCACCAACATATCTTAAAATCAGGTATGCCCTCTGCCCTGAGAAATCTGTAAGACTACCTTAATTGAACCATAGAGCAAGGTAGCTGGACACAAGTGAAAATGATATCCATAAGCCCATAGCCAGAAACAACTTTAGCATATATAATTGAGTGTAAGTGCAGAAACAATTCAAGAGTTTTACTGGCTTGAGATATATTTAAGCTTATAGCAGAGGAAGTCGAAATGAATCTGTTTGTTCTGATTGTATCAATCCTGTTAACAAGATCTAAATGGAAACATGGTCAGCTCTCATTACTGCTAGATGAAAAGGGGTGGAGCTGGTAAGGGGAAATAGATTTATGCCATGGCTTGATATATAAAGTGAATTAACAAATTATGTCAGCAATAAAATGCTAAAGCAAAGAAAGGAACACTCTTAATATCTACCAGATGAAAAGCTACAAGCAGTATCATAGAAAATGGCCAAACTGAGAAGAAATTGATCTCTAGTACATGGAATATTTTAATTCCTTTCTGAATCTTTTTTCCAAATTCCAAATTCTGCTACAGGTCAATATTAACAAATAGAATCATTCTACAAGTAAAAATATTTTGAAGTTTCTACAGAGAAAACAAAGAAAGCTAACATTTTGAAGTTTCTAAGAAATATTTTGTATTATAACTCGTGATTTTGCTGCTAACAGGTTCAAATGATCTAGCAGTAACCACCACAATTTTGAGATAATAATGGCTTTGCATAATGATAAAAAAACACTATGAAGTTTTCCTCTTATGGATTTATTCTGTTATAACTTGCAAGAATGTGCTGCTAAATACGCTCAAATGATCTAGCAGTAGCTTACACAATTTTGAGATATTTATAGCTTAGGAGAATGATAACATACAGGAACAAGTTTTCCTCTTATGGATCTATTCTTTAATAGCCCACAAGAATGCACTGCTAAACAGGTTCAAATGATCTAGCAGTTGCCAGCACAATTTTCAGATATTTAAGGCTTAGCATAATGATTAAAAATAGGAAGTTTCCCCATATGGATCTAACAATGGACCCTACTCAGTCCTGTTATGATCATAATGTACATGGAACTGGGTGATTGCTTAAGCTCCATGAGAAGCAGGTGATCTTTAATTTACCAGCAAGATTCAGCATCGACACACATCAACAATACTAAATACAGCGTGGTCAAATACAAGAAATAATAAGAAAATTGGTGGTAAATTCTATCAAACTTTCTTTAATGTTACAGAATATAATCTGGTCTACCTAAAATGCTAAATTCATTATCTAGACCAGATTATAATTTAGTTTGTTGAATCAGACATCTTCAATCCACTGTAAGAGCAATGAAGAAGAAACATGCTCTCAAGGTATTGAATCAGCTGCAAAAGTTACAAAGAAGAAATATGCTTTCAAGGTTTTCCCCTTCTATTGTCATGTAACATGTTAGCACTTAGCAGGATTAAAAAGACCAAGTGAGAGAAAATGCAACAGCCATTAATCATGTCCATAGCTATGTTTAGCACTGAATATAGTAGATTTATGGCAATCAAATAATAATTTGTTTCAAATCATTGAATTCAAATTTCTTCATGCATCCTTTACAGAGCCTGGAAAACAAGCAAACCTTCGAAAGCTAGTAAAATAACATATCATATAATCAAGAAACTAGTAGTTAGGAGCAAGCCTAGACAAATTACCAGGCTTTAGATCCCTGTGAATAATCCCGTTGACATGTAAACAATCCATGGCTTGTGCAATATCAAGAGCAAAACTTATTGCAACATGAAGATCTATTCGATTGGGGCGCAAATTCATCATGTACTTCCGTAAAGACATGCCTGGAAGCAGTTCAGTAACTATCACATTCAATGGATCTTTACACGCTCCAATGAACTACAATCAACACCAAATGTCAGTCTGTCACCTATCTAATGGACTTCACCCAAGGTTAAAACTGCCTGAAACTTATAAATTAGTACCCAAAATGAAATATTTTGGCAACACAAATAATTAACCACTGTGCCAAACAACACTAATAAAGGTCAGTGAAAGATTGGGGAGAAAATCAAACAAGAATGATCAATTGACTAAGAAGTACCTTAACAAGGTTCTTATGCTGCACTCTAGACATCATTGTAACTTCTCTTTGAAATCGTGCCTCCAGTTTTTTCATATCTTCATGACTCTCACCCCTGTGCAGTATTTTGACAGCAACACTCTCATCCCGGTACCTAAGAAGGGTCGAACAATCCAGATTAGCAAAAAATACTCATATATGGTAACATAATATCAGTTTGTAGTTAGTAGTCGTACCAAGCAACTTCACAAAATCTATAGGTTATCAAAGACCCAATAATAGAGAATGAAGAAAAAACCACCTTAGTACAAAAACGAATCAGTACAAACCTGCCACAACCTACAACCTTTTTGAGCTAGAGATTAGAGACTATAGAATTTATATTAGAAAAAAGGACACAGATCTTTTAGTCTATAGACAATCAGAACAAACACGAAATTTACAGCCAATTTTTAATCAACAGAAACCCAACATATTCAATAAAAGATTCAAAACAGATCCCTAAAGTTTTTCTGTAATCGACCCAGAAAAACTTAGAGCATATTCAAAATGAACATAAACATGGCAAACAAGATGTAAAGGATTCGACGCTTAAATATCTGTCCATTTTCAATCAGATAAAGATAATGGAAATGATCTCGCATTTTCTTGCACTGCAAGTTGGGTATCATTTCCGCTCTAAAGGTTTCTGAAATTTTAAGGCAATGCTTGGAAGAATTTCAGAATAAGTGAAGTTCCAAGAAAATGAGTAATTTGTTAATGTGGCAAATTGGACACCAAACTTAGCAACTAGTCTGAGGACAGGCCTACTCTAAATTTTTCCCGGGCGGTAAGATCAATAGGAAAGAACCTGAAGAGTAAGTAAACTTATCCAACTCAACTTCAATATTTGACGATATTATGATGATAAAAAAGAAGAAACTAATAGCCTTACTCTATTCTGACGTTCATGGACTTTATGTTTGCTGAACTAGAAGAATTTGTGAAAAACAAAAAATCAAAGCACCAATAGATACTCCAAAATGAAACCAGATTCGAGTATGCACCATACCATATATTAACATTAATTGAATTTATCCACTATAAAAGTCCTCAAAAATTTCATTCAGAAGAGGAGTTTTGTGCCCTTAAAGTAGAAGATTCGCATGCCATCTTGTGCATTAAGTGAAACGAAAGGAATCCCAATAAACCCATCTCTCCAGGTCAGGTAGTGGCATGCTCTACGCATACAACCATAACAAAAATAATACCAGTTTTCACGGCCAGAATAAAATGCATTCAGAGAAATCAAATTAGGTTGTTTGTTTCACAAATGGTTTTTGGGTATTTTCTAACCAGGAAATTCATAAATCTGCAGAGCAACAGAGTGTAGCCGAACGTCAATAAAATTAACATAGAATTTTGGGAAAAAGACACGTCAGACCCAAAGAATTGAAGCTTCTTTGGAAAAGAGTCGGACTAAGGAAATTCACATTTCTGCTTAATAGCAGCTTGTAGCATGATGTCAAAATAATAACAATACCAGTCATTCAAAGACTCGAAAAATTTCATACCCAAAGCATAAACACCTTTAGAAAGATTCAGGTTTAGGGAGAAAGTACATACTTTCCCTGATAAACCTTCCCATGGGCGCCTTCTCCAATCTTGGAGCCAATATAAAGCAACTGTGGGTCTATCAGCAGGTGTTCAGCCAGCTTAAATTCAGAGGCAGAAGAAGCTGAGAGGCCCTCTTTTGAACTGTCTGGCAGTACCTGCGATTTCTTTCCAGATTGCTTGCACAGAAGGAATTGCTCTTCTTCCAGATTCATGTCTCTGTACCATAGTATTGTCCAGATCCTCGAAAATGTCCACACTCACATTTAAAGACTCCTTCACTCAACCTCTGAAACTTCTATAGCTCAAGAAGAAGAATAACAAGAACCCAATTCAGGACAAGGGACGAAACCTCACATTTTACATATACATACTATCAGAGAACTTATGTGGGTATTTTCTATGAGGCTTGAAACAAGGTATCTTTAATGCTACAGAATATGAAATTAGGATGTAAGAATTAAGGTAAACTAACTAACCAACTTTCAAGCTTCTCTTTTCAATCAAGAACTTCCATAACTAAATAACAATTAAAAGAGCCCAATTCAGGGCAAGGGGTGCAATTTCATTTACATTTACATATAGAGAGACTTTTTGTGGGTTGTGTCTAGAAGGCATGATTAGGTAGGCTTATTGCTATAGAATATCGTTAAGCATGATTAGAAGACACGAGCTTAACTATAGCTACCTAGAGCAATATTCAATCATCCTCTGCCATAAGCAGGCTACTAGTATTTTGGGTAACTGAAGAGGATTAATAGTTGCACATTCAATGACCATGCCCTACTGAATCCAATCATTTTACCCTCTTTCAATTCCTCCCAATGGAGGGTTGGATGCAGAAGAATAAGGGATTTGAATGGCCAAGAGACCTCTCCACTACTTGCATCCGGTTGGGGGATTTTAGTGGACTCTCACGTGGCATAGCATTTGACAATATTGCATGACGTATGAGAGCTTTGAATGAGTATGGCGTATAAATTGGAAAATAGCGTACTTTTCAAACCCTCCAACATAGATGGAAGAAAGCATAAAAGGTAATCATTTGAAAAACGTAAGTAGGCTACCTATTATAGCCTCTAGGAAGCAATTACTTTACGCAACGCTTGGGAATGTATGGATTTCAAAGGTTATAATTTTGGGAATGTATCTGGATATTAGTGGTTTTTTATATTGGTCAAAGCCCTTATCAAGAAGAGTTGTAGTAGAGTTAAGTTTTTTGATTTTTTAAAATAAATTGTAGAGTTAAGTTTTTTGTTTTTTGTTTTTCTTTTAAGGAAATTTGATGATTAAGATTTTATTATTTTTGTTTTAGAAGTTTTTTATTATTATATTTTTTTTTGATGGAGGTCATCTATAAATTATTTGTATCTATTTGATACTTCGGTTAAGAGTCAAGGATTGAGGGGTATCTATTCCGCCAAATTCATCTGGGACACGATCCCAACCTCATCCTTTAAGATGTCAGAGCCTTGCACTCAACAAGACTTGATCCTTGTTGGGCTCATTAAGATCCATTCAACTTCACCAACAGATCAAGGGTCCATTGATTTTTATTATTATATTTAGGTATTGTGGTTTAGTCATAAGTTTCATGTTTAGGGTTTTTTTTTTTAATTGTATTGTTTTGTTTATAGTAAATTATTTGTGAGTATTGTGAAAGTTGTTTGAACCTTTTTTTTTGTTTAAGATTGTGGGGCTTTGGTTCTATTTTCTTTGTTGTTGAAGTCTTGTATAAAGTCTCATATGCTAATTATATTATTTCAATTTAAAGAGCTTTGATTTGTGTAGATAGGGTTTTCGAAATTCGTGGAATATGCATGAATCAATAATAGCTACCACAACTATCTAATCCAAACAATAAAGACCCTAATCCAACAATGAAGTACAAATGAACATAGAAATCACAATAGTAATGCAATGCAACCTCAAATCTCTATATCATAGTTGAATCACGTCTATTACTCTTCTCCTTTTTGCTTTATTTGTTCTAAAAAATATAGTATGCAATATACTCAATGAGCTTGATGTTGACAGTTGATAGTTAGATCTCTTGATAGCAAAACTTAAAAGATTGTGGTTGTAAGGTTGAAATGAAGAAAATGACTTGCTTTTATAGAAATCACAATTCAAATGAAGGGCTAGGATTAGATGATGATGTATGACGATCAATGGATAAGGTTAATTGAGACAAGGATATGGATGAATGTACCAAAAGTCCAGAAAGTAGTTGAGATTTAGGGCTCACTAAGAAAATGATGAATTAAATAATAAGAAACATTATTTAATTTAGGGAAGGGTGAGATGAATAATTAAATAATAAAAATATTATTTAATTATAGAAGAAGAGGTGGAAGGCTAAATTATTAAATAATTAAAAATAATTATTTAATAAAGGAAGGATACAAATGACAAGCAATTAAATAATTAAAATATTTATTTAATTATGGGGATATGTGATAAATAATTAAATAATTAAAAATAATTATTTAATTATAGAAGAAAACGATAGTAAATAATTAAATAAATAAGATTTATTTAATTAAAGTTATAAAAGGATAAGTTAGTGACGTAATTAAATAAAATTGATATTTATTCAAATTAATCAAAGGTAAAATAAGGTAAAATGAATTAATTAAATAATTAAAAATTATTTAATTAATAGAGGAATTATGACATTAGAAAATAATAATGGCGGGAAGAAGATGAATCAATGAAAAAATGTTGCTTGTAGTCTCAAGACATATTTCAGAGTCTACATTTTACCCCTCTTTGACATAATATGATTATGAACGTTATGTCAAAGAATAATCAAGAAGACTCAACCCAGGATATCCCCTAGTGGACGTAGGGTAGGATTATGCCCCCTCGGGAAAATTGACAAGTTTTTAAAAAATTCCAAAAAAAATGGCAAATTTATTGATAAGCTAATTTGATAGGCGTGAATGCATTAGCAATGAAAAACTACGCTTAAAAGGTGATCTAGAACTTGATATTTGGGTTTAAAGGCAAAACTTGATGCAACCAATTATGAAGGTAGGGACCCATTAGGTCAAATTAGGTTGTAAATATATCCTAGGGGGCTGAAAGTAGGTCATTTGTGCACTTTTACTATTGGTTATTAGGAGCTCTGGTTTGGGATAAACTGTGAAGTTGTTGCCAGAATGTCGCATGTTCCAGTTACTACACGCCACGAATATTGAGTACATACACATGGATGTGAGGAGGGCTCAGGAGTGGCGATATGTATCCAACCCTTACTTTTTTATTTTTTCATTTTAGCAAAGAATTTAGGGATCGACAAAGGGCAGGACTTGATAGCTGAGAGGGATTGGGTGATCATATAGGCTTAGAGGGTGGATTAGAGATGCATTGATTTTATTACTACTGTCAGTGGACCCACAATAGATCTATCCAGAGAGCTATATCAGGCAGGGAGAGTTGCAAAGTACTACCGTAAATAATACAAGGAGGCAATGCCTACATCGTAGAGGATCTCCAGCTATACAAAGAGTTGAGGTCATAGCAAAGCCCATTCTAAGAGGGCATAGAGCAGTGGTGGTGTCTCACAACAACTAAGGTTAGGACCTTATGACATAACGCTCAGAATCACAAGACCACAGGATGAGGGGAGCACAAGCTAGGCCTATTTTAAGATTTTTTTTTTATATGTGTTCAGACACTTACATTTTTTATCAAGCATGTGAGCTCCATTTTTGGGATACATCATGATATTATACCATGACACCATTTTTGATATATATGCAAGATACATGATTTTTAGAGGCGACTATATGATGCTTATGGTTCTATGTGGATGCTTCTATGTTATGGATTTATGATGTGATGCTATGCTTATGCATTTTATGTTTATATGATGTTCCTATATTATGTGGATTATGCATTATGATATGATGTTATGGGTATGCTCTTTATGTTTTATGCTTATGTATGTTTATGCTATATGGATGGATGCATATAATTTCTTCCTATGCTTATGTATGTTATGATGTATAGATGGATATCTATATGCTTATGGCATGTTTCTTATGTGACCCTTAGATGGATAATGTTTCTATATGATGTAATTCTATGGAGATTTTTGTATTTTTTGATGCAATAAGGATGACTTTATATGCATATGATAATGATATTTATGATATCCTAACATGAGCATGGATGTAGGATGGTACTACTAATGCATTTATTTTTGTGTTTCATAGTACACCAAGATGATTGCAAGGGATGTGATAGGCCAACACTGGGTACAAATAATAAGAAATATTTAATGCTTTATAATGAATTTTAGTTTGGTCTATACGTATCAATTTGGGGGCGTAAACTCACGAGAGGTGTCGTGGCTATATGCCAATCGAAGGGGTGAAAGCCATGAGATGAGTGGTTATAAATGTAGCTATGGAAATAAACCTACAACAAATCAAAATAAAAATTGATTCCAGCGACAGGAACTGCCACTTCCTAGCGACAGGAACAACAACTCATAAGAATTACAAAATCTAAATGAATTACAAAAATAACATCCAATAAATAACAAAAACATATTACTACAAACAACTATGAAGGCTAAAAATCACCAAACGTCCCAAGAAGTGGCCCCCCTCCTTAGTTCGTCGGGTGGTGAAATACAGGAAGCTTCTCTACACGGGACGATCATGCAACACTGATTTTATTTATTAGAAAATAACATTATCGATACAAAAGCCTATACAAAAATCTACTCACAAGAACTCACTTGAGTTGATATTACATATCATATTTATAGCTCAAGTCTATAACAACATAATAAAATAGAATACGCTTCTTTTGGCATACAACCAATAATGGCCCACATAAATCCTTGTTTGCAAGCCATAGATTTAAAACGTTCTTGTTACAACAATAGCTAAAAAATAGGAAACAAGTAGATTTCAGTTTCCCAGCTAATAAGTGAATAACGAGTTCCCCTTATTTGGACCTAGTATTTATAACATGGCAGTAATAAAATGATTGGTAGAGAGGACCATGTGTTGAAGAGGCATACACAACTAGAAGAATTGTCTTCTAATAATGTTGAATATTGAGGTGAATATCAACATTTAAAATATCCAATCAAATGAACATTGTTGTATGCAATCATGTAAAACAGATTTGATGTCCTTGGTACAGGTGGCTATGGCATTGAGCCAGTGTGGCAAGAAGGTTCCTACATAGAAAGTGACAGGAAGTTCCTTCATAAAATGTGACAAGAAATCAACATGTTGCTAGCTATGTTGTCTAAGGCTAGAAATCACAATGCTCATTAGTAAACTTAGCCAATAATTATTTTCCATATTTTAATATGAAAACTATATTAAATGACATATATATTAAAACATAACTAGCTTAAAATGGAAAAATGGTAAGATATTGAATGGAAATGGAATGTGGGGATGAGTATGAAGGTGCATAAAAAGACATAAAATATGGCATAAAATGGGACACAAATAGCTCTCATCAGGATGGACAGAAGGATTGTTAGTGCGAAAAAGAAAGAGCAAGTGGAGGACATAATGGATGAATGAAGCAGATGAATTGATACTTGCTATCAAGAGATCTTGCTAAATAGATGATCAAACTCTTATTTGATTGCATAATTATCATCATAGAACTTATTATGGAAATGGATGATGAACACCAAGGTGTGACATGTTATCCCTTGCAAAAAATAGACACATGACAAATAAGGAATGCCATGATGCAGACTAGGAGCTGTAGAACCTTGTTGGAACATGTGAGGAAGTAACCACAAAGCATGCTAATCCTGAAACAAGAAAGCATTCATTTTAGCTTTACCTTGCATAGGATGTTTTGACTATGCCAAATGAAAATTCAAACACATACAAAGAACCAAGTTGCTCCAGTCATATTTCCAAGAAAAATCGTAAACAAAAATAAAAGAGAAAACAAGTCATGATCCATCATTGCTCCTCTAAATCCTTCTTGGGACATCCTTGAGGGGCATAGTAACATGACCAAAGATAAATCGATAAAAAGATAAAACAAATTAGACCAATAGAGTCAATAAATATTTAGGTCATTTTCCAATGAGTGTATGACCAAATTTTTGAGAGTGATAGTGTCTGGTTTCAAGAATGGTACACTTCGTATAAGACCAATGATAGATTGAATTTGGTTTTGAGAGTGTGACAACCTGTATAAGATAATTTGATAGGATCAGTTGACCAAGTCTGGTTTTAGGAATGAAGCATGTTGTATAAGACTAATGATAGATTGGATATAGTTTCGACAATGCAACATCCTATATAAGGCATTTTGATTGTTTGACCATTTGATTGTCGGCTAATTGATCTATGACAGTTGAAGACTCGCGAAACAGTTTTCTTGTTGTTTCATGATCTTGACAAGATCAGTTATGTTTGATTATTGTTTGCGTCTGCTCAAAATGTCAACCTTAATAAGGGACTATTTTATTATGAAACATGGGTAATGAGAAGTGAAGACCATGTTTTAACAAACCCTAAGGGACTGACCTAATGCCTCGAGGGCTCATCGATGATGGCCTTGCCTACGCCATACACATAAACATCAGCTTTCAATTAGACTTTGACCATGTATAATTTATTATGAAAAGTGGATCATGATTGACTCAACTTGACAAACCCTAAAGGACTAACCTAGTGCCGTGAGGGCTCATCGATGATGGCCTTGCCTACGCCAAGTCGTAGAGGCAATGTAGTTCAACTGCTTGGATTAACACTGACTCTATTTTTAGAGTTTTATGATACTATTTGTTATTTTTTGACTTTTGATGTTTTCTGATTTTTTTGGATTTTAACATCTTATGATTTTTTTGATTTTTGACATTTTCTATTTTTTTTGGGTTTTTGACATTTTATGATTTTTTTGGGTTTTTGACATTTTCTAATTTTTATGGTTTTTGACATTTTGAATGCTGCTACCATGTCTAGGATCCCATATGAAACTTAAGTCTAGGAATTTCCCCCAATCAGGTATAGGACCAACTTATTATGGGTGAGGGGAGAGGCAAAAGTGTCATGAATGAATATGAAAGGCGAAGAACACTAAATGTCAACAAGTCTCAAGCCACGAGAAGGATAACTAAGGTTTATTATGGGTAGAATGATATGTGTGAAGAATGTGTGAAGATGGAAAAACTAGATAGAATGATGGTAGATGATGGATCAAAGATCAAGTACACATGGTGCCTGTTTTATAGGTTTTCACCATGGTATTTGCCCAAAGCGCCATCGAGGTGGTTTTCACTATTGGATGGATTATTTCTCTTTACTATTTTCTTTATTTTATTTTCTTTTCTTTTTTTCTATTTTTTGGTGTCACCAAGATGCCTGTTTGCTAGGTTTTCATCAAGGCGACAATTTATTTATTTTTACTTTTTTTGACTTTTGATGGGATTCTCTGAGTGCTAGGTATAGTACTTGCGAAGGTGCATATTGTTGATGGGTTTTGATAGTGGCTCACCTTCAAGAGTAGAAACCTAATAGGTACCAGATCCATATGATGTTGTTACGATGTAAGGAACCAACCAATTAGGCTCAAACTTCCTTGGTTTCTTTCTTTCTATTTGATTCTTCAAGTTTTATTTCAAGACTAGGTCAACAATGTCAAAATGCCTAACTTGGAGTTTCTTATTGTAATTGCGACGAAGATGGTTCTGATACACCCCATTATGCATTTACCTATTTACTATTACTATGATTGGTTAAAATACTAAATAAATGAATGTGCTTTTATTTCTCATTAAAAAACATGTGTTTTCACTCTGTTTATATGTATTATTTTGAAAATGATGAATGAAAGTTAATTTAATTTGATGTTACATGTTAAAATGAATAAGTATAATGAATGATGATTTAATTTGATATTCTGATTATGAAATGAATATATGCAAATGATTGTTTTGATGAACAACTAACTACTATTACAATGTTCTAAGTTGAATGCAGAGACAAGGATCAAGCCATCATAAGGGAGGGGAAGTATCACTTAGAAGAAGTGATTGGTTGGGTAACCCTTAACGAAGCCTAATTGAACTTTTTCACACACACACATATATATTGGTCCAATTGAGTCATAGTTTGGGAAATTGGTAAGTCACCCCTTAGTGTTGTTTGTGTTTGATTATGATTCTGCTATGAATGTTCTTGTTTGTGATAATTTTTGAGTCTCCCATGTATGTGTGAAATCTTTCTTATGTGTTCTTTATTCAATAGATGAGATATTTATACATGGAACATATATATATATATATATATATATGTATACATGTACATGTCGATGATAAACCCATACACATGAGTTAATATGTACATGAGTATACGTAGGTAGGCGTACCTATGCACACTCATGGACGAATTTCTCATGGGCATGAGGGTATCAAATGGATAATGAGACATGTATATATATCTATATACACCGCATGCATATATATCCATCGATAAGTTTGTAAATATATGTTATTGATTGTATAAGCTCAAATGTATATATACGTATATATGTATATATACGTATATATGTATATATGTATATATGTATATATACGTATATATGTATATAGGTATATACATATGGCTTTAACTATAAAATGTTAACATGGATATATGCATTCAAAATACCGAATGATGTATATTTATTATTGTATGAGTTGATTGATGTGGATATATATATATATATATATATTATTAATAAAGAGTTATGTTTGTATGAAGTGCTATTTGTAAATAAAGTGTTGTTTATAAAATAACAAAGTGCATACTATATTTTATATAGTGCGCAATGTATATGATTATTGATGCAACAATAATGCATGCTCTAAGGCAACACTATAGTCATATAAAATGAAACGACAAGCTTGCAAATACAACACAATAAATATTAGACTCGGTCAAAAGTTTATAAGATATTTGAAGTGCATTTAAACGCTGACTTGGTCAATAAATAAAAAACACCAAAAGCATGAAAGAAGGTTTTAGGTGGAGCCAAATTATGAAAACTGCATTGCAATAGAAGTCTAAATAGTAAGCTTTGTCCAACGATGGAAGACAAAGTAAAATAGAGAACAAGTCAAGTAGACGTTGACATGTTATGAGTCAACTTGTTTGATAATTCACCTTGCATAAATCTAGAACACATTCTTGATGTCTCTATTTTAAGAAACCCGCTGCTCTGTTTTGATGATTATTAATTTTAAATGTTGCCACACATTGAGATTATTTTTCGAGTTGATCTTAACAGCTGAGAAGTGTCATTTAACAAAGCTTGATTATAGGAATCTAATTCTCATATTTTTGTATAAATAGGGGAGAGGATTACCTCATTTGAACACATTATTCACTTGCATTCTGCTACTTTTTATTTGAGTTATTCTTCTTTGTGTTGAGAGTTTGTTTGTGAGAAGAGTTAAGAGAGTTATTGTGAGAGTTTTTGTAAGTGGATTTGGAGATTTACTGAAGAGTCTTGGAGTGGATTGAGCTTGAAAGTTAGTTTATTACATTTGGGATTAGTGTTTAACATGTATTCTATTCTACTCTTTTATGTATTATTGGTTTGGAAAGTTTGAGTGATCTTGTTGTCTTGTGTGGTAAAACGCATTGATTTTCTAGATTAAGGAAATATTAGATTTGCTTCTATAGGATTAAAAGAATCTTATTTAAATCTTATGAACCTTACTTGAGTGTTTGTACATACTCCATATTAAGGAGTGATTGTGTTCATTAGTATTATATACTAGGGGAAGAAGAAGCTTAGAGTAGCTTATGTTGTCTTCATTTCAAGTTATTTGT
Organism: Sequoia sempervirens; assembly: GCA_007258455.2. Classification (NCBI taxonomy): domain Eukaryota; kingdom Viridiplantae; phylum Streptophyta; class Pinopsida; order Cupressales; family Cupressaceae; genus Sequoia; species Sequoia sempervirens. The sequence goes on from VDFB02000003.1 coordinate 134,171,310, forward strand.
GTATTTTGAACTATAGAGAGTTCATTGATTACCTTGGAATTAGATTATCCAATGAAGGAAGTAGCTTATGTATTGTGTTTACTTATTAGGAATGTTATCATCATATAAAGGAAATAGGTTGTTCCTGGGGTTAAAGATTACCTTAAGAAGGAAATTGCCTATACACAGTTTATTATAAAGGAAATAGGTTGTTCTTGGGGTTAAAGATTACCTTAAGAAGGGAAGTGCCTATGCATATTATATGAATGGTCAATAACCAAATTGAGCTAGGTTAGTGGGTGAAGAGATGACTCTTTTATATGAAACTTTGGCCAAAGTAGTGTAAATAGCCACTTATACACTAGGGAAAACTTTAGTGGTGAATCTTTGCTAATTGGCGAATAATTGAAATCGAGACCTCCATAAATGGTGAATAGTACAAGCTAAAAAGGATGCTGAATCACCAGGTTTTTACAAAAAAATAATTTTGTCTCGATTAATTCTTCTATGCATTATTTTTTAAATGATGCGTCTTTGGAACTAATTTTCCAGTAGTTTATATTGTAATTACAAATATTAATTATATTTTCTAGTAATACTATATTCCTGCCATTAATTTTGGGGAAATATCGCCACTAATAATAAATTACCATTTCATGTTAGGGATATTTTAGCCTTGAATAGGGCTTTTATTTATTGCCATCGATTAGCTTTTTAATCGAATGGTTGCAGGTTGATTCTGTGACTTATATGCACGTGCAGGCCCAAAATTTGTAACAAGCCTTTTAAAAGGCATGTGCATATAGGTTGCGAAATCAACCTGCAACCATCTGATTAAAAAGCTAATCGATGGTAACAATTTCACTTTTCACATTCTTTTTTTAAAGTGAGAATTTAAAAAAATGCTTAATCCATGTGTGTTCCAATGCATTTTTGATAGTGAATTTATGCTTGGTGACAAGGGGCTTTTCCCCTCAACCTCTACTGTATCGCAATAAGAGAGCGTCGGGGCCACTGTCCCTGGACCCCACGAGGGGGTGTTGCCCTCTTGACCCCCATAAGGGGGCTCTGCCCCCTTGACCCTGCCAGTGGTTGTTGCCCCTGGGCCCCTACTTCAATATTACAAAAAACAAAAAAAAATATGGGGGAATTGTGCCAACCAACTATGCAAATTTTTAAAGGAGAGATTTGCCATTGTAATTAATCTTTTTAGTGATTATTCGCTAGGATTTTCCACTGTGATTATTATTTTTTCCAATTATTGGGTGAAGCCACAATAGTGGTTTACAATTTGATGGAGGAAGGAAAACTCATAGAAAATGAGCCCATGACAAATGTTTTGATTTTGGGGGTTTGAACGAACTTGTAGGTTCGAACGAACCAAAAAAAGTTTGGTCAAACCAGGGTTCGAGCAAACCAAATTAATGCATGCACAGACAAAAAAATTTGAAAGACCCCTTTTGGGAAGGGGGTTCGGCCGAACCTGGGTTCGAGCAAACCCTGGTTCGAGCGAACCCCCCTTTGCCCTCATTCTCCCCCTTAGGCACTTTGAAAACCTAAATTTTTACGCTTCGAAGCTCGAGTTGAGGATGAAAATGGAGGAGTATTGATAAACCCAACTGGAATCAAGTAGTCCCCAGAATGAGTTATCTAATGAATATACTTTTAATATGTTTTGGTTTTATTATGTATTTTTATTTTTAGTTTTATTAAACATAGGTTTTTCATCGAAAATGAAGGTCTCTATTTTGCACAAGTGGAAAAATAGCAGATTATCAATTTTTTTTTTTGAAAAATATGAGTGCACCAAATATTGAAGTCCTTGATCCAAAAATAAATAAAATTAAATTTTGATATATACAAGAAAAGTTACGTGTTATATGGTCGTGCTATGTCTGAATTGTAATTGGTTTGACTTCAAAACTTGATTAAATAAAGAATATTCAATAAAAAACTATCTAACCAAGTGGAAGCACTAGATATTAGAGTTACAAATCTAAATTCGAAAGAATTAGCATTTTATCCTTCATGGAAAAAAAGTTATGCATTATACGGTGTATGCCACTTTTTAAAAATGTTGTTTTCTGAAAAAAACTAGTTTTCGTGGGAGATAGAAAAATAAGTGCAATCTTATTCCAAAAATTTTGAAAAAAATATTTTTAGAATCTACAGACAAAATGTGATGAGACTCTAGTTTGCATCATCTTCAAATTCCTCACGGTTTAGCTGCTATAGGTGCTCGAATGTGAAGATGTAGTTAAAAATAATAATTTCAGTGTCCAGTTTGGCCAAAAATTGCAAACCACTATTGTGGGATCACCCTAATATTCATTAAGATTCGCCAGGATTTTACAAGTTTTTTTAATAATGTGCATAGATTCGCCAAGAAAGTTAGTAATTTTTTTTAAATAAAAGGAAAGATTCGCCAGGATTTTACACCTTCGCCGAGGGGGGGGGGTTCTTAAAGTTATCCCTGGTTTACACTATTAGTTCACTGTGATCTAGTATAACATTCTAGTTTGGTATTTTCATACTCGTAGTTGTAGCTACCATATGATTAGGTTCTAGTTTGTAGGACACAACGCTAAGCTCAGGAAGGCTATTTGTTATGGGGTTTTCTAACTAATCTCTTCGTCGAAGGGTAGGGCCATCTTTCCATATGTGGTAGATGTGCAGGGGACTGCATTTGAGTTCGTGGTTGGTGGAAAAGCACTTGAGTGATGTTTATCCTCATCAGTTGGTGGCCAAGATTTGAGGAGGATTTCCTGGACCATTTGTAACTGTTACCAAAATTTCACCTATAGGTTCAATCAGGTAGAACCTTCTAAACTTTCATACAAATGGTACATTTTTAACCTCCCTAAGTTACATTCGATTATATAAATGAAACACCTTTACAAGATTACAAGAACGCAAAATTATTACATTCATGCAAGTGAATGAAACATAGAAAGATTGTACAAATCTTTTCTGAAAAATTTAATCTTTATTGAATGTAATTAGATACATGTGTTTCACACAAGCTGTGAAAACTGACTTTTCTTATTCAATGTACATCAAGAATAAGTTATACATGAATAAGTAAATGTTTAAAGGAAAAAATATAGGGAGGATAACCAACCATTGCCTGAATGACTGGTTCTTGTTGGCTGGTCTAGTTTTTGTTATGTTGCCTTGCTCCTCATAGCTCCTTCTAGTCCTTAGTGTTATGGTTTCCTGCATAAGATGATAAGCAATGGGTTAGAACTATGTTCTAAGAAATGAAAGGTCATACTCCATACATGAACATTTACTTATCCATCCACAAGTTAGTCTTGATGTGCATTAAATAAGAAATGCATTAAATAGGAACATCCATATGCTGATTATATCAGAGAAAACTCTAAAACCATCGAGATATCACATCAAAGTATGCATATTTTTCTAACTCATTTGTTTCATGTGCAAAATAGGTGCAATGAACTATGTTCTAAGCAATGAAAGGTCATACTCCATACATGAACATTTACTTATCCATCCACAAGTTAGTCTCGATGTGCATTAAATAAGAAATGCATTAAATAGGAACATCCATATGCTGATTATATCAGAGAAAACTCTGAAACCATCGAGATATCACATCAAAGTATACATATTTTTCTAACTCATTTGTTTCATGTATAGAACAGGTGTAATTATTTATGTGATCAAATATGAGTGGGGATAAATGTGGCTCCCACAAGGGTTGAGCTCAGCTCATAATAGGGTATGCATACAGAAATATCATAAGTAAATGTAGCTGCGATTTATCATTTCTCATTAACAACTACAATAAGAGTACAATGTGTTTTAAATCATGAGCACAACTGTTACAAGCTCATAGTGCTATAGGAGATTGTTGAAAGAATAATAGGAGATGCTAAAGAGAGCACGAAGACATCTTTTCTTGTTGAACAGTGTCATGATTAAGATCATATTATAAAGGTTCATCTCATAGATAGCTTATTTTGTTCATAATGATCATATGCAATAGAGAACCATCATTTGCAATTTTACATTAACAATACCATGCTGATATGAACAGAGATGCAAATAGCAATATATAATTATGACATTCACCAACAGAAGGATTATCATGGTATACTATATAAGACAGATCTATTGAAAAGCAGTTTGATATCAAAGAAAGCAATCATCAATAGGATTCGACTGATCAATATAGTCGAAGTTGAAGGTGTATTTTACTGGAAACCATTTCTAGATCTAGCTAAGACCCCAAGAGCAATATGGAGCTAAAGGCCTTTTGTGAGTTATAGGGGCAATGAAGATCCTTGAATGAAAGCAGAGTATATTGTACATAATATCATGATGTAAGGAAAAGGCATTTTATATGATATTATTACAGTCATGAATGGGTTTTAGAGTTCTAGAACATTCAAAAGATGATAATTTCAGATTAATATCTAAATTCAAAGTGAGATCAAGAACAGTCAATACAGAAGGATGAAACAGTAACCTGTTTATGGACAATCATTATAAATCTTGTCACCAAAGCTTTAGTATTTTGATATTGTCTTTTACCAATGACAACGGTAAGCATGGATAGGTTGAGACTGAGGTATCTCTATAAGCTTTTTACTGTTTATAAATATTCACTGAAGCTCAAAGATCTGGGTATTGTCAAGCTTTTATTTGAGATTAAATTTCTGTTATTATTTAAAGGTGACCATATTGAGTGATGCATAAGAAGAGTTCATTGTATTCGCAACATGGTCAATACTAATACAATGACTCACTATTGCTAATGGAAATCAAATACAATTGCAATAAAGAGAGGAACACAAATGAACAATAAGCTCTTATATGTTCAAAAAAGTTTTCAAGGCAAAATAAGGAAAATATATTGGACTGAACAATTCCATCAAAATGAACAGACACAATCACATCATATGGTGATTTATGGAAGTATAAACACACAGGAAAGGATGAAGAACAATAATGAAACATAAGCCTTTGAGAACATAAAAGGTGGAGTATTTGCATTGTGATCATAATCACATATCAACTGTAAATAGTGTCATTAGTTACAGTTTTATGTAGCCATGAAAGGATAGGATATAAGAGAAACAAAGACACATCCAGAGTTTCAAAGAAAACTATCATGGAATTTTAACAAATCTTAGCAAAGGAGCCCTGATGATTCAGAATAAAAGGGAGTGTTTCATAAGATATTATAGTTGGTAATGCTCTGGTGGACATGTATGCAAAAATGCGAAAAGCGTAGACAAGGCATGTGAACTGTTTGACATAATGCTTAAAAGAGATGTAATCTCATGGAATGTCGTGATTGCCAGTCATAGAGATTTATTGAATGAGGGCTACACATTTTTCAATCACATGAATAACCCTTATTACATCACACCTATAGTTGACTATAATGTGTGCATGGTTGACTTTCTTACCCATGCTGTGAAATGGCATTGAATTTTTTGCAGACAATTTTTCAATTCACAAGACAACATTTTCTTCTTCAAAGGAATATCATCAAGAAAATGCAAAAACCTCAATGAAATAGGTTGAGACCGTGGCTATAATAATAGTATATAGCCTGTGGCCATAAGGAAAATGTAGAGTTTTGCATGAAAATGACTAAGGAAAATAGAAAGAAAGTTTAGAAAAAGATTTTATTCATCTTTATACGAAGAATGGCTCGATTTCTAGCATTTTTATCTACAGGATATGACAGAAGATTCAAAATGCCTCTGGGAATGCTTACCCAGCTGTTGAAGCCATTTTTTGTTGAAGAATCTACCAGAAAATTCACTAGAACCTCCATGAATGAAGTCTATAACAGAGATCTACAGAAAATGATGGCGATGCTACAAGTTTGTTGAAGTGTAAGGTAAAGAATGAAAAGTAAAATGAATAGTTTATTCCATTTTACTTTAGGGTTTCCCAACCCTAATATGCCGACAACTAAAGGCTTTTTTCCTTTTTCTTTATTTTGCAAGTATTAACTATACCTCTTCATCTATGTTGTCAACCTAGGGCCCCTTTTGTGAGTCTTTTACCTTGTACATTTTTGCATCAATAATTCAAATGCAAGTTACTTTGTCAAATGTAATTTTTATGCAAAGTTAGTATGTACATTGAGGAACTTAGTGTCTTTATGCTTAATGAGAGCAAAAAGGATAATTAAGTCAGTTTGTTGACTAAGAGAGGACAAATTGGAGCATGTGCTCATATGACTAAGTAATGGTGAAAAGGGGGAGTTGTAATTGAACTTTATGCTTTTGCTAGCATATAGGGAGTTAAGAATTAGTTTGCAAACATTAGGAGGGTATTTAGGGAGGTTTTATTGCCTTTGTGAGCTTTTTGAGGGTGGTTTTATGTGTCATCTTGATAGACTTGGTCAAATGTGACTTTTTCACCCATTTGGAGCCTCTTTAAAGAAGAATTAGTTGCTACTTTTTAGGCTTTTGAAAGCATATGAGTTCAAGAGCTTCTAGATCCTATTTTAGTGGATCTTACTTGGAGATGGTGTAGATATTATCATTTGTAACTCATTATTGAGTAGTTCTTACTGGAGACTTTTCGGTCATGTGACTTTTGGAGCCCTTTGCAGAAGATCAATTATGTTTTGTAGCTCATGACAGGCATGTATATCAGTGTTTCACCTTTGAAATTAATGAATATAAGCACTTTACCTTTTCAATCTCTCTGTTAAATGTGTGCATTTATATAATTGATGAAACTGCTTGATTCCTTGTAGTATTGTCTTATCCTAGCACCATTCTATAGAGCAATATGTATTTTTGCAGGTTGTGAGATGCATTTAAAATGCAATATTCTCAAGTTGTGAAGTCTTTCTTCCTTCTAGGAGTGTAGCCATATGAACCTTTTCATGAAATGTTCATGCATAAAACTTATATGATTGAGTTGTGTATGACAAAGCTTTTGTCATTGATTGAAACTGTGTGTGTGAACTATGTTATATGTCTTCTTAGTAAATTTGGTGTATCACCATAGAGTTAGGTTTCGTTTCAAGCATTCCTTCTCCCTTTTCCTTTCAAAATCATTAGCATAGGTGATATTATCAACATAGGAAGCCGACCTTCTCTGGAGGTTTGGTCTTATCCAAGTATTCATACTTTTGAGATCATTCCCATGTTACACTGGATTGTTGAATTCCACATTCAACAGGGTGCAAAATCCTAGTGCTAATAGTAACTATTGCTAATGAAGCTCAAAGGAGCTATGCATGTTTTCTTATATCCATTTCTATGGAAGTTGTAATGAAAGAAATGTTATCTTGAGATTTTATATATGACATTATTTTGGAAGGATTGTAATATTCAATTATAATGCAAATGGAAAGTTTGGAATATATGTTATTTCATATGTGCATGTAGTCTTTGAATTACAAGAAAAATTTTATTGCTATGAGTTTTTGAAGATAAATTATTTACTTAAGGTTAAAATATAGTGAATTGACTTTCATTTAAAAATTTGCATGTTGCACATTCTGATATGCTTACAGATGGACCGATGTGTTTTGTTGCTTTTCATCCAATAAATCTAGCTTATGCAAATGAGATATATGATATTCTTTGTCATCAATAAACTGTTGCATATATACTCTTCAAGATGATAACTCAACCTTAATGGGAAGAATAGCTTTAGATCCAAAAATGAGGGAATGTGGAGTGGCTCCTATGGGAGTACGAATGCTAGTACGATAGGCCCATAATGTGCATTTGAGTTGGATGTGCTAGTCATGATTAGCATCATCGACAATATTCTTTAGGATTTTAAGGATAGTTTTGTTAGATGCCCCAACTTGACCATTTCCATGATGGTAGTATGGAGTGGTGAAATGATGTTGGATGTAGAATATTTCACACAGTTCATCGACATCCTAATTTTTGAAGGGACAACCATTATCCATGACAATGGACTGGGGAACATCGTCTCGACATATGATGTAATTGAGTATGAACTTAGATATTTGTTTACTAGTGGTGTAGGTCATTGGAATAGATTCAATCCATTTAGTAAATTATTTAGTTGTAACAAGGATAAACTTATGACCATTGGCAGAGGTAGGATGGATCTTTCCCACAAGGTCGAGTCCCCATTGAGATAATGACCATGGTGATGTAACTAGATGAAGTTCATGAGTGGGTGTGAGCACAAGATCTCCATGTGTCTAACATTGGAAACATTTCTTGACAAAGTGATAGGAATTACGTTCCATATAGGGCTAATAGTATCAGGTTCACATAAGCTTCTCGTCTAAGGTATGACTAGCAGAGTGAGCTCTACATATACCACTATGTACTTCTTCTAAAGTTGTTTGTGGTTCATTTGAATCGAGACATCTCAGGAGGGAGCTATCTAGAATATGGCGATAAAGGGTATCACCGATGATGAAATATTTGGATGCTTGTTGAATAAAGGTCTTACATTGGTTAGAGGACAAGTCAGGAGGGATAATTTGGTCATGCAAATAGTCATAGAATTATTTGTACCAAGGCGAATCATTACCAACAAGTTCACACACGAGCTCAAATTTGGGGACATCAAGTGCGGGGATCAATAGTTGTGCCACCAAGAACTCATACTATGACACATTATTAGGTATATCCAAAAGAGATCCAATAGTTTCCATTGCATCTAATGCCTTATTCTAGACTCTTTGGATATGCTCGAAGGTGATGATATTAAAGTATAGCTTAAAACTATCAACCATGCACTTGTAAGGTGTGAGATTTTTATCCTTTGTATCATAGTCATCATTAACCTAATGAATGATCAATATGGAGTCCCCATAGACTTGAAGATTCTTGATTTTCCATTTGATGTCCATCTATAGTCCTATTAGCAATGCTTCATACTCAACCATATTATTTGTGCTTGGTTTTCAATCCCCTTGAGGTGTAACAAAGAGGATACTGGATCTTGAACCATGGTTTGTATAGGACTCATCAAAGTACAATTTTCATGTCATAGAGGTCTGTATTTTTAAGATAGATTCTTCAAGAAAATACAACACTAGAGGATGGTCCACTGTTGTTGGTGCATTTGCAAGTTGATCAACTATCACTTGTCCTTTAATTACCTTACGATCAACATACTCTATATCATATTCACTCTAGAACCTATGTGCTCACCATACTTTCCATCCAAAATTGAATGAGAATAATGTTTATAACTTCTTATGCTAGGATGGTGCATCTTAGGTTAATTTCAAGAAAGTCAGTAATCGGGAATGAGCACTACCTGAGGGAAAGGAAGGAAAAAGAGGTTATTATTCTTATGATACAGGGAACCAACTATAAAAATGTTGTCTGGTTAAGTGATAGAGGCAATTAGTCATGCTCTTTTTGGAATTAGTCAAGTAAAGACAAGGATGACCTGGAGGAAGCCAACTTCAACTATTTACCTCTAGTCTCACTAGCAAAGTCTGACTCCTTGTCACTTTCTGGGGATATGCCCTCAAAATGTAGCATCAAAATGCATTAATATTTAGGGATCCTCAAGTTCTTCCTTTATCAGAAGTGCTTGTAATTTCCTCAAGCAATGAATCTAAGGAATATGTTCCCCATAACTATGTGTCAGAAGATAAATCCAAAGGTTACTACCCCTTTTGGGATAGAGAAAAGAAAATGAGAGATGAACAAAAAATTATGAGGGGTATACCCCATTAAATTATGTGTCTGAGAGTGAATCTGAGGGATACTCTCCTCTCAACTATTTGAATAGTCATTCCATGTAGATGAAAAAAATATTGAGATCCTTATGAATAAATAAAAGTTATATGTTTATCAATGTTTGTGCTTAAAACTTATGTGAAATTTCTTTTATGTGTGAATGAATGCTCATTTGAATGCTTTCCATAAGTTGTGTAAACATAATAGAATCTAATAAAGATGAACCTTCAGGTGTTACACTTTTTCTTGAAAAGGATGGTGAGAACAAGGAATAATCTTGGAGGGAGCCAAGAAGTCAGACAAGGTCTAGAGGGTACTGAAGCCAAATTAGACCAAATTTTGGCTATCATTCATGAAACCAATGCAAGGTTAGGGAATCTTAAGCAATAAGTAAGGAAAAAATATAAAGTAGAACAAGAGGTTTCGATTAATGATGAAGTCCCTAACAATGAAGATGAGGGAGAGAATTCTCACAATCATATTTAGACCTATGAACATGATAATGATAATTCACACTCTCAATCTTAAGGAACTAGTAGGAAGCATTTGGAAACTAAACTTTATAGGGACATGAGGAAAACAACCCCACCTAAATTCGAAGGGATTACTAGTGGGGAAGAAGCTAAGGCTTGGTTGATACAAATGGAAAAATACTTTGACATAAGGAACTACTTTGAGGTTACCAAGGCTACTTGGGGAGCGTATCAGTTAGCAAGAGAAGCCTCTAACTGGTGGATGAACAAGAAAATGGAACTTGAACTTAGTTCTTTGAATCTAACTTGGGAAGAGTTCATGGAGATGTTTCATAAAAAGTGGCTACCCCAACTCTTTTTTGACGAAAATTTTACTAATTTTCAAAATCATAAGCAAGGGGACATGTTAGTCAACGAGTACTGGGAGAAGTTTACTCATCTATTAAGGTACATACCAATGTACCAAAAAGATTAGCATTTTTCTTATTAGGAAATTCATTATGGGATTGAATGGGTAGATAGGTGGCAAGGTGGATGTGCATGGTTCAACTACTATGGACCTAGTCTATGAGAAGGCTATTAAGTAGGAGTAGAAGCTCAAAGCCATCTCAATCTACTGAGAGAAGAGAAATCATAATAAGTTTGGAGGAAACCAAAGAAACTAGACTCAAAAGAAGTTTAATGGAGCACAAGGTTTTCAGAGGAAAGGAAATCAGAGATCTCACAATAACTGGAACGAACCAAGGAAGGATCACAAAAGATAATTTTAATAACAATAATTTCAACAATGCTAGTAGTTCTAAAAGGCTCGCAATGAAGAAGGGACCTGCGATGGGATGCTATGCATGTGGTGGAAATAATTATGGCAAAAATTTCCCCAACAAAACTTCAGGACCTCAATCTCAAGGAAAATCTCCTCCACCCCAATGAGTTGCATTCCAGTAGAGGATCCATGCTATTGTGGACAATCGAAAAGCAGAGTATCAAATTACTCCAGTGGAAACTCCAATTATTTTATTTGGTAATACCCGTTTCCATACTTATTGATACTAGAGAAATTGAAAACTTTGTTTCACCTAGAGCAGTTAATCAAATAACCAGAAAAGTTGGATTTATGGCAAAGTTATTGGTTGTAGAATATGAAAACCAGACAAGAGCAATAGTGGAGCAATGCTTGTTCGAAGCTAAGGTTACATTTCCTTATTTCTCAACAAAGGTAAACTTATATGTAGCACCCTTAGGATCCTATGATGTCATCCGAGGAATGAAATGGCTTTTGCAACATAGAGCCAAAGGAGATTGTCATGCTAGAACTATAGAGTGCTTAGACGATCTAGGTAACTAGGTGACATTGCAAGGATGCAAACTATTTGTAGTTAAGATGGAAAAAATTGAGGAATATGAGGAATCCATTTCTCTGTAGTGTAAATGCATAGGGCGAAGAAGAAAGAATGCAAACTATTTATAGTTGCAATGTTACCCTTGCAACTACAAATAGTTTGCATCCTTGCAATGTCAAGTTGTGTCAAATCCCTGCAGTGCAACTGCATAGGGAAAAGAAGAAATGATGCAAAATATTTGTAGTTTGCTAGGAATTAGTGTTCACATGGGTTAGAATGTGTGAGGCAAAGTGAAAAATCACGTATTTTTTATGAGTGTTGGGAATATTATTCCTGTATTTGTTAGTATTGTTTGTGTGTTTATATTGAGTTGTTAAAACAACTCAATATATTTAGGTAATTTATTTTAGGATTTTCCTATAATTTAGGAGTTTCCTGTAATGTATTTGAGTGTAGAAGCAGATGAAGCACGTAATATTTTTGTGTTGTATTATTTGCAGCTTCATTTATCTCTTTCCATATTTCTAATATGGTATCAGAGCCATTCTGGTACGATTGGAAACACAATTAATATGTATGTGAGTTGCATTCAAATTGGAGCTAGAGGTATATTATGTGAGAGATCATAGGTCTGGTGATCGTGTACCTATGACAAAAATTTCATTGTAGCTTTGACATGAAGATTTGTAAATTTCAGGAAATCAAGTTAAAAGATCTATAGATTTTCATTGACTGGCTCATTTCGACATAGTTCTACAGTCCTCTGACCTATATTTAGATTGTTTTGACTGATATTTGGTAGATATGGTTAACTTCATGTGGTGTGTTGGTTCATGGCATAGATTTGTGAGGTGACCTATGAGTTCATCTGTGACTTGGTGACCACTTTTTTGTTATATTGTGTGTTAAGTTGGCCACATTTTTGGCATCCTACTTCAAAAAGTTTCATTTATGAGTTTACTTCATACTATTTATCTCTTATGAGGCACTTTTTTGCCGTTGGAGCTAATGACTTTGCTTGTTTGAAAACATGCAGTGACCTCTTTATATCAACAATTAAATTTTAATTGCAGGGTAGTTTCTCTATTTGCACCATTTTTTGGGAGACTATTTTTTTATTCCTGAGGGTGTGATAAATTGTTTGGGAGGAACAATTTGTTGGTGGTTTGAGCCAAGTTTTCATCTTTACAAGTAGATATTTGGGGGCACGTTTTCACCTGTGGACATTGCAAATTTTTACTGCACTTAATCTGAGCATGATTTGAAGATCTCCATTCAATTTTGGTAGCGGGCATTCACTTTGGGCATGAATTTCATTCAATTCAATTGCGATTTAGCCATTGTAGGCTGTGGCTTTGGAAAAAAAAAATGTCTTCAATTTGCTATGGTAGGTGACAACCATCAATTCAAATAATTATTAGGCATAGATAATATCGCTTGGGAGGTGAAGTTTTGTGCTTAACAACTTTCTCAAGTCGGTCACTTGAGTGCTTTGACACCTAGAGAGGGTATGGTGTGTTGGATCTCATGGTCACTATTGATGTGTTTAATGCACGTCGAGCCTATAAGGATGAAGCCACATGGGATCTAATTCTTCTCCATCTTCAAGGCATATGTGTAAATTTTTGTTTTAGTTGATTTAGTTTCTAATCATACTTAGTAATTATATTATAAATCAAATTTAAGTCGATTGAGTCATTTAGTTTAGTTTCTAAAGTCTATGTCTATAGATTGGAAGTTAAATTGCTATTAAAATTTCTTTCTAGTTTAATGTCTCATTAGTTCTTATAGAGATATTTTGTCTCGTAGTTTAAAAATCAAATAAACTATCGTATAGGATCCATTTTTTAAGTCATTAATTAGTGTCTAGCAAAATAAAAAATTGTGAAAATTTATGAAAAATAAAATTGCCTCAATTATAATAGGACACATTATCGCTTGTACGCGACATCCATTTTGAGGGGGGGGGGCATTCTAAACTTGAGTCTCAAAGTGAAATTTAATAAGTAGAAAATCAACTGGAGGATGGAGGCATTGGAGGCTGGAGGATGGAGGTAGCGAAGGTTGGAGGATACTTAGTGACCTCTCATCAGTCACTAGCGACAGGGTTGTGAATTGTATTAGTGACAAATCAACTTGTGCCAAAACAACTAAAGCCAAAATCGGTTTCCAGGTGGCAGTGGCAACTATCTCAAATCATTTGTGATCAAAGTGGAAATGTTCTATAATGGTGGTTGCATACACGACCATGAGGGATTTGTGTTCTCAAACTTTGAATTTGTGGTTGGATGTATATGTCCCCAATCACAACTCTTGGTTGTGTGTGAATGGATGTGTTTGTCCCCATTCACAAGATGATGTAAGTGATTGAAAGTGTTTGTCCCCAGTCACATAAGTTGGTGATTATGATTGGATGTGTGTGTCCCCAATCATAATTGTTGTGAGTAGATGTGTGTGTCCATGTTCATAACCTTGATGTTGGATATATGTGTTTGTCCCTATTCAAACTTGATGTAAGACCTTGGATAGGTGTGTTAGTCCCTATCCTTGGTTCCATGGGTAGATGTGTTTGTCCCTATCCTTGGATGAAAGTACACTAAGCGTAGTGAGGCCAGTTCCACTATTGCTTGACATGTGAGTAGATGTGTATGTCCCTACTCTTATCTTATATGTTTTGGTGAGCTACTGTGTGTGGTCATCAAGCATTGTGATGTACTTTCACCCCATATTCACACTAAGGGGGTGTTGGAAAAACAAGGACAGACAACTGAAAGGGGGGGTGAATCAGTTGTCACATAATATTTAAAATTTTTAAACTTAACTTAATCTCAGATCTGATGAATGAACATTAAACCATGAACAAAGAACACATTAGAAGCAAAGAGAACACCAAGATTTTTTTTACATGGAAACCCTGTTAGGGGAAAAACCATGGTGGATGTTAGTCCACAATATTATACCCTATTAAAAGTATAAGAAATAATGGGAACGCACATGCATTTAGGCACACTGCCTAGAGCTCACTGCTCAAATACAAGAGGTATCATTTCCCAACAAGACACAACAATATGGATTAGATCCACAGGTATGAACTGTGAAAATAGCTTCTACACAAGCTTGATTGCAGTTCCAGTTAAGCACATAAAACCTTCTTCTCACTCTACTCTGCAATCAAATAATTAGAACACTATTCACTCATTTGCAATTTCTCTAGCATACATTCTCTCTTATGCACACACTAACTTCACTCAAAAATTCACTCTTATATATCTGCAACATGGAATTACAACAACTTTGTCAGCCAAAAAATATAAAACATATTTTCAATGTCAGTCCAAATTTACAAATAAATTTTCAATGTGGATCAAACATTATCAGCTAATATCATGATGCAACCCAAAATAATATCCTCACGTGTGCCAAACATTCAAATTTAAATCTTCAAGGATCTGCAACACGTTACAACCATCATGTCGGCCAATAACATGAAAACCCAAACATATTGATAAAAATCTTCAACCATGAGCACACCGATCAATGCAGATGTACAAAAAGAATAGAGAATGATCTAGAAGCATCCACAAACAACAAGAACTAATAGAGAAATATCTGCAACAACATAAATTACCAGAAACACATAAACTTCAATCAGGAACACTGACATAACCCACATAAATACTATTAGAACACAACTGTTCATAGCATAATCAAATCTTCACACAGAGCTCTGAAACTTCTGGCAGATGAACTAGATACTCTAAAAAATAAACCCTTTATTCCACAACAACTGACATTCAATGTACAAAACAAGACACCTTCATGACATTCATTGTTCCACTAGCAACCTGCAACTCTTCCTTTAACAATTTTCTTAGTATCCTCGACATATGCAACCTTCAATACAATAATGCTAATAGTTTTGACATTAATGACAACCACATATCAACAACAAAACCACAACATCCAACAATCTCCCCCTTTGGCATTGATGGCAACACATGATGTGAAAAACACCATCAACCCAACTCTCAATCAACACTTACTCCCCCTTAGATTCTGACTCTTCTTCCTTGACCTCTTCTACATGATCTTCTCCCCACAAGACTCTTCACTCCAGATAAGCAACATTTTTTCACATGAATCTTCTCCCCCTTTGACATCAATGACAAATATAATAATTATCTTCCCACATACAAGCTCTGAACCACATATATGCACATCTAACTACTCCCCCTGAGTAGCAGCCATGGAAACATCAATCCAGATTAGGAAATATCTATGAAGCACACAGATTGATGCAAGAAAATGCATCTTTAGTTCATATTAGGAGAGGTAATCACCCCTAGCATCCCTCTGAGATACTCAAAAGTATCCTTCGGGAGCGACTTGGTGAAAATGTCTGTAATATGTTCTTTGGTAGGCACATACTCCAATCTGACTTCTTTCTCACTTACTTTTTCCCTCATGAAGTGAAACTTGATTGATATATGCTTGGTCTTAGAGTGTAGCACCAGATTCTTTGATATGTTCATTTCACTTGAGTTGTCACAGTATATGGCAATAGGTTCATCATATACTACTCTAATATCTTTCAACATTTGTTTCATCCACATCAATTTGGTACAGTTATTTGCAGCAGCAATATACTCTACCTCAGTAGTAGATAGAGAAATGGAATTCTACTTTTTTCTCAACCAAGAGACCAACTTCTTCCCTAGGAAGAAGGCACCACCACTAGTACTCTTCCTGTCAACTACATCTCCTGCCCAATTCGCATCAATATATGCATTCAAAGTAAGATCATCATCCTTAGGATACTAAAGCCCAAAATCAACTGTTCCTTTCAGATACTTGAAGATTCTCTTTACAACAGTCACAGGAGATTCTCTTTACAACAGTCACATGAGATTCTTTTGGATTAGTTTGAAATCTAGCAACCATACATACAACATTCATAATGTCTGGTTTGGTTTGAGTTAAGTAGAGCAATCCACCAATCATTGACCTGTATCTTGTTTGATTTTCCTTAGGAGAATCATCATTCTATGTTAACTTGCATCCAGTTACCATGGGAGTACCAATAGGTTTTGAGTCATCCGTGCCAGACTTCTTCAGCATCTCTTTCACATATTTGGACTGAGATATGAAGATCCCCTTATCTAACTGAGTCACTTGCAATCCCAAAAATAACTTCATCTCTTCAATCATGCTCATTTCAAATTCACTCTTCATTTGATCAACAAACTTCATACATAGATTATCATCTCCTCCAAAAATAATGTCATCAACAAAGACCTCAATAATTAACTCTTTGTCATGATCCAATTTGAAATACAAGTTGTCAATAGTACCTTTATTGAATCCAAGATTTAGTAAGTGTTTGTCTAGTCTAGCATACCAGGCTCTAGGGGCTTGCTTGAGTCCATATAGAGCTTTCTTCAATCGACAAACCATGTCTTCCTTATCAGTTAGTTAAAATCCATCTGGCTGTTCAACATATACTTCTTCTAGCTCACCATTCAAAAAAGCTGACTTCACATCCATTTGATAGAATTTATAATTCTTATATGCAACATAAGCAAGAAATAACCTTACAACTTCAATTCTAGCAACAGGGGCAAAGGTTTCTTCAAAATTAGTACCTTCCATTTGTGAATACCCTTTACATACCAGTCTTGCTTTATTCCGAACTACTTCACCTTGTTCATTTAGCTTATTCTGAAAGACCCATTTAGTACCAATCACATTTTTATCTTTAGGTCTAGGAACAAGTATCCATGTATCATTCTTTTCAATTTGCATCGGTTCTTCCTTCATAGCTTACATCTAGTGTTCATGATTGTAAGCTTCATTTACATCTTGAGGTTCAATCTTGGAAATTAGGCAATACTCTTTTGCAATCTTCCTTCTTGTTTGCACACCTTTATTCTTGTCTCCTATAATTTTATTTTCAGAATGATTTAGCTTTACATACCTCAGAGTTTTAGGATTCTCTCAAACTTTTGGTTCTTTTGTTCTTTCTTCTGCACTTGCACTTGTCTCTCCTTCCTGACTACCTTGATTTACCAGAACAAATTGAAGTTGTCTTATTGGAACATATGGTACAATTTGAGGTTGATTCTATGTCTGAGCATTCTTCCCTTTGTTTGTGTTATCTTCCTAGTCATCTGAATCATATCCACAATATCTGGATGATTTAGCAGAGTCCTCATCAACTCTCACATTTGTACTCTCAACCATTTTTCTTAGTCTTCTATTATAGCACTGATAGGCCTTGCTTTTAGTAGAGTAACCTAGAAATATTCCTTCATCGCTTCTTGCATCAAACTTGCCTATGTCATCATCTCTCTTGATGTAACACTTTCTTCCAAAGATCTTGAAATATTTAATAGTAGGCTTATAACCAAACCATAGTTCAAAAGGAGTCTTACCAGAATTACCATTTACATTTACCCGATTCAAAGTGTACACAATAGTGCTTACAACTTCACTCCAGTAGATGTGAGGCACATTTCCTACAATCATCATTGTTCTAGCAACATCCAGAATTGTTTTGTTCTTCCTCTTTGCAACTCCATTATGTTGAGGGGTTCGGGGAGCAGATAAGTGTCTTCTGATTCCATTCTCTTCATAGAAAGAATTAAATTCCCTGGAGGTGAACTCACCACCTATGTCCAACCTTAAGCATTTGTTTTTCAGACCTTTCTCATTCTCTGCCATAGCTTTGAAACTTTTGAACTTCTCTAATGCTTCACATTTTTCTCTTAAGAAAGCAACCCATATCATTCTAGAGTAATCATCAATAACTAGCATAAAGTACCTTTCTCCATGGAGACTTCTGACTCTGGAGGGACCACATAGATTAGTATGCACCAGCTCCAGTAGCCCATTTGAATGATATTGTTTGACCCGAAAAGAAACTCTAGTATGTTTTCCCATCTGTAACTCCTTGCAAATTGTGTTAGCAGGCTTCACTAGCTTAGGTAGATATCTTACTGCTTGAGTGGAACTTATTTTGACAATGTTGTCAAAATTCACATGACACATACTTCTATGCCATAACCAACTTTCATCTACTTGAGCAATTAAACAACTTTCACTGGAAGCATTCAAGTGAAAAATATTACCTTTTGTTTGTTTACCTGAAGCAATTACATTTCCAGAACTTCCAAGTATCCTCCATCTTCCATCTTTGAACTAAAGATAATAACCCTTGTCTAAAATTTTTCCAACACTCAACAGGTTGTGCTTCAAGCCTTCAACATAAAGAACATCATGAGTGTTATGTTGACCACCAAGACAAATAGATCCTTTGCCATGAATCACACAAGCATTGTTATCTCCAAATATTACAACCCCACCGTCATACTTCTCTAGACTTACAAATTTGTTTTTTTCACCAGTCATATGATGTGAGCATCCATTGTCAATGACCCACTCATCTCTTTCTTCAATTTGGGCTGCAAGAGCTTTCTCAACTTTAGTAGATTCAGTAGCCATTGGACTATTTTCCTTGATAGCAATGAAAACCCAATCATCTTCATTTCCATTATCTTTATCAGACTCTTCATTAGTCACTCCTTCAAAAAAATAACATTTCTTTTGAAATATAGATTTGTAAGGCTTAGATCTAAGATCTCTTTCAGGACACCTTGATGCAAAATGACCTATTTTACTGCAAGAAAAACATTTGATAGGAAACTTTCCTTTATACTTACCTTGTCCTCTACCTTCTTTCTTTACAATTTGTGCTTCCAATTCTTCTACTTCTCTTTCTTCATCTTCAAGAAGTTTCATTTCTTCCTCATTCTTGAATGTATTTCTAGAACTCTCTCCCAGATCTTATCTTTGCTTGTTTCTTCTGGATACAGTAGCCTTAAATGTAGTTTTAGTCTTGGGAACAGATTCACCAAATTCGCTCAACTCAAAGGCAACAATTTTACCAATTAGTGTATCCCTTGTCACATTCATCAATGATCTGGTTTCTTCAATAGCACGAGCCTTTTCTTTGTAGGAGGGAGGTAATGATCTGAGCACTTTAGCCATAATTTTTTCCTCATCTGGGGTACCACTGACACATCTAATACCCATCACTATTTCATTTACTCTTTGCATAAAAGAAGAAATATTTTCATCTTCACCCATCTTCAAATTTTCATACTTTCCTTTCAGACTCTATAGCTTAGCCATCTTCACATATACATCTTCATACAAAGTTTCCAACTTCATCCACATCTCATGAGTTATCTTTAGACCTATCACATTTGTCATTTTTGAATCTGTTAGAGCACTCAACAAATCTTCCATAGCCCTGACATTATTCTCAGCTTCTTTAATTGCATCAGCAGTGGTAGGACCATTATGAGGAATAACATATTTGTTCTTTGTAATCTTCCAGTATGGTTCACCAATACACCTCAAATGACACTCCATCCTAGTTTTCCAGAATGAGTAGTCTGTTCCATTGAATCTAGATTTTCCTTCTTGTATGATGCCATTTCGGATCACCTCAAGCTTTTAAACTTCTTCAGAGGAATCTTCTTTGATACCAATTGTTGGCAAAACAAGGATAGACAACTGAGAGGGGGGGTGAATCAGTTGTCACAGAATATTTAAACTTTTCAAACTTTACTTAACTTAATTTTAGATTTGATGAATGAATAGTAAACCATGAACAAACAAAAGATTAGAAGCACAAAGAACACCAAGATTTTTTTACATGGAAACCTTGTTAGGGGAAAAAGCATGGTGGATGTTAGTCCGCAATATTATACCTTGTTAAAAGTATAAGAAATAATGGGAATGCACATGCATTCAGGCACATTGCCTAGAGCTCATTGCTCAAATACAAGAGGGTTCACTGCCCAACAATACACAACAATACCGATTAGATCTGTAGGGTATGAACTGAGAAAATAGGTTCTACACAAGCCAGATTACAATTCCAATTAAGCACAAAAAACCTTCTTCACACTTCACTCAAACTTCTTCTCACTTTGCTCTGCAATCGAATGATTAAAACACTATTCACTTATTTGCACTTTCTCTGGCATACATTCACTCTTATGCACACACTAACTTCGCTCAAACAATCACTCTTATATATCTGCAATATGGAATTACAACAACTTTGTCGACCCAAATTTACAAATAAATTTTCAATGTGGATCAAACACCGTCAACTAATATCATGATGTGACCCAAAACAATATCCTTGAGCATGCCAAACATTGAAATTTAAATCTTGAAGGATCCACAACACGTTACAACCATCATGTCGGCCAAGAACATGAAAACCTGAACATATCAAGAAAAATATTCAACCATGAGCACACCGATCAATGCAAACATACAAAAAGAATATAGAAGGATCTAGAAGCATCCACAAACAACAAGAACTAATAGAAAAATATCCCCAACAACAAAAACTACTAGAAACACATAAACTTCAATCGGGAACATTGACAGAACCACAAAATATTGTCAGAACACAACTGTTCATAGCACAATCAAATCTTCACACGAACCTATGAAACTTTCGGTAGATGAACTAGATACTCTCAACAATAAACGCTTTAGTCCACAACAACTAATCTTCAATGTACATAACAAGACACCACGACCTTCACTGTTCCACTAGCAACCTGCAAGTCTTCCTTTAACAATTTTCTCAATATCCTCAACATATGCAGCCTTCAATACAATAATGCTAATAGTGTTGACATCAATGACAACCACATATCAACAACACAACCACAACATTCAACAGGGGGTGTTAGGAATTAGTGTTCACATGGGTTAGAATGTGTGAGGTAAGTGAGGTAAAGTGACAACTCACGTATTTGTTATGAGTGTTGGGAATATTATTCTTGTAGTTATTAGTATTTTTTGTGTGTTTATATTGAGTTGTTAAAACAACTCAATATATTTAAGTAATTTGTTTCAGGATTTTCCTATAATTTAGGAATTTCCTATAATTTATTTGGGTGTGGAAGCAAATGAAGCACGTAATATTTTTGTGTTGTATTATTTATAGCTTCATTTATCTCTTTGCATATTTCTAATATAGTTAAGATGGGAAAATTTGAGGAATATGAGAAATCCATTTCTCAAGATGATGATGTCTTCAATAGGCCACAAACCACCAAGAAGTAGAGGAAGGTGAAGTAATGGAAACTGGAGAAATAAATATGGAGAAATATCCTATCTTACGAAAATTTGTAGATGAATTTCTAGAAGAGCTATCTGGATTATTGCCTAAGAGGGTATTTCACTTCTTGATTGGCATAGTACCAAGATCAAAACCTATTTCAAAAGTGCCTTACCAAATGAAAAAAATTGAGTTAATGGAGCCTAAGGAATAGTTAGAAGAGTTGTTATCCAAAGGATTGATAAGACCCAGTGTTTCACCCTGGGGAGCACCAGTGATCTTTGTAAAGAAGGATGGTACACTGCGCTTGTGCATAGATTATCAGATGCTTAATAAAGCTATGGTAAAGAACAAGTACCCATTTCCATGTGTAATATTTGGCTATGTAGATAGCCACCCAAGATCTAAAGGCCTATGGAAAGCACAAAATGCTCAGAAGATCAATATGACAAGAATAAACTGTATTCCTATCAATGAATGGAAAAAGAATCAATGGAGTTGTGTTACAATGTGTGAGAGACCCTTGGTTATATAACTGTTAAATAAATTTTGAGCAGCTCCCTTCGGGTTTATATTTGCATTATGCGTGCACCAGTCTATGCATTGTCGAGTTTTCTTGGATTTTTATCAAAGTTTTGATCTACCACTTTGCGTGCCTATTCTTCGTAGCTTCGGGTAACAACTTTCCTTTCGGGTCTTGAGGAACTGTGCTGTGCGTCCATGTGTCGCGGTTGCGAGATGTTTTGTTTCTTATTTCCTTGAGGTCTCTTCAGGTTGTGAAAGGCTTCCACGAGGCTGTCATTTCTAAAGAGTGTCAGAGGGCCCCACATCTCGCTATGTGTCATTCGATCACAAATATCTTAATGCAGGGATGAAATAAGCAACCGCGGGCAGCGAAATGCTGCCACACGTCTTTTACGCCTGGCTGATGGAGCGTTCCCTCCGCTGTGATGAAGTCCTCAGCCCATTGGACACGTGTTGCATTTTCACAAACCCTCAGCAGTAATGGGAGAAAGTTTCATGTGGGCAGTGAAAGGCTGCCACGTGCCTAATGACTGATCTGTAATGTGGGTGATAGGCTGGTTGAAAGAGATAATGCTATTGGGTGCCGCTTGTCATAATCATTCGCAACGATGGATGACACTTGTCTGCTCGAGCCTGGCTGGGACCACCACCATCATTGCAAAGGATGCACCTGTGCTTGGGATGACCAGATGCTGTGTTCCAGTTCAATGTTGTTGTAATGACCATGGGAATATTCTGATTCAGACATCATTATGAAGGATTATGAGATCTTTTCTATTGCTGTCCTCCGAAGCGGTGGGAGGTTTTCCTTGCTATATATACTTTCTCTGTTGTTGAGAAAGGATCCAAAATTTGGAGAAAAACACGCTGGTTTTAGCAAAAGACTCCAAGCCTTTATTACTATTTTATTTAGATTGCGACTTTCAGATTGTGCCAATTGTTCAGTCTTTCTGTTTTTCATGCTTTTGATTAAACTGTGAACTGTGCTTTTTACTGTCTTGACACTTCATTTGAAGAACTTCTATATATGTTGAATACAATTTTACTTATCTAAATCATGTCTAATGACTCTTCTTAGTGGTGAGAATATATGCAAAATTATTTTATGTCAATAAATGAATTGCCTATGCTATAATCTTAAGTCTCTGATGTTTTGGAATACAACACTATTCAGGCTCTTAAATCTATGATTTATCATGCCCATCAGCGAATCTTGGCGCATCGCCTTAGGTTAGACTTTACTTTATTATATCTGCTTCCTTTTCCCTTTCCAAACCCCATTATAGAACAAGCCAGCTTCTCTAAAAATCTGAAGGTTACTCAGTTTAGCGCAAAAGGTCCCCCTTAAACTGAGTTTCCCATAAGACTCTATTACCTTGTCAATTTTTGACATCAATAGTTTGTTCTTTTTCTGGCATGCCCAGTGGGACCCGAACTTAATGAAATTACATTTTAGAAGAGCGTATAAGCCATCGACCTGTAACTAGATCCCAAACTGCAAACAACCTAGGTTTACTAGTACCTCCGCTAGGGATAGTTTAGGCCACTAATCAGCTGGTAACCGTTCTATTCCCACCACCCTTTCCTCTCACCATGTTGCCAGCCCCCAACAAAAGCTACATAGCATGGGATGCTAGAAGTCCCCTGGTAGCCCCGGTAGTGCCCGATGTGTGGGGTGCTATCCCGGTTTTGGCTATGAAAGCTATTCCTAGATTTACCAGAGATAGCTCAAGGACACCTGCAGAATATTTGCAGGATGTAGTGGATGTATGTCTAGTACACGGTATTACAGTGCAGAATGTAGCCCTAAGGCTCCTCGTCGCGTCTTTCAAAGGAAAGGCTCTGGATTGGTACCAAACGCTAACTCCTAATTCAATTTGCACCTAGGATGAGCTCGAAGATCCATTCTATGAAAGGTTTTCAAATGACGAAGATCGTTCTTCATTATATTATCAGCTATCTGTCATAAGACGAGCCCTGCAGGAGGCTCTGATGGACTTCAATGCCCAATTTCACGCAAATTGGTAGAGGATCCCTTTTACTATTCGCCTGACTCTTGAGTTGGCATTTATATTTTATTTGAAGTCTATCAATCTCGATATTTCTGTGATGATCAAGTCTTTGGGAGGAGCCACTCTACCAAATGCTTATGGTACCACTATCAAAGCTGAGAATCATTTGATAGATTGTAGAAAATTGTCTCCTCGACCTATTATGCCGATCTCCGCGCAAGATGTTGTGTCAACTAGTGTGCCCGCAACTGCCCAGTCAATGTACACATATGCGGCCGTGCCTGAAAATGTGGCTTCTACATTAGGATCTTCCAAGGATGAAATAAGCGACCTCAAAGAAATGTTGCAAACCATAGCAAATGATATAACCACTCTTAAGCGAAACCAAGCAACGCCTCCGAAGCCTACATATCAAAACTATCAAGGTGGACGGTCTTCTTATCAGCAAAATCAATATCAGGGTGCGCCTCGCAATAATCCACCAGTGCCAACTACAAACCAAATTGTGTCGGTGCCTTCTTCGCTGACGAGCACTTCACCAAGCTCGAGCAGGGAATTAACAGCAGGGCAGAACAACCTTATTGATGACATCAATACGTGGTGTTTCCCCTGCAACGATGCACATATGCCCTGGAACTGTCCGCATAGAAACTTACAATAGAAGGTGGTGGAGCAACGCAACCCAAGGTATGACAATGGAAAATGGAGGTTATGCATATGCCTCACCACAAATGGAGAGTGCGGTCCTTACTGCGCAAATGCAAGGGATGTCTTTAGAACAAGAATCAGATATTGCTCCTAATCATGCAATTTTCTCCTGGATGGAAGAAGAAGAAATGAGGTTTGCTAATGACGCATTCGTATTCGAAACACCGCAGGTGCAGTTTGACTATAACACATGCTCAAAGAGGAGATTCACCAGTGAGCCTGTTGTTTCACATCTAAACAGCCCGCGACTCAAAAGTGTGTCCGATCAAATTCCTGGTGCCTCAACCGTGCTTTCACTTGCTCAGCCACAGAAGGAAATTTGTATAACAAGATCCAAGGAGCAGAAATCTCTGAAGTCGCCACCTTTTAATGTGGTAGAGCAATTGAAGAAATCATCCGCTAATGTGTCTTTATGGGACATTCTAGCTATCCTGGAACAAAAGACGCTATTAAAGATAGCACTATAGGAAGAGATCAACCCGACAACTATAGAGCCGTCTGCTAGTACAAAGGTTGGTTGTCACATACTGCCAGTAAAGGTTCTTACAAACAATACAAATGAATCTCCTGCAAAGGACAGAAGTAGGTCGAAACCTCAGCCCTTCTTAACTCTCATTGTAGGAAAGAAGCTATTACACAACGCTATGATTGATTCTGGTGCTAGTACAACAGTTATGCCAAAATAGATAGCTGAAACTTTGGGACTTAGCTACGAACCTATGAAGAGGGGTGATGCAGCTTGATGGAAATAAAATTGAGACTGTAGGTGTCATCAAATTGCTTCCTTTAACCCTATTTGCCTGCCCAAGTATCATAGTCTTGTAGGACACAGTGATTATAAACATTCCTCTTATGTTTGGTCTTTGTCTATCCCAAGAATTTACTTCAAAGGTGGGCGGATACCTGTCCTTGGATTGGTCACATTTGATACTTAGGACCAAGCATGGTGTGAAAATTAAGATAGAATCAGAGGCTCTCCATTCCGAATATGTGGCGGATGAGGCCTTGATCAATTTTGAAGCAACACATACCTCTATCACCAAGCAAGAAATGTATGGCATTGAATTGCTAGAGGAGGAGAAAGTGAGTGGACATCAAAATGATAAAGAAGATGCTCTGTTGAGTGAACACATAAACAATGATCCTTTCGGCAATTATCATGATACAGGATTGGGTGGATATGTAATTTATGACGAAGACCAGGTGCTACCAAGGGTTGCCAAAGGATCTGAAGATAACAAGGCAAATGAGCTATGGACACTATACTTTGACGGAGCAAGAAGCAAAGTAGGTGCTGGAGCAGGGGTATATCTAATATCCCTGCAAAATAAAAAATGGTTGAGGCCTTTCTGTTTTCATTTCACCTGTTCAAATAATGAGGCTGAATATGAGGGGTTAGTCCAAGGCTTAAGCCTTGCAGAACAAATGGGCATTAAGCAATTAATTATGTTCAGAGATTCTAAACTTGTAGTTAACCAAGTCCGAGGAATTTTTGTAGCAAAGAATGTCCACATGAGATCCTATCGGCATCAAGTATGGGACCTGATTGAGGGTTTTGAAACTTTCAACATCCAGACTATTCCCCGAAGACAAAATAGTGAGGCAGATCGCATGGCTGTGATTGGTGCTCAGTTTGATTCTGTCTTTGACTTGCTTCAGAATGAATATTCAGTACGAGTGCTAGTCCCACCAGCGATCCCCGACAATGATCAGAGTTAGCAAGTCTTTGAGAGTGACGAACACATCGCCTCGTTTATCCAACACTCAGAGGAATTCACTGATCAACTTCAACCAAAGATCACCGAGGCTTATGAAGGACAAATTATGCAGCTCAAATCTAATAAACTTCCCAAAGGATTGGTTACTCTTGAAAACTTTTTTGATTGTAATGATGCCCAAAATGATAAGTGGAAGCTCGTGGCAGAAAAAAGTGATTATGAGGACCTTTGGGTCTCTGATGGTAGGAATCTCCGAGTTGGAAAAAATGTCCTGCACCATGATAAGGAAAGGCTTATTAGTTTCTGTGAGAAATATGGAGTAATGGCCTGGTCCTACGATGATCTGGAGGGTTACAATCCTGGAATCATTCTGCACACTATTGAGCTAACAGAAGGTGCGAAACCAGTTAGACAGAAACAAAGGCCAGTTAACCCTAAAATTGAGGCCCTAATGGCACAGGAGCTAACCAGGCTCATTGACTCACGCATTGTCTTCCCAATTAAACATAGTACTTGGGTATTGAATCTGGTCCTAGTCTGAAAGAAGAATGGGGATATTCACTTGTGTGTAGACTTTCGAGATCTGAACAGAGCATCTCTGAAAGACCACTATCTGTTGCCCTATATGGAATCAATCTTACAAACTATGGCAGGGTTGGAAATGTTTTCTCTGCTAGATGGTTTCTCCGGCTACAACCAGATCTATGTTAAAGAATAGGATCAGCACAAGACTACATTCACCACAAAGTGGGGAACATTTGCATATGCTAAAATGCCTTTTGGTTTATCCAATGCAAGGGCAACATTCCAGCAGGTGATGGATGTCGCATTCAGTGAGCTAATCAATAAGTTTATTCTAATCTATTTGGATGACCTCACTGTGTTCTCTAAATCTAAGGATGATCATTTTGATCATTTGGAGTTAGTTTTTCAAAAGTGCTAAGAGTTTGGGGTTTCCCTAAACCCAAAGAAATGTGTATTTGTTGTGCCACAGGGTAAGCTATTGGGGCATGTTGTGTCTATAGAAGGTGTTTCAATTGACCCCGAATGAGTAAAGACTATCAAAGAGCTTCCCCTTTCAGTAAATAAGAAAGGTGTCCAGTCTTTCCTAGGCAAGGTAAATTTCATCAGCAAGTTCATTTCTGATTTTGCGGGGATGATTAGGCCGATCACCCTAATGTTGAAAAAAGATCAGACATTCAAGTGGACGACGAAAGCTCGAGAGGCTTTTGAAAAGGTCAAGGAAGTGATTTCCGCAGCCCTGGTGCTGGTTAATCTGGATCAATCTAGATTTTATAATGTATGCTTTCAGTAGCAAGTCCGGTATTGCTACTGTTCTAACCCAAAAGGATAATGAAAAAAAGGGGGAACATCCCGTGGCGTTCTATTCCCAGACCTTAAAGGAATATGAGGCAAATTATAATTTTATCGAAAGACAAGTCTTCACAATAGTGAAGGGACTTAAAAAGTTCCGCCATCTAATTTCCTACAACAAGGTTCTGGTATATGTCGCACATTCTAGTGTGTGTGAATAATCATGGAAGAGGAGATCACAGAAAAAAGGGCTAATTGGATCACCAAGATCCTTGAATACGACATTGAAGTCAAGCCTACTAAGACTATTAAAGGAAGAGGACTGTGTGAGTATATGACACAAAATGAGGAGGTACCTATCATGGAGGAGCAGCCAGAACTCGTCTTGATAAATGAATCGGGATCAGAAAGCGGTTAGCTGACTGATAGAGTGAAGTTCACGCAAACCAGAAGGTATCCACCAGGCCTCTCATCCCAAAAAAGGAGGTATTACTAGCTGCAAAATTGTGGATATACACAAATAGAAGGAGTCCTTTTCAAAAGAAATTTCAATGGTGTTCTCTTGCGATGCGTTACTTCGGAGGAGGCGAAGAGGATCCTCAATGCATTCCACAATAGCGCTGCAGGAAGACATTTTTCTGCCAAAACCACCGTAATTAAAATCATGCGTACTGGTTATTATTGGCCCACACTTTTCAATGACTCCCACTCTCTGGTGAGGGCTTGTAAAAAATGCCAGTTCTTCACCGACAGAAGGAAGAATTCTGCAATGCCCCTCAGACCTATAGTGGCAGACGAATCGTTTATGCAATGGGGCCTAGACTTCATCAGAATGATCAACCTAGTTTCTAGTGCTAGACATAAGTGGATTCTAACCGCTACAGACTACTTCACAAGGTGGATGGAAGCTATTCCATTTAAATGTGCAACAGGAACAGAGATTGTAGACTTCCTCGAGGAACTGGTGACAAGGTTTGACCCTCTAAAAATGATCATTTTGGACAATGCCAAAGCATTTCTAGGTGCAAAGGTATGTCACTTTGCATTAAAGAATGGCATATTCCTTAAAAAATCATCAAACTATTATCCACAGGGAAATGGTCTAGCCAAGTCAACAAACAAAAGCTTAGTCTGACTCCTTAAAAAAATTGGCTCAGAACACCAGAGGGAATGGCATAAAAATCTCTGAAAAGTATTCTGGGCAAACCACATAACTCCTAAGCAAGTCCTTAAGACTTCGCCTTATGAGCTAGTATACGAGAAAGAGGTGTTGTTACCTATCTCCATGGAGATCTCGGCAATACAGTTGTTGAAATCTCTTGAGATAGAACAAAATGAAGCCATGGAGGTTCGACTCACCGAGCTGTTGGATGTATAGGAAAAAGGGGAGAATTCCCTAATAGTAATGACAAACCATCAACAGGTGGTCAAATGATGGTTTGACAAGAAAGCTTCCGACCAGGGTTTAAAATGTGGAGACTTAGTGCTAAAGTATGACAGTAGGGCTGCAAAGCCAGGTCAGCACGGTAAATTTGACAGCCTATGGGAGGTACCCTTTAAAATCATTCGGTGCAAACAACACAACATTTTTGAGCTGGAGAATATGGAACAAGAATCGTTAGGAATCCCAGTCAATGGGATTCATCTTAAATTGTTCCATTAGGCATTAAGCTCTACTTTGTACATATGTAAAAAGTGCTTTTATTTTATTTCTGTTTGTTTGGCCGATCTTTTTCTAAATTAGTTTGTATTTCTGTAGAATTAACCCATTATTATTGACGGGTGGAATATCAGAGTTGCTTTACACAAAATAAACCCATGTACGGAGAAATAGCATATACAACTTGCAAACCCAGAAAAGCTTAAACACAGAATGAAAGAAAGAGCGTGAATTTTATTTAAACAATAAGATATCTATTTATATATGTTCTTTTCGTTACAAAATGGCTAGGAAGCCGTTTTTCAAAAGTTACAAGCATATTGAAGTATATTATATACGATAGCCTTTTGTTAGGCTTATATACAGCAGGTAGGGAAACATATTTTGAGCAGCAAGAGAGACAGTTCGAGCAACAGGCAAGGGTTTTTATCCAAAGGCATGGCTGGCAACAATTGACACATCAACAACACCGTCCACTTCTTTCTTGTCCATGGGTTCCTTGGCAGCACTAGTAGCATTAGTTGGCACAACCACCATTGGCGGGGGAAACACCAAGTTCCTGAAGTCAGTATACCAGTCTACGTCGTAGAAAGGTATCACTTTGTAGCTACGAAATAGGAAGTGTAGGGCCTGAGTAACCCTCTACCGGTGCTGGTCACGGGTCTATAGGCGGAATCCGTTGAGGAATGGTAGCCAAACAACAATGGCTTCTTCCTCAATAAAACGACGTGGGTCGCTAGTTGACGGAAGACCCACCCCATAGGCAGCATGAACAATGACCTCACCGAGACCATTCAGGTATTTCTTGGGGAAGATTTCTCTAACTAGCTTCAAGATAAGTGGTCAGGAAATGCTAATGTCCAGCATGGACGTTACGAAGTGGGAGCATACGTCAGTATTCACCCGATACTTGTCCTCATATTCTATACAATCTTTGCCTAAAACCCATTTTATGGCTACCAAGACCAGAGAATGCTTATTCTTCGTCATCCTTTTCAGTCTCCTAGTTGAAATCTCTCCTAGGAATATTGTCTGTGACTTATACGAAGTCAAGGGAACTGGGGTATCCATTGCTCTGACACTATCTCTAGGCTTTTGAGTTATTTACCACCTAACCTATGAGAGGGCTTGCTTAAAACTCTACTAGTGGCCTATCACTTCTCAAATGCTAAGTATATTTTGCTCACTACTTACTAGCCTATTTATAGAAAATTAACAAGACGCATGCTTATCCTCTTCGAAAAAATGTGATATTATCCTAGTTTCTGTCTTGAAGGGAGAGCCTGCGTTTGCTCAGATTTTCAGGCCAGTTACATTCATGATAGCATGACTTAATGCATGCTTGATTAAATGAAGCTGATTAATTAGCTTTAAAAAGGTGGCGCTCATTAACAGTGAGACATATGGCCGTAGGCTATTGTGTCATCTCTCAAGCACGTCCCAGAACCCAAGGTGATATTCATATCTTTTCAAGGTTGTGATCGTTTGCTTGGCATAATCATTCTGACTGGGATATTAATTGCTAGTGCATGCTAACGTAGGGTTAGCAAGCCAATTGCTGGCTCAAGTTCCAAGGAGATCGAAGCATATCACATGATCGCCCAAATGCAATAATGAACTCTGGTTGCTTCGAGATAGCAATCAGTTCATTTTGCACGAATTGCAAAATTAGCGGTACATGCCGAATTAAATGCAAAAAGCTTGCATCCGCCTACCACCTTGAGAAATGTTGCTATTGTTGTATGAAAAGGCTTAATATTTCAAAGTATTTTCACAAACGCCAAGGAGAAGTGCAGAGTTCTTTTTCTGTCTGTATATCTTGAGCTGAGCATAGTCACAGCTAACCAGGAACTTGCGGAAATCTTTAGAGAAGAAAAATGTTGGAATCTTCAGCTTAGCCAATACAGGAGGAAATTAGCTAGGAGCTATTTATGGCTACTCGTTCTTCAGTAGAGGTATATGTCTATGAGGATGTGGCGTACGCCACACCTGGTATACCCAGTAGGACAAGGAGAGCCTACACGGAGGAGTTGAATAGGCCCAAGAAATGGAGAAACCAAAAAAAGGTTGAAGAAAAATGAGACAATATCTATGACCCAAGGCTAGCAAAAAACCCTAAGTCCCTCAGAGAGGTAGCTTGTGCAAAGTTATCGGCACCAAAGGCAGACCAATCTATGGCAAGTAGAGTCTGGTACAGTGGTCTCCCACAATACATGGTCCCACTAGTGCACTATTGCCTAGAAGTGGTTGATGCTGCTATTCAACGTTATAATCCTGATACCCACTACATTGAAGGCCGCAAATTAAGGGTGCATATTAGTCTAGAGGCCATTTGACACATGTTATGTATCCCGGATCCAAGTAAGAGGAAGGAGAATATCGAGACCTTTTGCTCGAGCAAGGGAGAGAAAATATGGAGGAAGATGAAAACCAGCTCAGAGTTCTTGTTAGATGAGACTGGTAAGAAGGGTATCTCAGCCACTAAAGTGCCAAGTATTCTATTATCACGCGGTGCATTTCGCGACGATCTCCAAGATGCCATGTCCATGCTGGCCTTTGTATACAGTCGAGACTCCGATGAGAAGATAGAAAGCTTTCAATTAGGACCGGCAATGCAATTTCGCAAGCAACATGAAGTCTTCTGGTATGATTTTGCTGAGTTGAAGAAATGAAACAGCAAATTGAGAATTATCAGGCAGAGAAAAAATTTAGGCTTCTTTCCTTTCTGGTCCACATGTTTTTGCATTAGAACCTAGATTTCTTTGCCCAATTTTTTTTCGCTATCAATTTTTGATGAGCAAAATAGAAGGAAGCCAGTGTCCACATGGACGCCTTTTCTTTCTGCATCATATGATTATTATGCATTTACGGACTATTTCATAGCCCCGATCTTGAATGACTTGATCGAAGAAGGTGATATTATATGGCTCGATAAGGAGCGGGCCAGATTTATGCAGAGCTTCACCCCTGCTTATGACTGGTTCTTGGGCAAGGATTTTACTATCCTCTGAATGCAGGGTTTTACTGGCAAACCATTCCTGCTCCTAGCTTGCGTTACCGATAGAGTGCTCATGCTAGAAATGTTCCGGTAGGTGTGTGTCATTGATTTCACTTTTTGTAGCAGCGAAAAGGTCAAGAAGAAGGGATTCTTTACTTGTCCGAAGAATTTCAAGTCGGTAACTCTACTAAAAAAATAATCACACCAGTTGTTAGAGGACAAGCTGGCATATCTAGGGTTGGTATTGGTAAACGATAAGTGGGAGTACAACCCTTTTGACAACTTGCCAGAGCCACATATGAGAGTTACCCATGTTTCCTGACCATACTGGGAGAAGCGGCATAATTCGCGAACGGACAAAGATGAGGATTTTGTTGAATTGGCGCAAATCCCTACGCTAGACACTAGAGGCCCATGGAAAAAGTTCTACTTTCCTGTGGCTATGGCCCAGGATAATGTCCCCATGGAGCACGACATGTACAACAAGTTAAGGAAGGATGAGGAATGGAGTGAGGAGAAAATAAAGGATTTCTAGAAATATCGCTAGGAAACAACACAGTTGGATGCTCCTTACAATCAACTAAGGGATGACTAGGAATTTGAAAGGTGGTGGAATGAAGGCCATCCTAGCCCGAGCTCTTGTATTAATAAAAGCGAAGAGGGGGAGTAATCTGAAGAGCAAGAAGAAGAAGCAGCGACATCGGCTTCCTCTGCGCAAAAGGAGAAGGTCTCTAGGCAAGCCGCCTATGTGGCCACGAACGTACATTTTAATATATCAAGGGGCTCACATACACTCACTTGGGCTGCTAAACCAGCCAAGCTACCACTTCAGCAGAAGGAGATGGCTGCCGAAGCTAGTGAGATCCTGCCTGCGAAACAATAGCTCGCGGAGAGTATTATCGGAGAGGGTTCGCAAGAACTCGTCGAAGGAGTACTCGCTGCTAGCCAGACACCAGAGTTTGTGGGGGAGCCACAAACATTTCTAGAGACGCCAACAACCAGTCAATAGGTACAATTTGCTCCTTCTTCTCTTGCATCTCATTCTTTAGTATCTGCCCCTGCCCCATTGTCGACTGGCTCTCTATCCTCTACTTTTAGTCTGACATATCTGGTTGGATTCGCCTAGTTTTCATAGGGCCACCCACTCATAATTACCCCTCCGCATATGCTTACGGCTACCGCTGCCGTTCAAACCTTCTTCGCACCATTTTTGGAAAGTATTCCCCCTGTGAGTGCCCATTCTTTCTCCGCTATGATTATGGATCCTCTTCAATTGCAACAGGCTAATACCCCATTAACAACCCCCTATTCCCAGCGAATGAGCCTTACAGTTGATTCCCCAGTTCAGTCATTACAAATGACTAGCCCTGCTATTGGTTCTCAAACCAAACTATGGAACGTGCCTTATTTCTCTCCACAAACTATCACTTTCCAAAAGAAACAAATGCCCACACCTATGAAGGTTACTTATCCCTATGCCCTGCCTTCTGGTGCTCCTTTCGTAGGTGGACTGGTTTCATCACCAGCCGAATTCATAGTACAGATAGATTGTGGAAAGGAGACACGCACGAGTAGGATGAAGAAACGCAAGGCGAAGGACGACAGTGGTCCCACCAAGCCAAGAGTACAGGATTTGTACCATGAGGCTCGACAAGAATTAAAGTTTGCAACCATGTACCTGAGGGTAAGTAAGCCTCAGAGAGAAATGCAACCAAAAGACTATGAGATATATGTGGTTGGACTCAACATGAAGGTAGCCCGACCATAGGATAAAGTTGAAATCATGGAGGAAATATAGCGGGTAGTCACTTCCGACTTCCTCAAAACTGGTCGCCAGTTAAAGAAGAAGGATGAACAGCTCAAGGCAGCCAGGGAAAGGGTTAATTTTCTGGAGAGGAAGGAGAAATCATTGGAGTAAGATATTGCCTGCATTACCGAAAGGATGCTAACAACAGAGGATGAGAGAAACAGGCTTCAAAGCAAAATTGTGAAGATTCAGGTTGCTGACCTTAACATAATAAAAGAACTACAAAGCAAGAACCAAGAAGCACAACAAAATCTACAAATGAAAGATGAAGAGCTAAAGTGCCTCCGCCTTGAGAATACTAAGGAGGTGGCACAAAAAGGGGAAGAGTTGGGACGCTAACAGACTCGATATGAGCAAAGAATGCAAGAGAAAGATACCGAATTTAAAGGCCTAAAGACTCAAATAGAGGAAGAGCTCCAGGAGACAAAGACTTCTCTAGAAGAGCACTTAGCAAATCACTTCCGAGCTGAGCAAAATTGGAATAAAGAAATGAGTAACTATGCAAAGCAGCTGGTGTCCGAGAAAAAGAAAAAGGCAGAATTAGCTGAGGCACTTATTTCAAGGAACATAGAGATTACTTCGCTCAAAGCCTCTCTCTTGCCTTCCCCTGCGCAACTTGATATCATTCCGCTGGTTAGGCAATTATACATTTCTCACTTGGAGAAAATTAAATTTTTTTGCCTAACACTGTAGCCTACCCTCTGATTTATCGACAAGGCATCAAGGCTCAGCCAAGAGGCTCATGATACTATTGAGCAGTTCCCACGATTCATTGTGGAAAAGTTTCCTGAGGCGAAAGACTTGCTCAACAAGCTATACTCTGTCTTTGATGAGCACCTTGCCGGAGCGGGTATTGAAGATCGGGACGCTACTACTCAGACGACAAACAAGTTTATCCATTGCCACTCTACCTTCCAGTGCACTAAAGCAGCCACAGCTATTCTGAGTAAAACACTGGATAGCATACGGGGATGTTCTCTGGGTTAGACAAGATGGGACTGCCGTCCCCGTTCCTCGAGGATGGCTCTATTGCCATGACTACGCAGATTGTGGAAATTATTGAAGAGAAGGAAGGTGACCCAGAGGCTTTTAGGGAGTTCAACCATCCTCCAATGGCAGCCGACATTGAGATAGTCATTCATATGCTCTCTTAGCTGCTATTTCATATTCAAGTAGGGGCTGATTTACCTGATGTGCTGCCTCACAAAAAAACTATCGACCTATGTGGAGCACAAGAGAATTTGCGCAACATAGTGAATCAGTCCGAAGATGAGTGGTCGCCTTTGCAGGTAGCTCTTTCTAATCTCTGACTCCATTAGCCCTTTGAATAAGGCTCTAGTCTACAGAACCAGATAATTTTTTGGGTTCTTTGTTCCTTAGTCAAAACACCCCTAATGGTCGCCAAAAGTTGTTAAATAAATTTTGAGCAGCTCCCTTCAAGTTTACATTTGCATTATGCGTGCACCAGTCTATGCATCACTGAGTTTTCTCAGCTTTTTATCAAATTTTTGATCTACCACTTTGCATGCCTACTCTTCGCAGCTTCGGGTAACAACTTTCCTTTTGGGTCCTGAGGAACTGCGTTGTGCGTCCACGTGTCACAGTTGCAGGATGTTTTGTTTCTTATTTCCTTGAGGTCTCTTCGAGTTGTGAAAGGCTTCCACAAGGCTATCATTTCTAAAGAGTGTTAGAGGGCACCACATCTCGCTACGTGTCAGCCGATCACAAATATCTCAATGCGGGGATGAAATAAGCAACCACGGGCAGCGAAATGCTACCACGAGTCTTTTACGCCCAGCTGATGGAGTGTTCCCTCCGTTGTGATGAAGTCCTCAGCCTATTGGACACATGTTGCATTTTCACAAACCCTTGACAGTGATGGGAGAAAGTTTCATGCAGGTAGCAAAAGGCTGCCACGTGCCTAGCGGTTGATTTGTAATGCAGGCGATATGCTAGTTGAAGGAGATAATGCTATTGGGTGCTGCTTGTCATAATCATTCATAGCGATGGATGACACTTGTTTGCTCGAGCCTGGCTGGGACCACCGCCATCATTGCAAAGGATGCACCTGTGCCTAGGATGACCGAATGCTGTGTTCCAGCTCGATGTTGTTGTAACGACCATGGGAATATTCTGATTTAGACATCATTGCAGAGGATTATGAGATCTTTTCTGTTGCTATCCTCCGAAGCGGTGGGAGGTTTTCCCTGCTATATATACTTTCTCTGTTGTTGAGAAAGGATCTAGAATTTGGAGAAAAACACGCTAGTTTTAGCAAAAGACTCTAGGCCTTTATTACTATTTTATTTAGATTGTGACTTTCAGACTGTGCCAATTGTTCGGCCTTTCTGTTTTTCATGCTTTTGATTAAACTATGAATTGTGTTTTTTACTATCTTGACACTTCATTTGAAGAACTTCTATATATGTTGAATACAATTTTTCTTATCTAAATCATGTCTAATGACTCTTCTTAGTGGTGAGAATATATGCAACATTATTTTATGTCAATAAATGAATTGTCTATGCTATAATCTTAAGTCTCTGATGTTTTGGAATACAACAACACTATTCAGGCCCTTAAATCTATAATTTATCTTGCCCATTAGCAAATCTTGGTGCATCGCCTTAGGTTAGACTTTACTTTATTATATTCGCTTCCTTTTCCCTTTCCAAACCCCATTATAGAAGAAGCTAACTTCTCTAAAAATTTAGAGGTTACTCAGTTTAGCACAAAAGGTCCTCCTTAAACTGAGTTTCCCATAAGACTCTATTACCTCGTCAATTTTTGGCGTCAACAATAACCAAGGTGAGACATAAGATAGCATAATATTATGACAAGTTTCTTAATCTTATGATATGAGACAACTTATCATAACTACCTAAGAAATGATAAAGTCTAGACATGACAACTAAGTCTTTTAGAAGGAATATTTTACCCTAAGTAAACTTAACATGTGAATATGTCCCCTAAGTCCCTAGTAAGTGAAATAACTAGGCACAAGACATTTATTCACACCAACACCCCCACATAATTGCAACTTAGGGGGAAGATTATTATGCAAATGACTCAAAGATGGGTCCTAGCTATGAGGCCATATTAGGTGCCCATGTACAAATGCAATGCAATCCCTCACAAACAGGAAAAAGGAGAAAAACTAGTGGGAAAAAAATCCTCCCAAAAAAAGAGAAACAAAACAAGAAAATACTCTCCAAAAAGATGAGAAGGAAAAAACCTCGAGTGAGGAAAAAGGCCCCCCAAAAGAGAGAATGAAGAAGGTCAAGTGATCCCCCTGATGAAACATCTCACACCCCTAAGAGAGCTAGAAAATTGTGATATGTACACTTAGTGAAGGGTTTGGTGAAGATATCGACAACCTGACTCTGATACCATGCAATATTTGGCTATGTAGATAGCCACCCAAGATCTAAAGGCCTATGGAAAGCACAAAATACTCAGAAGATCAATATGAAAAGAATAAACTGTATTCCTATCAATGAATGTAAAAAAAATCAATGGAGTTGTGTTATAATGTGTGAGAGACCCTTGGTTATATAGCCAAGGTGAGACACAAGATGTCATAAGATTATGAGAAGTGTCTTAATCTTATGATTTGAGACAACTTATCATAACTACCTAGGAAATGATAAAGTCTAGACATGACAACTAAGTCTTCTAGAAGGAATATTTTATCCTATGTAAACTTAACATGTGAATATGTCCCCTAAGTCCCTAGTAAGTGAAATAACTAGGTACAAGACATTTATTCAAACCAACACCATGCATTGATGATCTCTTGGATCAAATGCAGGGAGCAGCTGTGTTTTCAAAAATTGATCTATGATCAGGATACCGCCAATTGAGGATAAAAGATGAGGACATTTTCAAGACTACTTTCAGGATGAGATACAAACATTATGAGTTCATAGTTCTACCATTCAAACTTATGAATGCACCAACAACATTCATGAACCTAATGAACAATGTGTTTAAGGATTGCATAGATAAATTTATTTTGGTTTTCTTGGATGATATCCTAATTTATTCTAAGAAATGAGGAGGATCATTGCAAGCATTTAGAGATAGTTCTTCAATGGTTAAGAGAACATAAGTTATATGGGAAACTTTCTAAGTGTACCTTCTTTTAGAAGAAAGTGCAATACGTAGGTCACGTGATCTTAGTTGATGGAATTTTAGTGGATCCAACCAAAATAAAGGAAATGATAGAATGGCTAGTGTCTAAGAACCTAAGGTTAGGAGCTTTATGGGTTTAGTAGGTTACTATCAAAAGTTTGTTGCAAACTTCTCTAGTATAGCCTTCCCTATTACTTCATTACAAAGGAAAGGGAAGAAGTTTGAGTGGATGGAAAAATGCTAGGAAACATTTTATCTACTCAAGGAGAAGTTGATTACTGATCCAATTTTGAAAGTACCAATCCTAATGGAAATTTTATTGTCATCATAGATGCATCAAGAGAAGGCTTAGGTGGAGTCTTAATGCAAGAAGG
The DNA here is from genome assembly GCA_007258455.2 of Sequoia sempervirens. Classification (NCBI taxonomy): domain Eukaryota; kingdom Viridiplantae; phylum Streptophyta; class Pinopsida; order Cupressales; family Cupressaceae; genus Sequoia; species Sequoia sempervirens. The sequence continues at coordinate 134,210,194 of VDFB02000003.1, forward strand.
GAAAGTCATCGCATATAGATCAAGAAAGCTAAAACCATGTGAACAAAATTATGCATCACATGATTTGGAGCTAGCAGTAGTGGTTCACACATTGCAAATGTGGAGGAATTATTTATTGGGAAATTCATTTGAGTTGAAGACCGATCATCATGTTTTGAAATATCTGTTTACCCTACTCAATCTGAATGCATGACAAAGAAGATGGCTGGAGTTGATATGAGACTACAACTTCAATATCAACAACATTAAAGGGAAATAAAATCAGGTTGTTGTTGTTGTAAGTTGTAGACATAATGTCAACTCAATATTAACAATTCAAACTGACTTTAAAGGCCAAGTGTTGAAAAATACAAAGGAGACGATTCTATGAGCGAGTTAAGCAAGCACTCATGGTTAATCCACAAGATGCAAGGTATGAAGGATATCACTTTGAACCCAATGGATTGTTAAGGTTTAAAGGAAGAGTATATGTTCCCAACTCTAAAGAATTAAGAAACTTAGTGTGTAGAGAAGTTCATGAAGCACCATATTCAAGACATCTATTTTTGACAAAAATGTTGGCTAATATGAAGCCATTGTATTTCTAGAAAGGGGTGAAAGGGGATACTACAAGATTTGTGACTAGATGCTTAGAATACCAAAGAGTGAAGGTTGAACATCATCATCTTGTGAGACTATTGTATCCACATGATGTTCTTGAAAGTAAGTGGTAAGTCATTAGTATGGATTTTGTGCAAGGATTACCCATGCCAAGGAATAAGCACAATGCTATTCTAGTGGTAGTAGATAAGCTTACTAAGGTAGAAAACTTTATACCTAGAAATTTAACTAATGGAGCTCATGTTATAGCTTGAAAATTCATTCAAGAGGTGTTTAGATTGCATGGTATTCTAGAGAAGATTATCTTAGATAGGGATGCTCGTGTGACTTGTAGGTTTTGGAAAACCTTATTCTCTACACTTGGGACTCAATTGAATATAAGTTCAACATATCATCCAAAAATAGACGGTTAAATGGAAAGAGTAAACCAAGTATTGAAAGACCTACTAAGAATGTATTGTATGGATCAACAACAAGTAGGAAGATTACTTGCCTTTGGTGGAATTTTCATACACAAATTCCTATCATTCAACAATTAAGACGACTCGTTTCAAAGCATTATATGGTCAAAAATTTCAAACCCATATAAGCTTGGATAAGATTGAGGATAGGGTAAGTATTGGTCCTGAGATGTCAAAAATGGAGGAGAATTTAAGGCTATTAAGCAAAGGCTGGTAGAAGCCAATGATAGGAAAAAGAGCTATGAAAATTCTAAGCAGGTACCTAGAAACTTTGTAGTAGGAGAGAAGGTGTTGTTAAGAGTTAAGCCACAAAAGAGTTCCATTAAGTTTGGAAAGTCATCCAAACTAGCTCCATGCTATGTAGGACCATTTGAGATTCTCAAGGAAGTAAATCATGTTGCTTATTGAATAGCATTGCCACTAGCTCTTGCTTGAATGCATAATGTCTTTCACGTCTCATACCTAAAGAAGTATATAAGAAGTACTAAGTCCTCCATATAAGCTTTGAACATTTCAAATTCAACTCATTACCCTTAGTTTGTACCCACACTAGCTCAAACCACATCTAAGAATGCAAGCTTCAAAACTTCAAGAAATCCGCTTATGGACGAAATATGTGAAAGATAGAGAGCTCAGGGAATCCGTGGTCGAGTGAATTGAATGAAAGACAAAAATTCAGATTTTTGAAAAGCTTAAGGATTATGTGAAGAATAAGTCATTGGGTTTTCCGTGTAGAAGCAATTTAGTGAAGGAAACACTTTTGTGTATTTCGTGAGTTGAAGGATTTAGTGAAAACCAAAAAATGCTCGAACTAACTAACTCATAACGAATGATTATACAATAAAAATACATGCATGCTAATATTTGATTGAAATTTCCATAATAATATCACTAATTGAAATCAAACTCCAAACCAAATCAAAGTCCTAGTCCGAACTGAGATTCTGAAATCTTAATCCTCACATTTATAGCACTTAATATGGAATAAACTAGGGTTTATTTATAGATGCATTATCTATTTCCAATATTCAAGACCATGAGCAGATTTAATCCTTTCATTTCAAATTTTCCCTAGTTCATGGTATTCACACTCAAAATGCACCATTAAAAGATAAAAATTTCAAAGCCCTAGCTTCATCGATATGCAAATGATGCCCTAATTTACTAACTCCAAATAAATAAAAAAGAAAATAATTTTTTTTTGAAGTAGTAATCAAACAAAATCGAAGCAATGAAATCAATGCCTCAATGATCATTTGACAAAAGATAAATCACAAAACCCCAAATATAACCACAATTCAAAATCATATAATCTCAAAATGCGAAATGCCTTTCAAATTATAGTTAAAATAAATAATAAATCCAAACCCTAACCATACTCACTCAAAGACTTCAAATAAACGACCAAAGATGTTACCTTGCAACTTGACCAAGAGTGATGAAGCACAAAATGTAGTCAAGAAAACCCTAGTCGATCAAAGGATGAAATTCACCAACATAGAATGCTCAAATCTAGACCAACAATTTGCCCAAGCACTTGGCCTCTCCTCAATACACAAGCTCTAAAAATGTCAAATGAATAATAACACCCAAAATCACACTAAAAGAGCCTTAAAAGCTTGCATTAATGCCAATTTATACAAGTTTAGAAGTTCATAAATGCTTTGACAAGAAATCCACCGCAACTCAGGAAAACAAGCCAATGAAAGATCTGGGGAATGCACTATGAGGAGAATTTTGCAAAATAACACACTTTGCAGATTCTAGGTGATGACCTATTTAGCGAAAAATGACTTCGGGTAATCCAGCGACAAACAAATTCAGTGAAATTGAAAACCTTGGGTAATCCAGTCCTAAGAGAATTCCATGAAAGCTGATTTTGAGGAATCCGTCCTTAGGTGGATTTCATAAGACTCCTCCAAACTTAGCCAAATTTGATACCAAATGGAAATTCAATGAAACCAATGACTCCACACACCAAACAAGCTTGAAATGTTGTAAAATGAAAACACCCAAAGTGTAGATAAAAGCATTGAAGCTCAACAAGTGAAGTGAATCCAAAATTTCAAGGAACCTATCCCTTAAGGGGGAAAAGGTGAAACCTAAAGCAAAAATAAGCAAGCAAAAGCAAGAAATATGGTCCCGCCTAAGATGGGGTGTGTGTGCAAAAATTGCACAACAAGTTGTTGCCTCACTATTGATGATATTGAATATAGTGATTTAGAGGACAAGGACCACGATATGCCCCCAGTCTCTAATGTCGATCTGACATAGGCACCATAGTAGCTTACGAGCAGTGGTAGATCACAACACAATCAGCCTAGATCTTTCCTAGACATCACCCTACAGGCCATGCAGGACCTCTCCTATGTCGTAGAGATGATGGGGACAATGAAGAGGTCGATGAGGATATAGATGATGATGATACAATACGAGATACATTTGTAGATGAGGAGGAGAATACATAGTCGATGAGTGATGATACTGATGAAACAAATGGGGCCCTAGTTTCCCCCAAGAGGAGAGATTCACCTCCTACCTAAGTCACTAGAGCATGTGCAACAACTACAGTAGGGATTCACACTCATGAGCATGGGGAGGCCAATAGTAGCGGGCCATCCACACTTCCTACATAGGAGGAGTCCATGGTTACACGACTATACTTGATTGGCAGGTTGGAGATCTAGGTGATGATGTGCTTATTTGTACTTTCATTATGCTTTCAAACTTATGTATATTCTCTACATATATCAGGATGTGTACTAATATCTTTTATAATTTCCATCTTGCAGGGTCCACACGAGAGTGGGGTGAGCTCTACCAACAAGTGACCACAAAGATGTTTCCTCCATTGCTCAAAGATGATGATATACCTTCAAAGTACATGCCCCCACCTTCCACAAGGCAACATGCAGATCTCTTTTAGCCAGTTGTGAGATTGAGGTTGACATATGAGAGTGTATATAGATGCACTGACCTAGCTACAAGACAACTTTCAGTACTGTAGGTAGCATATGATGAGCTCCAAGCATCTCAAGTTCTAAAACACAGTGGGACAAAGACCGTCCTATGATCAGAGGTCTTGAGGATGGAGAGGGAATTGACTAGGCTGCAGGCCGAGAGAGATCACATAGAGTAGGAGCACATTGAGGCACTCATACAAGAGGTGAGAGCGGTTGGAGAGGTACGAGGGCCTATGGGAATCCATGAGCAGATCATGATCACATTCTACAGTCTCACGATGGATTCCACCACCAGGCCTCAAGGGGTCTAGCAGTCATAGGCCCTACTAGCATTGTATTTTTTATTATATGTAATTGAACTCTTTATGCCTAGTTTATGAGCATTCATTTTTTTTTTATGAGCTTATGTTGGATTAGACATCGATGTGATTTATTAGATAATCTAAGTAAGAATATTTAATGAATATCTCCATGATATAATGCTATGTGATCTGATTAAGACAATTTAGTTTTCATTAGATGCTACATTGTGATTGATTATGTTATGTTAAATTAAATGCACCTATGAACTAACTTCCAGAACATTAAATGCATATAATGATCTAATCTAACACAACACACAAAATGGATTTTAATAGTATGCAAACTAAAGTAATAATTCAAACTAACATGAATAATCACCCTAGACTCTAAGACACACCAAGATTGTTTGTCTAAAGAATAAAGCAATGCAAGATAAAATAGAATACTATCTATCTAACAATATTGATCTAACATACATACTATTGAAAGGGGATGTTATGTGTAATACAAATGAAAATGCATGACATTTATAGGTTCTTTAAGGGGTGTACTATTCATTTCTATTAATGTATAGGCACCAAACCCATAATTTTCTTCAATTACATAAGCTCCTAGCCAATTAGGACTGAATTTTCCTTTTTCATTCAAAGGGGAATTTATGTTGAATTGATTATCATATAACACTAAATCACCTTTATTAAATGCATGAGGATGACATGATCATTATAACTATGTTGCATTCATTTAGAATAAACTTGGAGATGCTCAAGAGTGTTAATGCATTGTTCATCAAGCATTTCAAGTTGATGCAATTATTTCTTATAGGTAGTGTCATCAATAAGCCCTTTAAGATAAATTCTCAATGATGGAATTTCTAAGGGCATTATCACCTCGACACCATAAATGAGACTATAGGGAGTTTTTCTTGTAGATGTTCTAATGCTTGTACAATAAGCCCACAACGCATAAGTTAATTGAGTGTGCAAATATTTATTATGCTTACTTACCATTTTCCTTAAGATTTGTTCAAGATTTTTGTTAGTTAATTTCACTTGACCATTTGATTGTGGGCAATAAGGTGTTGAAAAATGATGTTGAATATGAAACATTTCCGAAATTTTCTTCAAATCATTGTTCTTAAATGGAGTTCCATTGTTTGAAACTAATGCAGAAGGAAGATACAAACAAGCAATAATGTGTTCAAATATGAAATAACACATTACATCAGCTATCGTGGAACAAAGAAGGATAGCTTCTACCCATTTTGTGAAATAATCCGTTGCAAAAATTATAAACATATGTCCAATAGAAGAGGGTGGTGATATCTTTCCAATAAGATCCAAACCCCAAACCGAGAATTTCCAAATAGGAACTTGGGCCCGAAGCTCGGAAGCAGGAGCATGAATCAATTTTTTTTTTATTAAATTAGAAGGGGAAGGGCCCTAATCCCATGGGTACAACCAAAATTCAAAAGAAGAAAACAAGCTAGATAAGCGTGAATAAAATTGTTATGTTCTTGACACTTATGACATTTCTTAACATGAGCAAAACAATCTTGTTCCATATGTCTCCAATAGTACCCTATACATATTAGCTTTTGAACTAACGATCTTCCTCTGAAATGTCCCCCACAAGCACCAACATTAGCTTCTTCAAGTGCTATAGTGTTTTCAGATTGTTTAAGATATCTAAGTAAAAGACCATCAAATGATCATTTATATAACACATACGCAAATGATTATGTATTTAGATACGAGTTTTTGAAGATGGGCTCTAGTGTTTTTAGTTGTAAGATCAGGAAAGGTACCTTCTTTTAAGTAGTTGAATATTGTTGTTTACCATTCACTAGAGTTTTCAATATTGATTAATAACACTTGTTTGGTTTTGTTGTCTATCGATGGTTTTGTAATCATATGGACTGTAAATGTGAAAATGAGAGAAGGATCTTCTGGAGACACAAGGGAAGCAACACTTGCCATTGTATCTATGTGCCAATTATCCTTTTGTGGTATGTTATCAATGGTATATGATTTAAATTTGTCTAATAACATCATCGTGAGGTATTTATATCAAATTAGTTTATCATGATTTGCTTGATATGAACTATTTATTTGTTTAATGACTAATTGAGAATTGTCGAAGATGGAAATATGTTGAACACCTAATGCTAATGCTACACGCATACTAGCAATTAAAGCTTCATACTCTACCATTTTATTTGTACATAGGAATTTTAGATGACCTCGGATAAGGGACTAGGCTTTCCTGAAGGAGGAATTTTATAGCCCTTGCTCCGGAGCCAGTTTGACGCTTAGAACCATCAAAATACAATTCCCATGTTTCTTTTTCGATAGTAAACACACTTTCATCAGGGAATGAATCCATATTAGGTAATGCAATGGAGAAGGAGCATCAACTAAATGGTCAGTTATGGCTTGTCCTTTAATTTCCTTTTGAATGACAAATTTAATATCAAACTCAATTAACAACATAACCCATTTAGATAAGTGTCTTGATAAATCAATTTTAGCAAAGAGATGTTTTAAAGGATCAAACTTTTTCATCACATGAATTTTTGTGTTTAGTAAGTAATTTCTTAGTTTACTAGTAGAAAATAAAAGAGCCAAACATTGTTTTTATATCATTGTATATTGAGTTTTGTATTCAATCAAGGTTTGGATAATGTAATAAATAAGATGTTCTTTACCACTATCATCTTGTCGAGCCAACAATGTTGCTAGAGCATGGGATGATGCTGTTGTATAAAGGATGAATGGTCTTTCTTTCACAGTGGCTTGTAAAATAGAGTAGTGAGATAATATTTCAAACTTTCAAAGGCTTGTTTACAATCCTCATTCCAATGAAATTGCAAGTATTTCTTAAGAAGTTGTGTAAAGGGTAATGTCTAATCTGCTAAGGATGCTACAAAATGATGGATATCTTGAATTCTCCCTTGTAAGGTACACAAATGAGAATTTTTTTTAGGAGGTTGCATGTTAATGATAGAATCAATTTTCTGTGTCTACCTCGATGCCTCTATGGGATACTATAAAACCTAAGAGTTTTCCACTATCCACACCAAAGACACACTTATTTGGATTCAGTCTCATGTTATACTTTTGCATCCTTTCAAAGATTTTTGAAGGATGTTACCATTGTCTTGATGGGTTAAATATTTAGCAAGAATATCATCAATATAATCTTCCAAAATCTTATTTATGTAATCATGTAATATAAATTTTGAATAGGTCTTTGATATGTTGCACTCACATTCTTTAATCCAAAAGGAATAACCACCCAACAAAATGTTCCCCAAGCTATAGTAAGGGCTATGTTGTATTGATCTTGAGGATTGATAAATATTTGATTATATCCAAAAAAACCATCCATGAATCCCAACAAATCATGTCCCACAGTCGAATCTACTATCATGTCAACATTAGGAAGGGGAAATTAATCTTTTAAAGATGATTTATTAAGGTCAGTTTTTTTTTTTGCACATCCTAATACAATTATCAGGTTTTGCTACTGCGACAATGTTTGAGATCCATGGAGAATAGTCAATAGGATGAATAAAACCAGCTTGCAGGAGTTTTTCAATCTTAGCTTGAACCAATAAAGCTATCCTAGGATTTATCCTCATATCTTTTGTCTTACTGGTTTAGCATCTTGTTCAAGAACTGTGTTGTGTGTCACTATCTTAGCATCAATACCTGGCATGTCCAAATAAGTCCAAATAAAGAGTTCATTAAATTCATGCAATAATGTTGCATGATCTTCTTGTTCATCCTCACCAAGGAAATTTCGTATTTGAATCACTTTTTATTCATTAGATGTGTCCATTAGTATGTTGATTGTATCTCCTATAAGTAGTGCATTTTATTTTGAAACCTTAGGGATATGTTCTTCTTTATCATCATCAACATTATTGATTTCCTTTTCTTCATCCACTTGTTTAGTACTAACTATAGCACAAGTGACTTCTTGTTTCTTAGGTGGAGTAAATGACTTATCATAAACTCCTAACATTTTTTTTCAAGTCTTCATCATCATCAATGTATTCCAATGATTTGTCGCATGTTGTATCAATCAATTTAGGATGCTTTAAAGTGAGAGTTACTTTAGAGGCACTACACATGATGGTGTTGATGTTGAGTGAAGGCCCTTTCATTGCTTTCATTATCTTAGAAGGACAATATCCAAGAACACTTTTTGTTTCTTGTGTGTTAGGCTCTATAGGAACACAAATGCCTTGTTCTTTTCTACCACATCCTTTTCCACTATAACCAAGTTGTTTCAAGAGCTCATAACCTCTTCCATAAAGTTTTTCCATCTCTTTCGGATTTAATGGTTGTTCATAGTCCACTTCATCAAAGTTTGTTGTATAAATTGTCTTCCTCTAAAGTGGATGAAGTAGATGCTTGTGTGGGTTCTTCCGAGTTTTGCATTGACATTACCATTGGCTCTTTTCATTTTTCGGGTTCTCTTGTTGTGATCTTGTATTCTCCCATAAATGTTGGTGTGAAATCTAAGGAACCCTAATTTTCTTCCAATAACTTTGTGACTTGTTCAATATTCTTTTATTTTTCTTATTCTTGTAAATATTTCACTTGTGTAGTTGGTCTTAATGTTTTCAAAGGATTTTCCTTGTTTTTCTTAGTGTGTAAACAACTTTTGGGTTTAGGCTCAACTTTGATTGTGTACACATTGTTTTTGTAGACATACTTCATTACATAATGAAGGGTTGAAGGCACTACACTCATTTCATGAATCCATGGTCTACCCAAGAGGAGATTATTTGAAAGATCATGATGCATAACATGGACCAAGGTTTGTAATGTTTCCTTTCCAACTTTAATAGGTAATGTGATAACACTAAGAGGTTATTTTCCTATGTTATCAAACCCATGAATGGATAAAAAATTAGGTTCAATTTTACTCTTATCCATTCCAATCTTATCCAAGAGGTTCACACTACATACATTAAGGGCCAAGCCATTGTCAACAAGGGTTCTTTTGAATCCAACCTAATTGATAATGGCTACTATCATGAAGGCTTCATGTTGTTTTTGAACTTCCAAGGAGGGTAACTCGCTTTGGTGAAAACAATGTCTATATTAATCACATTCATTCCTTGAACTAGGGTTTCCACATCATTTGGATTTATATTAGGAGGAACCACAAATTGTTGAAAGGCTATTTGAATCATGCTATGGTAGTTAGGTGAGGCTTGAATCAGGTCCCATAAGGATATATTAGTAGGAGTATTCTTAAGTTGTTCCATAAGATTATACTCCTTTCCATTGTGTAAAGGAAAATGAGGAGAACTAGGAAAGGTAGGTTGAGGTAATGGTAATGGAATAGGAGTGGGTTGTGGTTTCCTATTATTCCTTGTATTATATGTGTGATCAATAGTATTGTAACTTGGTTGTTGTGAAACATTGTTACTATCAATTTTATTTGTAAAGTTCAAGATATCTCCTAGAGCTAATGGTTTCTTTTTAGGTCATTCTATGATAAGCACATGTTTGTTTTGAACTTGAGGTTGGTGTGAGGGTGGGTAAAGGATAAGTTGAGGTTTGATTACGTTAACATCTCTTTGTCTCAGTTTGTCGTGAAAAGCATTAGTGGATGAACCTTGCAAGATGAAATCCTTAAGGGCTTCATCTAACATATCAAAGTCATCACTACTAAAGGGCTTGAAGGATAGGTTAACTTGGTAAAGGAGATTTGACATGGTCAAATAACTATGCTTTCTCCAAGGATTTCATCAATTTGTTCTTGTTCTTGTTTGTTTCTTTTTGATGTTTTTGGTTTTTTATTTTTGTTTTCTAATATTTGCAAGATGTAAACTAATCTATACAATGATGCAATAATGTTGGAAATGAAAGAAAATTGTAGATATCTAACAATATCTTTAATTGAAATATGCAAGAAATATTTTCCACAATGTTGCAAGATCTAACTAAATGATCAATACTTTTAATGCACAAACAAGCTATTTCAAAAATTCAATTCTCAAATCTGAAAGTAGTAATAGAAATGCAGAAGAAAAACTAAAAAGAACTCAAAAATTTGTAAAAAATTTATGTACATGGATTCATTCTCCCATGGGAAAATGGGTCCCAGGTTAGGGTTTTTTAAAATTGAATAAATCTTGAATATGAGTTTATCTTATGTGATTTTTTGATCTGTAATAAGGGTTTCTATAATATATATTTTTCTAGATTAATGTCTCTAAATGCAAGTTTAATTGATGTAGAGCATGGTGGGCTTTAAAGTTTTTTAAAGACACAAAGCACTGATTTTTAAAGATCACCAAAACACTCACAAACTCTCTTCAATGAAACATGGTTCCAATGGCTACAAATACACCAAATAGTGGTTTCAAGATACCAAATTATCAATGAACTTCTGATACACCTTGGAAATCACAATATTGACAAAATTAAGCCAAACAAACTCCTTTAGAACACTGGTTTCTCCATTCTTCCATCACTCACTCACAAGAGGCTTATTTGCTTGTAGTATTCCAAATGACAAGAATCAGATACAAATTTCCAACCAGTTTGAATCTCAAAAAATTCAAGAACCCATTAAGGCCTTCTTAAACATATTTGGAAACCAAATAGACTTACTTTAAAAAGCAACCTCCTAAATTTGACTGTCTTGCTATCCTAAAGGCCTAATTAGGCTTATTTGCATGAGGGTTTATTGGTTCTCTATATATTTGAACTCAAAAATCCTCACCAAAGGATTAGAAACACCATATATGGTCTGAACATGTTTATTAAACCATTTCCCACTTCATTCCAAAGCCTTTTTAACAAACCCTCACTTCTAGCCATCAATTCAAGCATGAAAAATCACCTAGGGAAGCAACAAAACTTATGCAACTTGCTTTCCCCTACACCTACAAACACAACCAACTTGAAAAACACTCTAAAATAACCCATTCCATTGAATTACAAAGGTCTCCATCAGTGGAATGGCTAATTATTCCACTTTTAGACTCTCAAACCCTTAAAATGAGGGTTTCAGGATAGTTCACAGAAAATGGCTCTAAAAAGCTTTAATCTCAATGAAATTTCCTCAAATCAAGTTTATTTGGAAGCTAACACACTATCCTATCAAATCCAATTAATATTATGACATGGTAATGCTGTACAAGTCGTACAATACTTGCAAAAAACAAGGGAAACACTGAATTTGCAGAAAATAGGGTACTTTTATTCAAAATCTCTTCAAGATACAACTCTCTCCTCTCTTTCTTGCATTCACAAGGATCTTTAAAAATATTACAATAGTTATCTTTTCTGCCCCTTGAGTTTCCAACGTCCAAAACCCTTCCCTTTACAAAGTGACTTCATATTCCATTTCTTGCACTTTTGCAATTTTGACAATATTTGCAAGATTTTACAATATTTGACAACTTGACCATAAAACTGCCTAGAAACCTAATGAAATGATTCAAATACATTAAAATGGTCCAAATATGACCTCATTACAAACAAGACACAACCAAGGTTCAAAATTTACAAAGTTACCTCATGGAGGCATGAAATTCACATGGTGCCTTGCACCATACTCTCGGGTAAAATTTTTCCTCAAGTCCTCTTGAGGATGGTGCTGGACAATATCATTCTTCAAACTCCAAGTGATCTTTGCACTCATCAACAACTAAAAATTTGCATTTTCCCTTTTCCTTTAACTAGTTCTTCATTATTGAATGTTATCTTTCATTTGATGACCTGTTCTTCCTCTGAAAATGGTGTTGAACCTACCTTTTTACTTGTCATTCAACCTTCTCCTACCATTCTAGCGACATGTTTCTTAATTCATTCTTGCATTTCCAAAATAAATTCATCCTTAACCTTCAAAGAAGAAAAAATGAACACCAACTCAATATCATTTCCCTCCAAAATCAAATTATGTTTCATACCTATTGTTTCAACATCTCCATGGTTTGAAATGGTTGCATTCTTCATGTGCTCTTCCTCAGGCATATACCCATCTCCCTCACTGCTTCAAAAAAATCTCTCACAACATACCACCCTCTACCCAACAAAGATCCTGGAAGATGCTTCCTCTACCCAATTTCTCTTAGTGGAGGAACTCTCTGCACCTTCTCCCTAGCTTCATCTCTGTTGGAGGACAATGATCACAAACCTCTTCCATGTTTGTAGCCAACACACATTCTCACAACTCTTTCTCTTTTGCAACTTTAAGATGGACCACAAGCACCAACAACCAACATATTTCATAATCCACTAGATCAACCAGATTTGATACCAATTGATGCTAAGCATGGTGGGATTCAAAGGTTTTTAAAGACACAAAGCACTAATTTTTAAAGATCACCAAAACACTCACAAATTCTCTTCAATGAAGCATGGTTCCAAAGGCTACAAATACACCAAATAGTGGTTTCAAGATACTAAATTATCAATGAACTTTTGATACACCTTGGAAATCATAATATTGACAAAATTAAGTCAAACAAACTCCTTTGGAACATTGGTTTCTCCATTCTTCCATTGCTCACTCACAGGAGGCTTATTTGCTTGTAGTATTCCAAATGATAAGAATCAGGTACAAATTTCCAACTAGTTTGAATCTCAAAAAATAGAAAATAGTTTCAATAACTCATTAAGGCCTTCTTCAACATATCTAGAAACCAAATAGACTTAATTTTAAAAGTAACCTCCTAAATTTGACTATCCTATTGTCCTAAAGGCCTAATTAGGCTTATTTGCATGAGGGTTTATTGGTTCTCTATATCTTTGGAATCAAATATCCTCACCAAAGGATTAGACACATCATATATGGTCTTCACATGTTTATTAAACCATTTCCCACTCTATTCCAAAGCCTTTTTAACAAACCCTCGCTTCTAGCCATCAATTCAAGCATGAAAATCATGAAAAATCACCTAGGGCAGCAACAAAACTTATGCAACTTGCTTTCCCCTACACCTACAAACACAACCAACTTGAAAAACACTCTAAACTAACCCATTCCACTGATTTAAAAAGGTCTCCATAAGTGGAATTGCTACTTATTCCACTTTTAGACTCTCAAACCCTTGAAATAAGGGTTTCAAGACAATTCACAAAAAAATGGCTCTAAAAATCTTTAATCTTAGTGAAATTTCCTCAAATCAAGTTTATTTGGAAGCTAACACACTATCCTATCAAATACAATTAAGATTATGATATGGTAATGTTGTACAGGTTGTACAATACTTGCAAACAACAAGGGAAACATTGAATCTGTAGAAAATAGGGTACTTTTATTCAAAATATCTTCAAGATACAACTCTCTCCTCTCTTTCTCGCATTCAAAAGGATCTTTAAAGATATTAAAAAAGTTATCTTTGCTGCCCCTTGAGTTTCCAACATCCAAAACCCTTCCCTTTACAAAGTGACTCCTCATATTCCATCTCTTGCACTTTTGCAATTTTGACAATATTTGCAAGATTTTACAATATTTGATAGCTTGACCATAAAACCTCCTAGAAACCTAATCAAATGATTCAAATACATTAAAATGGTCCAAATATTACCTCATTACAAACAAGACACAACCAAGGTTCAAAATTTACAAAGTTGCCTCATGGAGGCATGAAATTCACATGGTGCCCTGCACCATTAACTAAGGTCAAATGATGAGCTAGGTTACTATTTTTAGAATGAAATTTGAACCTAAATGTGAATTTAGATGACTAGATGATGATCTTAATGTGAGTACAATGCAAAGTAAATTCAAATATAGTGCAATTTTTTTGATTTTTGATGGCTTTAAGTGATACAAACATGAAAATTTACAATGTTCACTAATGAAAAATTAAAGAACCCTAAATGTAATGCAACTAATGCAAATCTAATGCAAACTAGTGCAAAACTCAGATTGAGGGTTAGAAGGAATCCAATTTTCAAAACTTTGTTGTACAATGTCAGGTTCACCAAAATGAAACATAGAAAAAGTAGGGGTTAGATTTTCCCAAAATGGAAAAGTGGATCCAAAGAGGGAAAAGGGGCCCTATTGCTCTAATTTCATTAGGAAATGAGATCCACACAATGAATTGATTATCAACCCTTAGGTGAATCAACTCAAAGTGTGAATCTTCAGATTTCCTTATGCTTGAGAGATGGGGGTCAAGGTAAAACAACACTTTGGGGAGAAAAACTTAAAATAGAAAATCAACTCCAAAATGAAATATATCAGTTGGATCTTGAAAATTAAGCATAAAAATAAGAGAAAAAACAAAATTTCTAGAAAATCTAAGAGGGAATAACACTATGCACCTGTCACAAAATTTTATTTCTGCAAGCCTGATAGGGATTCATTTGTCCATGGGCAAATGGGTCCAGGTAGCCTTTTCTAGAAATCTTTGAATATGAAATATGAACCTGAAACCTGCACTTCTTCTTTGTAATTCCGAACCTTCGTTCCTGGATCCAGATATGTGAAAAATTTGAAAAAAAATATTTGTTTGATGGTGGATAGGGGTTTTCCTTCATCAAGCCCCAAGTTTGGTAATTAAACCTTAATGAAAAAGACAGATGTGAAACACAAATTGTGTGTGCAATCCCTAACCTTAAGTGTGTCTAAGATTAAGAAAACTTAGAATGCAAAGGATCCCTATTCAAGTGTGTTAGAACAAAATCCCTAAATGAACATTAACAATGATGAAGACCTACTTTGGGAGATCTCAAATCACCCTAATAAGTCACAAAAATGAATATACCTTCTTTTAGGTAGAAAGTAGAATGATAATAAAAGATGGAACCACTTAGGAAACAAGTCATTAGGCTTGGTTGAATGTCTTAGTGCATCTCCCAAAAGCTAGAATCCATCATGATCCACCATAGGCATCTATCATCAATATTTGGCAATGCTTGATCTTGCTAAAAAAATGAACTTGAAGACCTGCAAAAACAACTAAAATGTTACTCCAAGACTTCACTTTTGAATGATTGATTAACTTCTCCTTGCTCTTGAATGTGAATACTTGTGTTCTCATGTGAACTTATCTTCCTTGCTAGTGTAAAATGAATATGAAACTTAGTTTTATAGGCTTCCTTTCTAAGTCCTGTATATTAAATCCTAAAAGATGACACTTGAAATTAGAATTTGAGACCTTAAAATTCCGCTACAAACATGTTTAAACTTGGGTTTATGAAATTAAAGAGGACCCATTCACCCATGGGCGAATGGGTCCTAACCTAACATGAATTAACAAATGTCGAGGAATTAATTTAATTGATAGAATTTATTCAATGAGGGAGATAATGTCGAGAAATAAATAAAATAGGCCTTGGGATACATAATAAAAGGTATTAGGGGCCCATAAATGAGGTTTAAAAATGCATAAATGAAAGGTCACTAAAATAGGTCCAAATTAAGTGTGAAATTGTACTTTCACTTAGAAAGGAGTACAATTTTCTATACTATAGATGAACATAAAAGAATATTGATAGTCTAGGAATGGACTTACATTTGGGATAAGGACTGTGAAAAAGAAAATTAATCCATTTTTGAGCATTTCTTTATTAGAATAATGTTGGATAACTTAGGTTTTCCACTAGACTAAAGGTTGTTAGAAGAGGTTAGGAGACTTCTAAATCCAAATGATCTCACTCCAGAGAATGGATTTGAACATAATTAGGGTGATTGATTCTTTTATGTAGATGCCACATGTGCTCCCTAGGGATGTGCTAGATAGAATTGTCTTCTTAGAAATATCATGGAAATTGAATGAGTTAGACAAGACTCATTTTAGGAACAATAAGAAGCATGTCCTCCTCCCTGCTACAGTTATATTCTCATATTTTTCAATGACATTAAGGGAGGGTATGGGGCTGCTATATGGAAAATTGTTGTTGTAACATAAGAAAAAAGGAACCATTAGTTTAATGTCTAAACATAGGATTACTCTTTGCTCCTTTCTCGAAGGTACATTAGGATGAAAATCAACAAGGTGTATAGGTTTACTTTCAACCATGAAGGTGAGTCAATTAGACCTAGATCTAATCCTTTTGAGCCTTAGAAATGGACTAAAATTGTCTTTTTATGATTTACCTAATTCAATTATGTGCCTTAATATAAAAATTTCAATATTGATGATTGACAAACTGAAACAACAACTTGCAAGTAGATCTGGGAAGTGCAGAGGACTATCCACCTACCCAAAAAAATTGGTTTTGATTAGTGTAGAGGTACAAAGTTTCCCTAGGGCATATGGGTCCTTGTATGCTTCTTCTTCTCTTCTTTTGAGGTCCTCTGATGACATATATGGGATTCTGATTCCCAGTTGCAGAGTTGTTAGAACACCGTTAGATACTTTTCTAGGTGAGTTTCTATGAGTTAACAATATTTAGGGATTCAATTACAACAATGAATAGTTTTTCTTCAATCCTCTTCAAACCTAAAACCTACAATTTCAAAGAGAAGGAAAGGGTTGTACCATTTAGGGGATTGCCTTAGTCAAACCCCAGATTAGTGCTTCCACTTCCACAATGGAAATGTAAATGATAAAGATTACTACATTTATTTGTGTTTAATTCACAACATTGTAACCCCTAGATGGTTTACCGCTAGTGTGGAAAAAATTTATAATGTATCATCATCATTCATCCACTATTTAAGTGGTGAATCCCCACTATTCATTTCTAGCCAACCAAAGATGCATATTTAATCAACAAAGTCAGAAACAACATCCATTATAAATGGCTAGTATACGTGGTCATATTTAGAAATAGCAATCACAAAGTGCTACAACTCACCACCCTTCAATGGCTTCCTTGAAGGATTGAAGTCATACACATCACCTCAAGGTCTTGGATCTTGCTTGCTTGAATGCTTGAAATTTCTTGGGGACCTACAACAAGCATTAGCCTTCATTAAATAATGATAATATGACAATATGAACTCACATACACTTTGATGTGATGTTTGGATCTTAAATTGCTTCAATAAATCATTGAAATGTTTCTCTTGACTTGACCTTGAATTCTCTTAATTTTCACCTCTTATTGGATCATCTTTGATTTTAAATGATGTAATAATTAGGTATTTATAGGAATTTCTCTTATTTCTTGAAAATTAGATCCCAATAGACAACCTTTATAATCTTAAATTCAAATATTAGGATGACAACACTGACATATCCAAATTTAGAGGGAAATAGAGTAGGGGGATAGTGCAACAATTGGGTGTATGTGTGCTAGCTATTTTTTTTTTGTAATTTAAGGTGTCGAGGGAAAAAAAATAGATGATTTTTTTTTCAATGCATGAAATTTGTCAAAAAATGGTAAAAATAGGCCTTGGAATGCATAATTTTGGAAATTAGGGGTCCAATCAAGCTCAATAATTTAGGGGGAGAGAAAAATAGTGTTAAATTGTTAAGGGTGACAATTTTTGATGCTATATTTAGCCCCCACTTTAGTGAGAGTATGAACTTACACTCAAACTGACACTAAGGTAAAAAAATATATGTCAAGAGGGGTCTGATTGTCCAAGTGTTGAAGAGATAGGATGACTAAGGATTTAGGTGGAGTGTGCAAGCCCCAAGGATCCAAGACCCCATGTGAAGACAATATAATAATAAAGGAACACACACATGTATGCAACACAACAAGACAACACACACAAACATACATATCAAAAAGCACAAAGAATACATAATGAAAACACATGGCATGAAAGAACATAAAGATGATGATGAAATAAAAACAAACATGATGTGAAGATGAAGAAGACACACAAAAGACACACAATCAAACACAAGGTTAGTACTAAAATATTCGAGTCGATAAGGAAAAGATACCTCAGTCTTAAATTTTCCCAAATGCCATCCATAAAATAAAGGAATGCTCCTATGAGGACTAGCAGGTTGTGTTATGCCACATCACTCATGAAATACATGGTTCCACTAGAAAGCAAGGTGTGTTTTGCTATGTGGCCATGCTAAGGAGTTCATTACTCACACCATAGAAAAGTCTAATATTTTCTAGGTGAAACACAAACTTGAAAACACACGAGCTAGTCAAGTCCGATATTCACTAGGTGAGCCCCCAAGACAAGGTAGAAAAATGAGAAACACACTAGGTCTACTGAAGTATGCTATTCACTATATGTGCACCCATGTCAACCATAAAAAGAGTTATACTCCCTGATAACTCTGATAAGGTGCTACAAAAAATATCAAGATGTTATGCCAACACAACACTAAGTTCAATGCTTGTGAACAAAGTGAAGCAAAAATTCTAAACTCACCTAAGGAGGTGCAAAAAATTACTTGAGGTGGATAAATGACAACAAGACAAGGAAAAAAACTCAAAGGGTGTTGTAACCACACCACCACGAAACATGATTTACAAAAAAAACAAAGAGGCTTTGCTTCAAATATTAAAGGTCACACCTTAGGGAACATCACATGACATCACCACTAAGAGTGGACAAGTCAGGGAATAAAAATATCACACATTAGGGAATGCTAGTCGTAGTATTACCACAAAGGGGAACATCATATGCCAAGAACATGTCACATTATTAAGGGATATCAAGCCTAATATCACCACCAAGGAGACACTTACATAGATCAAGAATGCCACACTTTGGTTGACAAGGTCACACTTCCTAGAAGATGTATGCTGTCATTACTAAAAAGGGACCATTTCACATACAAATAATAAATGGGGGACTATATACCCCCCTTAAAATGTTAGTGTACTTGCTAAACTAACATTTTAAGGAGAAATAAAGGGATTTCAAGAATGAATGCACCTAACACAATGCTACCTAACCCCTTGCCACCCAAGTGTAGGGACAAAGATGAGCCCAAAACAGATGATTATATGTTGCTCCTTGCGAAATGAAAGATGATTGTATAAAGCCTAGTTTATATCTCCATGCATGGTAGTGAGTATGTTATGATACTACAACTACCACATGGCAAGGAGCATCAACTAATGCTATTGATTAAGTAAAGGTGTTTGTATTATTTTTGAAAGACAATAGCCAAGACCTCTTATTTTTTATTGTGTGTTAGGCTCTATGGGGACAAGAATACCTTGTTATTTTACGCCATCATCTTTATTATAATTGGATATGTAATTTGTGTTATCCTCTTTTCTAGAAGTTGTGGATGATTTAGTGATAGATTGTGTTGCTGTAATTTTGTCTTTTTTCTCTTTCTTTCATTTTGATTGTGTAATCTTGTATTCCCCCATGAATGTAGGTGTAAAATATAATGATCCCAAATAATCATCCAACAACTTCATCATGGATGAAAGACACTCATCTTTGTCCTCAATTTGTAAAGGTTTCACTTTTATAGTTGGTGTCAATGTGCTAAGTGTATTTGTCATTCTTATTTTAGTTTGTAAAAAAAAAATAGACTTAGGATCAACTTTTATCATGTAAACCTTATTATTTTATATGTATTTTATTAAACGATGAAGTGTTGAAGGCACTCCATTCACCTCATGAATCTATGGTCTACCCAAGAGAAGATTATATGAAATATCAAGAGGCATGACATGTATAGGAGTTTGTAATGTAACCTTGCCAACTTTAACATGCAATATTATCACACCAAGTGATTGTTTTCCCACATTGTCAAAACCACAAATAGATAAACAAGTTGGTTGAATTTTAGTCTTATCCAATCCAATTTTATCTAAAATATGAACACTACAAACATTAAGCCCTGAACCATTGTCATAAAGGGTACATCTAATCCCAACCCTATTAATAATAGCCATTACCATCAAAACATCATTTTGTTTTTGCATTTACAAAGAGGGTAATTAATTTTGATGAATGATAATGTCCATACTAGGTGAATTCATATTCTTAATCAAAGTTGCCACATCATTTGGTTACATGCTAGGAGGGACCACAAATTTTTGTAAAGCACTTTGAAGCATGCCATGGCAAACAAGAGATGTTTGATTAAATCCCACAAAGAGATCTTAGAAGGAGTATGACGAATTTTCTCAACAAGATAAAATTCTTTACCATTACACTATGGAAGGTTAGGTGTGGGTGGGAGATATGGCTGAGGAAATAGGATGGATGTTGGAGTTTATTTTAGTTGCTTATTATTTTTAGTGCTATATGTGAGCTACAGTATGATAAATTGGTTGCTTCGACACATGATTACTAGTGATTTTTTTTGCAAATCTTAGGATATGGCCATGAGGTTTAAGAGGTCCTATAATTATAGGAACCTTAAAAGGAGTGTTAGGAGGTCCAATAATTAGATGAATCTTATGAGGCCCAAAAGGATTTTTAGGAGGTCCAATAATTAGAGGAATCTTAGAAGGTCCAAAAGGAGTTTTAGGAGGTCCAATAATTAGAGGACTCTTAGGCAGTCCAATAATCAAGGGAGATCTACACTAGTGCACAAACAACAATATATGACTAAATACACTACTAAAAATTGCATATAAATGACTAATTTTAGTCACGTGACTATTAGTAGTTTATTTGTAGTCATTTATAACGCGACCAAATGAATGACTAAACTATTTTAGTCATTTATTTAGTCATGGTAGTGATTTATTTAGTCATATATTTAGTCATTGATTGTTGTTAATTGGTCATTTATTTAGTCATGATAGTCATTTATTTAGTCATTATTTTAGTCACATATTTAGTCATTACGTTAGTCATATATTTAGTCATTACTTTAGTCATATATTTAGTCATTTAGTCATATATTTAGTCATTAATTTAGTCATTTAGTCATTGATTTAGTAGTATATCTAGTGCATTTTTAATTGTTGTTATTTGGTAGTTTATTTTATTAATAAAAAATATCACTTATCAACTATCTAAAATATTTTCACAATAAAACAACAATGAGAAGGTAAAAATAACTTATTTTATTAATCAAAAATATGTTACATACAACTATGTAAGCTTGAAAATGGAGTTACAATTTGTTGTCCCAACATGAAAGAACTTGAAAGATTACAATACATTGCTGAGAGAGAAAAAAACTAGCTGAAATCTACTCCAAAACCTTGCCTGTATGTTGTTCAACAACTTATAAAAGAATAGGAACATGAATATTCTTTATAACATATGTGGAGGTGTGAGTTTTGGCCGAGGAAATGCACTTGGCAATGCCAAATTCTGACAAATGTGCTTTGAAGTTGTCATATAAAAGAATGTTAGATATCTTTACATCCCTGTGAACAATGCATTGGTTACAATCATGATGAAGATATGCTAATCCTTTTGTAGCACCATAGGCTATCTTTAGATGAGTATCCCAGTCTAATTTAATCTTCTTTGATGTTCCTACACAAAAATTTAAAATGTTTGTTAGGTTCTCCCCAATCTATTTTGATCAAATGGTAGAAATATTGATTAGAGTCATATTTCATAAATCTATTATGTTTATGCATAACATCATTTGCTCACCATGTAAGATGTCCCAAAGACTTCCATTTACCATGTAGTCATAAAATAGAAACAAGAGAAAGATAGAGCTTCATAGTACTATTTTTTTTAAAAAAAAGAACCTAGAAGAAAGGATGCTAAAGACATTAAGCTGCAGTTGGCACCTACATTTTATGTATAGCCTCGGCTGTATCCACCTAGTCCAAAACAAAAAGCATGTGAACCAGGTTAGAATCCCCATAGAATCATAAAGGACCAAAAAATTCATATGCTAACAACAACAAAAGTAAATACTAAACAATAACACTCCCCAAACTGCATTCACAAGCATAAACTTGAAATATGAACTTTTAGAAAAACATTCAAATGGAAGACTTGAAATATGAACTTTCAGAAAAAACATTCAAAAGAGCACAAAAAAACACATACCTCAAGACCTAATTCTAAAGCTTTCTTTGCAACAACTGCAACTCTAAGCATCACATTTGATTTTGATTTATGATGGAAAATAAAAGAAAAAACTATTATTCTCACCTTAAATCCAACCTTGCTATCTAGTCATGCATACCAATCTGCCTTCATTTCCTTCAAAGGAACTTGATCATGTGGTCTGCAACAAAATACCACTAAAATATGACATTTAACCAACTCAAGTTATTGCCAACGCTTTAAATACAACATTCAAATATGGCTTTTGAACAACTTTTTCACTTTCTAAAAATGAATAGATACCAAATAAATGAAATTTTCCTGTAAACCATAAATACAACTATAATACACTCACCGTTTAGGACCTAAGATACAAGGTTTGACAGATGATATATCTAACTCGAGGTAGGTGGAATAAACTCTCACTATTTGTGGTTGTAGTTAAATAACTCAGTGTGTGCCAACAACAAATAGGAATCCATTAAAATTCAAATTAAATAGAGAAAAAAAAATCAGCCCCTACCTCATTATAGTCCACAAACATCCTATTTGCATGAAGATAAGAATCAATCATTTTTATCTATAGTTGACAAGGGTGAAATCACAATACTGTTTCTCAGTTTTTGCCCAAGATGGACATTTACATCAATATTTTTAACTAAATATTCATCTTCTAAGACCTATAGCAACCAAACCATTAAGAATTTGAAGATGATGTGAACTAGTGATTTGTGGTAATTTGTGTGTAGATTCTAAAAATATTTTTTTTCAATTTTTTTAAAATAAATCATGAATCTTTCAACATCTCCTTTAATAATTGGTTTTAGATAGAAAACAACATTTTTAGAAAGTAACGTTTGAGTTGTACAACATAACTTTTTTTCTATAAAAGATTAAATTCTAATTTTTGAAATATAGATTCTCAACATCAATATCTAGGGAAATGATATTTTTTCATAATTTTTTGTTGCATTTTAAAAAAAAAATAATTTTTGAAGTCACTATAACTATAATTTTTACATACATGTGTGTCGTACAACCTAACTTTTTGTGTATATATTGAAATCAAAATTTTCTTTTTTTGGGTGAAACAAGGACATCAATACCTAAGGAATGGGTATTTTTGGATTTTTTTTTACAATGGTTTACTATTTTTCCACCTCTGCACAACAAAGAGCTTGATGTTAAGAGAAAAACCTATGTTTAATAAAAAATGAAAATTAAATACATGATAAAATGAAAATACATCAAGCCTATACTTGTTGGAAAGCTCGTTTCGAGGGATACAATCTTGCAAAATATAATTTTAAAATGATGTTATTTAATCCCTCAAAAGATAATGAAAAAGTTGTTTTTTGCTAGCATTTTGATAGATGTGAAGGAGACTTCATTGTGGGTATGATTTAATACTAGTGGGGTTATATCCAATGGGGTTTGATCTAAGGGGGTATTATCTATCCCTCTTCAATTAAAACCCTTTAGATGGGGCCTCTCAAGACAAATCATTAGTTTTTTTCTAAAAAATAGTGATTTCAGGAAGAAATCAACACATCCCAAAAGTGAGACACAGTATTGTGGCAGCACCCACAAATAAGTAACATCAATAGTTGACAAAAGGTATGTATTTTTGTAGAAGTAGAAATTATAAGTACTCACCGTCTCATCACTATGACCAGTCAATTTCAAATACTTCAGAGTAACATGATCTATAGGGAAGAATCCCATGGTTTCTCCATCAACCTAACATTACTACATCAGGGGAACTCCCCTCATAGCTCCACTGATAGACCGATGAATACATATAACCTTCTCTCTTGAAGGGACTCCCAAAAAATATGGGAAAATATTTACCAATGTTTTTAACAATCTTTGGTACATAAGATGCTGATGTAATATATGAGGAAATTTGATTAGAATATTTTAAAATAGCCGAGACTTCAATCAAATTGAAGAAACCTATAGGCTGCACATGCACTTTCACCTAAAAATCATGCATAAAAGGATCCCAAGCTCTTAGTTTTGATAGCATCGAAATCAAAGGATTCCTATAATGTGCACAAGAATATTATTGTTTGACATATCAGCCCTGAGCGATTGTGAAATGATGGCAAACAAATGTTGTGGAGGAGAGGCCATAAGGAATTTTGATTTTCCAAAATGAATTTCTCTGCCAAATGATGTTCCAAATAAGCTCTTCTTGCTATGATGAAGTTGCAAACATAGGTAAATAGAGAAACCTTACAACCTACTACGAGTCACATAACTTTCAAGCATTACAAAAAATAGATAAGTTACCACTTATTAAGATGCGACGGAAAAGAGACAATGGTACAAAAATTGGAACATAACAATTTCCTTCGAAGTTAAAAGAAAAAAAATTAAACATAGTCATATAAAATTTGTCAAGCCAAGGAATGTAATACAATAAAAGATTGGAAAATGAATGCAACTTGGAAAACCAAGAAAAATATTCAATGAAAGCTTCATTCATTCAATCAAAATGTACATATTTACCAATATGAAAATGACTATTTAGTTCATCTTCTAGATGATTATTCAACTTTTAGTACAATTAGGATATATATAATATAAAATATTATCCTGCTACTTCTAATATTATGTACACTATTGTTACATCCCCCCTTAATTCATAGGGGTAGTGGTAGAATTACTATTTGTGTTACACATTGGGCAACTTGTTTATTGTACTTATTATTCTTGATACGAAGCTCCAATGTTTTGCAAAAGGTTTTGCCTAAGTGGTTCCTTTTTGCAATTTCTCGAGAACCAAGATATGGACTTGGTATTTAGACATGAGTTTGTTTTCTTAATTTGATTCAACTTTCAATGATAATATATCCCATTTTGAGAGAATACCACACTCATTTGCTATGAATTTTTTCACTACTATTTTCTTTCGAGTGATGAAATTTGCATTAAAAAGTTGTTCAACTTCTATCTTAACTAGAAAACCTAAAATGGTGGTGGCCATGAGTAGTCCAAAAGTGTTCCAACTACATCATGTGACCTGAAGACTAGATAACCCAAGCTAATTTCACCCATGAGTAACCACAAAGTGTGTTGAAGCCTACATTGAATGACCTAACTTTCTATCAAGATGAAAATGTGAAACATTTGTTGTCTACAATATCGACACATAAATTGCTCCTATGGTGTGAAAAAATTTGCCAAAAATGAAGGTAAATGAAGATTTTTCTCCATGCATAATTAAAAAAACCAAGATGAAGTGTGCAATCTTAGGTGTTCAAGTGCTAAGTTGAACATTACTTGATATGACACCACTACAATATATTACAATGACAAATGATCAATCTAGAACATACTGTATGTCTTACCTCTTCATTGAGAAGAAAGAGGCATAGTGATATTAATATTATATAAGGAATTTGATTGGATAATATAATATCCAATGTTGAATCAAAATTGATTAGCCATAGTGAAACTCCTCTAATGATGATGTGAGGAAAATAACTAATTTGTGGCAAAGATTCTTAACCACTTTTTTACTAGTAGAGAAAAAAGAACTATGTCATAAACACCCCACCTACTGTGGTCAAAGATTTTGTCCTGAATAAAGGAAGGTCTGTGGAGGCTCTTATATGATGAGAACCTTTCTTGTATGAACTCAAGGACCATTTTTTAAAGCTGGATTTGAAAAGACATGAAAGCTACTAATCTAGCTCAAGTTAGAAATTGAGGGGTATTCAGAGACTTTTAAAGGTATGCATAAGCATTTTCTACACTTGTCTAAGGAAAAGGAAAGAACAATGTTGTAGAGACCAATTGAAATGTAACCAAAACTAAAATAATTGTTCATCATCCTATCAAAGTATATAGTGGAAGATGATTCCAAGGTGTTAATAGGTCTGTTAAATCAAACCAAGTTACAACCATTGATTTTTAAGGGCTAGGACTGAGAGTCAATTAGTACTATTTTATGAAAATAATATAAAGGTTTTATCATTCAATCATACAAATAGATTTTCCACCTTGGTGGGCACCTCCTTGATAATAAAGAGGCTTGTCCAGCCTTGGTAAAGCATATAGTGTAGTTTGATTGGACACAAATTATAAATTGATCAACCAAGAGAGGAGACCAACTAAAAATTGAGCACATGATAAATTTCCATGGCCAACGTCAAGAATAATAGTGAATATAGGCTGAGTATTTCCAACAACACTACTTTTTTAGTTGGATCCTAAAAATGTTGCAACTTATGTTCTTCTCTAAAACATTTGTATGGGGTTTAAATAATAAAGAGATTGATGAAAGATAGAGGAATTAAAAAGATACCTAGATGTTATAGTTGGATATGATTTGGTAGAAATATATGCAAGATATGGAATCGTAGACAAAATAATTTGCGTAGAATGTAGTCATATAATGTGCACATATAGTTTGTGTAGAATGTAGTCATATATTCTACACAAATTATCTATTGAAAAGGCTTTAGAAACTTTCAAGCAAATGCAATTTGCAGGTTTAAAGCTAGACTTTGCAACCTTTGCCAACATCCTCTTTGCCTGTTCCAAAATGGAAGCTTTGGAATAGGGTATGGAAATCCATCAAAGCATAATAGAAGGGGGATTTTCATCTGATATTATAGTTAGAAATGCTTTGGTTGACATGTATGAAAAATGTGGAAGCATAGAGAAAGCATGTGAAGTTTTTTACAGAATGCCTCAAAGAGATGTCATCTCTTGGATTGCAATTATTGTTGGATATGCATAAAATGGATTTGTTGAAAACGCTTTAGAAAATTTCAATCAAATGCAATTGGTAGGTATAAATCCAAATTCCATAACCTTTGCCAACATCTTTCATGCATGTGCCAAAATCGGGGCTTTGGAACATGGTATGAACATCCATCAAAGCATAAATAATAGAGGAATTTTGTCAAATGGTGTAGTTGTAACTTCCCTAGTAGACATGTATGCAAAATGTGGAAGCGTAGACAAGGCATGTGAATTGTTTGATAAAATGCCTAAAAGATATGCCATCTCATGAATACAATGATTGCGGGATATGCACATAATAGATTTGATGAAAAGGCTTTAGAAACTTTCAAGCAAATGCAATTAGCAGGTGTGAAGCCAAATTCCACAACCTATGCCAACATCCTCCCTGCTTGTGCCAAAATGGGAGCTTTGGAGCAGGGTATGAACATCCATTAGAGCATAATGGATGGGGAATTTTGGTCAGATATTATGGTTGGAAATGCTCTGTTAGGCATGTATGCAAAATGTGAAAACATACACAAGGCATGTGAACTCTTTGATGGAATGCCTCAAAGAGATGTCATCTCATGGAATGCAATAATTGTAGGATATGCACAAAATGGATTTTGCAAGGATGCTCTCAAAATATTTGAATTAATGAAGCACTCTGAAACATATCCTAACATTGTAAGCTTTTTTTGTATTCTTTGTGCATGTAACCATGGAGGTTTAGTGGATGAGGGTTGTAAATACTTCAATCACATGAGTAAGTAGTATTGCATTAAACCTATAGTTGATCATGATGTGTGCATGGTTGACCTTCTTGCCCATGCTGGCTATCTCAAGGACACTCTAAACTATATCATTAAGATGCCAATTAAACCTATGGTGGTTGTGTGGATGTGTTTTCTTGCTGCTTATATGTTACATATGAATATAAGATTAGGAGTATTTACAACCACACTGCTCTTCAATTTGGATCCTAAAAATGTTGTGACTTATGCTCTTCTCTCAAACATCTATGCAGAAGTGGGCAGGTGGGTTGAAGTTCAACTATTAAGGATATTGATGAAAGATAGAGGAATTAAAAAGATACCTGGATTTAATTGGGCCGAAGGACATAAAATGGTACTCTTTTTTTTGTGTTGGAGACAAATCACATCCATAGACATAGGGGATGGATGCAATGTTGGAGAAATAGGCTTGGGGGATGAAGGAAGAAGGGCATTTTCTAGATTCAACATATTTACTTATTGATGTGGAAGAGAAGGAAAAATCATTATTTCTTTGCCCCCATAGTGAAAATTGTCAGTTGCAATTAGTTTGTTAAACACACCCCTGGAACAAGTATTGGGTGTTGATTGTCATAATGCAACAAAATTTGTCTCCAATTTTGTTGGAAGAGAAACTGTAGTGATAGATGCAATAAACATGGACAACGATTTTGTAGATATTATTGGTGATGCTAAATGAAGCAATTTGAAAATTAATCTTGCACCACATGAAGGGACAAGGTTTTATTTTCAATTTATAAAAGGTTTTATTTGTTTTTTACTTTTTACTTTTTATTTGACAAGCTAGACCATGCTGTTGGTGATTGTTTATATACATTGTTGAAATATTTGTCAAAGACCTATTTTCTAATAAGATGGACATTTCATTGAATTATTTTTAGGTAATATGCATGTATATGAAATGAGAAATTGGAGGAGGTGGAGAATTGGCAAAAAAACAAAAAATGAAATGGGAGAGGTCTCACAACCTGCCCTAGTCATTTTGTACATTTCTTTTGTTTGGATTAGTTGTATTATCTTTTTCCTATGCCAGTTTGATTGTTTGAAATTAAAGTACACATCCCAGATTAAATATGTATATTTTCTCTCATTTATGGTTATATATCTTTAATGTTACTTCACATGCCTTTGCTTATTGACATGGTTGATAGATTTGTAAGTTCACAAATACTTTTCAATGTAATTGGATTTCACTCTATTTGGTTTTACTTAGAAATGGGCTATTATAATTTATCTATGAAGAAGTTAAAAAAGATACAATTATATTTGTGTTATAAATGGAAAATATGCATGGCACTTGAAAAACATAGAATGAGGATTGTAGATTGATGTTGGAAAGAAGATAATAATTTTTTCAGATGTAAAAGAAAAATCATAATTGATACTGTATTGTAATTTGTAATTGTTAATTATTTTCATTACAAAATTATGCATGATGAGATTTATAAATTGATACCAATGAGATGAGGGTTGGAAGATGTAGGAAGAGCTCAAAAGGGAATTTTATAAATGTTTAGAGTGGTGATAGGTTTAAAGTAGGAAAAAGTAGAATCTAAAAGCATTTGTGGTAAGCTACTAAGAGTTAATCTTACTATGCCAAATGTCCTTCAAATGTTTCCTATTCATTACTTGGATCCACCACCTTAATTGCCTAAACACAAGACAAGATTAACAATTGAGATGCTTTGGATTTGAAGATCAATGATATCAATGGATAGTTGAGCTACCAAGGTGGAAGGTGGGCCAATCTACCAAAATCTACTAGATGACACCACATGGTTCTGCAAAAGCTAATTGATCATCCCTTATAATGCACTCTAACCCCACTCAATTAATGGTCTAGATCAATTTTACGTCAATATTAATGGTCAAGGGAGATCTTCTCTTCAGCCCAAAATTACTTGAACATATTTGACTTCAAAAGCCAACCAAGACATGTCATGTAAACTTATGTTTTTGCACTTGAATATATACCCTTTAATTCACCTTGAAGATTAACAACTTCAACAAATCAGTAGACTACTAAAGTGTTGAATGGTATGATTTATCAAAGCACCTACATCCACCAAAGTTCATTAGATCACACCACATGGTTTCACCAAAACTGTTTGATAAAACTGCTTAATATCTATAGGCTTTACTTAAACATCAATCAACATTGAAAGTGGAGATCAACTTTCCCCAAAGATTAGTGATTACGACCAATTGGTGGATGGCTAAAGTGTTGAGTGGTTTTATTCACTGAAGTGCAATCATCGTTGAAATCCACTAGTTCATGCCATGTGGACATATCATATGCACCTAGCCTCCTACTTTCCATCAATGGCCATAATTTTCCCCTCTCAAGATTGACACCTTCAATAGATGGTTGAGGAGATTGGTAGCTTGATCTACTAATATGCTACAATACACTAGATTGTTCCAATTTTCCACAATTTCCATTGCCAAACAAGGACCCTAACATAGAATTGTTACACCTCACCATCCCTTTGAAAAAGGCTCCATGTTGGAGATGCCCATGCTAACAATAGAGACCTTTTTGGAAAATC
Organism: Sequoia sempervirens; assembly: GCA_007258455.2. Classification (NCBI taxonomy): domain Eukaryota; kingdom Viridiplantae; phylum Streptophyta; class Pinopsida; order Cupressales; family Cupressaceae; genus Sequoia; species Sequoia sempervirens. The sequence continues at coordinate 134,240,451 of VDFB02000003.1, forward strand.
AATATATGGAAGGCCACACTATGATTCCAATGGAGAAGGAATGATATTAGCAGGTCATAGTGAGCTACAATATTATCTGTCCCTTATGAATCAACAATTACCAATTGAAAGCCAGTTTATCTCAAAATTAGCAGATCATTTAAATGCATAAATTGTCCTAGGTACAGTTCAAAATGCAAGGGAGGCATGCACATGGTTGGGATACACTTATCTTTACATTCACATGCTACGAAACCCAATTCTATATGGTCTATCTGCTAATTCTTTACAAAAAGACAATACCTTAGAAGAGAGAAGGGAAGACTTGGTAAGCATAACTGTGATTTTCAATTTATTACATAGTAATTTTACTATGGTATTATTAGACAAGTATGACCCTTGTATTTTACTTTAATGGTACTTGTTAGTGCTTCTAATAATTGAACTCTTTGTGTTAATAGATACATTCAGCTGCAACTATCTTGGACAAAAGTAATTTGGTGAAATATGATTGGAAAAGTGGATATTTCCGGGTTAATGATCTAGGATGGATAGCCATTTATTACTACATCACTCATGGGGCAATGGCTACTTATAATGAGAACTTGAAGCCAACAATGGGTGATATTGAGCTATGCCAATTTTTTCATTAAGTGAATAGTTTAAATATGTGACAATAAGAGAAGAAGAGAAGATGGAACTTGCAAAGCTCTTAGATCGTGTTCCTATTCCATTGAAGGAGATTTTGGAGGATCCAAGTGTCAAGATCAATGTTTTGCTCCAGGATTACATTTCACAGCTTAAGCTTGAAGGTCTCTCCCGCACGTCTGATATGGTGTTTATTACTTAGGTATGTATTTATATTGACAACCTGTGTAGCACAAATCATAATCGTTTTATCAATTTATAAGTGGGTGACTTGAATTTTGTATCCTTTGTAATGCAAATGATAACCATTTTCTGCCTTTTTATAAGTGGGTGACCTAAGAATTTTGTGTTGTCCACGAAAATCTAAATTTATCCCTGAGGATGTTGTGTATTTCCACCCTCCTTTTGTTTCTAACCATACAACCCATCCTTAAGTCCTATCTTCTCCAAATCATTCACCTTTGCTAGAAAAAAGGAATTTACAATTTGTTATGGAAGTTGTTGGATGATGCATGCTATGTAGTTCTAAATAGATTTTTTTCTTTGGTTATGTGTTGTAGAGTGTAGGTCACCTCCTTAGAGCACTTTTTGAGATTGTCCTAAAAAGAGGATGGGCCTAGTTAACAGAGAAGGCACTTAACCTATGCAAGATGGTTGGAAAGTGCATGTGGAGTGTTCAAACTCCACTCTGACAATTTAAAGGCATTCCAAATGACATATTGACCAAAATTGAGAAGAAAGATTTAGCTTAGGATCAATATTATGATCTTTTAGCCTAGGAGATTGGATTGCTCATTCTTTTTCCAAATATGGGTAAAACCATTCATAAGTTTGTGACAAATTGATTAAAAAGGACTGTAAATACTTAGGTTTGAATAGGATTAAAGTGCCTGAACTGCTGATACAAAGCTTCTTCATATGAAGGATTTATTAATGCAAGGGAGGCATGCACATGGTTGGGATACACTTATCTTTACATTCACATGCTACAAAACCTAGTTCTATATGGTCTATCTGTTGATGCTTTACAAAAAGGCAATACCTTAAAAGAGAGAAGGGCAGACTTGGTAAGCATAGTTGTGATTTTCAATTTAGTACATAGTAATTTTACTATGGTATTGTTAGATAAGTATGAATGAAAAAATATTTTTTTAAAATACTTTTTGATCTTTAAATCTGGCCAAGTACATGATTTCCTATAAGTCTCAACGACTTTGGTTGACTTTTTCCTAAAAAATTACATGTTTTAAGTTTTAACCAAAAATCAATGACAAGTTTTCTAAGCAATTACTTGCTATTCAATTTTCTTAGTGAGTACTCACAAGTTCTTTAAACTATGCTTTAACACATTTTATGTTTCTATAGTGCATCATTATGTAATACCATTTTTAAAGATTCAACCATGTGTTAATGTTTGAGTAGTCAAGTCTCAGGACACCTTTCACAACTAGTAACCAAGAACCCGTCTCACATGAATGTGAATGGTCTCCTTGGCACTTATTTCATCTATGTGATGTTCACAACTTCACAGGGATGAAGCACAAAGACTTACCAAGAGATCACTCATCCTAGTACTATTCCAGTTCAAACACATTTAATTATGGAGTCTCCCCTATAATCATGCCCATTTAGATTGCTATCCTATTTAAAAACCTTAAGCTAGTATCGCTCTTTATGAACCATAAATTGTGGGGATCCTTATCTCTTTCATTTTTATGCATTTTTAGGCAACTTCTATGTCAAATATTTCAACACAATGACTTTGAGTTTTGGAATGAATTGTGGCATTCAATAAATAGGAAAGGATGATTTCAAGAAGAAAGAAGCACAACATTTGATAAAATCCATGGGAAAAAGGTAACTTGATTGTTTATACTTTATTAATCTATCCAACATAGAAATGGTCTGGTGTCGAAGCTTGTTGATTATCTAAGAAAAAACATCTTCCATACAACTTTCACAATATGTAAAATCATATACAAGAAAGCTACAGATTTTAAAGATATTTTCAATCAACATCATTCAACAGTCAGCCTGCAATGTCTTACAGTCAAGCAAACAAAAAGTTCTAATTTTCATCTATAAAACTTACTATGCTTCATTCGTTCATTGAATTTTGCTTGTTGCTTGTCTTTGTTCTCTTTTAGAATCTGCAAAAAAAAGAACCATATATCTAAATCCAAAATCTTTACCATAGAAGTCCCTCAAAATAAAATTAGCAACTAGAAAAGGAACAAAATATTGTTTATGTAACATGAAAACTAAAACCTAAACTCCTAGAAACAATCAATCTAATACCCTTCCTAAGAACAATAATAGTCTTGTTGATGCATAGAATCTACTAGAACCTTTTAAGATCATTGTAGAATAATTCAATTATCTACTAGGAAAATATTAAATATTATGAAGCTCGTTATTTATAGAGAGAAATTTTTTATATTCCTGCAAGGGGGTCCAAGATTACATCTTAGCAGCTAATTAATCAGACTACATAGAAAATTTTAATTTTTAAAGCATGATTTTTTTCTTACAAGTAAATAATAGTGGTAGAATATTTACAACTCATAAAAAAGTACAAAATATATGTATTACAGGTTGGCATTGAAGATTAAAAATGAATGTATATGAATAAATGCTTATTTTGGCAAATAATTTTATCTGACTTTTAAATTTAAATGAAAGTTTGGTTATGAACATATTGGAGAATTTACAAAAGATCCCCATATTTGAGAAATTTTGTGAAATATGGCATAGACCTAAAAATTACCTTTATGTTTCTCTTTTGTTTACCAACACTTATTGGGGCACCCAAGTTCAAGTCCCATATGCACAAAATGTCCCTAACAAGTGATACATACTGTTTGTTGGATAACAACCAATTCCTACAATTTGGAGATTACACTAATCCCAAGAGGAATCCCCTCAAAGGAACGATAGGTCAAAACACTAAAAACCCAAAACTCTCACATGTGTACACCCAGTAAAAGGATCTACCTAACAAGTAAGCTTGAAACATGGAGTAATATTCAGAAGGAAAAAATTCATCTTGGTCATTTTATTTTGTGACTTGGAACCTCAAAGGTTCAAGTAGCATAGTTGCTAAAAAGCAGACCACAGGCTAAAGAAAATTTTGTCTTTACAATTAAAACTAATTCCCTAAAGTTGAATAAAATTATCACATCATAGAAAAAAGTACAATGTCTTTGAAATTAAAGACAACCCTTGAGCTTGAATAAAATAAGTTCCACTATAAAATCAAATGGACTGTGAAGGGGGGATCCAAGTTCAAAGTGAAGAAAGCATGATTTTCATGATAAAGAGTCAAAATTTTGTAAAATGGGGCATCCCATGTGAACCCTAGGAAACTGACATTGGGTGCAAGTATGTGGAGAAGTTGATGATAGAGTTAACAACTTAGAGCCTGCAGTACAACCACTAAGCCAAAGGTTATATCAAAAAGGGAATTTACCACATCTACCAAACAAACCCCTGAAGACAATGCAAACAATGGTGTTTACCGGGAGATGGGGAAAATAAACCACATTTTGTCTGAAATGCAATAAAAAAAATTAAAAATCATGCACAGAACAAGGGTATACATATACATAATATTGTAATAATGAATATATAATAATTTAAACAATAATTACCTACTAAAAGCTTACCTCAAAAAGTGGTATGTCTCTCTGAGCAGACCTGTCCTCAACACATTCTCCACACTTCTCCTTAGCTTCCTCCAACTGACTTGTCTAGAAGTAAAATGATTCAATCATATACAAATGTAATGTGTGTCACATTAATTCATAGAAGCTTCAAATTTAATGCACTTCTAGCCAATGCTAAGTGGCAATGGTAGTAATATATATTGGGAAATTTCTTTTTTATTTATATATGTGTTCATTTAAATTATGTATGTTAATATGTTAGAGAGTATGTGTTAAAGTTAGGGCTCCCTAACATAATGAGTAATAAAAGTTAAAGAATGTAAATGTTAATTTTTTTTATAAAATATGTGAAGGCCTTAAGACTCCACCGAGAGGCAATTCCTTCCACAATAGGTATTTTTGGTGCACCAAGCAACCTAGGTGGCCAAATGACCTGCTTAGGTAGGGGTCCCATGAGGGGGTCTTAAGCTCTATGGATTATGATCAAATTCGAAAGAAAAAAGAATAGAGTAATAGTCATTTATTTAGTCATTAATTTAGTCATATATTTAGTCATTTTTATTTATGATATTAGTCATTTATTTAGTCATTTTTTATTTGTCTGATATTAGTCATTTAGTTGTGATTTTACCCGATGACCAAATTAGTCATTTATTTGCCAAATTCTACTAGTGCTATTAGCCAATTGTACATTCATAACCTCAATGGATCAAAATTCTTGTTGTTACTCTTCTATTGAGCGGGGATCTAATGTCACCTTAGCATCTTCATCTATGTAATCCCTCTTACTATCTTAATCCTCCTATGCCACAATAACTTCCCAAGTAGGAAAGGTATTGGGAGAAATTCAAACAATATTCTCATGATGCTCAATGATTGGATACTCTAACACCAAAATACCTTCTTCACAAGTAGGAGATGTATCAGGAGAAAAAAACTATGATTCTCTATGATTGCATCCTCTTGCACCAAACAGTCTCACAAGTGGGGGAGATGTTGGGAGATGAATGAAGATATGACAAAGTGATATTAATAAATGTGTCAATGATTTCATTCTCTTGCACCAAGATACTCTCACAATTAGGGGAGATATTGGGAGAATGACTAACATGCTTGTCAATGAATTCGGTTCATTTCCTTAGATTGTGCTCATAAGTAGGGAGATTAAAATCATATAATCCATGCATTACCATATCAAAACAACATATTTGAAAAGGAAAAATATTTCTACTTGCCTTATGATTCAAATGATAAAAATTAGAGAGTTCTATAAATGGAATTGAAAAAAAGACATCAGATCTAGATAGAGGAAACTAAGAGAGCTTTGTCATAAAATTTTAAGCCAAAAATAGTAGGATAAAGCCACCCAAAAAGGACAGAGACGCCTAAGGGAATCTGTATCCTAAACAAGGTTTCTAAAATTTAAAATTTGACTATGTAAGGCACTACTGAAGGATTCTGGGTTTGCTTGCAAATAGTACCCGTGAACATTTTTCCAGATTTTATTGATTTTATGCCAATGTGATGTAAAATGCAAGTGTGCAATAATGTGGAATAATTTATGACACTTGTAAATGTAATTTTTTAGATCTAAAATACAATAATTGACTAATTCTAAAATGCCACAACCTGAAAATGATGATTTTAATGCTATTTTGAAATCAAATAATGAAATATTTTTTTAATTTTTGAACTATATGAAATATGCCTAAATACATGCAATTAAAAATTCCAATTCAAATATTTTCAAGAAAAAAAAAATTGAAGACATAGGGACAAAGATGTGTGAAAAAGTTTGTTGATCCTAGTGTACAAGGACATAGGCTCCCAAGGGCATCTAAGTCCTTGATAGGAGTTCTTAAAATTAAAATGTTGAATGCTTATTACATTATCTAAATGTTCTAATTTTGTATGCAAATAGGTCTGCAAGTGAATATGTTTCTAGAATTTTTACAATTTAAGACAATATGACTCCAATGCAAGTATGCAACAACAAAGAGCAATTTTGAATGTGATCTGATCAAATGAATAAAATAAACCCTCATGCAACTTATTATGCAATATGATATGCAAAGACTTTGAATTTTTTATGTTTTTATGATACATAAATGAAACCTTAAATGAGAAATGTAAAGCAATGCAAGTAAAATCTAGATCTAGGGTTAATTTTTAGAAGGTATATGATGTCAAAATGGTAGGTTTCACCAAAATGTAACATAATAAAAGGAAACCCTAAGTTTAATGTCTAAACCTAAGATTACTCTTTGCTCCTTTTTCAAGGTACATTAGGATGCAAATCAACAAGGTGTATAAATTGACTTTCAACCATGAAGGTGAGTCAATCAGACTTGGATCTGATCCTTTTGTGCCTTAGAAATGGACTAAAATTGATTTTATATTATTGACCTAATTCAACTATGTACCCTAATATGAAAATTACAATATCTCAATGATTAACAAACTAAAACAACAACTTATAGGTAGATATGGGAAGTGCAGAGGACTTTGTACCTCCCCAAAAAAGTTGGTTCTCATCACTATAGAGGGATAGAATTACCCTAGGGTGTATGGCTCCTTGTACACTACTTTTTCTCTAGTTTTGAGGTCCTCTAATGATAGATCTAATATTTTGATTCCTAATTACAAAGTTATTAGTGTTGAGAAAA
>VDFB02000003.1:134247508-134283813 GCA_007258455.2 Sequoia sempervirens
AATTAATAAGATAATTTAGCCTCGCTCATTGGCTCAAGGGCTTGTACGAGACTTGAGATGAGTCGGGAAGGCCTGGAATGGCAAGATCGTTATCTTGTCTTCTCGAAAGATAACTGATTCTGCTCTGGTGTGCATATGGCACCGGGTTCGTGAGAGGTTACCAAGATATCCCTAGAGGGGGTCTGAGACCTAGGAAGAACACCATTGGATAACCAATGCAACCTTTGCGATGACACTCCTCCTATGACAACAATCGATATGGTGTTGTATCGTTGGTTTATTTTGTACAGTGATTGTACTCGATTTTGTACTCTGGAAGCATTGTAACCACGATGTTAAGTGATGTGGTATTTGTTCTTGTTTTAGTTTAGTTGTGCTAGCCTGTGTCTAGAGGTAGATGGTCTTGTCTAGGAAATCCTTGTTACTATCTCCTAGCATAGGGGGTGAGCCTTTTGGTTTCACTTGGTTGGGTGGAACGTGCACCTTCCTCTATTGGTTTTTTTCTCTTGCTCGTGGGGCGAGTCTTTCATGTTGGAGAGCTCATTGGATGTAGTTGCTTTTCTAGCTTTGTTCTTTTCAATTGATCTTATATTCTTTTACCCCTCATTTTTCATCGCGGTGGAATTTGTAATTTGTAATTATGCTCATTGGAATTACCTCATTCGGGGAATGAGTGTTGTAATCTTATTGTTTAAATATTGTTAATTGAAATCTTTTGGTATTTCTTATCCTTCGTTGTAATTTATCTTGTATGGAATGTATGTTGTCTCATTTCCTTAAGTGATTAATGTTTCGGTTTATATTAATGTTTGTTGTTGTTTGGGTTTTAAAGTAATCCTTGTCTCGTGGCCTTAGAGGTTGTTGGCAATGTGTATTCATCTTACATGTGATTTGTACTTAAACAAAAAAAAAAGTTGGTGCATTTAAGTAGTGAATTGCAACTTCCTCTAGGGTTGCGTGGCGGTGCATTACACATGGTAGCAGAGCCTAGGTTTAAACACTGGGAACTCTGGGATTATGTTGGACCCATTATATGGTAAGTTGTGTAGGTTTATACTCTGGGCACTATGAGCCCATTGTATTGACCTAGTTGTTTTTCTCTTTCGTGTTGTTTTCCTTTTGGGTTGATTTTTCTTGTTTGCCCAGAAGTTGTCGTTAAGTGGTATAGGTCCAATGGTGCAGGAAACCAGTGGGAAGGATAGGATCCTCGGTGTAGTGCGCAATGCACCGATATCCTTTCTATTGGAAGAATGCATTATGGACAATTGCGTAGTGTGTGATTTTGATGTGTTGTGTGTGGTGGACGACAATCAGTTTTGTTGTTGTTTCCACCCTTGCATGTCTTTTGTTGAATGCTTTTGTGAGGGTTAGGCTCACAAGCCTACCAAGAGGTGTGTTTTGTTTGGCTTCCTTCTTGTTGCTTGGCTCTTTCGTTGTGTAAAGGGTTGAGACCCTTGAGTGGTTCTTGAGTGTGGTTGTAGTGTGTTTGTTGGTGGGTTGCAGGTGACATGTGTCACCTAAAATTTCCCTTGCTTGGTTTCTTTGTTTGTGTTCTTGGAAAGTTTGTGTGACCTTGAAGGTGCCAAGAAGTTCCTTTTGTGTGCATTCTCCCTTGGAGTTTTGTTGTTTCTCTTCACCATGCAAGTTTCTGGTGCATGTCTTCTTGTGCTTTACCTCCTTACGTTAATGATTACTTGATTGACCCTATGTGGTTTTGAAGTTTCTTTTGCATGTATATTTTATTGAGATTATAAATATGGTAATGAAAATGATTGATCATGTTGTTAGTTCATAGATTTTGTGCAGGCTCTCTTTTGATCAATGCACTTGTGTGAAAGTGATTGTATGATGATGAGACCATGTTTGCAATAGTGCTTATGTTAGAATTGTAAATTCTTCTCTCTCCTTCCCTCTCTTCTCATTGGTTTAACAAAGATGCTTGTCCTTGAGTGTGTGGTGTATTGAAAACCCATAGTATGTGGTATCTTATGAGAAAATGTTTATGTATTCATGAAGGTTTGTTTCCTAGATCAAACCTTGGGTAAAGGACCTAAGTCCCCAAGTTGCATTCATAATCATGGAAAATGTATAATCTGAATAGGGAATCATTTTGCAGTAAGTAAAAGTTTAGAGAAAGAAAAGGATTAGTGAAACCATTGCATGTTATTGATAATTAGATAATAGGTGCATCTTGTTGGTGAGGCCTATAGTCCCCAACTTTATTGTTAAGTTTTAAGAAATCATGTTGATGTTAGATTATTGTACCTAGATTCAAAATGCAAAATGTTAAATGAACGTTGAAGTGATAATGTCACATACCTTGGCTTGAGTAAACTTTGTAATGTTATCGCACTATATGTGATTGTATGGAGTTGTGCTAGGGGTACTTGCAGGCTTCCAAGAGTAAGCCTGACCCTAGCGGGGGAGGATGTAACACCCCTCCATTTTGTGCTTTGTTAATAAAACAATATTTTCTCTATGATGCCTTGTGTTTTGATTATGTTAATGATGTAAACTTCGTCAATTAGTGATACTGTATTGGTGAAGGGGACGGGATCACATCACTCACATGCGAGTGCCCCGTGATTCTGCAATTTCCTCTTCACGGTGTGTTTTATTATGTTTTATGTATGTTCGACACTCGTGTTGTTGCAAGATGCAGGTACAGGACATTGACTCCACCTGGTTCCATAGGTTTGAGCGTGTCCCTTGTCTGATGGAAATCGATTGGGAGATAGTAGCTAGGTTTTTATTTCTATGTCAAGCCACCACCCTAGTCACAGTGTGTCATCAGGTTGGTTGTTATGTTGCCATGTCTCTTTGTTCTTTATTTTAATTCAAGTTAAATGGCTTATGTTGTTTCACTATTGATTAAATGCTTTTGATTATAATGCTAGGAATGTTACTTTATTAATTAATTTAATTTAGTTAATAAAATAATCTAATACTAGATTATATTTATTTTATTGATTAATTAAATTAATTGTGGAATTGATTAAGTTATTCCTTGAATTAAAAGTGTTAAAAGATCTAAATTAGTTTGTGTGAAAAGAAGGTTTTAAAATATGTTGAATTCTATTTAGAAAATTGAGAATTGTTTAAGTTATTTAAAATTCCAAATATTTTCAATGCAATGACTTTGGGGTAGAAAAGATATTTTTGGAAATATTTGACCTTTTTTGGTAAAAGATATTTGTTTTTGAATTTGAAAATTGAAATTGGAATTTGAATTAAATTTGGATTTGAATTTGAATTTGAATTTGAAATTTAATTTGGAAGTGGATTTGAATTTGAATTTGGAAAATTTGGAAAAAGAATATATTTTCATTTAGGGTTTTTCTTTCAATTTTTCTTATGGGAAAATTGGTTGCAAAAGAGGGCTTTTGGATTTTTGGATGGATTCTTGGTTGAAAGATGAAGATCTTGGGGGAAGTTTGGCAAGGAATGAAAGCATCAAAGGATCCCTCCATTTGTTCTTCAAATTCCTTGGTTTAGGTTTTATTCTAGTTTTTTGTGTTGAAGTTTTAAATCTTTGTTTCAATTTGAATGGAAGTGTAGAAAACCAATCTGAATCCTCTTGAAATCATGGGTGAATGGAAAAAAAAGAAAAAAGTCTAACCATAGAAAATACAAGAAAAACACAAGATCTTGCAAAACCTTTGTTTAAAATTGAAAGCTTGAGAAATATGTGTTTGAATATCTCTGTTGTGAATTTTTGTTACGTAAAAATGTGCACAATTTTTTCTATAAAGGAAAATTCATATATATAACACACATATATATATATTCAATATATATATATATATATTTAGTTGTATGGAATTTAAAATTGTTTTACCCTATAAAGTGCAGGAGAATTGGCACATAGAGAGCAGCGTGTTCGCGTTTGTTTATTACATTTTTTTAATGAAAATTTCATATTAAAAATTGTTGGAGTCAGGAAGGGGCTGTCCTAGCAGCCCATAGAGGTGTGTGGAGGCAGCACAGCTGCCTTACCAGTGATGGCTATTTGCCTACACTGTGGGGAGAGTGTGTGGCGACCTCCCATAGGAGCCAGCCTTGCCTTAGGGGTAGGGTTCGCCGGATGGGAAATTTTGCTTTTGTTTTTATTTTTTTAATTTTTTTCATATATATATTATAATATATATTATGTGTAATATTTATTTTAGTTATTTTATTATTTAAATATATTTATATAATATATGATTTATATTATATATATATTAAATAATTTTGATTATATGTTGAGTTGGGATGTAAATAGTAGTTTATAATTCTTTTTATATTTAAATATAAATATAATTATATATATATATATTAGTTATATATTTTTATATACATATTAAATATATATTTATATTTAAATATAGGTTAATTAAGATGTTAATTTTCTGTAATGGGGTAGAGAAATAAATAAATTTTTTATTATAAAATGATTGATTTAAAATTCGATTTTAATTATGATGTCTGATTGTGCGAATCGAATTAATTATTTCATTTTAATTTCCTTCATGTGATTGATTGGATTTAGAAGATCTTAACACTAGTTTGTTATTTTTTAAGGATCTTATATCCTCTGCCTTAAATAGTGATAAGGAATCATGTTTGTTCATTTATTGAAAGAAACTGATAAGGTTCATGAAAGACATATTGTTTAGAACTTATATGTGTCATTAACAGATTAAGTATATGACATATATATGTACTTTGGTTTCTGTGTTATGAGAAAAGTTTTTTTGTCAAAATTACATCTTTAGACATTTAAAGAACGTGTGATTATATGATTGTTGATTTTAAGTCATTTCTTGTTGATCATGTAAGTCTTCTAGTTGTGTTTCTTGAGATGATGTTGTTGCCCTTGTGATTGGTTATTGTCTTTCTTGGGTAGTGCATGAGACTTGTATCAGTGGAAACCTGGTTCTTCATATGGGTTGTGTGACCTTGTGATTAAAGGTTGAGTCGTGTTTTCAGTTTGTTATGTGGGTTATCATTATGTTAGTCAACCTTGTGTTATCCTTGGGTAGTGCACGCTTTGGTTTCAGTTTTGTACATCTGTAGTGATGTGTTACCTGTTGAGGTGTATTGATTATGTGTGATAAGTGTTAGTGCATTGGCTACCCTTGGCATGTGGTTGAGTTATGTGTTGTCGATAGGGGAGTGGCTTTCAAACGAGTGCCGGGCCCAAAGTGGTTCCAAGATAACTTGTGTAAGAGTTAGTTAATTAAGTGAAAATTAAAATAACTTACTAGGGAGAGAGTAGCTTTGAACATTAATAAGATAATTTAGCCTCGCTCATTGGCTCAAGGGCTTGTACAAGACTTGAGATGAGTCAGGAAGGCCTGGAATGGCAAGATCGTTATCTTGTCTTCTCGAAAGATAACGGATTCCGCTCTGGTGTGCATATGGCGCCGGGTTCGTGAGAGGTTACCAGGATATCCCTAGAGGGGGGTTGGGACCTAGGAAGAACACCATTGGATAACCAATGCAGCCTTTGCGATGACACTCCTTCTATGACAGCAGTCGGTATGGTGTTTTACCATTGGTTTTATTGTACAATAATTGTACTTGATTTGTACTCTGGAAGCATTGTAACCATTGTGTTAAGTGATGTGGTATTTGTTCTTGTTTCAGTTTAGTTATGTTTTAGCCTGTGTCTAGAGGTAGATGGTCTTCTCTAGGAAATCCTTGTTACTATCTCCTAGCATGGGGGGTGAGCCTTTTGGTTTCACTTGGTTGGGTGGAACGTGCACCTTCCTTTGTTGGTTTTTTGCTCTTGCTCGTGGGGCGAGTCTTTCATGTTGGAGAGCTTGTTGGATGTAGTTGCTTTTCTGGCTTCATTCTTTTCAGTTGATCTTATATTCTTTTACCCCTCATTTGTCATCGAGGGGGAATTTGTAATTTGTAATTATGCTCATTGGAATTACCTCATTCGGGGAATGAGTGTTGTAATCATATTGTTTAGATATTGTTAATTGAAATCTTTTGGTATTTCTTATCCTTCGTTGTAATTTATCTTGTATGGAATGTATGTTGTCTCATTTCCTTGTGATTTAAATGTTTAGGTTTATATTAATGTTTGTTGTTGTTTGGGTTTTAAAAGTAATCCTTGTCACCAAGTGGCCTTAGGGTTGTTGGCAATGTGTATTCATCTTACATGTTATTTGTACTTAAACAAAAATTTTTTTGGTGCATTTAAGTAGTAGTGCAACTTCCTCTAGGGTTGTGTGTTGGGCATTACAATCATACCGCTTTGTGCCAAATTGGGAGCCTTGGAACAGGGAATGGACATCCATCAAAGCATAAAGGATAGAGGAATTTTGTTAGATATTGTAGTTGCAACTGCTCTTGTAGACATGTATGCTAAATGTGGGATCATAAACAAGGCACTTGAAGTGTTTGACAAAATGCCTCAAAGAAATGTGGTCTCATGGACTGCAATAATTGCAAGATATACACAAATTAGATCTGTTGAAAAGGCTTTAGAAACTTTCAAGAAAATGCAATTTGTAGGTTTAAAGCTAGACTCTGCAACCTTTGCCAACATCCTCTCTACTTGTTCCAAAATGGAAGCTTTGGAATAGGGTATGGACATCCATCAAAGCATAATACAAGGGGGATTTTCATCTGATATTATAGTTGGAAATGCTTTGGTTGACATGTATGCAAAATGTTGAAACATAGAGAAAGCATGTGAAGTTTTTGACAAAATGCCTCGAAGAGATGTCATCTTAGTTGCAATTGTGCTGGATATGCATAAAATGGATTTGTTGAAAATTCTTTAGAAACTTTCAAACAAATGCAATTGGTAGTATACAAACCAAATTCCACAGCCTTTGCCAACATCTTTCCTGCATGTGCCCAAATGGGGGCTTTGGAACATGGTATGAACATCCATCAAAGCATAAATAATAAAGGAATTTTGTCAGATGGTGTAGTTGCAACTACCCTAGTAGACATGTATGCAAAATGTGGAAGCATAGACAAGGCATGTGAACTGTTTGACAAAATGCTTGAAAGATATGCCATCTCATGAGTACGATGATTGTTGGATATGCACAAAATAGATTTGCTGAAAAGGCTTTAGAAACTTTCAAGAAAATGCAATTAGCAGGTGTGAAGCCAAATTCCACAACCTATGCCAACATCCTCCCCGCTTGTGCCAAAATGGGAGCTTTGGAGTAGAGTATGAACATCCATCAGAGCATAATGGATGGGGAATTTTGGTAAGATATTATGGTTGGAAATGCTCTGTTAGACATGTATGAAAAATGTGAAAACATACACAAGGCATGTGAACTCTTTGATGGAATTCCTCAAAGAGATGTCATCTCATGGAATGCAATAATTGCAAGATATGCACAAAATGGATTTTGCAAGGATGCCCTCAAAATATTTGAATTAATGAAGCACTCTGAAACATATCCTAACATTGTAAGCTTTTTTTGTATTCTTTGTGCATGCAACCATGGAGGTTTAGTGGATGAGGGTTGTACATACTTCAATCACATGAGTAAGTAGTATTGCATTACACCTACAGTTGATCATTATGTGTGCATGGTTGACCTTCTTTCCCATGCTGGCTATCTCAAGGACACTCTAAACTATATCATTAAGATGCCAATTAAACCTATGGTGGTTGTGTGGATGTGTTTTCTTGCTTCCTATAGGTTACATATGAATATAGGCTTAGGAGTATTTACAACCACACCGTTCTTCAATTTGGATCCTAAAAATGTTGTGACTTATGTTCTTCTCTCAAACATCTATGCAGAAGTGGGCAGGTGGGGTGAAGTTCAACTATTAAGGAGATTGATGAAAGATAGAGGAATTAAAAAGATACCTGGATTTAGTTGGGCCGAAGGCCATAAAATGGTACTTTTTTTTTGTGTTGGAGAAAAATCACATCCATAGACATAGGGGATGGATGCAATGTTGGAGAAATAAGCTTGGGGGATGAAGGAAAAAGTGCATTTTCCAGATTCAACACATTTACTTATTGATGTGGAAGAGAAGGAAAAATCATTATTTCTTTGCCCCCCATAGTGAAAATTGCTAGTTGCAATTAGTTTGTTAAACACATCCCTAGAACAAGTATTGGGTGCTGATTTTCATAATGCAACAAAATTTGTCTCCAATTTTGTTGGAAGAGAAACTATAGTGATAGATGCAATAAACATGGACAACGATTTCATAGATATTATTGGTGATGCTAAATGAAGCAATTTAAAAGTTAATCTTGCACCACATGAAGGGACAAGGTTTTATTTTCAGTTTATAAAAGGTTTTATTTGTTTTTTACTTTTTACTTTTTATTTGACAAGCTAGACCATGTTGTTGGTGATTGTTTATATACATTGTTGAAATATTTGTCAAAGACCTATTTTCTGATAAGATGGATATTTCATTGAATTATTTTCAGGTAATATGCATGCATATGGAATGAGAAGTTGGAGGAGGTGGAGAATTGGCAAAAAAACAAAAAATGAAATGGGAGAGGTCTCACAATCTGCCCTAGTAATTTTGTACATTTCTTTTGTTTGGATTAGTTGTATTATATTTTTCCTATGTTAGTTTGATTGTTTGAAATTAAAGTACACATCCTAGATTAAATATGTATATTTTCTCTCATTTATGGTTATATATCTTTAATGTTTCTTCACATGCCTTTGCTTATTGAGATGGTTGATAGATTTGGAAGTTCACAAATACTTTTCAATGTAATTGGATTTCACTCTATTTGGTTTTACTTAGAAACGAGCTATTATAATTTATCTATGAAGAAGTTAAAAAAGATACAATTATATTTGTGTTATAAATGGAAAATATGCACGACACTTGAAAAACATAGAATGAGGATTATAGATTGATGTTGGAAAGAAGAGAATAATTTTTTCACATGTAAAAATAAAATCATAATTGATATTGTATTGTAATTTGTAATTGTTAATTATTGTCATTACAAAATTATGCATGATGAGATTTATAAATTGATACCAATGAGATGAGGGTTTGAAGATGTAGGAAGAGCTCAAAAGGGAATTTTATAAATGTTTAGAGTGATGATAGGTTTAAAGTAGGAAAAAGTAGAATCTAAAAGCATTTGTGGTAAGCTACTAAGAGTTAATCTTACTATTCCAATTGTCCTTCAAATGTTTCCTATTCATTACTTGGATCCACCACCTTAATTGCCTAAACACAAGACAAGATTAAAAATTGAGATGCTTTGGATTTGATGATCAATGATATCAATGGATAGTTGAACTACCAAGGTGGAAGGTGGGCCAATCTACCAATATCTACCAGATGAGACCACATGGTTTTGCAAAAGCTAATTGATCATCCCTTATAATGCACTCTAACCCCACTCAATTAATGGTCTAGATCAATTTTACGTCAATATTAATGGTCAAGGGAGATCTTCTCTTCAACCCAAAATTACTTGACCATCTTTGAATTCAAAATCCAACCAAGACATGTCATGTAAACTTATGTTTTTGCACTTGACTATATACCATTTGATTCACCTTGAAGATTAACAACTTTAGCAAATCAGTAGACTACTAAAGTGTTAAATGGTATGATTTATCAAAGCACCTACATCCACCAAAGTTCATTAGATCACACCACATGGTTTCACCAAAACCATTTGATAAAACTGCTCGATATCTATAGGCTTTACTTAAACATCAATCAACATTGAAAGTGGAGATCAAATTTCCCCAAAGATTAGTGATTAAGACCGATTGGTGGATGGCTAAAGTGTTGAGTGGTTTTATTCACCGAAGTGCAATCATTGCTGAAATCCACTAGTTCATGCCACGTGGACATATCATATGCACCTAGCCTCCTACTTTCCATCAATGGCCATAATTTTTGCCTCTCAAGATTGACACCTTCAATAGATGGTTGAGGAGATTGGTAGCTTGATCTACTAATATGCTACAATACACTAGATTGTGCCAAGTAGCCACAATTTCCATTGCCATACAGGGACCCTAAAATAGAATTGTTACACCTCTATCCCAATAAGGATCATACACCTCACCATCCCTTTGAAAAAGGCTCCATGTTGGAGATGCCCATGCTAACAATAGAGACCTTTTTGGCAGATCAATATATGTAAGGCCACAATATGATTCCAATGGAGAAGGAATAATATTAGCAGGTCATAGTGAGCTGCAATATTATCCGTCCCTTATGAATCAACAATTACCAGCTGAGATCCAGTTTATCTCAAAATTAGCAGATCATGTAAATGCAATTTTTTTCCTAGGTATAGTTCAAAATGAAAGGGAGGCATGCACATGGTTGGGATACACTTATCTTTACATTCACATGCTATGAAACCCAGTTCTATATGGTTTATCTGCTAATGCTTTACAAAAAGACAATACCTTAGAAGAGAGAAGGGAAGACTTGGTAAGCATAGCTGTGATTTTCAATTTAGTACATAGTAATTTTACTATGGTATTGTTAGACAAGTATGACCCTTGTATTTTACTTTAATGGTTCTTGTTTGTGCTTCTGATAATTGAACTCTTTGTGTTAACAGATACATTCAGCTGCAACTATCTTGGACAAAAGTAATTTGGTGAAATATGATTGGAAAAGTGGATATTTCTAGGTTAATGATCTAGGATGGATAGCTAGTTATTACTACATCACTCATGGGGAAATGGATACTTATAATGAGCACTTGAAGCCAACAATGGGTGATATTGAGCTATGCCAATTTTTTTTCATTAAGTGAATAGTTTAAATATGTGACAATAAAAGAAGAAGAGAAGATGGAACTTGCAAAGCTCTTAGACCGTGTTCCTATTCCAGTGAAGGAGAGTTTGGAGGATCCAAGTGTCAAGATCAATGTTTTTCTCCAAGCTTACATTTCACAGCTTAAGCTTGAAGGTCTCTCCCGCACGTCTGATATGGTGTTTGTTACTCAAGTATGTATTTATATTGAAAACCTGTGTAGCACAAATCATAATCGTTTTATCAATTTATAAGTGGGTGACTTGAATTTTGTATCCTTTGTAATGCAAATGATAACCATTTTCTACCTTTTTATAAGTGGGTGACTTAAGAATTTTGTGTTGTCCATGAAAATCTAAATTTATCCCTAAGGATGCTGTGCATTTCCACCCTCTTGCTTTTGTTTCTAACCATACAACCCATCCTTAAGTCCTATCTTCTCCAAATCATTCACCTTTGCTAGACAAAAGGAATTTACAATTTGTTATGGAAGCTATTGGATGATGCATGCTATGTAGTTCTAAATAGATTTTTTTTGTTTGGTTATGTGTTGCATAGTGTAGGTCACCTCCTTAGAGCACTTTTTGAGATTGTCCTAAAAAGAGGATGGGCCCAGCTAATAGAGAAGGCACTTAACTTGTGGAAGATGGTTGGAAAGTGCATGTGGAGTGTTCAAACTCCACTTTGACAATTTAAAGGCGTTCCAAATGACATATTGACCAAAATTGAGAAGAAAGATTTAGCTTGGGATCAATATTATGATCTTTTAGCCCAAGAGATTGGAGAGCTCATTCTTTTTCCAAAGATGGGAAAAACCATTCATAAGTTTGTGACAAATTGATTAAAAAGGACTGTAAATACTTGGGTTTGAATAGGATTGAAGTTCTTGAACTGCTGATACAAAGCTTCATATGAAGGATTTATTAATGCAAGGGAGGCATGCACATGGTTGGGATACACTTATCTTTACATTCGCAAGCTACGAAACCCAGTTCTATATGGTCTATCTATTGATGCTTTACAAAAATGAAATACCTTAGAAGAGAGAAGGATAAACTTGGTAAGCATAGTTGTGATTTTCAATTTAGTACATAGTAATTTTACTGTGGTATTGTTAGATAAGTATGAATGAAAAATGATTTTTTTTAAATACTTTTTGATCTTTAAATCTGGCCAAGTACATGATTTCTTGTAAGTCTCAGCAACTTTGGTTGACTTTTTCCTAAAAAATTACATGTTTTAAGTTTTAACCAAAAATCAATGATGATTTTTCCAAGCGATTTCTTGCCATTCAATTTTCTTAGTGAGTACTCACAAGTTTTTTAAACTATGCTTTAACACATTTTATGTTTCTGTAGTGCATCATTATGTAATGCCATTTTTAAAGATTCAACCATGTGTTAATGTTTGAGTAGTCAAGTCTCAAGACACCTTTCACAACTAGTAACCAATAACCCATCTCACATGAATTTTAATGGTTTCCTTGGCACTTATTTCATCTATGTGATGTTCACAACTTCATAGGGATGAAGCACCAAGACTTACCAAGAGATCACTCATCCCAGTACTATTCCAGCTCAAACACATTTAATTATGGAGTCTCCCCTACAATCATGCCCATTTAGATTGCTATCCTATTTAAAAACCTTAAGCTAGTATCGTGCTTTATGAACCATAAATTGTGGGGATCCTTATCTCTTTCATTTTTATGCATTTTTAGGCAACTTCTATATCAAATATTTCAACACAATGACTTTGAGTTTTGGAATGTACTGTGACATTCAATAAATAGGAAAGGATGATTTCAAGAAGAAAGAAGCACAACATTTGATAAACTCCATGGGAAAAAGGTAAGTTGATTTTTTATACTTTTTTAATCTATCCAACATAGAAATGGTCTGGTGTCAAATCTTGTTGATTATCTAAGAAAAAATATCTTCCATACAACTTTCATAATATGTAAAATCATATACAAGAAAGTTGCCAATTTTAAAGATATTTTCAATCAACATCATTCAACGGTCAACCTGCAATGTCTTACAGTGAAGCAAACAAAAAGTTCCAATTTGCATCTATGAAATTTACTATGCTTCAATTGTTCATTGAATTCTGCTTGCTGCTTGTCTTTGTTCTCTTTTAGAATCTGCAGAAAAAAGAACCATATATCTAAATCCAAAATCTTTACCATAGAATTCCCTCAAAATCAAATTAGCAACTAGAAAAGGAACAAAATATTGTTTATGTAACATGAAAACTAAAACCCAAACTCCTGGAAACAATCAATCTAATACCCTTCCTAAGAACAATAATAGTCTTGTTGATGCATAGGATATACTAGAACCTTTTAAGATCATTGTAGAATAATTCAATTATCTACTAGGAAAATATTAAATATTATGAAGCTCGTTATTTATAGAGTGAGAATTTTTTTTATATTCCTGCAAGGGGGTCCAAGATTACATCTTAGCAGCTAATTAATCAGACTACATAGAAAATTTTAATTTTTAAAGGATGATTTTTTTCTTACAAGTAAATAATAGTGGTAGAATATTTACAACTCAAAAAAAGTACAAAATATATGTATTACAGGTTGGCATTGAAGATTAAAAATGAATGTATATGAATATATGCTTATTTTGGTGAATAATTTTATCTGACTTTTAAATTTAAATGAAATTTTTTTTATGAACATATTGGAGAATTTACAAAAGATCCCCATATTTGAGAAATTTTGTGAAATATGGCATAGACCTAAAACTTACCCTTATGTTTCTCTTTTGTTTACCAACACTTATTGGGGCACCCAAGTTCAAGTCTCATCTACACAAAATGTCCCTAACAAGTGATACATACTTCTTGTTGGATAACAACCAATTCCTACAATTTGGAGATTACACTAATCCCAAGAGGAATCCCCTCAAAGGAATGATAGGTCAAAACACTAAAAACCCAAAACTCTCACATGTGTACACCCAGCAAAAGGATCTACCTAACAAGTAAGCTTGAAACATGGAGTAATATTCAGAAGGAAAAAAAATCATCTTGGTCATTTTATTATGTGACTTGGAACCTCAAAGGTTCAAGTAGCATAGTTGTTAAAAGGTCGACCACAGGCAAAAGAAAATTTTGTCTTCACAATTAAAACTAATTCCTTGAAGTTGAATAAAATTATCACATCATAGACAAAAGTACAATGTCTTTGAAATTAAAGACAACCCCTAAACTTGAATAAAATCAGTTCCACTATAAAATCAAATGGACTGTGAAGGGGGGATCCAAGTTCAAAGTGAAGAAAGCATGATTTTCATGATAAAGATTCAAAATTTTGTAAAATGGAGCATCCCATGTGAACCCTAGGAAACTGACATTGGGTGCAAGTATGTGGAGAAGTTGATGATAGAGTTAAAGACTTAGAGCCTATAGTACAACCACTAAGCCAAAGGTTATATCAAAAAGGGAATTTACCACATCTACCAAACAAACCCCTGAAGACTATGCAGACAATGGTGTTTACCGGGAGATGGGGAAAATAAACCACATTTTGTTTGAAATGCAATAAAAAAAATTAAAAATCATGCACAGAACAAGGGTATACATATACATAATATTTTAATAACGAATATATAATAATTTAAACAATAATTACCTACTAAAAGCTTACCTCAAAAAGTGGTCTGTCTCTCTGAGTAGACCTGTCCTCAACACATTCTCCACACTTCTCCTTAGCTTCCTCCAACTGACTTGTCTAGAAGTAAAATGATTCAATCATATACAAATGTAATGTGTGTCACATTAATTCATAGAAGCTTCAAATTTAATGCACTTCTAGCCAATGCTAAGTGGCAATGGTAGTAATATATATTGGGAAATTTCTTTTTTATTTATATATGTGTTCATTTAAATTATGTATGTTAATATGTTAGAGAGTATGTGTTGAAGTTAGGGCTCCCTAACATAATGAGTAATAAAAGTTAAAGAATGTAAATGTTAATTTTTTTTATAAAATATGTGAAGGCCTTAAGACTGCACTGAGAGGCAATTCCTTCCACAATAGGTATTTTTGGTGCACCAAGCAAACCTAGGTGGCCAAATGACCCCGCTTAGGTAGGGGTCCCATGAGGGGGTCTTAAGCTCTATGGATTATGATCAAATTCGAAAGAAAAAAGAATAGAGTAATAGTCATTTATTTAGTCATTAATTTAGTCATATATTTAGTCATTTTTATTTATGATATTAGTCATTTATTTAGTCATTTTTTATTTGTCTGATATTAGTCATTTAGTTGTGATTTTACCCGATGACCAAATTAGTCATTTATTTGCCAAATTCTACTAGTGCTATTAGCCAATTGTACATTCATAACCTCAATGGATCAAAATTCTTGTTGTTACTCTTCTATTGAGCGGGGATCTAATGTCACCTTAGCATCTTCATCTATGTAATCCCTCTTACTATCTTAATCCTCCTATGCCACAATAACTTCCCAAGTAGGAAAGGTATTGGGAGAAATTCAAACAATATTCTCATGATGCTCAATGATTGGATACTCTAACACCAAAATACCTTCTTCACAAGTAGGAGATGTATCAGGAGAAAAAAACTATGATTCTCTATGATTGCATCCTCTTGCACCAAACAGTCTCACAAGTGGGGGAGATGTTGGGAGATGAATGAAGATATGACAAAGTGATATTAATAAATGTGTCAATGATTTCATTCTCTTGCACCAAGATACTCTCACAATTAGGGGAGATATTGGGAGAATGACTAACATGCTTGTCAATGAATTCGGTTCATTTCCTTAGATTGTGCTCATAAGTAGGGAGATTAAAATCATATAATCCATGCATTACCATATCAAAACAACATATTTGAAAAGGAAAAATATTTCTACTTGCCTTATGATTCAAATGATAAAAATTAGAGAGTTCTATAAATGGAATTGAAAAAAAGACATCAGATCTAGATAGAGGAAACTAAGAGAGCTTTGTCATAAAATTTTAAGCCAAAAATAGTAGGATAAAGCCACCCAAAAAGGACAGAGACGCCTAAGGGAATCTGTATCCTAAACAAGGTTTCTAAAATTTAAAATTTGACTATGTAAGGCACTACTGAAGGATTCTGGGTTTGCTTGCAAATAGTACCCGTGAACATTTTTCCAGATTTTATTGATTTTATGCCAATGTGATGTAAAATGCAAGTGTGCAATAATGTGGAATAATTTATGACACTTGTAAATGTAATTTTTTAGATCTAAAATACAATAATTGACTAATTCTAAAATGCCACAACCTGAAAATGATGATTTTAATGCTATTTTGAAATCAAATAATGAAATATTTTTTTAATTTTTGAACTATATGAAATATGCCTAAATACATGCAATTAAAAATTCCAATTCAAATATTTTCAAGAAAAAAAAAATTGAAGACATAGGGACAAAGATGTGTGAAAAAGTTTGTTGATCCTAGTGTACAAGGACATAGGCTCCCAAGGGCATCTAAGTCCTTGATAGGAGTTCTTAAAATTAAAATGTTGAATGCTTATTACATTATCTAAATGTTCTAATTTTGTATGCAAATAGGTCTGCAAGTGAATATGTTTCTAGAATTTTTACAATTTAAGACAATATGACTCCAATGCAAGTATGCAACAACAAAGAGCAATTTTGAATACAATTTTGAATGTAGATCTGACCTAAATGAATAAAATAAACCCTCATGCAACTTATTATGCAATATGATATGCAAAGACTTTGAATTTTTTATGTTTTTATGATACATAAATGAAACCTTAAATGAGAAATGTAAAGCAATGCAAAGTAAAATCTAGATCTAGGGTTAATTTTTAGAAGGTATATGATGTCAAAATGGTAGGTTCACCAAAATGTAACATAATAAAAAGGAAACCCTAAGTTTAATGTCTAAACCTAAGATTACTCTTTGCTCCTTTTTTTGAGGTACATTAGGATGCAGATCAACCAGGTGTATAAATTGACTTTCAACCATGAAGGTGAGTCAATCAGACTTGGATCTGATCCTTTTGTGCCTTAGAAATGGACTAAAATTTATTTTATATTATTGACCTAATTCAACTATGTACCCTAATATGAAAATTACAATATCTCAATGATTAACAAACTAAAAAAACGTATAGGTAGATATGGGAAGTGCAGAGGACTTTGTACCTTCTCAAAAAAGTTGGTTCTCATCACTATAGAGGGATAGAGTGACCCTAGGGCATATGGCTCCTTGTACGCTAGTTTTTCTCTAGTTTTGAGGTCCTTTAATGAT
This sequence comes from Sequoia sempervirens, assembly GCA_007258455.2. Taxonomy (NCBI): domain Eukaryota; kingdom Viridiplantae; phylum Streptophyta; class Pinopsida; order Cupressales; family Cupressaceae; genus Sequoia; species Sequoia sempervirens. The sequence goes on from VDFB02000003.1 coordinate 134,264,551, forward strand.
AGATCTAATATTTTGATTCCTAATTACAAAATTGTTAGTGTTGAGAAAAAGGTGTCTCAAACTTACTGGTTAAAGACTTAGAAGTTTTGCAAGTAATCGGGTATCAGTCTTCGAGCTTATCTCTTGCCAAATGAAGTTGAAAAAGAATTAGAAAATTTGAAGGGTTTCAACAATCAGACTTCAAAGTTCCATAGTATGCTTTACTTGTGAAGTCTGTGGTATTGGGTATTGAGAAACCCCAAATCTTGATTTGTGAAAGAACTTCATTCTTCATTGTTTGGAGGTATGGTTGTCAGTCTAATTGCTTGAGCTCTAAGTATTATGGAGTATGGAAGATCCTCGATCCTTGATAGCCGATGGACAGTCTGATGAATGAGGCTTGTGGCAGTGCAAGATATCCTATCATCCCGTAATTGTTCGTGAGGAGGCTAGTGGTAGTGCGGAAGGAGTCATAACCTACAACCTCATGATTGTTAGGTGAAGGGGTCTGTGGTATAGTGGTAGGCTACACTATAGTGGTAACCTGCAACCCTATGATGGTTAGTTGGAGATGATTGTGGTATAGCGATATCATGCGGTATGGCTATAACTGGTAGAGTGATGAAGGTTAAGTGCAACACCATGATTGTTCAAGTTGGTCTTGGCAGTATTGTGATAAAGATGATTAAGTTTGTTTGTGACCATTCGTTTGGTTTGGAAGTTGGAATGATGGTTTTCTTGTAACGCTTGAGAAGTATGTATGCAATTATGTAGTGCATTGGAGGATAGTTGTATGATCAGAGTGAATGTAATGAAGTGCTATCGAGTTCATTTTGGAAAAGAACCTGAATGAGCATAGCTCTGAACTTGTATGTAATATTTTTTTTACTGTAATACAAGAGACCTCTGCTTTGGTGTGGGTTTTTTCCTTGAAAGGGTTTTCCCATGTAAATCTTGTGTTGATGTTTTATTGTCTATTCATGTTTTTTAATATGTGCATCTTAAATGAACTATAATTGCAAAGTTTTAAACGGTTTATTTGCTTCTCTCTCCTGAAGATTAGCATTAGGAAGGTGTATTATGTACTTTGCTTTACTTATAGTTGGTATTAGAGCTTGGACAAAGTTTTTGTCCTTGTTGGTAAGACGGATTTTTTGTGTTGATCTTGTTCAGTGGGAGTTTTGCGAAGAAATCTATTTTATAACTTATTATAGATTTAAGATGGCAAGCACATCCAAAAGAATAGAAATAGAAAAATTCAATGATGGTAATTTTGAGTTGTGGAAACTCAAGATGGAAGATTTTATTGTAGAGCGAGAGTTGTGGTATGTGGTATCCAGTAACAAACTATCAACAACCTTGCAGACTGACTGGGATGCAATGGACTGGAAAGCCAAGGGTCTGATTAGACTATGCGTGGCCGATTCAGTTCTCTTGAACGTCCGTGAAGAGAAGATAGCGAAACTTTTGTAGAAGAATATTGGTAACATTTATTAGGGGAAATCTTTGGTAAATAAGTTATTTATAAGGAAGAAGTTGTATTCTTTGAAGATGGAGGAAGGAGCATCTTTTTTAGATCATTTGAATGCGTTTAATATGATCGTTGCTTAGTTGGGGTCTATTGGTGTGAAGATAGATGATGAGGATCATTGCATGATCTTGTTGTGTTCTTTACCCAACACATGGGATTACCTGGTAATGGCTATTGGGAGTACAACAACCACTTTCAATATGGAAGATGTGGTTTCTTTGCTATTGTTAGAAGAAATGCGAAGGAAGTCTTTCGAGATGGACAAGGAGGCCCTTGATGTTCGAGGTAGATCAAAGGAGAGAGGCAAGAAGTCTAAATTCAAGTTAGAGGGGATATCAAAGTCTCCTGGTAAGAAGTACAAGGTGAAATTTTAGAACTATGGGAAATCCAAACATATCTAGAAAGACTATAAAGAAGAGAAGAAGAAGAAAAAGAAAAAGAAAAAGAAATTCTTCTGATAATGAATCTTCTTAGGATGATGTAGATGCATTCATAGTAGCCTTGGAAACTCATGCATCAGAAGATGTATGGTTAATTGAATCAGGTGCATATTTTCACATGACCTCTCATAGGGGTTGGTTTTTAAAATATGAAGAGTATGCTAGTGGAAAGGTGTATCTAGGTGATGACTCTCACCTATAAATTGTTGGCCATGGAAGAGTCAGGATTCAGTTTCCTAATGGAAGGATAAAGGGAATCGATGATGTGATGCATATATCAGGTCTAGCTCAAAGTTTACTTTCTGTAAGTAAGCTTAATGATGTTGGTGTGCAAGTCTCTTTCTCAAATGGTGTTTGTAGAATGACTAGAGGCTCTATGGTGCTAGATAAGGGTTCACAAATTGGCACTTTGTATAAGCTAGATGCATGTGCATTATAATGTAATAGTGCTTCTGCAAATTCAAGTTCATCTAATCATGTAGAGAAGGAGGGCATTGTTCTTGAGGGTGCTAATTCTATAGAGGTGAAGCTTCCAGCGGAGAAGACAATGTTGTGGCACTAAAGGTTTGGCCACATTGGTGAAAAAGGTTTACAAGCCTTGAAGAGGTTGATGGGATTGATGATTGTAATATCGAGTTTGATTTTTATGAACATTTTATATATGGAAAACAACACCATGTTTCTTTTTTTTCCAGTCCTCATAAATCTTTTGGAATTCTGGATTATATTCATGTTGATGTGATTGGTCCAGTTAATATTCCTTTGTTATCAAAACATATGTATTTTGTATCATTCATAGATGATTATTCGAGGAAATTTGAATATTTTATCAAAAGTAAAACTGAAGTATTTGGTCGATTTAAGGAGTTCAAAACCTTGATAGAAAATCAAACTGGTATAAAAATAAAGTGTTTGAGGATGGATAATGGTGGCGAGTTTTATTCTATATATTTCAACAGGTTCTATAAGGACCATGGGATTAAGAGACATAAAAAACTCCCTAAACTCAACAACAAAATAGAGTTGTGGAGAGGATGAATAAAATCTTAATAGAGAGGGCCAGGAGTATGCTGAGTGGTGCTGGTATTGAACAAAAGTTTTGGGCTGAGGCTGTAGCCACTGTATGTTATCTAATTAATAGATCTCCTACTTCAACACTCGCTGATAAGACACCTATGGAAGCATGGTATAGTAAGACGCCCTCCTTGATACATATTAGAGTCTTTGGTTGTGAGGCATATGCTTATGTTCCTAGTGAAAAGAGATCTAAATTGGAGAACAAGGTAGTGAAGTGTATCTTCATCAGTTATGACATCGGTGTGAAGGGGTACAAGCTTTAGAACCTAGGTAAAGAGAAGGTGCTCTATAGTAGAAGTGTGATCTTCTGTGAGCTGAAACCTTTCACAGTTGATCTATAGACAAAGATGAAAGAATAAAGAAAGGAGATAGTTGAAGTTTCTCTTACACCTAATAAAGATGAACTACATACTCCTGGTGGACCTATTAATGAGGAGATCTCAAATAGATTTGAAAGTTTTGAACAAGACGAAGAACCTTAGCCTTAGCTTCTCAAGAGGTCTACACATGCACTAAGCAGCACTTTGAAAGGTTTTGATATTCTATGTTAGATTCTAGTTGTGCCTTTGCTTTGATTGCTAACACTAATGAGCCTAGGACTGTTAGAGAGGCTATGGGTATGTCCAATGCAAATTCTTGGTTGGGAGCCATGAACAAAGAAATGGAATCATTGAAGAAGAATGATACATGGCATCTGGTACCTTTGTCTGAAGGATGAGATCTTGTTGGATGTAAATGGGCGTTCAAGAAAAAGATAGGTCTTGATGGCAGTGTTGAGAAACATAAAGAAAGGTTGGTTGTGTTACCCATAAAAGTTTCCCTTAACTTCTATTTGGGTTGCTATATTTCTTTCCATCTCAGTCTTATACTCAATTTATGTTTTGGCAGCCTTTTGTTGTCTTTTTTGAACTTGGGCAGGGTTTTTGTATGTTCGTTGAACCTCACATTTTACTACTTGAATTGTCTGTCCTTCACTGGGTAGTGTTTTCTCACCATTTTTGAACTTTCCTTTCCTCCAAAAGTGGGTGTATGAATATTAAAGAAACCGATTGATGAGTTGTGTGTCAGAATTTAGAAACTTCAAATGCATGTCATGCCTTGGGTGGCATTCTTTAGGCTACCTTGAACCTGGGTGGGGTTTTATTAAGTTGTACACACCACCTATTTTTCTGCCTCTAAGAGTTTTGATGATTCACTTAATAACAATTAGCCTATTCATTTAACCAGTGTTTTATAGATAAAGGAAACCAAAATTTTCAAGTAGGATATGAACACGAAACAAATGAAGCCATTAATGTAAAGACACAGTAGTATCAAAAAGAGATATTTTATTTATATATATAGACATTTTTACATTACACTGGCATTACCAAAAGTCACCTAGTTCAACTACAAAATTTAGGTCATGGACAAAAAGAAAAAAGAGATATTTCTTCTTAGGTGTACAGGGCAAACATCAGGACTCAAACACCTTCAGTGACAATTTGCAAACATTCGATTTGAGTTGGTGACAACAAATTTTCATGAGACTAGAGGAATTGTATGAAAATTCCCATATCATTCCTCACCACTCTTGCATGTAAAAGAGCCACGACCTCCTCTAGAGTCTCATCCTGAATAGCCTATGCAATGTATATAGCATTATCTATTAATCCACTTTGGGGATAGTAGCTGAGCCTGTTAATCACCACCTTGATGGAATGATGAAATTTGGGTTTCACCAGGTGCTCTAGTGCTCTCATGCCCTAGTCACGATGACCAAAAGTACTGATGACTGTATAGATAAAGTGCTCTAGCATAGTTGTGTTATGCACATGAACCTGGCCCAGGAACACCTCGCCAAGGATGCTCCAGATCACTTCTTCCTCCACTTCGCTCTGTACTATGAAGAATTCTTTCAGTTGGTCTGAAGTGTACCTAAATAGTGGACTACACTCAATTTCCTCCCAGATGATGTATTCATTGGAAGAATTACCATTACTCAAAGAGCTCGCCATATTGGTTGTAATTGATTATGGGAGAAAGGTGATGCTATTTGAATTTATAGAGCTTTGGCTAGACATGGGTGCATTCTCCTGAGCTTGATAAGATGTTAATTTAATTCACATTTATGGCTGGCTTGCATCGCTTTGAATTATAATTCCCCATCAAGCAACTCACATGTACCACCACTTGTTATTCCTATGCATTGCATTGATGGTTGGTGAAATCATTGGTCCTTTGGTGGTTGTTGGTGGAATCATGATCAATTTTCTTTGCTGATACCCATTCTTTTGCAAAACTAAAATTTTCCAACCAAGTTCCTGAGCAATGTTTGGAATACAAGAAGTTGTTGCTTTAGTAATGACTTCACCACCTATCCAGTGGCTTTAGGTATGTTATAATTTTGAAATTGTAAGGGATGAAAAGGCGACCTTTTTTGGATAACCTGGGGGTGTTATCGAGAAGGAACAAACATTTATTATAGACTGTATTGATTTATAATCTGCATGTTATGAATTAAATGAGGCTTTGTATGCTGATCTTGGTATTATGCGTACAATATGGCTGTCTCTCCTTTGAAAGATAAGCTATATAACATTCATTTATTGTAGTCTAGTTTATTTTCATTGATTTGATTTGATGGTCATGAGTTTTCAATCTTTGTATTGATTATGAATGGTTGTGACCTCTTCTGCATCAATTTCACATTTATGAACTAATGTTAGTCACCTTTCTCTGCTTTCTGGTTAAAAGCACACCCATTTTCTTTAAATTAGATTAATTCATTAAAAATATATTGAGGGAGTTGTACCACGACAAAAATTCGGAGAAAAGACACAAATGCAATTGTGGATTTTTTGGAGTTGTTAGCGGATTTCAATTAGTGTTGAATCTAGGTTTGGATTCATTATTTAATCAAGAGCCATTCCATTAGCTAACATATTTTTGGCGACTCTGCTGGGGAGAAACTGAATTGATTGGAAAGTCTGAAATTTTCCATCACGTCATGCAACAAGATGGTACTTCCTCACAATAATGTCTTTCTTGTTTTGCAACCAGACTTAGATTGGGTTGGAGCAGAGCAAGAAGACAACATAAAACAATGAAATATACTCGTGTGGAGATATAGGAGGAATTTGGCAGATTATATGTGAGTAAATTTTGTCTTGGAGGAAGAGGAAGAATGGGCCCAGCAACCACCTGTACCTATGATTGAACGATCCCCAAGGTTGATATTTGAATACTCTGACGACCCTCCTCATCATCATAATCGTCAACCAAATCGGCCGCTACTTCAACCAAGAGAACCACCCGTACATTTGCCTCAGAATCCACTCACGACTCGTCCACCATAGTAATTTTTCTTTCCTTAATTTTAATCCATGTGAGTTGGCAACTATATCTGTTTGTTTATGGATTCAAATCTCTGGTGCAATCAAGTTGTCCCTCTTGCTTTATCACAATACCATGATTTACCCCAAGGTTCCCAGAAGAGATTTCCTAAATTCTTTGGTCAGAATGAACAAGATCCTAAGGAGCATATTTTGGCTATGATGAATGTAAGTGCAGTTTTAGGAATTCAAGAAGAAGATGTTTTTGTAAGAATTTTTATTGACATTCTAATAAAAAAGTGGCAGAATGGTACAAAGGTCTTGAAAAATGGAGCATTACTGGATGGAATGTTCTTAAGACAAAATTTCTCCAACACTATGGAACCTCAATCGATATTGCAACTATCCTGTGTCTTTTCTTTTAGATCATGAAAAATAAAGCTGAAATAATGAGGGATTTTGTTTATCATTTCAATCAGTCTCTTCAAAAGATTCTTGCTCTAGAAAAGCCTATTGTAGAGATCCAGTACCATATATTCATTTATGCTTTGGAGCCAAACATACAATTAATTCTTTAAAGAGATAAAATTCAAGGGATTGAGCGAGCTCAACTGGAGGCACTGAAGGTTGAAGATGATTTTATCTCTGTGGCTAAGTGGAGATTAGGTTCAAGCGTGAAGCCCACAACCAGTTATAAGACACTTCCTAAGCTTCTGGTTATATGTCACAAAGAATAATAATTATCTCACCCTGATAAAGAAGACATGAATTTAACAATCCTTGATATCATGCAATAGCCTAGTGAAGGACAAGATCAACTTTGTAATGATCTGGCTTTGAATTTATATACCTCCCTTGAAATCAAAAGTGATTGCAGTTCGTCTAGTGATGATGAGGATGATGAACTGCAGGAAAGGTCATCGTTTGCTCCACCCCCTCCTTTTGATAAGCTCTCTCCTTCTGAGGCTAATTTGAATGATTTGACATTAACTTATCTTCTTACTCCAAAATATGAAATTTTCTTCTTTGAAGAAATGAAGAGTAAAGACATATGTTTAAATTTGGAAAGAAATGATGGTTCCAGGAATGATAATTTTTAGGAGAAAGAATTGTGGTGAATTCATTCTAACCCTCTCTTTTATTTTAATGAATTTGAATTGCATGATATTCATCTTTTCACAAATTCAAAAGATCAATTAATGTTAGAGAGGAATGTTGTTTACCCATGGCTAAGGTTAATCATAACCAAAGGAAAGATGAGAAAAATACTAGTCTCTCACTGACGGAAGATGAAATGTTTGTCTAGTTAGAAGTGGAAAATAAATCAATCCTTGCTCTACACCGTCCTATAAAGGAAATTACCCTTCATGAAAGTGATCAGATTGAGAAAAGGCATGATGAGGTTAAGGATAGTATTGTTTCCTGTAGTAATTTTGCAGGGATTGGGGAAACTTTTGGGGAATGTAAGCTCAAAAGAAAATTTGAAACTCAAGGTGCCAACAAGTTATTGGAGAAAGAGACATTCACTTTTGGAGATGTTAATATGCATTGTGCAGTTGAAGGTGAAAATAAAAATCAGCTCCAAGATGTAATTGAATTCTCAAACACCTTTTCCTCTGGTTTGCAACCTAAATATGAAGCATCTAAGTTTGCTGATGAAATTCTTGAAGGCAAAGCAACAGAAAGTGAGGTAATTAATCATCACATTTTCAAATCCTTTCATATTATACAAGATTCAAATTTTTTAGATCTATCATTTGAGTCAATACACGGGATGGATAAAAATGAAGAAGAGATCAAGATAGATTAATAAGCATTCAAATCTAATGAGTCTTTTTCTGCACATACCACAAATTGGGGTCCAAAAATTTTAAACAATGTGGTTATTTCTACATGTGGTGACCAAGAAGTCTCTTTATCTCATAATTTGTATGTGGGGTGTCTAATTCGAGGGCTGGTTTCTTTTAGTTCAGAGAATCAATTACAAAGCAATATTGAATCTGATGTGGTATAGGAAGATTTTGGTAACCCTATGCAAGGCAGTGATAGTGTGAATCATTTAGTTGCAGAAGCATACAATAAAGAGTGGCTTGTCAAGTATCAAATTATATTCAGAGAATTTTCACATGGTGCTTGTTCTATCTTTTTGATGGAAGCAATAGTGATTTGGAAGTTGATTGTGCACACAATTTTTAGTTTCCCAACATTGTTTCGCACATGCAACTACTTCTCTTGGCCTGTTAATGGATTTGTATGATCAATCTGGAGGCCATTTGAGGTAGGATCTTCCTACCATGTACAAAATAGGAGTTTTTATTATGCTGGTAGTTTAGGTGTTTTCCTTTCCTGCCTTGTTCCATTTTTGGCTTGCTTTTTCTCCTCCTTCTCCATGCCCCTAGACTTTGTGCCCAATGGAAAGTACTAGTCCATACTCATGATTTTGGGTTCATTACTTCATCCTTTGCACTCCTTGTCCCCATTCAAAGCCGCTGTTACCCATAAAATTTTCCCTTAACTTCTATTCGGGTTGCTATCTTTCCTTCCATCTAAGTCTTATACTCAATTTATGTTCTGATGGCCTTTTGTTGTCTTTCTCGAACTTGGGTAGGGTTTTTGTGTGTTCATCGAACCCTGCATTTTACCGCTTGAATTGTTTGTCCTTCACTGGGGGTTGTTTTCTCATCATTTTTGAACTTTCCTTTCCTCCAAAAGTGGGTGTACGAATATTAAAGAAACTGATTGATGAGTTGTGTGTCAGAATTTAGAAACTTCACCTACAATTCATACCTTGGGTGGCATTCTTTAGGCCACCTCGAACCTAGGTGGGGTTTTATTAAGTTGTGCAAACCACCTATTTTTTCGCCTCTAAGACTTTTGATGATTAACTTAATAACAATTAGCCTATTCATTTAACCAGTGCTTTATGCAGAAAGGAAACCAACATTTTCAAGCATGATATGAACAAGAAACAAATGAAGCCATGAATGTAAAGACATAGTAGTATCAAAAAGAGATATTTTATTTATATATATAGACATTTTTAGATTGCACTAGCATTGCCAAAAAATGCTTGGTTCGACTACAAAATTTAGGTTGTGGAAAAAAAGACAAATGAGATATTTGTTTTTAGGTGCACAAAGCAAGCATTAGGACTCAAACACCTTCAGTGACAATTTGCAAACATTCGATTTGAGCTGGTGAGAACAAATTTTCATGAGACTAGAGGAATTGTACGAAAAGTCCCATATCATTCCTCACCACTCTTGCGTGTAGAAGAGCCACGACCTCCACCAGAGTCTTATCCTAAATAACTGACACAATGTAGATAGCGTCAACTATTAATCCACTTCGGGGATAGTAGCTGATCCCGTTAATCGCCACCTTGACACGATGATGAAATTCGGGTTTCACTAGGCATTCCAGTGATCTCACACCCCAGTCGCAACGACTAGAAGTCTTGATGACTATATAGATAAAGTGCTCTAGCATAGTTGTGTTATGCACATGAGCCTGGCCCAAGAACACCTCGCCAAGGATGCTCCGGAACACTTCTTCCTCCACCTTGCTCTACACTATGAAGACTTCTTTTAGTTGGTCTGAAGTGTGCCTAAATAGTGGACTACACTCAATTTCCTCCAGGATGATGTAGTCATTGGAAGAATTACCATCACTCTGAGAGCTCACCATATTGGATGCAACTGATTGTGGAAGAAAGGTGAAGTTGGTTAAATTTATAGAGTTTTGGCTAGACATGGGTGCATTCTCCTGAGCTTGATAAGATGTTAATTTAATTCACATTTATGGATGGCTTGTGTTGCTTTGAATTACAATTCCCCATCAAGTAGCTCACACATGCCACCACTTGATATTCCTATGTGTTGCATTGATGGTTGGTGAAATCATTGGTCCTTTAGCGGCTGTAGGTGGAATCATGATCAGTTTTCTTTGTCGATACCTATTCTTCTACAAAATTCAATTATTCTGACCAACTTCTCAAGAAACGTTTGGAATACAAGAATTTTCTGCTTTAGTAATGGCTTCGCCACCTATCCAATAGCTTTAGCTATGTTATAAATTTTTAAATTGTAAGGGATGAAAAGGGGACCTTTTTTGGATACACCTAGGGGTGTTATCGAGAAGGAACAAACATTTATTGCAGACTATATTGATTTATAATTTGTGTTATGAATTAAATGAGGCTTTGTATGCTGATATTGGTATTATGCATACAATATGGCTATGTCTCCTTTGAAATATAAGCTATATAACATTCATTATTGTATTCTGGTTTATTTTCATTGATTTTCATTGATTTGATGGTCATGAGTTTTCAATATTTGTATTGATTATGAATGGTTGTGACATGTACTTCCGTGTTAGTTTCATATTTATGAACTAACATTAGTCACCTTTCTCTACATTCTAGTTAAAATTACACTCATTTTCTTTAAATTAGATTAATTCATTGAAAATCTAGTGAGGGAGTTGTACCTCGACAAAAATTCAGAGAAAAGCCACAAATGCAATTGTGGACTTTTTAGAGCTGTTAGCATATTTCAATTGGTGTTGAATCTAGGTTTGGAGTCATTATTTAATCAAGAGCCATTCCATTTGATAATAGGTTGTAAAATGATATTCCCAGGTGGAGGGAATTGATTATGGAGAAATATTTTCTCTTGTAGCTAAGCTGACATCTATCAGATTTCTATTGTCACTTGCAGCTGGATATAACTTAGAAATTGAGTAGATGGATGTGAAGATAACTCATTTCTTCATGGTGATTTTAAGGAAGAGATTTACATGTCCCAGCTAGAGCACTTCATTGAAAAAGGTAAGGAAAAATTGGTTTGCAAATTAAAGAAATCTTTATATAGTCTGAAGCAGTCGTTTAGAATGTGGTACCAAAAGTTTGATACCTATGTGTTGTATTTGGGGTTTGTGAGATCAAATTTTGATAATTGTGTTTACTTTAAATATGAAAATGGTCATCTTCTAATTATTTCCTTGTATGTGGATGATATGTTGTTCATTGGGAATAATAAGGGTATGATTTCTGAATTAAAATCTCAATTGTTAGCACAGTTTGAAATGAAGGATCTAGGTTCAGCTAGGTGTATTCTGAGGATGGAAATTAGAAGGGATGGAGAAAATAGAAATCTTTGGCTTAGCCAAAGAAAATATGTGAACTCTATCCTAGAGAGATTCAATATGATAGATTACAAATAGTTAGTGGTTCCTATGTTGCAGGGAACAAATATATCCTACTGAGATGGAGGACATGACCGGGGTACCTTATGCAAGTGTTGTTGGAAGTTTAATGTATGCAATGGTTTGTACTAGGCTAGACATTGCCCAAGCAGTGGGAGTTCTTAGTAGATTTATGGCTAATTCATGATGGACACATTGGGATGTTGTGAAAAGAGTTTTCAGATATTTGAAGGGTACTTCAGAGTATGCCTTATGTTATCATGGTTATTCTATTGGATCTTATCATTCAATAAGAATTCATGGACATGTGTATTTTGATTGGGCGGGGGACATTGATAGCAGAAGATCTACTAGTGTATATGTATTCATGATGTTTGGTGGTACAGTTAGGTGGATGAGCAAGCAACAAGTTGTAGTTGCTTTGTCCACTACTGAAGCAGAGTACATGGAAACAACTCATGCTTGTAAAGAGTCCATTTGGCTTAGAATACTATGTTTAGATGTTGGTTTTGATATAGGGTAAATTACTATTTGTTGTGACAACAAGAGTGCCATATGTTTGGCAAAAAATCCAACTTTCCATGCTAGAACAAAACACATTGACGTGCAATACCATTTTGTTTGTGATATGGTGGAATATGGAAAGGTTAACTTGGAAGAATTGAAACTTTGGTGAATGCTTCTGATGCACTGATAAAGCTAGTGAGCACAAAGAAGTTTAGATGGTGTGCCAATTCGATGGGCCTTGATGCCTAGGTTGATACAGTGACTTTGAGTGTTGATTGTGAGCCAATAAGTTCTTTGTCAAGTTGAAGAATGTTGAGAAAAAGGTGTCTCAAACTTACTGGTTAAGGCTCTTCACTTACCAAATGCCATGGTAAAATACTTAGAAGTTTTGTAGGTAATCAGGCATTGGTCTTCAGGCTTATTGCTTACCGAATGCAGTTGAAAAAGACTTAGAAAATTTGAAGGGTTTCAGAAATTAGACGTCAGAGTTCCATCGTATGCTTTACTTGTGAAGTTTTTGGTATCGGGTATTGAGAAACCCAAAATCCTGACATGTGAAAGGACTTCATTTTTCCTTTTTCATTGTTTAGAGGTATGGTTTTTGGTCTACTTTCTTGAGCTTTAAGTAGTATGGAGTATGTAGGATCCTTGATCCTCGATAGTTGATGGATAGTCCGATGAATGAGGCTTATGGTGTGAGATATCCCACTATCCTAGGATAGTTCGTGAGGAGGCTAGTGGTAGTGTAGGAGGAGTCATAAGCCACAACCCTACAATAGTTAGGTGAAGGGGTTTGCGGTATAGCGGTAGGCTACGGTATAGCGGTAACTTGCGACCCCATGATGATCAGTTGGAGATGACTGAAGTATAGTGGTATCATACAATATGGTGGTAACTGGTAGAGTGATGAAGGTTAAGCACAACACCACAACTATTCAAGTTGGTCTTGATGGTATTTCTATAAAGATAGTTAAGTTTGTTTGTGACCGTTCATTTGTTTAGGAAGTTGGAACGATGATTTTCCTATAATGCTTGAGAAGTATGTATGCAATGTCATAGCACATTGGAAGATAGTTGTATGATTAGAGTGAATGTAATGAAGTGCTACTGAGTTCACTCTGGAAAAGAACCTGAAAGAGCATAGCTCTAAACTTGTATGTAATAATTTTTTTACTATACTACAAGAGATCTTTGCTTTGGAGTGTGAATTTTTTCTCGAAAGAGTTTTCCCACATAAATCCCGTGTTGATGTTTTATTGTCTATTCTTGTTTTTACTATGTGCATCTTAAACAAATTGTAATTGCAAAGTTTTAAATGGTTTATTTGGTTCTCTCTCCTAAATATTAGCATTAGGAAGGCGTATTCCACACTCTACTTTCCTTATAGTTAGAACACTGTCAAATACTTTTGTAGGTGAGTTTCCATGAGTTGACAAGATGTAGGGATTCAATTACAACAATGCACAATTTTTACTCAAGCCCCCTTCAATCCTCTTCAAACCTAAAACAAGCACATTCAAAGAGAAGGTTTAGGGTTGTGCAATTTAGGGGCTTTCCTTAATCAAACCCCGTGTTAGCATTTCCACTTCTAGAATGACAATGTTAATGATAAAAATAGATAAAAGATAGGAAGTAATAATGAAATCACAAATTGTTGTAACTCACCACCCTTCAATGGCTTCCTTGAAGGACCGAAGCCATATACATCACCTCAAGGTCTTGGGTCTTTCTTGCTTGAATTCTTGAAATTGTTTGGAGACCTACAATAAGGGTTAGCCTTCACAAAACAATGATAATATGACAATATGAACTCACATACACTTTGACATGATGTTTGGATCTTGAATTGCTACAATTAATCAATGAAATGTTGTTCTTGACTTGCTCTTGAATGCTCTTCATGTTAACCTCATGCTAGATGATTTCCCTTAGACTTCAAATGATGCAATATCTAGGTATTTATAGGCATTTCTTTAATTTCCCCAAAATTAGATCCCAATAGCCAACCTTTGCAATCAGATATTCAAATGTTAGGATGCCAACACTGGCACGTCCAAATTTAGAGGGAAACAAAGTATGGGGACATTGCAACCAGTGGGTGTATGCATCCCAACCCTAATTTCTAGAATTTAAGGTGTCAGGGGAAAAGCATTAGATGAATGCATTTGTTCAATGCTTGCAATTTGTCAAAAAATGATAAAAATAGGCCTTGGAATGCATAACTTAAGAAATTAGGGGTCAAATCAAGCTCAATAATTTAGGGGGAGAAAAAAATAGCATGAAATTGTCAAGAATGACAATTTCCAACACTACAGTTACCATATAGGATGAAGTTGGATAAGGTGAGAAGATGTGTTCCAAAAAAAATTATACATGAATAAGGAGCCATCTTCAAGTTGTCACCTTATCCACATGATTCTGAAAATGTAGAAGACCTAATCAGGAATTGCTCAATAGGGAAGGAAGTTGTAGATAAAAGAGCTTTATTGGTGATAATTCAAATTGTAGAAAACAAAAGGAAAAGAGTAGGTCCATCTTTTGAGGTATCATTTCTGCATATTAGTAATCCCATACTCTGGATGATGGTCATGTTATACAATATTGATCAGCTTGTTTGAAAAAATGTGCTAAATCCTCCTTCAAGAACTCTCAGTCCTTCTACATCTACAATGAATGTACGACCAAATCCTCAACAAGTGAATCTCCTGAGGCAAATTGATCCTTCATCTAGACCACTATTAGACTATCCTCTAGGTCTATATGTGTTTAATGGTGATGATAGTATAATATAGATGATGCAACCTCCTGCAAGGGTCATCATAAAGAGACCCACAAATGATAGGATAGCCCTCAATTTTGAAATAGGATGAAAATTTATAGATGACATAAGGGCTTAGGCTTTCCATAAATTCATGCAAGATTACCAATTCATCACAACAAAAGAATTCAATGATTTTGTCCTCAAGAATAAAGGAGAAGAACCACAAAACAAAGGTTTTAGATAAAATCCTTCTCGAGAAAGAAAAGAAGGAAACAATTGAGGAAGTTTAGAAGAATTTAAAAGAAGATATGGATACCATAACACCTCAAAGAGGAAGGGAATTGGTCAAGAGTGTAGAGCACCTCTTATTGCTAGGATGGTATTGTAGTGTAGGAAATTGCATACCTTTACAATTTCACACTATGTTTGGGTCCCTTAATTTATTGGACTTAATTAAGCTTCTAATTTACTAAATTATGCATTTCAAAGCCTTATTTTTACTATTTTCCAAAAGGACAACTGACATTAAATAAATGCAATCAATAATTAAATCACCTTGGAATATGTGTACATCTTGGACTTATAGGCCAGGACCCATTCACCCGTGGGTGAATAGGTCCCCTTTAAGTGCCAAGACCCATTTTAAAAAATATTTTTGGAGGCATTTTAATGATTCAAATTCAACTTGTAATTTTTGGCTTTTGGAATCTATTTTTTTAGGAAATTAGATACACACCTATAAATACATAGTTATTTTATCATTTGAAATCTAACTATCAAGAACACACTTTATGAGAGAAATCCTATTTATAAAATATCATTGTCAAGGGCATTCAAGAGAAGATCTATCATTCATTTATTGCAGCAATCAAGATCCTAACATCAAGTCCAAGTTTATGTGTGTTCATGTCATCTTATGAAGGCTAATATGAATTGTCGATCCTAAAGCATCCAAGTATTTCAAGCATCCAAATCAATCAAGAAAAGCAAGATCAAATTCCATTAGAGAGATGTGTTTAACTTCAGTCTTATAAGGGAAGCCATTGAAGGGTGGTGAGTTGTAGCAAAAATTGTTCATTCATCATTTCCTTCCTTTTTCATTATCTTTCTATCAAGGTTTAATTACCAAAATAGGGTTTGACCAAGGAAAACCCCCATACAAACAAAAAAATCCTCTATGTATGTGTAGATTGCAAGCTGATGGAGAACTGAAGAAATCTTGAAGGAGCAATTTTGCATTGTTGCACAAGTTGTCATCATTGTTTTCAGGCCGCAAAAACTAAGTTGTATAATTTATTTTCAATACTCCGATAGTGGGACCTATGTCAAATAGAAGCCAAGCTCCAACATCAAAGTACTGTCAAAAGTTATTTTGGAAGCCTTCAAAAAGACCCATTTTCCCATGGGTGAGCCAGTCCCTTAGCAAACCTCAAAAATAGTTTTTGGTGACAGGTACATGCAATTAGATCCTTCTCAGATTTGCTTGCAAATTTTCATTTATGTTTTTGTAAATTCTAAAATCTTTAATTTACATATTATGCCTTGTTTTTCATTTAGTTTGAGCATTTCAAATCATTTCAGTTTAGTTTCAAATCTTTCCTAATTTCCTAAGGACCTATATCTAGGTCTAATTGTCTCACCATTGAGGTTGAAAGTCAATCTTTACACCTTGTGATCTCTTTCCTAATGAAATCCCTAGGGAAATACACATATTGAGATTCCTAAGTTGCATACACAAATAAAAATTTGGGGGTCCCTTTCCCCACATTTCAGGTATATGTGATCTTCCATTGCATTTGACACAATCAAGAGACATGATGGTGATGATCCAATTTTGAGTTCAAAGGAGCAAGTAGAGGTCCTATATTTTAAATCAAGTTTTCATCCAAGGCATGAACCTTGGAAATTCGGTCAATTTTAATAGATACCAACAAACCCCAAGTAATTAGTGATCCTAATGAACTCATTGGAAATATCATGGTCAAGAGAGTTAGGGATACCATTGCTGTCCAAGTAGCTACACTAGTAGTGAAACAAAACTCTTCACTAAAGCAATAGTGAAAAAATTGTAGGGTGATTTGGATAAGGAAAATGCAATAAATTTGAAGTTGCAAGTGTAGCTAAACATGACTATAGGTCTCATTTCTCCTTCACAATCAATAAGTGAAGCTCAAGGGCCACATAAAAATGAAAACTTAATCTAAGAGATCAAAGGTATAAAAGAGGAGCTCAAGTAGAACAAGTTAGAGGGTAAAGAAACAAAAGAGGGAGTAGTGAAGAAAGAGTTAGACCTTGTTGAGAACATTTTGGGTCACAAGTTGTCCAAAATTTTGAGATAAGTAGATAAATTATGGGAATACTATAATATTTTAAGGAATGCATACACTAACCACACTCAAGTAGGAGCAAGGCTAAGATGCTTCCAAATCAACTAGTCCCATGGGGTTATATTATTAAAATTATTGTCAACAATCCTAATTTTGATAATAATCTAATAGCTAACATTTTGGATAAGTCAAATTTATTGGATGACATAATTGGCAATCACCATAGGTATAGGGACCTAATGAGAAGGGAATTAAGTACCTTTGATGGTTTTAATGAATTTTTCATGCCTCCAATTTTGAATGAGGGAGAAGAAATATGGCCTTGCAGGGAATGGAGATTCAAGTTTGTAGATATCTTGATCCTCATGTATAGTAGAATAAATACGGGTAGAGAGGTTGATGCATATCAGTTTAACTAATACATGTATTCACTATCCAAATTGAAATATAGAATGCTAAGTTTCTCTCATATAGTGTAGGTTTTGATTGGAAATGACGATAAAGAACATAGGGAAAGGGTTAGCCAAATCCTTCCACCTAAGATAGACACATCAGTAGGACATGATGAAGAAAAGGAAGTGGGTGGTGAAGCAATTTAAGTTGTGTTTCATTTAGTTTCCACCAACCAAACTTTACTATTTCATGGGCATGCCAAGAATGGAATGTCTAACATGTACTATCATCTACGAAGGATAATTTTGAGGAGATCAAATCTACATGCTAGAATAACTACCCCAAATGGCCTCCAACACATTTTTTATTGGTCTCCCTATAGATTGTAAATATTTTTCATTTTGTACCATGTTGTCACTTAATATTTTATCTTTTGTGACTTAAACTGTGGATGAGGCTTTTTACTTGTTGCTTCCCTTGTGTCTATAAAAGAGAATTTTGAGCCTCATTCTAAGGATTTTGAGTCCTTAGTTTTTGCAGTCTTAGTATAGAATTAGGTCTTGTACAATTAGGTCTTTTGAAGTCTTAGAACAAAAATGATATAATTTTTCTTTGTAATAGCAACAAATACCTCAAACTCTTGTTATTTTTCTCAAATTTGCAAGTCAAGCTATTGTTGTCTCCATATTATAATACATCTTTCGAATCTCAATTTTCAAAGATTACTAATAGTTCTCATACCACATTTGTTGTTATGAATATCTAAATTGTTGGCTTCTATTCAAGGAATGGATTAAAATTTATTTGAATTTATTCATTAAAAATTATGTTATTACACTATGTATTTGTAAGTAGAGTACTAGTATTGTCTCTTTTTTTGGTTTCACATTGTAATGCAATGAGGTTATAAGAAGCCATAAGGGTAGTTTGTTGTAGGAGTATTTTACTCCATCTTTTGACTTTGTAATAGATAAGACACTAGCCAAGTTATTTTCCAGGACTCAAAACTAAGTAGGATCAAGTCTAAAAAAATTGAAAATTTTCTTTTATTATAATTTTATTTATGCTTATTCCAAACAATTAAAAATATAGAGGAAATAGAAGGTCTTGGTTTAGCTAATTAGATTTACTTTCTAAGATCTCAGTGTGAATATAATTATGTATTTAAAAATCATTAAAATGTGTATGTATCTCAATTGGTGTTATATATAGGGGTATCCACCTTGGTTTTTAGAGCCTTAAGTGAAAAGGAGAACAAATATAAAATATGGCCATTAACGTAGGGTTTTTAAGCATTGGATTTAGCTAGTCCTTAGAAAAACCTAGAAAATTAGTTGGAAACACCAACAAAGTCCTCTTGAGATATTGGTTTCCACTTAAATATGTGTTCAAAACTTTTTTTAAATTTTTATATTACATTTTAATCATTTTATAATTTATTCTCACTTACTATAAATTCATTTTGAAGGGATAAAATTTACTTATCAAATTATATTTATCTTCCCTTTTTTCAAGATAAATGTTGTTATATATTCTTATATCTTATATTTCTCCCTCATATTTTATGATCTTAATCCTATTCCACCATCTTATTTCATCTTCATAAATAATTATACCTTTCTTAAATTATGACATTATTTTGAGAAATACATATGTTTCATATTTCTAAAATATTTCATCCTCTATGTTTATCATACAATATTCAAAACCATAAATATATTTTCCT
>VDFB02000003.1:134283913-134445538 GCA_007258455.2 Sequoia sempervirens
GGGCAGTGTTTTCTCACCATTTTTGAACTTTCCTTTCCTCCAAAAGTGGATGTATGAATATTAAAGAAACTGATTAATGAGTTGTGTGTAAGAATTTAGAAACTTCAAATGCAAGTCATGCCTTGGGTGGAATTCTTTAGGCTACCTCGAACCTAGGTGGGGTTTTATTAAATTGTACAAACCACCTATTTTTCTGCCTCTAAGAGTTTTGATGATTCACTTAATAACAATTAGCTTATTCATTTAACCATTGTTTTATACATAAAGGAAACCAAAATTTTCAAGCATGATATGAACACGAAACAAATGAAGCCATTAATGTAAAGACACAGTAGTATCAAAAAGAGATATTTTATTTATATATATAAACATTTTTACATTACACTGGCATTGCCAAAAGTCGCCTGGTTCGACTACAAAATTCAGGTCATGGACAAAGAGAGAAAAGAGATATTTCTTCTTAGGTGCACAGGGAAAACATCATGATTCAAACACCTTCAGTGACAATTTGCAGACGCTCGATTTGAGCTGGTGACAATAGATTTTCATGAGACTAGATGAATTGTATGAAAAGTCCCATATCATTCCTCACCACTCTTGCACATAAAA
Source organism: Sequoia sempervirens (assembly GCA_007258455.2). Lineage (NCBI taxonomy): Eukaryota > Viridiplantae > Streptophyta > Pinopsida > Cupressales > Cupressaceae > Sequoia > Sequoia sempervirens. Next base: position 134,284,523 of record VDFB02000003.1, read on the forward strand.
GAGCCACAACTCCTCCAGAGTCTCATCCTGAATAGCCTATGCAATGTATATAGAGTTAGCTATTAACCCACTTTGGGGATAGTAGTTGAGCCTGTTAATCACCACCTTGATGGAATGATGAAATTCAGGTTTCACCAGGTGCTCTAGTGCTCTCATGCACTAGTCATGATGACCAGAAATCCTGATGATTGTATAGATAAAGTGCTCTAGCATAGTTGTGTTATGCACACGACCTTGCCCCAGGAACGCCTCTCCAAGGATGCTCCAGATCACTTCTTCCTCCACCTCGCTTTGCACTATGAAGACTTCTTTCAACTGGTTCAAAGTGTGCCTAAATAGTGGACTACTCTCAATTTCCTCTAGGATGATGTAGTCATTGGAAGAATTACCATCACTCGAAGAGCTCACCATATTGGATGTAATTGATTGTGGAAGAAAGGTGATGCTAGTTGAATTTATAGAGCTTTGGATAGACATGGGTGCATTCTCCTAAGCTTGATAAGATGTTAATTTAATTCAAATTTATGGTTGGCTTGCATCACTTTGAATTACAATTCCCCATCAAGCAACTCACACGTACCACCGCTTGATATTCCTATGCATTGCATTGATGGTTGGTGAAATCATTGGTCCTTTGGCAGTTGTTGGTGGAATCATGATCAATTTTCTTTGCCAATACCTATTCTTCTACAAAATTAAAATTTTCCAACCAAGTTCTTGAGAAATGTTTGGAATACAAGAAGATGCTACTTTAGTAATGACTTCACCACCTATCCAGTGAATTTAGATATGTTATAATTTTGAAATTGTAAGGGATGAAAAGGGGACCTTTTTTGGATACACCTGGGTGTGTTATCAAGAAGGAACAAACATTTATTGTAGACTGTATTGATTTATAATCTACGTGTTATGAATTAAATGAGGCTTTGTATGCTGATCTTGGTATTATGTGTATGATATGGCCATGTCTCCTTTGAAAGATAAGCTATATAACATTCATTTATTGCAGTCTAGTTTATTTCCATTGATTTGATTTGATGTTCATGAGTTTTCAATCTTTGTATTGATTATGAATGGTTGTGACCTCTACTTTTGCATCAAGTTCACATTTATGAACTAACGTTAGTCACCTTTCTCTACTTTCTAGTTAAAAGCACACCCATTTTCTTTAAATTAGATTAATTCATTAAAAATCTATTGAGGGAGCTGTACCTCGACAAAAATTTAGAGAAAAGACACAAATGCAATTGTGGATTTTTTAGAGTTGTTAGTGGATTTCAATCGGTGTTGAATCTAGGTTTGGATTCATTATTTAATCAAGAGCCATTCCATTAGCTAATAGATTTTTGGCGACTCTGCTGGGGAGAAATTGAATTGATTGGAAAGTCTAAAATTTTCCATCACGTCATGCAACAAGATGGTACTTACTCACAATAATGTCTTTCTTGTTTTGCAACCAGACTTAGATTGGGTTGGAGCAGAGCAAGAAGACAACATATAACAATTAAATACACTCACATGGTGATATAGGAGGAATGTGGCAGATTATATGCGAGTAAATTTTGTCTTGGAGGAAGAGGAAGAACGGGCCCAACAACCACCTATACCTATGATTGAACGATCCCCAAGGTTGATATTTGAATACTATGACGACCCTCCTCATCATCATAATTGTCAACCAAATCAGCTGCTACTTCAACCAAGGGAACCACCCATACATCTGCCTTAGAATCCACTCACGGCTCGTCCACCATAGTAATTTTTCTTTCCTTAATTTTGCTCCATGTGAGTTAGCGACTCTTTCTGTTTGTTTATGGCTTCAAATCTCCAGTGCAATCAAGTTGGCCCTCTTGCTTTATCACAATACCATGATTTTACCCAAGGTTCTCATAAGAGATTTCCTAAATTCTCTGGTTAGAATGAACAAGATCCTGAGGAGCATATTTTGGCTATGACGACTGTAAGTGAAGTTTTAGGAATTCAAGAAGAAGATGTTTTTGTAAGAATTTTTATTGACAGTCTGATAAAAAAAGTGGTAGAATGGTAAAAAGGTCTTGAAAAATGGAGCATTACTGGATGGAATGTTCTTAAGACAAAATTTCTCCAACGCTATGGAACCCCAATCGATATTGCAACTACCATGCGTCTTTTCTTTCAGATCATGAAAAACAAAGCTGAAATAATGATGGATTTTGTTTATCATTTGAATCAGTCTCTTCAAAAGATTCTTGCTCTAGAAAAGCCTAGTGCAGAGATCCAGTACCATATATTCATTTATGCTCTTGAGCTAGACATACAATTAATTCTTTAAAGAGATAAAATTCAAGGGATTGAGTGAGCTCAGCCGGAGGAACTAAAGGTTGAAGATGATTTTATCTCCATGGGTAAGTGGAGATTAGGTTCAAGTGTGAAGCCCAAAACTAGCTGTAAGACACTTCCTAAGCTTCCGGTTAAATGTTACAAAGAAAAAGAATTATCTCGCCCTACTGTAGAAGACATGAAGTTAACAATCCTTGATATCATGCGGTAGCCTAGTGAAGGACAAGATCAACTTTGTAATGATATGGATTTAAATTTATATACCTCCTTTGAAATCGAAAGTGATTGTAGTTCATCTAGTGATGATGAGGATGATGAACTGCATGAAAGGTCATCATTTCCTCCACCCCCTCCTTTTGATAAGCTCTCTCCTTCTAAGGCTAATTTGAATGATTTGGCATTAACTTCTCTTCTTACTCCAGAATATGAAATTTTGTTCTTTGAAGAAATGGAGAGTAAAGACATATGTTTAAATTTGGAAAGAAATGATGGTTTTAGGAATGATGATTTTCAGGAGAAAGAATTGTGGTGAATTCATTCTAACCCTCTCTTTTATTTTAATGAATTCGAACTGCATGATAATCCTCTTTTCACAAATTCAGAAGATCAATTAATTTTAGAGAGGAATGTTGTTTACCCATGGCTAAGGTTGATCATAACCAAAGGAAAGATGAGAAAAATACTAGTCTCTCACTAAAGGAAGATGAAATCAATGTCTAGTTAGAAGTGGAAAAAAAATAAATCCCTTCTCTACACTATCCTATAAAGGAAATTACCCTTATGAAAGTGATCAGATTGAGAAAAGGCATGATGAGGTTAAGGATAGTAGTGTTTCCTATAGTAATTTTCTAGGGATTGGGGAACCTTTTGGGGAATGTAAGCTCAAAAGAAAATTTGAAACTCAAGGTGCCAACAAGTTATTGGAGAAAGATACATTCGCTTTTGGAGATGTTAATATGCATTGTGTAGTTGAAGGTGAAAATAAAAATCAGCTCCAAGATGTAATTGAATTCTCAAACACCTTTTCCTCTGGTTTGCAACCTAAATATGAATCATCTAAGTTTGCTGATGAAATTATTGAAGGAAAAGCAACAAGAAGTGAGGTAATTAATCATCGCATTTTCAAATCCTTTCATATTATACAAGATTCAAATTTTTTAGATCTATCATTTGAGTCAATACATGGGATGGATAAAAATGGAGAAGAGATCAAGATAGATGAATAAGCATTCAAATCTAATGAATCTTTTTTTGCACATACCACAAATTGGGGTCCAAAACTTTTAGACAATGTAGTTATTTCTACATGTGGTGACCAAGAAGTCTCTTTATCTCATAATTTGTATGTGGGGTGTCCAATTCGAGGGCTGGTTTCTTTTAGTTTAGAGAATCAATTACAAAGCAATATTGAATTTGATGTGGTAGAGGAAGATTTTGGTAACCCTATGCAAGGAAGTGATGGTGTGAATCATTTAGTTGTAGAAGCATACAATAAAGAGTGGCTTGTCAAGTATCAAATTATATTCATATAATTTTCACATGGTGTTTGTTCTATCTTTTTGATAGAAGCAATAGTGATTTGGCAGTTGATTGTGCACACAATTTTTAGTTTCCCAACATTGTTTCGCACATGCAACTAATTCTCTTAGCCTATTAATGGATTTGTATGATCAATCTGGAGGCCATTTGAGGTAGGATCTTCCTACCATGTATGAAATAGGAGTTTTTATTGTGCTGGTAGTTTAGGTGTTTTCCTTTCCTTCCTTGTTCCATTTTTGGCTTTCTTTTTCTCCTCCTCCTTGCCCCTATAATTTGTGCCCAATGGAAAGTACTAGTCCATACTCATGATTATGGGTTCATTGCTTTACCCTTTGCAGTCCTTGTCCCTAGTCAAAGCCACTATTACCAATAAAAGTTTCCCTTAACTTCTATTTGGGTTGCTATATTTCCTTCCATCTAAGTCTTATACTCAATTTATGTTTTGGTGGCCTTTTGTTGTCTTTCTCAAACTTGGGCAGGGTTTTTGTGTGTTTGTCGAACCCTACATTTTATCGCTTGAATTGTTTTTCCTTCACTGGGTGGTGTTTTCTCACCATTTTTGAACTTTCCTTTCCTCCAAAAGTGGGTGTACGAATATTAAAGAAACTGATTGATGAGTTGTGTGTCAGAATTTAGAAACTTCACCTGCAAGTCATGCCTTGGGTGGCATTCTTTAGGCTACCTCGAACCTAGGCAAGGTTTTATTAAGTTGTGCAAACCACCTATTTTGCCGCCTCTAAGACTTTTGATGATTAACTTAATAGCAGTTAGCCTATTCATTTAACTAGTGCTTTATGTAGAAAGGAAACCAACATTTTCAAGCATGATATGAACAAGAAACAAATGAAGCAATGAATGTAAAGACAAAGTAGTATCAAAAGAGATATTTTATTTATATATATAGATGTTTTTAGATTGCACTAGCATTGCCAAAAAATGCCTGGTTTGACTGCAAAATTTAGGTCATGGACAAAAAGACAAAAGAGATATTTCTTTTTAGGTGCATAGAGCAAGCATTAGGACTCAAACACCTTCAGTGACAATCTACAAACATTCAATTTGAGCAGGTGAGAACAGATTTTCATGAGATTGGAGGAATTGTACGAAAAGTCCCATATCGTTCCTCACCACTCTTGCGTGTAGAAGAGCCATGACCTCCACTAGAGTCTCATCTTGAATAACTGACACAATGTAGATAGCGTCAACTATTAATCCACTTCAGGGATAGTAGCTGATCCCATTAGTCACCACCTTGACACGATGATGAAATTCGGGTTTCACTAGGAATTCCAATGATCTCACACCCCAGTCGTGATGACTAGAAGTCTTGATGAATATATAGATAAAGTGTTCTAGAATAGTTGTGTTATGCACATGAGCCTAGCCTAAGAATGCCTCGCCAAGGATGCTTCAGAACACTTCTTGCTCCACCTTGCTCTACAGTATCAAGACTTCTTTTAGTTGGTCTGAGGTGTGCCTAAATAGTGGACTACACTCAATTTCATCCAAGATGATGTAGTCATTGGAAAAATTACCATCACTTTGAGAGCTCACCATATTGGATGCAACTGATTGTGGAAGAAAGGTGACGCTGGTTAAATTTATAGAGTTTTGGCTAGACATGGGTGCATTATCCTGAGCTTGATAAGATGTTAATTTAATTCACATTTATGGTTGTCTTGTGTCGCTTTGAATTACAATTCCCCATCAAGCAACTCACACGTGCCACTGCTTGATATTCCTATGTGTTGCATTGGTGGTTGGTGAAATCATTGGTCCTTTAGTGGCTGTTGGTGGAATCATGATCAATTTTCTTTGCTGATACCTATTCTTCTACAAAATTCAATTATTCTGACCAACTTCCCAAGAAACGTTTGGAATACAAGAAGTTGTTGCTTTAGTAATGGCTTTGTCACCTATCCAATAGCTTTATCTATGTTATAAATTCGAAATTGTAAGGTATGAAAAGGGGACCTTTTTTGGATGCACCTAGGGGTGTTATCGAGAAGGAACAAACATTTATTGCAGATTGTATTGATTTATAATTTGTGTTATGAATTAAATGAGGCTTTGTATGCTGATCTTGGCATAATGCATACAATATGGCTGTGTCTCCTTTGAAATATAAGCTATATAACATTCATTATTGTAGTCTGGTTTATTTTCATTGATTTTATTTGATGGTCATGAGTTTTCAATCTTTGTATTGATTATGAATGGTTGTGACCTCTACTTTCGTTCTAGTTTCATATTTATGAGCTAACGTTAGTCACCTTTCTCTACTTTCTAGTTAAAAGTACACTCATTTTCTTTAAATTAGATTAATTCATTGAAAGTATAGTGAGGGAGTTGTACCTCGACAAAAATTCAGAGAAAATCCACAAATGCAATTGTGGACTTTTCAGAGTTGTTAGCAGATTTCAATTGGTGTTGAATCTAGGTTTGGAGTCATTATTTAATCAAGAGCCATTCCATTTTCTAATAGGTTTCAAAATGATATTCCCAGGTGGAGGGGATTGATTATGGAGAAATATTTTCTCCTGTAGCTAAGCCGACATCTATCAAATTTCTATTGTCACTTGCAGCTGCATATAACTTAGAAATTGAGCAGATGGATGTGAAGACAACTCATTTCTTCATGGTGATTTTAAGGAAGAGATTTAGATGTCCCAGCTAGAGCACTTCATTGAAAAAGGTAAGGAAAAATTGGTTTGCAAATTAAAGAAATCTCTATATAGTCTGAAGCAGTCGTCTAAAATGTGGTACCAAAAGTTTGATACCTATGTGTTGTATTTGGGGTTTATGAGATTAAATTTTGATAATTGTGTTTACTTTAAATATGAAAATGGTCATCTTATAATTATTTCCTTGTATGTGGATGATATGTTGTTCGTATGGAATAATAAGGGTATGATTTCCGAATTAAAGTCTCAATTGTCAACACAATTTGAAATGAAGGATCTAGGTTTAGCTAGGTGTATTCTGAGGATGGAAATCAGAAGGGATGGAGCAAATAGAAAGCTTTGGATTAGCCAAAGCAAACATGTGAACTCTATCCTAGAGAGATTCAATATGATAGATTGCAAATAGTTAGTGGTTCCTATGTTGCAGGGAACAAAGATTTTTGTGGAAGATTGTCCAAAATATCCTACTGAGATGGAGGACATGATCGGGGTACCTTATGCAAGTGTTTTTGGCAGTTTAATGTATGCAATGGTTTTTACTAGGCTAGACATTGCCCAAGTAGTGGGAGTTCTTAGTAGATTTATGGCTAATTTAGGATGGACACATTGGGAAGTTGTGAAAAGAGTTTTCAGATATTTGACGGGTACTTCGGATTATGCCTTATGCTATCATGGTTATTATACTGGATCTTATGATTCAATAAGAATTCATGGACATGTGTATTTTGATTGGGTAGGAGACATTGACAACAAAAGATCTAATAGTGTATATGTATTCATGTTGTTTGGTGGTACAGTTAGCTAGATGAGCAAGCAACAAGTTGTAGTTGCTTTGTCCACTACTGAAGCAGAGTACATGGAAAAAAACCATGCTTGTAAAGAGTACATTTGGCTTAGAATACTATGTTTAGACGTTGGTTTTGATGTAGGGTAAATTACTATCTGCTGTGACAACAAGAGTGCCATATGTTTGGAAAAAAATCCAACTTTCCATGCTAGAACAAAACAAATTGACGTGCAGAACCATTTTGTTTGTGATATGGTGGAATATGGAAAGGTTAACTTGGAAGAGTTGAAACTTTGGTGAATGTTTTTGATGCACTGACAAAGCTAGTGAGCACAAAGAAGTTCAGATGGTGTGCCAATTCGACGGGCCTTGAGGCCTAGGTTGATACAGTGACTTTGAGTGTTGATTGTCAGCCAATAAGTTCTTTGTCAAGTTGGAGAATGTTGAGAAAAAGGTGTCTCAAACTTACTGGTTAAGGCTCTTCACTTACCAAATGCCATGGTAAAAGACTTAGAAGTTTTGTAGGTAATCAGGCATTGGTCTTCAGGCTTTGTTGCTTACCGAATGCAATTGAAAAAGACTTAGAAAATTTGAAGGGTTTCAGAAATCAGACTTCAGAGTTCCATCGTATGCTTTACTTGTGAAGTTTTTGGTATCGGGTATTGAGAAACCCAAAATCCTGACCTGTGAAAGGACTTCATTTTTCATTGTTCAGAGGTATGGTTTTCGGTCTACTTTCTTGAGCTTTAAGTAGTATGGAGTATGTAGGATCCTTGATCCTCAATAGCGATGGACAGTCCGATGAATGGTGCTTACGGTGTGGGATATCCCACTATCCTAGGATAGTTCATGAGGAGGCTAGTGGTAGTGTAGGAGGATTCGTAACCCACAACCCCACAATAGTTAGGTTAAGGGGTCTGCGGTATAGCGGTAACTTGCGACCCCACAATGGTCAGTTGGAGATGACTAAACTATAGTTGTATCATACAATATGGTGGTAACTGGTAGAGTGATGAAGGTTAAGCATAACACCACAACTATTCAAGTTTGTCTTGGTGGTATTGCTATAAAGATAGTTAAGTTTGTTTGTGACCGTTTGTTTTTTTAGGAAGTTGGAACGACGATTTTCCTGTAACGCATGAGAAGTATGTATGCAATGTCATAGCACATTGGAAGATAGTTGTATGATTAGAGTGAATGTAATGAAGTGCTACTAAGTTCATTTTGGAAAAGCACTTGAAAGAGCATAGCCCTAAACTTGTATGTAATATTTTTTTTACTATAATACAAGAGATGTTTGCTTTGGAGTGTGAATTTTTTCTCGAAAGGGTTTTCCCACATAAATCCTGTGTTGATGTTTTATTATCTATTCTTGTTTTTACTATGTGCATCTTAAACGAATTGTAATTGCAAAGTTTTAAATGGTTTATTTTCTTCTCTCTCCTAAATATTAGCATTAGGAAGGTGTATTCCACACTCTGGTTTCCTTATAGTTAGAACACTGTCAAATACTTTTTTAGGTGAGTTTCCATGAGTTGACAAGATTGAGGGATTCAATTACAACAATGCACAATTTCTACTCAAGCCCCCTTCAATCCTCTTCGAACCTAAAACAAGCACATTCAAAGAGAAGGTTTAGGGTTGTGAAATTTAGGGGCTTTCCTTAATCAAACCCCGTGTTAGCATTTCCACTTCTAGAATGACAATGTCAATGATAAAATCGATAAAGATAGGAAGTAATAATGAAATCACAAATTTCTATAACTCACCACCCTTCAATGGCTTCCTTGAAGGACTAAAGTCATATACATCACCTCAAGGTCTTAGGTCTTTCCTGCTTGAATTCTTGAAATTGTTTGGAGATCTACAACAAGGGTTAGCCTTCACAAAACAATGATAATATGACAATATGAACTCACATACACTTTGACATGATGTTTGGATCTTGAATTGCTACAATTAATCAATGAAATGTTGTTCTTGACTTGCTCTTGACTTCTCTTCATGTTAACCTCTTGCTAGATCATTTCCCTTAGACTTCAAATGATGCAATATCTAGGTATTTATAGACATTTATCTAATTTCCCCAAAATTAGATCCCAATAGCCAACCTTTGCAATCAGATATTCAAATGTTAGGATGCCAACACTGGCATGTCCAAATTTAGAGGGAAACAAAGTATGGGGACATTGCAACCAATGGGTGTATGCATCCCAACCCTATTTTCTAGAATTTAAGGTGTCAGGGGCAAAGCATTAGATGAATGCATTTGTTCAATGCTTGCAATTTGTGAAAAAATGATAAAAATAGGCCTTGGAATGCATAACTTAAGAAATTAGGGGTCAAATCAAGCTCAATAATTTAGGGGGAGAAAAAAATAGCATGAAATTGTCAAGAATGACAATTTCCAACACTATAGTTACCATACAAGATGAAGTTGGATAAGGTGAGAAGATGTGTTCCAAAAAAATATATACATGAACAAGGAGTCATCTTCAAGTTGTCACCTTATCCACATGATTCTAAAAATGTGGAAGACCTAATCAGGAACTGCTCAATAGGGAAGGAAGTTGTAGATAAAAGAGCTTTATTGGTGATAATTCAAATTGTAGAAAACAAAAGGAAAAGAGTAGGTCCATCTTTTGAGGTATCATTTTTTCATATTAGTAATCCCATACTCTGGATGATGGTCATGTTATACAATGTTGATCAACTATTTGAAAAAATGTGCTAAATCATCCTTCAAGAACTCTTAGTCCTTCTACATCTACAATGAATGTACAACCAAATCCTCAACAAGTGAATCTCCTAAGGCAAATTGACCCTTCATCTAGACCACTATTAGACTATCCTCTAGGTCTATATGTGTTTAATGGTGATGATAGTATAATATAGATGATGCAACCTCCTCCAAGGGTCATCATAAAGAGACCCACAAATGATAGGTTAGCCCTCAATTTTGAAATAGGATGAAAATTTATAGATGACATAAGGGCTTAGGCTTTCCATGAATTCATGCAACATTACCAATTCATCACAACAAAAGAATTCAATTATTTTGTCCTCAAGAATAAAGGAGAAGAACCACAAATCAAGGTTTTAGATAAAATCCTTCTCGAGAAAGAAAAGAAGGAAACAATTGAGGAAGTTTAGAAGAATTTAAAAGAAGATATGGATACCATAACACTTCAAAGAGGAAGGGAATTGGTCAAGAGTGTAGAGTGCCTCTTATTGATAGGATGGTATTGTAGTGTAGGAAATTGCATACCTTTACAACTTCACACTATTTTTGGGTCCCTTAATTTATTGGACTTAATTAAGCTTCTAATTTACTAAATTATGCATTTCAAAGCCTTATTTTTACTATTTTCCAAAAGGAAAACCGATATTAAATAAATGTAATCAATAATTAAATCACCTTGGAATATGTGTACATCTTGGACTTATAGGCCAGGACCCATTCACCCATGGGTGAATAGGTCCCCTTTAAGTGCCAAGACCCATTTTAAAATATATTTTTGGAGGCATTTTAATGATTCAAATTCAACTTGTAATTTTTGGCTTTTGGAATCTATTTTTTGAGGAAATTAGATACACACCTATAAATACATAGTTATTTTATCATTTGAAATCTAACTATCAAGAACACACTTTATGAAAGAAATCCTATTTATAAAATATTATTGTCAAGGGCATTCAAGAGAAGATCTATCATTCATTTATTGCAGCAATCAAGATCCTAACATCAAGTCCAAGTTTATGTGTGTTCATGTCATCTTATGAAGGCTAATATGAATTGTCGATCCTAAAGCATCCAAGTATTTCAAGCATCCAAATCAATCAAGAAAAGCAAGATCAAATTCCATTAGAGAGATGTGTTTAACTTCAGTCTTATAAGGGAAGCCATTGAAGGGTGGTGAGTTGTAGCAAAAATTGTTCATTCATCATTTCCTTCCTTTTTCATTATCTTTCTATCAAGGTTTAATTACCAAAATAGGGTTTGACCAAGGAAAACCCCCATACAAACAAAAAAATCCTCTATGTATGTGTAGATTGCAAGCTGATGGAGAACTGAAGAAATCTTGAAGGAGCAATTTTGCATTGTTGCACAAGTTGTCATCATTGTTTTCAGGCCGCAAAAACTAAGTTGTATAATTTATTTTCAATACTCCGATAGTGGGACCTATGTCAAATAGAAGCCAAGCTCCAACATCAAAGTACTGTCAAAAGTTATTTTGGAAGCCTTCAAAAAGACCCATTTTCCCATGGGTGAGCCAGTCCCTTAGCAAACCTCAAAAATAGTTTTTGGTGACAGGTACATGCAATTAGATCCTTCTCAGATTTGCTTGCAAATTTTCATTTATGTTTTTGTAAATTCTAAAATCTTTAATTTACATATTATGCCTTGTTTTTCATTTAGTTTGAGCATTTCAAATCATTTCAGTTTAGTTTCAAATCTTTCCTAATTTCCTAAGGACCTATATCTAGGTCTAATTGTCTCACCATTGAGGTTGAAAGTCAATCTTTACACCTTGTGATCTCTTTCCTAATGAAATCCCTAGGGAAATACACATATTGAGATTCCTAAGTTGCATACACAAATAAAAATTTGGGGGTCCCTTTCCCCACATTTCAGGTATATGTGATCTTCCATTGCATTTGACACAATCAAGAGACATGATGGTGATGATCCAATTTTGAGTTCAAAGGAGCAAGTAGAGGTCCTATATTTTAAATCAAGTTTTCATCCAAGGCATGAACCTTGGAAATTCGGTCAATTTTAATAGATACCAACAAACCCCAAGTAATTAGTGATCCTAATGAACTCATTGGAAATATCATGGTCAAGAGAGTTAGGGATACCATTGCTGTCCAAGTAGCTACACTAGTAGTGAAACAAAACTCTTCACTAAAGCAATAGTGAAAAAATTGTAGGGTGATTTGGATAAGGAAAATGCAATAAATTTGAAGTTGCAAGTGTAGCTAAACATGACTATAGGTCTCATTTCTCCTTCACAATCAATAAGTGAAGCTCAAGGGCCACATAAAAATGAAAACTTAATCTAAGAGATCAAAGGTATAAAAGAGGAGCTCAAGTAGAACAAGTTAGAGGGTAAAGAAACAAAAGAGGGAGTAGTGAAGAAAGAGTTAGACCTTGTTGAGAACATTTTGGGTCACAAGTTGTCCAAAATTTTGAGATAAGTAGATAAATTATGGGAATACTATAATATTTTAAGGAATGCATACACTAACCACACTCAAGTAGGAGCAAGGCTAAGATGCTTCCAAATCAACTAGTCCCATGGGGTTATATTATTAAAATTATTGTCAACAATCCTAATTTTGATAATAATCTAATAGCTAACATTTTGGATAAGTCAAATTTATTGGATGACATAATTGGCAATCACCATAGGTATAGGGACCTAATGAGAAGGGAATTAAGTACCTTTGATGGTTTTAATGAATTTTTCATGCCTCCAATTTTGAATGAGGGAGAAGAAATATGGCCTTGCAGGGAATGGAGATTCAAGTTTGTAGATATCTTGATCCTCATGTATAGTAGAATAAATACGGGTAGAGAGGTTGATGCATATCAGTTTAACTAATACATGTATTCACTATCCAAATTGAAATATAGAATGCTAAGTTTCTCTCATATAGTGTAGGTTTTGATTGGAAATGACGATAAAGAACATAGGGAAAGGGTTAGCCAAATCCTTCCACCTAAGATAGACACATCAGTAGGACATGATGAAGAAAAGGAAGTGGGTGGTGAAGCAATTTAAGTTGTGTTTCATTTAGTTTCCACCAACCAAACTTTACTATTTCATGGGCATGCCAAGAATGGAATGTCTAACATGTACTATCATCTACGAAGGATAATTTTGAGGAGATCAAATCTACATGCTAGAATAACTACCCCAAATGGCCTCCAACACATTTTTTATTGGTCTCCCTATAGATTGTAAATATTTTTCATTTTGTACCATGTTGTCACTTAATATTTTATCTTTTGTGACTTAAACTGTGGATGAGGCTTTTTACTTGTTGCTTCCCTTGTGTCTATAAAAGAGAATTTTGAGCCTCATTCTAAGGATTTTGAGTCCTTAGTTTTTGCAGTCTTAGTATAGAATTAGGTCTTGTACAATTAGGTCTTTTGAAGTCTTAGAACAAAAATGATATAATTTTTCTTTGTAATAGCAACAAATACCTCAAACTCTTGTTATTTTTCTCAAATTTGCAAGTCAAGCTATTGTTGTCTCCATATTATAATACATCTTTCGAATCTCAATTTTCAAAGATTACTAATAGTTCTCATACCACATTTGTTGTTATGAATATCTAAATTGTTGGCTTCTATTCAAGGAATGGATTAAAATTTATTTGAATTTATTCATTAAAAATTATGTTATTACACTATGTATTTGTAAGTAGAGTACTAGTATTGTCTCTTTTTTTGGTTTCACATTGTAATGCAATGAGGTTATAAGAAGCCATAAGGGTAGTTTGTTGTAGGAGTATTTTACTCCATCTTTTGACTTTGTAATAGATAAGACACTAGCCAAGTTATTTTCCAGGACTCAAAACTAAGTAGGATCAAGTCTAAAAAAATTGAAAATTTTCTTTTATTATAATTTTATTTATGCTTATTCCAAACAATTAAAAATATAGAGGAAATAGAAGGTCTTGGTTTAGCTAATTAGATTTACTTTCTAAGATCTCAGTGTGAATATAATTATGTATTTAAAAATCATTAAAATGTGTATGTATCTCAATTGGTGTTATATATAGGGGTATCCACCTTGGTTTTTAGAGCCTTAAGTGAAAAGGAGAACAAATATAAAATATGGCCATTAACGTAGGGTTTTTAAGCATTGGATTTAGCTAGTCCTTAGAAAAACCTAGAAAATTAGTTGGAAACACCAACAAAGTCCTCTTGAGATATTGGTTTCCACTTAAATATGTGTTCAAAACTTTTTTTAAATTTTTATATTACATTTTAATCATTTTATAATTTATTCTCACTTACTATAAATTCATTTTGAAGGGATAAAATTTACTTATCAAATTATATTTATCTTCCCTTTTTTCAAGATAAATGTTGTTATATATTCTTATATCTTATATTTCTCCCTCATATTTTATGATCTTAATCCTATTCCACCATCTTATTTCATCTTCATAAATAATTATACCTTTCTTAAATTATGACATTATTTTGAGAAATACATATGTTTCATATTTCTAAAATATTTCATCCTCTATGTTTATCATACAATATTCAAAACCATAAATATATTTTCCTATAGTAATCTTACCAACCATAGATTATCTCCAAAGTATCTCAAGAATTTTTAAAAATTATTTCATATCCTAAAAATTGTGATCATAAATTTTACCTTCTTCTTTGTATCACTACATTCATATTTCCACTCCATCAATTCCTCAATATTCATCACTTATATATTTTATACTCTCATTACCTATACCTTTTACCAATATTGTTTCATCTTGATTTTTCTCCCAATCTTCCTAATTGTCATCTACAGTATTCTAGATCATAATTAATTGAACCTCCTTTTCAAAAGCTAATCCAATTATTTTTCTCCATATTCCTACATCATTTTACTTAAATCATATTCCTCTTTCACTTACACCTTCACTTTCTTAGCCACATAATAATCTCTTAAACTTGTATTACCATAATTATGAAATTTATATAGCTCAATATTTTTGGATCTACAATATCTATGACCCTAATAGAATAGTCCAAAAGAAACATCTATAGAAGTGGTTATAATCCTTTCTTTTTCCTAAGAAAATATTTTGTCATCCTAGGTGATGTCTTTAATGCAATTATAGATCCTAAAGAGAAATTATAGGAAATATCTCCTCCTCTAAGGAATTAAGATATTTCATAAATAATACAACCTCTTTGATTTCATCTCAAACAATATGAGGTTCACTTGGATAAACATAAGGACTAACTTCTGCCAAATCATTAAAAGAATCTAGATGGGTTCCTTCTATAAACTAACTAGCTAAATAGGGAATATTTCTTCTCATGTTCCATCCTCTCAGTTCTTTAAGAGGATTCCTTAGTATAATAATAAGTGATAAATACTTAGACTCAAGAAAAAGATCAAACCATCACCATGGAAAATCCTTCACCTAGCTCAAAAATTAGAAATTATTAATAAATTTCCAAGTGGTTATGATACCTTACCAATCCTAAGTAATCTATAATGGAAAAAACATCTTGAATGCCTTAAATTGAGGTGGTAGCATTTCTTCCAGTGAAACATGGGATACTTTTTAGAGTTGAGGATATGATGTTGTCATACTATTGGAGAGTAATAAGACTACCTCCATCAAAGGTCACAAAACTTATATTTCTTGGGATAGCCATTAAAGGGTTTTGAATTAATGTTATGTTCAAATGGATATAAGGTAACCTAGGATAAGGGGACCTACCAATAGGAGGTGTGGATTTGGATTTAGGAAATGGTGGTATAGAATTCATGTTTCTTCCTCTAATTGGAAACATAGAAATCCTACTTCTAAAACAATATATTAATTCAAATATCTAAAATTTTCCTCTTGAAGAAGATCTAGCTTGAATTCTTGGCATGAATGATCAACATGATTTAGAGTGAGTATAATGGGATCACCTTAAAATTTCTTAGTCACTAGGTGTTAGCGTATGTGTTCAATGACTAGAACTATGAATATTGCACCAATATCTCAACAAGATGAAATAAATCTTGTCACACTAGTCCCACCAAGTGTGCCAAAAGTGTTGTCAATTTAAATATGTACCCTTGTTGAGAAATAAATTCAATTATTCATTAAAACATTGGAATGTTTTCATGATTTGGGACCTTGCTATTCAAAGCCAAACCTTTAAATAAAGGGTTGGTTCCCTCTCTAAACTAGGTAAAAAGTGATAATCCAATTGAACATTGATAACAACTAAAACATAATCCTACTTACTAGAATTCATAAGAAGAAAAAGGAGAGTAAGGGAAATAAAAATGGAAAAGGTGATACACCAATATTTATAATGGTTTCTTCCCACCCCAGGATATCACAAATAATCAACAAAAAGTAGCTAGAGATTTACACATGTCTCTATTTTATAGAATCCTACAATATGTACAAAGGTAAGGAGCTAACAAACACCAAGAGAGAGAGAATCCACAATTAGTTCCTACATCCAAGTTTTGCACAACATGGAAATGAAGAAATCCATAAGCATTCATTTGAACATGAAGATAACTTATACAACATGTAAATGAGGTAGAAGAGGTAATAATAAGAAACTTTGCATTAAATCTTAGGCTTGAAGCTGGTTTATAGTTATAGAGATGTGTAAACACATATATTTTCTCTAGAAATAAATGAAGAATCCCTTACAATGAATTATAATATTTATTTTATCACTCAAAAGGTGAAGGGAGAAAGATGAAGTGGTAGGGGAAGAAACCCTAACCATGGATCTACCTAAGTTTGACATGTATATGTGAAATTTTGATCTATATTGATGATTTAGAGGATGAAGTGTATAAATCCCCCATAAAATTTATTGTAAATTATTGGCTAGACTAATATTTTCTTGAAAGAAAGGGAGTTTATAGTGTAACACCCCACCACGCAATCCCCAAAGGACAACCTATAACTAACCATTGTAGCACAAATTTTTTAAAGTAAAACTAATATGTAAGTTAACTTCCAACACTAGCAATGAATCTATACATACACATCAAAAACTGTCCTCTATACATACACATCAACAACTGTCCTCTGGGGTAACATGACCACATTACTTAACAAAATCCCAATCCCATAACAGTGATAAAATAATCACAAGTACACATTTTAAAAACCATAATATGGAATCAATAACCAACATACATACATCCCTAACAATACATAACATTCATCTGTGATCATAAGATAATACCAAGAATATATTCATTACATTTATTATATGAATTTACTCCATTCGAGGATTATAATAATACAACTATGCTTCCCAACATGAAATGGGAAGGAATCACCAATTTACATAAAGTAATACAACTAAAGTGAACATAATACATAACATCAATGCTATCTCCAAATCTGGTGAAGCTTTGGAATCACTGCCATGGTACAACTCTACGCATCATGATCTTTGAATGGAAACCCAATGGAGTGCATAGCATGTTCCACTCGACCATGTGGACCCCAAGGCTCACCCCCAGTGCTAGGAGATGACAAGAAGGATTGACAACATAAAAAAAGTTAAGCAGACAAGGCTATCAAGACTCCACAACAATACAACAACCAACACAAAGAACAACCACTTCCAGAGGTACATGAACAACAGGGGAAAAAAACAAAGAATACAAGGTTGCTAAAGGGAGGAGTGTCATCAGATGGTCCTGGCATGGCTTACTTTGACAGTCTAGATGATGGCCCCCATCCCTGAGTTACCATGACGATCTAGACGTCAACCCCCATTTATGGTTACCCTGACTGCCTCTCACTAGGTGCTTGCCCTATAGGGTGACACATGTAGAATCACTTACCTTTCATGAGGAAAAGGTAGTGATCTTGCCAACCAAGCCTTCTCAGCCCATCCTTAGCCTATGAGAGAACTATAGGCATGGGTGAGGCATCTACTTATCTTAATTAATGTGTCAATTACTCTTTCTCCCTAGTTCATTATTTAGGTTATCACTTAATTATAAAACTCCCAATGAGTTACCCTGAATCCACTTTGTGCACTGTCCCCCATTGAGAGCCACTCCCCCTACTAGCATCAAAACAATCCACATAACAACTAGGGTGTACCCACTCGCACAAAGCACCAAAATCATAAAACCAAAAACATATGTGAGGCATGAATCTTCTCACACAAAGACCCCTTCAAAAGGAAAAACAATGGTGCAAGGTAACAACCCACATGAGCTAAAAAAAAGAATGAAATCAAGAGCTTCACAATAACCAAATATGAAAATCCATCATGTAATCAACTTCCCCCTTAGCCTTTGGAAGCCTAATAAACTAACTACCCATATACTCCCAACCGAGGGTAACTCAAACACTACGGGTTCCCAACATAATCTCAAAATATGACTACAAGAAAGTCATCACATAAAGTCTCCTCATTCAAAATTAACACAAGAGAAAGACACATCATGGAACCACAAAATAAAACCAATCTTTTAATTCTTTAACACATTCAATGTAATAAATTTTAAAGAATATTTTAAATCATCACTAAATTTTATTTATACATCCACTGTGCAACTCATTTAAATCAAGGAAACCATACAAACATATCCTATAATAACTAAATAAACATTATAACACAAACCGTTTTCTTTCAATTAAAATCACAATATATATATATATATATATATATATATATATATATATATATATATATATATATATATATATATATATAACCTTAGTGATGTATATATATATAAATATGTGTGTGTGTATATATATATATATATATATAATTTAATTTAATTCTAACATGTTGCTTTCATAAAACAGTATTAAATCTGTATCATAAAATACCTTGCAATCATAAATAATAAATCGAATCCACAACGAAAAACACACATAACCATACACACACACGTGTGTGTATGGTTATGTGTGTTTTTTTGTTGTGGATTTGATTTATTATTTATGATTGCAAGGTATTTTATGATATAGATTTAATATTGTTTATGACAACAACATGCTAGAATTAAATTAAATTATATATATATAAATTCATTTGTTTAAAAATGAGAATCGGCTAATCAAATTCCAACTGTTGTTTAGAATAGTAAATGCTAATAAAAGCAGCGAACTCAAAGAATTACTCCACACGCCTATATACATGCATAAATACCGAGCTTTAGTCCTTCCCAAGGATCGAACCATTCTATAATTCAAGGCAGCTTAAATATAAAACATGTAACTATCAAACACCATGCAATTACCATTTAAAGTAGCAGAAGTATACTAAATAAAAATAGAATTGTTTTGGGATAAAAGTTGCAAGGGCCATGCAACACAATCTAGGATGGAAATCCACAAAAAAAATGATAACAGAAAATCAAAAGAATATAAGAATTGAAGCTCTAAAAATAAATGTTGAATTCCATCACAATTTTCTTATCAACCGAACTCCCAATCATCAAGCAATTACATGGAATAGTTAACAAGACGCCTCCCCCATCGGATATATACGCAACTGACTTTACTAAGCAAAACAAATCTCAACAAAGTAGTAAATAAAACATAGAAATCTGCTATCAAGGAATGCAAGATCATATATAGTATCTTCACTAGGTTTTCCCCTCCCAGATAATCCAAAAGTTGAGATCTAAGAGGAAAATCAAATTTTTTAAAATAGCACAATTAAAATCTAGGTAAATGACTAAGAGATAGCCACACATAATTCATAGGGAAGGGAAAATTTTCCTAAGACATACATAATTCAAGGATGCCAATTTTAAATAGATAAAAAGTTCACATCAAAACCCTCTTCAATTTTCTCATGGATAACCAAGAATGGTTGCAAGGTAGTGACTGTGTGTAACACATCCACATGCAACAAGACTATGACGAATTTCAAGCAGAAATTAAGCATGCAACGACAGAATTGAAAAGAATAAACAAATCAAATTGATTATCAAGCATAAAAAACTCATAAACAACAGATGAAACGAGAACAAAATGATGCCAATCTGGAGTCCTACGTTCAAAGTTGAATAAGATGTGTTGAATGATCTTCTTCATAGCTACAATCCATTCTCCCAAAAAAACAATTTTTAATCTTCTAAAAGTTGGATTATTTTTATTTGACAAAAGAATAATTGCAAAGCAAAATTTCTTGTTGAAAACTCCAAAATAATATTCTTGTTCAAATCTCTCCAAAAATGACTATTGTAAAAATATAGAAAAGAGATAGGTTTTGGAATCAAAAAATCAACAAAAATGACAAGTTTCCATTTTGAAAATCAGTTTGGAGTCGTGCATGTACATGAACTCCACTTTTTCCATCTTTTATCTGCTTTTACAATTAGTTCAAAAATCTTATCTCATTTATTTAATTTAAAATTATATTACTTTCCACAATTAATTAATTAAAATCTAATGATAATTATATTTATCTTTATTTATTTTCTAATTATTAAAACATTTAATCCCATCATTTAATTTAATTACTAATTATCAAAATCCACATAATACCTTTTTACAAACATAATATATTTAATTATTATTTTAATTCTAAATCAATTCAAATTGCCTTATAATTAGTTTAATTTAATTAAACTGATTAAACAAGGCCATTCATAATATTGATTTACCATATAATTGCAATAACCAATTAAACAACATAATAATTATAGAAGTTGATAATCCAATCTCACAAATCCCAATGAACACCTGCAAGCAAATAACCTGTCACCAAAGGAGATCAAGAGACACAAGAATGGTGCTTTGCAAACATGAAGCAAAAAATGCATTACCCGAGAAGTTTTACTCGAGAAGTTAATAATTACAAAGAGATCAATCCTTAAGAAAGGAGATCAAAACCCTAAAGTAAGAACCCTAAGAAGAGGATTACATTAGCATGTGAAAAGTGTCAAGATCATAATGAATGAGACAACATGACTAATTTAATAATACATAAAAAAAAATTCCTAAGTTTAGCTTAAGTGAAATAAAGTAAAGGTGACTTAATTAATTAATCAATATAATTAAATTAATCAAGTAAACAACCTATTACTCTAACACCCCCCCTTAATATGAACTTAGGGAGAAGCTAAGAAACTAAGAAAAAAATGCATGAAAGCAAAGATGGGTCCCAACAACTAGGCTAGATGAGGTACCCATGTACAAATGTAAAAGATCTCTCACAACAGGAGAAAAGGAGAAAACCTCGTGGGAAAAACTCCTCTCCAAAAGAGAGAAATACAAGTGAAGGACTAAGAAGCCTCCAAACAAGAGTGAAGGACGAAGAAGCCTCCAATCAAGAAGAAATTGTCCAAAAGATAGGAACAAAGGATGAACATGGAAAACATCACTAAAGCATGAAGAAGTTGCAAACATTGTCGTAGAATGACTACTGAAATGCTGAAAACAAGAATGCAAGAGTGTCCATATGGTAAGTGTTTCATCTCATTGAAATGCATGGGTAACCAACCACTACATCTGCCTAGTACAATACAACAAATCCCTGTGATTTGCTTCATTTTTTACTCCATTTTTTGCTTCCACCCACTGTTTTAATATATTTTTGGCCAATTTTTTGAAAACATCGACACTATTTATCAGGATGGTGCTATTTTTGGCATTTATTTGCACCGATCAGGACAAGTCGACACTAATTAAGGCACTAATTTGTGCCGAAATTAGTGCCGCCTTTAGCGTTGATATTAGCTCTAAGTGTGGCACCGCCGTTAGTGCCACCTTTGGATCCAAGTTTAGCTTCATGTTTAGCTCCACTTTTAGCTCTGGCTTTAGCTTCGAGTTTAGCTTTGGGTTTAGCGCAGGTTTAGACACCCCTATGTCAAAGAGACTTATTTATATGTCTCATCGGCAATGCAAAATAGTGAAATATCAACAAGATATGGGCATATCGAGGAGAGAACCACTTATGTCACATCGACAAGGTATATCTACAAGTGCTTGGAGAAACACAACTCTTCGATATAATGAAGTAATGTTGGTGAGACATTGAGATATTGGTAAGACAAATAAGATTGTCTCATTGACACTTTTCAAGTAATGATAAAAAACATACACCGCTATACCATTAGGAAGGTGAGCAACATATCCGGTAGAGCGGTATAGACTGCAACCCTATAGCAAGAAGCCTTGAGCAAGGTGGTAGTGTGGTAAGTAACAAAAGGGAAAGGAAAAACCCCACCATACCACAACGGGTATAATAAGAGACGATGGTAGTACGATACTCGTGGAATCATTACAATTTACAACACTAAATGCAACAAATCATGTCAGTCACAATCCATTTGAATAAATCATTTAAGGAATCAAGAATATAGCCCACCAAAATACTCTAAAACTCTAATAAACATACTCTAAATTTTTTTTGAAATCTTATTTTCAGGCATAGCCTACCAGAATGGAGTTTTCATTTTAATAAACATACAATAAAACCTTTGTTAAAACCTTATTTTCAAGTGTAGCCCACCAAAATGGAGAATTGTTTCAGTAAAGAATGGAAGAGAATGGTAAGGAGGCATAGGATTCATTGTTGTTTATCTCATTCTTGCTCTAATCAACAAGGGTTACAATGTTCATGCCACTGTTTCTAATCCAAGTATTTAATTGACATATGTTTGCATATTCTCAAATTCTTTTAGATGCTTTTGAAGTATCAATGTATCCTATATAAGGTTTAGAATGACTTCTTTTAATTTTAAAAAATAAATTAGATGCTTTTGAAGTATCAATGTGTCCTATATAGGGTCTAGAATAATTTCTTTTAATTTTAAAAAATAAATAAATGATTTATTTTCCTGTGATTAGATAATGTGGAGATCTCCTAGATTTTCCCTAGCACACTATTGCCTTTCACACTGTGTTCATTAATCCAACTGCTAGGGTTTTGCATTTGACATCTTTAATATCTTTATGATAGTGGCTTTTAAATAGATCTTAGTCTTTTCTTTAATCTTTATCATGTAACCCTTGAGTTCCATAATCCACCTTTAATCTGTTCTAAGAACGTTGTCTTAAGCTAGACTACATAGTATGCATATAAAGCAAGTCCTTCATACTTACCATTGTTCCAAACCACCACTCACTGCCTTGCTTAAAATGTTGCCTCCATAAGCACAATAGCATGTTTTAAAATCATGATTGCTAGTGATTGACCATTAAGGTCACTACTTTCATCAAGATACAATGATATTTTTGTCTTCAAACTTAAGGCATTATGCAAGATAACATTGTGAATTGTTTGTTGTGTACAATTTGATTTTCTTGCACATTTACTGCTTTGCTAACTACCTTTAAGACTGGATATTGCACCATCAGCTGCAATCTCAAACAACTCACTCACTGTCACTTGAAGATTCTTTTCATGAGCATCCTTGTATAAAATCAAACTATGCACCTTTGAATTTTGTTGGCCATTTTTCCTCTATTTGTTTCATTGCTTTGGAGTCAGTCAAAATTTGAATGAATCCATCTTTACTCCTGTTCTTTGCATGTCAGTCCATCAACTGTGCTAGTGAATTGCAACGAAACATTCGTTGAAGTCTAGGTATAATTGGCATGTGACGTAAAACCTTCTTTGGAACTATAGGACCTTGTACATCTGTACGATATCTGTTCTCTTTGCATACAAGGAATTCTACCTTGTTTTGATATTCATCTCTGTATAAAATGCAATCATTTTTACATGAATGAATTTACTTTTATTCAATCCCCAACTCAACCAACAATAGACTTGCCTTTCTGCAAGTTGATGGCAACACATTCTCTTTAGGGAATATTTTAGTTTGTAGTGCCCTGTAAAATTTCCAGAGATTAAATCAATTGAATGTTTGAATTATGATGAACATGTTTGATATGCCAATCTATACTAGGACTGTTTATATACAATATATGGTTTTAAAATCCCCTTAAATAAATATAAATGAAGTTGATGAATGTTTACAAATTATGTACACCAATTGACAATGCAAAGTAAGAAATATATTTCAACTCACTTCAGTAGGGTAGTGAATCCTTTGTATGACCAACCAAATAGAGACTTCATTTCTAATAATATTAATGTGCATTCCAATTTTTAGGTTCTACTTTCACCCAATTTGAACATGGGTGTCTTCGCTGCTTGCTTAATGGAGTCTTTGATGTTGTTATCATCAACATTATGTTGGTGGTAATTACCCCTGCTATCATCATTATTGTCAACCATATCATCATTATTGTCATCATTGTTCCCATCCCCAAAGAAACCTATAAGAATTTCATTCAATCCTTCTTCATGCACTGCATTTTCACTATCATAATCATCATCATTAAGGCTAGGTGGCATGTCATCAGTGTATGCGACTCTCATCAGCTCTTCAAATTTCTCAGGTGGTAGTGTTCTCTTCAATCTTTCTCTTCTCTCCCTGGTATGGTTTAAAGGATGGTTTGGATCATCCCATCCAAATCTTAATAACCTAGTTGGATCTTGGGTATTAGTATGTGTTTCATCAAAATCTTCTACCTATCAACAAACACAAGCATTATTTAATGTTTGGAAAAAATTGGATAAATCATAAATGTATCAATTTCAAAGAAATATAATCAAATATGGCTTAAAAAATAAAAATAAAAATTGTAT
This sequence comes from Sequoia sempervirens, assembly GCA_007258455.2. Taxonomy (NCBI): domain Eukaryota; kingdom Viridiplantae; phylum Streptophyta; class Pinopsida; order Cupressales; family Cupressaceae; genus Sequoia; species Sequoia sempervirens. The sequence goes on from VDFB02000003.1 coordinate 134,309,220, forward strand.
GAACATATATACATCAATTGAATAATGAAAAATTATTTTATAGACTACCTTTTTTATATAATAATTTAAATAAAACACAATTTTGACAACATAGTTTATAAAGCATCAGTCCACACTCATTTATTATTCTTTGGTTTTAATTGATTGTAGGAGGCATACTACTGACCGGAAGCTCATCATATATGTAATGTCTTTGTAAATCACTCATTTGAATTGTTTCATTCCACGACATACAAAACATCCACAAACAACAATTTTCTCAAAGTATTCATCCCATGTACTATAGTCCTGATCTACCTCATCTTTAGTGCAATCATTTGTTGTGTCTATAGTATCCATTCTCATATCCTTTTCCACCCAATGTGGTCTACATGATTTAACAATTTTAGGTCCATTTCCATGTACATATCTTATTCTTTTGCTAGTTGAACGCTCAGGATTTGCATTTTCTCCAATCTTCATCTAAAATAATCAACAACATGCATTAATTTATGTCAAGATTGGATAATACATTATAAAATTCAAAAATACTGTGAAAAAAAGATGGACATATCACAAAATGCCATCAAATCATTTTTTCCTAAGTTAAGTCAAAATTTGAATACCTAATGTCTCGCTTCATCCATTGTTTCCTCATTTGATATGACATGATTTGTTTCCATGGCCTTGTCTCACCCCTATAATACACAACATAGTAAATAGTGTTTAGTACACCAATTATATCATTTCAACGAGTATTCTATCCAACACAAAATCTCACTTTAGTCATATATTTGACATATTGATATCTCCTCTATGTTGTAGCATTTGTGAATTCATAAAAACCTTCCTCCTTTTGTTGAGGTTGCTTTCTCTTCTTACCTCTATTGTGTCTGCAGATTCCGTTGCTCATCTATTTCCACCCACTTTCCTCTCATCGATTTAGTATTTCTACGTCGTCCATGTCCTCTCTCCATGGCCTCTTCTATGAATAAAAAATGTTTCCACAAAAGCTTTCACCACACTACCGCTGAGAAGGAAGAAGCAACTTGCGGGACCGTGGTAAAAACTGCTCTACTACACTGAGCTGATGAAGGAGCCATGGGACAATGGTGGTCACCGCACTACCGCACACCAATGGTAGAAGACTTGCAGGAGTCATCGCAACATCGCCAGGAATAGAAGGAAGACTCGTGTTGCGCCATAGAAGCTTTCACCACACTACTGATGAGAAGGATGAAGCACCTTGTGGGACCGCGGTAAAAACTACTCTACCACACCGAGCTGATGAAGGAACCACGAGACAACAATGGTCACAAAAACAAGGCAGGAGTTGGAATTATTTCCAACACTTTGGATCCTGTGATACACAACAATGAAAATAGTTACTATACAATAATGATAGGTGCTAAATTAGGCACACTTGGTGCAGCCTTAGGTGCCCCAAACATATTACATTAATAGCCAAAAGTCGGCACTAAAGTTGGCATTAACTAACGTTGACTAAATTGCCGACTATTGAATCAAAATTTAAAATTAAAAAATTTCCCATGTGAAGGAAGAAATCAGATGACAAAAAAGTGAAAAATGTCGCGCGAAGGAAGAGAGTAGGGGTGCTACCAGCAACTGATGAGAAATTTGATTTAGTTTGCGACACCATAGGTAAGGTTACAATTTTTTTTCTTGGTTGAATTTGTGATTGTTTACTACTTTTTTTATTGCATTTGAATTCATGATTGTTTATTGGTTCATGGCCTACCTATCTAGGAAACTTCTAAATTGTCCCATCATTATAAATTGTAAAACCTTTGAGAAACCAACAAAAAAATTTACCCTATCCATTTGAGCTTTGTCTCAAAATATTATAGCACGAAGATAGGATTCCTTTGTATTCTTTCCCTAACCTAGGTATCAAGGAAATAGTGAACTGCTTGGAAAATATGGGAATTGAGTCGGTCACTGCAGAGCAACTACTAAAAATAAATGCAGAAACCGCTTGGTTTTTCCCATTCACGCTAGTCACTGATGCCATGAAAAATTCTTGCAAGATTGCATTATGAAAGAGTTTTCATGATAAGGTTATCAACACTAAGTAAACCTAGTGAACATATTTTCCCTAGGTTATCAACACTAGGAAAACCCAATGAACATATTTTCCCACAAAACAAAAATTTCATACCACAAACTAGACAAAAAATTTCATACCTGACAGTGTGTACTTTGTTTTCCTCCACATACTGGACAAAAATAATTTTCCCTAGGTCACCTCAAAATGTCAAGCAATAGAAGGAAGCGAGCATTGCTAGCAGACTCTAGCCACAATGAGGTAATTCATTGTTGGTTTATAGATTTGTAAATTTTTCCATTGTTTCTTTGAATTTTACTTTTTAGTTTTTTATTTCTAAATTTAAAAGAAGAAATATAATTTATATATATATAGGGACATGAGATTGACAAAGATAAAGAGGAATTGGCTTCCATATTGAGGGTAGAGGCAATGAACAAATTGGTTAATGTAGATTGGACAATGCTTGCCAAATACATAGAAAAACAATCTAGTAACACCCCTCAAACATTGCAAACAAATCAATTGTGTCAAAGGGAATCAATTGATTCCCCAACCAGTCCTGGATTGAAAAAAAGATCTAAGAGGAAATCAATGATAGTAAACTCTAAGAATGTGGAACAAGGAGCAGAGACTTCCAATGTCCTAGCTACTCCTAGGAGACAGACTTCTTCCACCATGCCATGTTATCAATCTTGCATTGGTAGCTACAATACGAAGATAGAATAAGAGGTGGTTTCAGGGGACGTCTGAATGACAGATGTTGGGAAAACGTTTGTGAACGGGTTGAAGGAATCATGCCTTCAATGGTTAAAAGACCATCTACATTTTCCATTCTCACAGATACCCATGCAACTAAAAAAAGTAGTTATCCATGACATGGAGATTGATTTTGGAATAGGTTGGTTTGTAAAGAAGATAAAGCTACAAATGTCTCAAAACTGCAAGAGATTTCGATGCAACCAAACAAAGAAGATAAAAAAAATCCCTCCTGAGCTAAGGCAGAAAACAAGGCCAATTGATGTAAGTGTGAAAGTATGGAAAGAGCTTGTAAAAACAGATGAGAAGTTTGATGCATGGAGGAAGTCGGGTGAGGAAAGTACACAGGTATTTGAATTTTCTCATAAGATTATATCAAATTTATTAAATAATATTTAAATTTTATTTGTGCATAGTTAAATTGAATTAGTATATGTTTCAGGACAAGGCTTCCAAGGCTAGGCTTGAGAAACTTTGTGCCACACATCATAATGGCTAGAAAGGTTTACAGGCCTTGATCTATACATTTGTAAGTATATTTAATATGTTAAATGATATATTTTTTTATTTCCTTGAAAAAAGTAAATGATTGCATATTAATTAGTTTAACTAGTCCATGTGCCATGTTTTGACAGGAGGAGAAATATGGCCACATCCAAAGCAATTTGAAAAGAATATGTTACAAAACAAAAAGTGGAATGATTTTGTAATCTGAATGGAGAACGAGGTATCAATAGTTGATTTTCAATAACTTAGTTGGATATTGTTATGTTAATATGTCAATTTGCATCTCTTGTGTTGAGTTGTTTATTAATGTGTAGGATGAGTAAATAGAGCTCAAATATTATGATTACAAGATGATCGTTTATGTGCATGAATAAATAGTAGAAGGATGTAGATGAACTCAATTCATCTGACTTTATGCCTCTTGGAAAACATTCCCCTTGAATCTCTAATATCATGTGCTTGAGACTTCCCTATAGCTTTTACCTTTTGTTGTCACCTTTCCTCTTCACTGTCAAACTTGTCTCCTTTTTCCTTATCTGCATTTCTGGCTCCAGCTTCTAATTCATCCCATGTTTTACCTTCCTCCTCCTCCTCCTCTTCTTCTTCTTCTTTGTCCTCCTCTGACTCCATAAGAGATTCATCTTTTGAACCTTCCTCACTTGATTTTGATTCCTCTTCTACATCAGAGGGTTTGTATCCTTGATCTGACTCTTCTAAATTATTAGAATCAAAATCACTAGCTTCCATATTCAAAAATTCCCAACCACCATCTTCAATAAATTTATCTAGATCATTAGCAATAGTCTTCAAAATTGGCCACTAGTTCAAGTTCATTCTACTTTCATAATACTTTATATCCATAGAGTTCAACCATTCCTTGATGCCATCAAGTGAAGATTAAGGAATGGCATACATGCGGAGTGCATCCTTCTTGAAGTATTTGAAAACAATAGCCATATCAAATTCCTTTTTTCCAATTAATACTCTCTCAAGGTTAACAATTCTCAATCTCACTAATAACGATTACTAAGAAAGGTAATTCCACCAACTCTACCAAACAGTTTACCGTAGGAACAATAAATGTAGAGGCTTTGAAAGGAACTCCATAAAAACCAAGCTCTCTAAATGGCATATCAAACTCTAGTTCAAAATATTTTAGATGAGGTTTCTCCCATAACTCTCTTACTTGCTTGACAAATCCTTGAAACTATAACTTCTTAACATTCAAAAGATAAATGGAATGTCCTCAACACCCAGTAGAGCTATCCAAAAATGATAACTAAAAACACAAACGTGCTCCCACACATAATGGCCTAATGGCTGGTGGTCATAGAAGTCAAACAACCAAAGTAACAACACTAATCGAGTTAATATATATGCATCATTTGCATAAACAACTAAAATGCGTAACAAATATTAATCAATACATTGAATTTTGAGATGCGTTGAAATAATAAAAAAAAAACATGTTTTGGGGAAACTATCAACAACGTCGCCAGTATTGGCATGGTGTGATGGTTTATAGGTGGAATTGTTGTTCTTGCCACCAAGGTTTAAACCCCGTTGGGGTGTTATTGTTGAATGGTTGTATCTGGTTCATAGCTCCTATCAAAAGCGTTTACCCCTTGAATAAAAAAAAAAATATCAGTAGTGTGGGGGAAGAAAGCATTAACCCTAATAAAAACATTTTCTGTTGTTCTTGATACACCATCTGTAAGTTTTCCTTTGATGATAGTATTGAATTTCTATATGTTATACCCCTTAAATGTCCTACATGTTACAAATATGGAATAACAATGCACAACTTTGTATTGAGTCCAAAGGCCAAGGATTCCTAAATAAGGGTAGCCAAACTTGATAAGGATGCAATCACTATTACATGTATTGAGAATCCAAAATATTCATGTAAAGACAACTGCCTGTGAAAATCGTAATCGATCAAATTATGCACATTCAAATCTAAGTTTGAAAGATTTCATTTTAGTCCATGCATCTAAGTCCTTGTTGAAGATTAAGGGTGTCAAAAACAAAGCTAGAATAGATCTCCTTAATCCATAGCCAGTTTTAAAGTGTTGTATTTCCAAATTCAAATCTACTTCTCAACAAAGGAAAGGAGGTAGGATTGTCAGGTGCTACCTCAAATAGAGAAGGCCATAGAAAAAATTGAAATAGAAGATCCAATAATTGAGATGAAATAGTTGTAGACCATAGATAATCAGAATTCTTACAATGCAAAGATGCTTGTGATAAAAACAAAAGGTGATTACACATTGGTTGAATATATCCTCATCAAAATAACTAGAAAGAAATTTGAAATTTGTAAGTAAACTCTAACAGTTAAGAAAACAATCATAAAAATTGGAAGTAAACTTTGGTAGACATGTAGGTGAACTTAATTCATCTGATTTTATGCCTCTTGCAGACACCAGGATCTACCCTCCTAACGTTTAGACTACATCCATTACCTCCACATAAAACTAGACATCCTTGATCTTCTTGGTTCCAATGCCATGATATGGTTATGCAAATGAAAATGAAGCAAAGTAATCATCTCCTTCTCCGCTAGCTAGAAGAATGCATGCTTAATGTTTTGATACATGATATCAACTCTCTCTTCTACTCTCATGGTTGAATACCGAAATCCATTATGGTGGGCTTCTAGAGTTCTAGTCATCTTTCATCCTCTTCCACTAAATGTTGGCCTAATCCACATGTCTGCTAGCCTAATTGGCTTTGTTTTTGAAAGATGAAGTTTCTTCTCTCGTAGTCAAGAAAAACAATCATAAAAATTGGAAGTAAACTTTGGCAAACATGTAGGTGAACTTAATTAATTTGACTTTATGCCTCTTGGCAGACATCAGGATCTCTTGTCCTAAATTTTGGACCACATCCATTACCTCCACATAAAACTGGACATCCTTGGTCTTCTTGGTTCCCACGCCATGATATGGTTATGCAAATGAAAGTGAAGCAAAGAAATCATCTCCTTCTCTGCTAGCTAGAAGAATGCATGCTTAATGTTTTGATACATTATATCAGCTCTCTCTTTTGCTCTCATGGTTGAATACTGAAATTCATTATGGTGGGCCTCCAGTGTTCCAGTCATCCTTCATCCTCTTCCACCAAATTCTGGTTTGATCCACACGTTTTCTAGCCTAATTGGCTTTGTTTTTGAAAGATGAAGTTTCTTCTATGACAGTCAAGAAAAAAAATCATAAAAATTGGAAGTAAACTTTGGAAGACATGTAGGTGAACTTAATTCAACTAACTTTATGCCTCTTGGAAGACATCAAGATCTCCCCTCCTAAAGTTTGGACCACATCCATTACCTCCATATAAAACTGGACATCCTTGGTATTCTTGGTTTCCATGCCATGATATGGTTATGCAAATGAAAATGAAGCAAAGTAATCATCTCCTTCTCTGCTGGTTGGAAGAATGCATGCTTAATGTTTTGATACATGATATCAACTTTCTCTTTTGCTCTCATGGTTGGATACCGAAATCCATTATGGTGGGCCTCTAGTCTTCCAGTCATCTTTTGTCCTCTTCCACCAAATGTTGGCCTGATCCACATGTCTGCTAGCCTAATTGGCTTTATTTTTTAAAGTTGAAGTTTCTTCTCTGACAATCAAGAAAAAAAGTCATAAAAATTGGAAGTAAACTTTGGCAGAAATGTAGGTGAACTTAATTCATCTAACTTTATGCCTCTTGGCAGACATTAGGATCTCCCGTCCTAAATTTTGGACCACATCCATTACCTCCACATAAAAATGTACATCCTTGGTCTTCTTGGTTCCCACGCCATGATATGGTTATGCAAATGAAAATGAAGCAAAGTAATCATCTCCTTCTCCGCTGGCTAGAAGAATGCATGCTTAATGTTTTGATACATGATATCAGCTCTCTCTTCTGCTCTCAGGGTTGAATACTGAAATCCATTATGGTCGACCTCCAGAGTTCCAATGATCTTTCATCCTCTTCCACCAAATGCTGGCTTGATCCACACGTCTGCCAACCTAATTGGATTTGTTTTTGAAAGCTGGAGTTTCTCCTAAGTCACTAGTGTAGCTCTCTCTGCCTTTTCAAACTCTTTCATTGCTATAGATCATCTTTGGGATTTAATCATTTGCACCACATGGTTGATGTGCTTTGAATCCTTGCATCTAATGGAAATTTCCTTAACATTAATACTGCTAGGGAATTTCAATGTTTCCATTGTAGTTGGCATTAAAGCCAGTACTTGCAACATTGAAAATTATCCTTATATAAGAATTCCCTCCATCTTGTTGGCTTGTAACACTCTTGATGGTGGCTACATGAAATCTAATTTTGATTCCTCTTCTACATCAGAGGGTTCATATCCTTGATTGGACTCTTCTAAATTATTAGAATTAGAATCACTAGCTTCCATATTTAAAAATTTTGAACCACCATCTTCAATAAATTTATCTAGATCATTAGTAATTCTCTTCAAAATTGGCCACCAGTTCAAGTTCATTATGCTTTCATAGTACTTTATATCCATGGAGTTAAACCATTCCTTGATGCCATCAAGTGAAAATTGAGAAATGGTGTCAATGTGGAGTACATCTCGCTTGAAGTCTTTGAAAATAATAGCCATATCAAATGCCTTTTTCCCAAGTCCTACTCTCTCAAGGTTAACAATCTCAATCTCACTAATAGTGATTACTAAGAAAGGTAATTCCACCAACTACCAAACATTTTACCAGAGGAACAATAAAAGCAGAGGCTTTGAAAGGAACTCCATGAAAACCAAGCTCTCTAAATGATATATCAAACTCTAGCTCAAAATCTTTTAGATGAGGCTACTCCCATAGCTCTCTTACTCACTTGATAAATCCTAGAAACTCTGTATTGATTTTAATTTCCTGTCCCTCTCTTGTTGTTCTTCCTCAATTTCATTAGGATCATACATTGACCTTCTTGCCCCTCCTAAAGTTTGGATCACATCCATTATCTCCACATGAAACTAAACATCCTTGGTCTTCTTGGTTCCCATGCCGTGATATGGTTATGCAAATGAAAATGAAGCAAAGTAATCATCTCCTTCTCCACTGGCTAGAAGAATGCATGCTTAATGTTTTGATACATGATATCAACTCTCTCTTCTTCTCTCATGGCTGAATACTAAAATCCATTATGGTGGGCCTCTAGACTTCTAGACATCTTTCTTCCTCTTCCACCAAATGCTGACCTAATCCACCAGTATTAGCTATAACTTTTTTGAAATTTTATTATGGTATGCACACTTTGATATGATGTAATATGATTATGGTTTCATCTCACATGTTGTAATATTAGATATATAACAGAAAAATAAATTATTGCATGAAATAAATAATAAATTTTCATTTTAAATGTTTTTTTTTTTGTAGAACACGGTTCTTCTAGAAGATCAAGATGATCCTCAACATGATATAAATCCACAAAATATTGGTTCTGCCAATATAGATCACATGGTAGAGGATGATGTTGATGCAGATACGAAGGAAATTGAGGCCAATGACAATGATGATGACGACGATGATGACGACGATGGCGATGATGACGATGACGACGACGACGACGACGATGATGATGATGATGATGATGATGATGATGATGATGATGATGATGATGATCAGGATGGTGATGATGATGATGATGAGATTGTTGGTGATAGTAACCAGTGACATTCATGATCATATAGAGCACATTATGGATCATTATTGATATATCGTTATGATGACTCTTTTCATGATTACTATCATATGTATCATTTTCACGGTCTACTGTACTATATTTTTGAGTTGTATCATATTGACATGTATCATTTTCACTATATCATTTAGACATGTATCATCTTGAATTGTAGCAATTTGAGTTACATAATTTATCAATTTTATTTATATCATTTGTACATGTATAATTTTCACTTATGTCGACTTTGGACATGTATCATTTTGACATGTTTTTGATGTACTGTCATATTTGACTTTCACTTGTTTTAGTTATATATGATGATCTTATCAGTATTGACTTATCAATTTATATATATTAAGAGTGGTCGATGATTTTTGGATGGATATTTATTAAGTATGATGATTTAAATTTACTGCTCAGGATGTATGTTGTCAAATTCAATTAAATTATAGATATTTGAATCATTTGTTTTAATTATAGATGATGATCATGTTACAACAATTATATTGTTTTTTAATCATATGAGTTAAATAATTAAATTACTTACTCTAGAATCATATGAGTTATTTAAGAGGTATGATATATTTAACTAATTAAATTGAAATAAAACATATTAAATTAATAAATGGAAGCAAAAAAAGAAGCATTTTTAGAAGCAAAAAAGGAAGCAACAATGAAAGCTAAACTAGAAGCAAACCAGAAGCAATCTTAGAACCAAAACTGGAAGCAAAATTGGAAGCAAACCTAGAAGCAAAAATGGAAGAAAATCTAGAAGCAAATCTAGAAGCAAAACTATAAACAAAACTCGAAGCAAACCTAGAAGCAAAACTGGAAGTAAAACTGGAAGCAAAACTAGAAGAAAAACTGGAAGCAAACCTGGAAGCAAAACCGAAAGCACAACTGGAAGCAAAATCAGAAGCAAACTTGGAAGCAATATTGGAAGAAAAACTGGAAGCAAAACCAGAAGCAAAATTGAAAGAAAAATTGGAAGAAAAACCAGAAGCAAAACTAGAAGCAAAATCGGAAGAAAAACTGGAAGCAAAACCAGAAAAAAAAACTGGAAGCAAAACCAGAAGCAAAAGTGGAAGGAAAACTGGAAGCAAAACCAAAAGAAAAATTGGAAGCAAAATTGGAAGCAAACTTGGAAGCAAAATTGGAATCAAACTTGGAGGAAAAACTGGACGCAAAATTGGAAGCAAAACTATAAGAAAAAATGGGAGTAGACATGGAAGCAAAATTGGAAGCCAAATTGGGCACCAATTTTGGCGCCATTTCTGTCGTTACTTCCCAATGCTATTTTAGGCACTAACAGAGGCACCATGATTTTTCGGCGCTAAAACCAATGCTAATTCTGATGCCAAATCTATTGGAAAAGTCAATGCAAAATTTGACGCCGAACTGACCATGCCTATTTGTGTCAATTTTAATGCCATCCAAATTGTTCAATTCATGTACTCAAAATACACTAAAATCTGGCGTAGAAGTCGATGCTAATTGCCTGTTGTGTCATTGTGGTACATAGGGACAAATACTATATGCATAGCTCAATCTAATGTGAAACTAAAGAAGCATTAACACCAATAGTAGAAACCCCCCCATAATGTTGAAAAGGGAGAGGCATGATAGGTACACTAAAATTGAATGCTAGAAAGTAGTGCATGAGAGAAACCAAGAACATCTGAAGGTGCAGACATGAAAGTGCAAGCAGATAGAAAGGATGTGAAAACAAAAGTCACATACGCATTAGAAAGGTATGAAGGAAAAAAAAAGGAAAAAATCAACCCCCATGGCACTTTATATCATAGTACGAGTACAACAAGGCACAAAGTGATGTGCAAGATCCCATAATACAACATATAGTAAGCTGAGGCACTTTATTTTAGTGTGTCTACAGAAGATAAATACATGCAATGTAAGCCCATAAGGTCCAAAAAAGATAACAGTTGAGAAGAAGGATTTATGGAAAAGACCAAAAATAAAATCTAGAAACCACCTACACCACTGTGAAAAGCTCAGAAATAACTTTCCAATGATATCTCGTTTGTCCATTTTCGACATCGTATGCAAAAGTTATGCTGAAAACACTGAAGGAAACTCTAGAAAAGAAGATCTGAATTTAACTGGAAATAACAGAGACCTGAGAAAAATTATCCAAAAATTACCTGCACCCCTAGAAAGTACTTTGAATCCTCTTTCCAACGATATCTTGTTTGCCTGATTTTGACATCGTGGGCAAAAGTTATGGCCTCCCGAAGAAAATAGCTCCCAAAGGGGAAAAAAGCTAGTTACTGCATTAAATTTGACAACCATATGACCGTCGCAGAAAAACATGAGCCTAAATTTGACGGCCAAATGGCCACGGCGCATTTTCACAATTGGACTTATTTAAAAAAAAATTGTCTTTTAGAAAAACAATAAAAAAAATTTACAATAATTTTTTTTTATTAAAAAAGAAAATTTAAAAAACATTGGGTGGCGGGGCACGTGGGCCCTCCCCCCACCAATCCCCATAAGGGGTCGGTTACACCTGCACTAGCTGCATAGGTGCCACCTGCGCAGTACCTTGCGCAGGTACGGACCTATGCAGGTCCTGCATAGGGGTACCTCCCCCTTATACTTCAAAAAAAATAAAAAATAAAAAATTTCAAAGCTTTAAAAAATAAATTTTTTTACAATGAAAAACTACAAATTTTTATGTAGAAAAAATAAATATTTTTTTTTACAATTTTTTTATACCTCATAAAGCATGCTGAAGGTCATACGAGTTTGGACATCAAATTGTTTTTGCCTTGGAGTTCAACTGCTCGTATTTCAACGATTTCACAGTAGATCTTAAGGTTTTTGGCCACTGCGGACACAATGGTGAGGTCCGTTTGGGCTCAAAACGCCCTGAAAAATAAGACACCCCCTAGATTTGGGAAAAAATCCCTTTCTTTAAACCCTCACAAATCTGACAAATGAAAGCCAATTTTGACAAAACAAAGGTCAATCTTGAATATTTCGGTAGCTTTGGATTTAATGGAGAGGTCTGATTTGACCCTGGATGCACTGTAAAATGGATTCAAGGAAAGATCGCACAAAAAAAGGAACAAGAAGCTTGTAGATTTGGAGCTTTGATACCATGTAGAAGTTGATAATCCAACCTCACAGATCCCAATGAACACCTGCAAGCAAATAACCTGTCACCAAAGGAGATCAAGAGACACAAGAATGGTGCTCTACAAACATGAAGCAAAAAATGCATTACTCGAGAAGTTTTACTCGAGAAGTTAATATTTACAAAGAGAACAATGCTTAAGAAAGGAGATCAAAACCCTAAAGTGAGAACCCTAGGAAGATGATTAAATTAACATGTGACAAGTGTCAAGATCATAATGAACGAGACAACATGACTAATTTAATAATGCATAAATAAAGATTCCTAAGTTTAGCTTAAGTGAAATAAAGTAAAGGTGACTTAATTAATTAATCAATGTGATTAAATTAATCAAGTAAACAACCTATTACTCTAACAATAACAAACAGCAATGGGACATCACCAATCATCCAAACAAACTTAATCAAATGTCAAGAAAGGCCAAGTACGGAGGGGCACTACATATAGTGAATAATGTGGCATGGGCACAATTTTTTCCTAAAAATTGCATTAAAATCCTTTATGAATCCCTTACTGTGGAAAATCTAGGTGGTTGCAAGGGTTGTTGAGCATTGATGGTGTTGCACCATTTTGACCTTTTGTAGGAATTCAACCCCCATAACAATATCATTCTTTACCATCATTTTAATAAAAACTTGGAAATTTGGTCATGATATGGATGTATCTAGTCATCCTCAAAGTTTTTGGAATAAATATCCTTTATTTTTTGCCTTTTGGAAAAATATTACCCCCTTAATGATGTGTCTAGATGTCCCTAAAAACTTTAAAAGGTACCATATGCCCTCAAATCTCCTCAAAACCCCATTATGAGGGATATCAACCTCTATCGGACATAGGAATTTGATCTCTAACTAATCATTACAAAACATCAACCAACATCTAAACATGCAAAATTAGGACATCCATCAATTCCATGTGATAATTTGTTGAGCTATTGAACTACAAATTTTTTAAATGAACTAGTTCACTTACCCTTTCTTACCATTTTCTTCTCCTTCAAATTTTAGCCTTTGTAGAAATTCAACCTCCATTGGGTCCATGCAGTAAGTTTACCTCCACTGGGTCCATGCAAGAAGTTCACCAACTATTGAACTACATCTATTGGATGCATGAACCAACTTAACTGGAATTACTTGCATATTCAACTAGCCAACAAAAGTCTGAAAATGCAAAAAAAAATTGGAACCAACCTTGTGGGAAAATACCTTCGGACTGACCTTAAGTATTGGACTATTTTAATAGAAAATCCCCATAATAGGTCGTAGGAGAGCCAAAACCCACAAGAACATAACTTAGCTAATTTTAACCCAATTTTATTTAAATTTGAATTAGGGATACCAATTTGGGTTCTCTACAAGATGGAAGACCTAGAAAACCCTCATATTTATTCAATGTTAGTATTTTTAAATTTATGCAACTAAGGGAAAGGAAAAGGAAACCACAACCTAGAAGAAAATTTGCATAATTAACCCACATACATCTCTTAGATTGGTTATAAATAGTGATAAAATACAAATGGGCACAAGGTGTCAATAATTCCCATCTATGATGATCTAAAGTAGGTGTTTTTCTATCAAATCTTGTATTTGAAATTATGTCTTAGAGAATAAATAATATTTCTATAACTTTAGTATTTATCTTTCCCATTCCATAAGTTATTTGAGCATGTTAAAATGCATTATATGAGGATGAAAATTTTCCTCACTTCATTTGATAGTATCTTAACATAACTCTAGTTATGATTGGTTAGCCACTCAATTTGAAAGTTTCTTTGTTGGTAACCACTACAACTAATAGTGTTTTGATTAAGGGGGAAAAAAGGTTTTGAATGGAACCAAAACCATTAATAATAGGTTTTGAATGGACCCAAAACCATTAACAAGCAGGTTTTGATAGGGACTCGAAACCCACATAGAGACAAAGTTGCAAAAGAATAGAACAAATACCACCACCAACAAACTAGAAGCAGCTTATAAAAGATTAACATTAAAACTCATATCTACACCAAGAAGAAAGGTTTTAATGGGAACCTTAGACCCAATACAACCAAGGATTACAAAGGAACTTGAACCCAAGAACAACCTGAGATGACTAGGTAACCATCAGCCTGAATAATCCAAACTATAGCACAACACTGATCAACACCAACCAGCAACAAAGAACCTAGGATGACCAGGAAACTATCAGCCTAAAATAGCTAGACAATAGAAAAAAACTTGACATTTCCATCCAATGAAACCAAACTCCCCACCTCAATAGGAGAATTAGGAATCAAAGAAAAACACTAAAGAGCCTCAACAAACACCCAACACTAGTTAGATCGCATCACCAACCCAACCTCCACCTCAATAGGAAGGGGATCCCTTCTATAGGAGAGGATGATATGAGTCCCAAAACCACATAAAATAGAACTTCCCACCTGATCCACAACACACCTCTCCACCTCTAAAGAAGACCATAGCTGAAAATGTTGTAGGTATGAGCAAGTTTGGTGGTGTTGTCATTGATGTCAACACAGTGTAGTATGTTGCAGATTGTACATGTATAGTTGAGATGCTTGTCGAGATGTTGTGAGTACATAGATCTATCTTTTTAGTGTTGCATATGTGTTGGTTTGATAAGTTTCCAAGTGCTTTTGAGAAAATTAAATAAAGAAGAGAAGTCATATTGATGAAAATGTTCAGAATGTGCTCCGATATGTGCTCCGCATTTCTTTTGTGTTGAACCTATGCTTGTGTGGATCTGAAGGTTTGTTAATGGTGATCTCATGATGATATATTCTAAGTTTCAGGTCCTAGTGTGATGGTGTGTGAAAGGTACATTCACCAATATGTGAACTATTTTGGCTAAGTTGGTCTTCTGTGGATTGGGAGAAATAGTTTTGCTCCGTAGTTCTCTGCTATTTTGTTTCAGATCTTTCAGATCTAGGATATGTCTTGTGAAGGTATTTTCTCTGCTCTTTCAAAGAGGTTTGAAGATTGGTGATTTAGAAGTCAAGTTTCAGTAATTCAGTGTGAGTTTATACAGTCCGGGTGGACTAGTGAAAGGTGTTTAGTGATTGAAGTTTGTTGTTTTGCTACAAATGTATTTGGAGAATTCTGAGGTATATCCTTGTGCTTAATGAAGCATGTTGTGGAGTCATCTTTTGATTGGGAAGCATGTACATAAATTTTTATTTGTGTTTTCATTAGGTTTGGTTGACTTGGTGTTTAAACTTCATTCAAAGAATAAAATTTAAATTAAGGAAGCGCGTGATTGATCCAAGACATTATTTTTTGGTCTTGGTTAAATATTTTATTGGTCCACTCTTATTCCTTTCTACCACAGGAATTTTGAGTTACCAACCTATTTTGAAATCATGAAATGAGGATTTTGTGGCTCACCTTAGAGAAAGTTTCTAAGGTTGAGGATGGTATAAAAGCAAGTTGAATTGTGAAGAGTTTTATGATAGTGTGATGCAAAGTGATGAAAGTGAGCCACAAATAATTAGAGTAGAAGTGTGTGTATGAGTTGTGATAGTAGTTCTCCATTGTGTTGAAGGCAGTGAGATAAGGGTTTCTGCAATCCTATGAATGTGCATTAATTGTTGTGGTGGGTCTTTTTATTCTCTTTTGTATCTATAGGCAGTGAGCCTCCCTGTTGGATAGTGAGTTCTTTTTGTAGATAGTGAGCCTTTGTACTTGGACAACGAGTCCTCTTCTGGGTAGTGAGCCCTTGGTAGTGAGCATTTGCATTATAATCTTTTATATTGTGAGTTAACCCTCACTTGTGGTTTTTCCCTTATTGGGTTTTTCGCGTAAAAATCTAGTGTTCATTATGTTGATTTATTTTTTGTTATTTGTGTTTCAAGTTATTATTTAATAATAGAATAGTGTGATTGTGAAATTAATAAGTGTTGAGTTTTAAGTTTGAATTGTGTGACAACTGATTCACACCCCTTCTTAGTTGTCTTGCGCCTGTTTAACAATTGGTATCAGCGCCTTGGTTCCTTGTTGTTGAGCTTAACCGCTTAAGGAAGATCCGATGGTGCATAAGTTGGCGATCCCTATGTTCAATGGAATTGACTACAATGATTAGAAGGGATAGATGAAAGGATACAATATCTAATTTGGTTTCAAGACCTGGAAGGCTATTGAGACTAAGTATACACCCCCATCTGGTGGTCTTACTACTGTCGATGAGATATCTACTTATGAAGAAAATGAGAAGGCAAAGTATGTTATTTGAAGTGGTTTATCTAAGAATGAGCGAGCGAAGGTTTCTTCTTTGGAAACTACATATGAAGTTTGGAAGAAGTTGGAAGATATGTATGAGGGAAATGAAAGAGTGAAATTGACAAAGAAGCTGGCGACGAAGCGTAGATTTGTGAATCTGAAGATGGAAGAAGGTGAAGAGTTTACAAGTTTCTTTTAGAGAGTTGAACTAACTACAAATGAAGTTATAAATCAAGGAGGAAAACTATCAGATGAAGATATAATTGGGAAGATCTTGATAACCTTACCAGAGTGCTATAGTGATAAGATCTCAGTTATTAAAGAAGTATATAACCCAAAGACTTACACTTTGGAACAATTGTTCGACACCTTACAAGCATTTGAGATGAGGAAGTTCCAGAAAGAATACAAGATTGAAGAAAAGACATAAACGAAATTCAAGTCATTGAAGATTGAAGAGGAACTAGATAGTGATGGTGTTGATGAGTTGGAAGCAAACTTTACTAGGAAGTTTAAGAAAGGAACCGAAAAGTATAAAGGTATGTTTCCCTTTAAATGTTTTAGTTGTGGTAATATTGGTCATTATGCTTCACGATGTCCGAATAGATATTTGCATAAGAAGAACAAGGATTATAAGGATAAGGATAGGAAGGATAAGACATATAAGAAGCTATACTATGTTAAAGAAGAAGCGGGAATTTTTTATGATGAATTTGAGAATGAGGTTGATGATAGTGAATTCTTATTCTTAGCTTTGGAAAGTAAATCTATATCCAATAATCTTGGTGTATACATGAAAATTTGACCACTCCCATATGGTCAAATCCATCCTCTTTATTTATCTACTTCATCGATATTAATTAAATAACTTATTTAATTAATCAAAGTTATTAGATTTCCACAATCCATAAGAGTATGAATAGTTGTTTCTGGATTCAAAAAAGCTTACACAATTGAATCCAGAAACAACTATTCATATTATTTAATTAATATTTCCCCTTTCCCTAAGAGTCCTAAAATATTTAATTTTATAATTAAATATTTTACCTTTCATCATTTTCTCTAAATTAAATAAATACATCAATTTATTTAATTTGGTCATTTAGCCTTTTGGAATTTAAATCAATTTTAAATTCTTCTTTTTCTCTCTCCTTGTCGCATCCTCCATTACCCTCTTCTAATCTGGATTAGTCTAATTAATTCATGATTAGGATGTGCACACCTTTAATTAGGATTAATGTCACATTCTCCATATTTATCCACTTGCTTCTAATCTTCCATTAATCTTCTTAATCACCTATTTGCACAACCTTAATCTAATCCCCTTGCTACATTTAACATACATTTTTGGTCAACTTTCACAATTTGCATATTTAGCCTAGACCCTCTCCCCCATGTGAATTAAAAATTCACATTTATCCCTTCAAGACTCTCCTCTTCCCCATGCAAGTTGTTAGGAGTTCTAAAACTACTCACTTGTCACATCGCTCACATGAGGACAAGTACTTACCTTTTGAGAACCTTGTTTTATCCTCAAGATACTCCCAATCATGTGAATTTAAAATTCACATTTATTTCCCCAACCACTTCTCTCTTCCCCATAAATATTTTTGAGGAATACACAAATTCCTCATATGTCACTTTCCTCCCATATGGGAAAGAGAAATTCCTTTTTAAAGAAATCTTCTCCCAATCCCAAGGTACTTGCAAGTACCTCCACTTCACATGTCCCTTTTCCAACTCACTTGTCCTTGTGACATCTCATCCTCCACATGGAAAGATGTGAGGGCTTGTGAGTCCTCAACTCACCACAACCCTTCATCTTTCTCATGTTGGAAAAATATTGACCATCCATTTCTCTAGAGATTCTTCCCTTAAAATGGAAGATTTTCTCTCAATTCATTCATTCATCACATTTGCATTCAAGCTCAAGAAATCATGCTCTCAAGCACTTGCATTTTGCACTCACAAGCTCCATTGTTGAATCTCCAAGCTTCCATTTGCATGCATTTTACTCACTTAGCAAACTACCCAACTTCATCATTGGAATCTCCATTGCATTCTCACCATCTTGCATAGCATTTTAATCCATTTTCTATCAAGGAGCACACATTTATCAACCATCAAAGGGCCAACAAAGGAGCAACTCGTACAAGGTATAAATCTGCTTTTCATCTTTATTTTGTTTGAGTTTAACTTGGGCTAATCATTGAGGTGTTAAAGTGTTGTTTTATTTCTTTTGCATTATGTTTTGCATCATTTAGGATAAGTAAATAACACTACATCACATTTCTGGCACATGCGGTGGGACCCACAAACGGGTCTCTTCCCTTTACATTTTCTATTGTTTGACATTTTATAGGTTCGGGTTACATAGAGGGGACTCCACAACATACAGGGGCGACTATGCCCTGAACAGAGGTGACCCTACCCTAGGATAGGCAAACCTACCCCAAGACAGGTGACCCCAACTTGAACATAGGTGACCCTGCCTTGCAAAGTCGCCCATCTAAGAGACAACAACAAAATTTACTCCCTATTTTCTACACAGAGGTGACCCTACCCTGAATAGGGGAAAACCTGCCCTGAACAGGGGTGAACCTTGCCTAACAGGGGAAAACCTGACCCAAACAGAGGCATCTACGAGGTAAAATAGTGGTTTAAAAGTCATTTCTAGATTCTATTTTCTGTTATTTTGGTTGATGCTGACCCCCTAACTCATCCTTTTGGAGATTGTGCTAGATTTTATTAACATTTGTGCAACTTGTTTCATGCTTGTTGAAGACTGGAGGATAAAAATTCTAACATATTTGTTGTAGGATGAACAAGCCCAGTTATTAGTTAGATAGTTTGTCTTTCATTTTTCATTCTAGATTTTATTAACATTTGTGCAACTTGTTTCATGCTTGTTGAAGACTGGAGGATAAAAATTCTAACATATTTGTTGTAGGATGAACAAGCCCAGTTATTAGTTAGATAGTTTGTCTTTCATTTTTCATTCTACTTAGGCACATAGTTTTAAGTAGGGGGAGTCAAATATATTGTGTGTTGTGTTTGTAAAGTAAGTTATTGACATATCCAATCCCCTTGCCCCATTTGGAGATCCTGGGTGACGATAAATCATAGTTTACTTTATCCTTTGTGTTTCCCAAGGGGCACTGCATCGTTCAAGCTTTCCCCTTGCACTTCGTGTGAGCCTGGGGAGTAGCCAAAAATGGTTAGTGTTCTCTTTTTAGCGAGACCTGCTTGGGGATTTCATCACCCCAAGGGATGATCCCAACCACACATACCGATGGGGTATATAAACGGGGGAGAACCAAAGTTGTACCCCAATCTAGTCACATCATGTTGGAAAAGTGTCCAAGCTAGGGTAATACCTAGATAAGACGTGAAGAGTTGGTTCGATCCATCAATATCTCATTGGGGTTCCCGACTCACGCTTGTAGATGGGTTGGTGTTCACGGTTGTGCCTCATGTATCATGCGTATATCAAGGAGTCCCTAGTTACCTTGTTCAGCCTAGTTAGAGGATCGTGTTGGCCATACCCTTCATACTAATCTTAGGATTGTGCTATTTGAACTATCTTTTTTGTGTGAAAGTAGTGAACTTTTGTTCGGTCAAGTTAGCCTTACTATTTGCTTGTTGTTTGCCATGTTTTTGGTCCTTTGCCATATTCATTTTTGCCTAAGTCAAGTCTAGGTCTGTTGACAAGGGCGACCCTACTCTGAACAGGGGCGACCCTACCTTTTGTCTCGACCATTCCTCAGCCTGTTTCTATCAAAATTATCTATCTTTTACTGAATAAGCAACCTTTCCTTGAACAGAGGTGACCCTGACCTCTAGTTGGGTGACCCTACCCTAAGTTGGGTGACCTTGCCCCAAGTTGGGCGATTTTACACCTTGAGCAACCAGTTTCACCTTCTGTTCAATCATTTCGAACATCCGTTTCCCCATTCCGAGCACCCGTTTGCCTATTCTGAACATCCATTTCCTCGTTCTGACCATTCGTTTCCTTGTTCTGAGCACTCATTTTCCCTTTCTTAGTATCTTTTCCCCCATTTTGAACATCCATTTCCTGATTCCAAGCACTCGTTTTCCCATTCCAAGTATTGGTTTCCCCATCCTGAAGGTCTGTTTACCCGTTCTGAGCATTCGCTTGCCCGATTTGATAGTTGGTTCACCCATTTTGATAGCCCGTTTGACCTATTTTCTAATTCATACAAGTTATAAAGTTTAGATAGGTGACCTTGACCAGTAGATAGGTGACCCTGACCTCCAGTTGGGAGACCCTGACCTCCAGTTGGGTGAACCTGACCTCTAGTTGGGCGACCTTGACGTTTAGTTGGGTGAACCTGACCTCCAGTTAGGTGAAACTGACCTCTAGTTGAGTGAACCTAACCTCCAGATAGGTGACCCTAACCTCCAGTTGGGTGACCCTGACCTCCAGTTGGGTGAACCTGACCTCCATTGTGTGAACCTGACCTCCATTTGGGTGAACCTGACCTCCAAATAGGCAACCCTGACCTCCAGTTGGGCGACTCTGACCTCCAGATAGATGACCTTGACCTCTAGATAGATGACCTTGACCTCTAGTAGGGAAAACCTGACCTCTAGTTGGGAAACCCTGACCTCCAGTTGGGTGACCTTTCCCCCTAGTTGGGTGGTCTTGCACCTTGGTTAGACGAGTCTAATCTTTATCAAACCATTCTACATCTTCCAAAATTCGCATCTGCATTCTCTAAAGAACATTTGTTCATCATCTGAATCATATAGGTACATCATAAAGCATCTCTAGGTTGCATACCCTCATCATTTTCTCAATCCAAATCCTCTAAAATTTGCTTGAAGTAATTATCCAAATTGACCTAGGTGTTTGAATCAATCATCATCCATCCCGAGTCAGTCATCATCATTTGGCCCAATCAATCCACTTCCATCTCAAGTTGGATTCAATGTCATAATAATATATCTATCCTTAATCTAATCAGTCAACACCTTAAGTCACCTGGGGTGATTTTTGAAGTTGGTTTAGAATCCCTTCTATCATCTTATCTCATCCATCATCCAATCTTACCAATTGTTCATCAATCAATCTTATCCAATCTAATCCTTATCCAATTATCCAATCTATCCATCTAATCCAATCTTATCCTTATCCAATCATTCAATCAACTGATCCATTAAGCCAATCTAATCAATCCTTCAATTTCCATTTAGGTCATCTCTACATAGCATCTTAGAGTTTAATCACATCTTAGCTCACCTAGTAGTTTTGCACTTTCATGCCTGTTCAGACTTGATCAAAAGCCAAGAAATAAATGGCTGAACAACAAGCCCAAGGTTCCCACCTGAATATCCCTCAGATCCCAACAACACTACAAACATTCCACAAGATCCCAACAATGGTGCAAATATCCCTCAAGATCCCAATAACGGTGCATCGTCATAGTCTAATACTAAACTCCAAAACACCTCACCACCTAGAGACGAGAACATGGTCAATCAGCCTAAAGTCACCATTGATGAATACCTAAGCAATCCCACTAATGTTCAGATGATGGATCGCCTCCTCAGCGAGCGTGGGGATAAGATTCTTGCTACTTTGATCATGAAAGGGGTCAATCCACCACCTAATTTTGATATGTCACAGTATACTGACACCCAGTCTCTTCCTTGACCTCAAGATTTGCAGACCTCACAAAATGTTCTAGGAAATTCCTATGTCCTCAAAAGTTCACCTATAGAGAATTGGTATCATTCTAAGTTCATAAATGTCATGATACATCAAGTTTCCAGTTATCCTCGCCTCCCATCTGTAGCCTCCACGACATCACCTAATCCTAATGATCCCTATGCCTATGGAATACCACATAATATCCTGTCTGCTCCACCACTCCCACCTCAACATCCTGGTCAACCACCTATCAGCACTGGGGGCACTTCAATCCTTGCATTAATGCCACCTCTAGGATCTACACCTGCTGGAAATCTACCACCACCACCTCATGGTAGTATCCTTGCATTTTAGCAGCCTCCTGTTAATCCTCATCAATCCACTGTGATGCAAGAACCACTGCAACACACCATTGTCCCCTCATGAGCACTACCACAACACACTGCTATGATTGTTGTCTCGTCTCAACCACCCCATCAACAACCTCCATAGTAAAATGTCACAATCTCGCAATAGAATGTCACCATTCTACAACAAAACATTCTAATTCCTCAGTAACAAACTATCATTCCTACACATTAAGTGATGCAAACTACATCCTAGCTACCAGAACCACTCCATGGAGCTTCTACAGTGGTCCCACAACAACATCACATCCCATCTCACCCACTTTATAAGTAGCCACCACCACAACAATAGCCACCCCAACATACGCACATTCCTACACAAACACAACATAATCCCCTCACATAATATCTCTACCATCCGTCTAGCATGCACACTGCTTATGCTGCTACATCTAATCCTAATCCAAATATACATGTGGCCTCTCAGAATCCACCATGGACTTAACTACCACTTTACACTAATCCTCCGCAATCACACATGAATCCATACCAACAGTCATCTAATCCACAACCATATGTCACACAACAACCAAATGCTACATACAAAATGAATCTAATCCATACTATGCTCAATAACAACCTTCATACCAACAAGGTGCTTCATCCATTTCCTACACACAACAAAAATCACCTTATCAATAGGGTACTCAATCTACCTCCTACTATCAACAATCGTCACCTTACCAACAAGGGGCTTCCATGTCATTATACTATGAAGCTACTACACAATACTAGTAGGTTACTCCATCTACTTCATACTATCAACAACAACCATCATACCAACAAGCAAAATCCACCTCTCACCATCAAAATCCATCATATCCGCCTTACCTCAATCCATAATCCGCTTACACCAATCAATACTAGCAAACACCTCCATACACACCTCAACCTGCTTATGATCAAGTTGCTTCAAAACCATCCTCATCATATCAGCAGTATCCTCCACACAATCATCCTAACCCATCCAATCTGACTCCCACAGTGCCTATCAATAAAGATCTAGAAGAAGTCAAAGTTGTGTTAAAGGACTTACAAGCAGGGATTGGCAAACAATCATTTAAGTTTGAAGATATTTGTCCTTATCTATTTGGTCCTTCAATCTCATTGGTTCCTTTCCTGAAGCATTTTGAAATTCCAAAATTTGATAAGTATCTAGGAAGCAAAGATCCCAAGGCTCACCTTCAATAGCTTTACGCCCACTATCAAGAAGTCATGCATAATGACAATTACCTCATGAGATTGTTTTCTAGGAGTTTACATGGAATATCTCTTGATTGGTTCATGGGTCTCGAGAAGGGATCTATCAATTCCTTTGCACAACTTTCAAAAGAGTTTGTCTCCCACTTCTCCTTTAATATGGAGAAGGAGTTCGATACATTAGACCTCTTGAAGGAAAAGCAACGTGAGGGAGAGACCTTTGCAAGCTATCTTCAAAGATGGCAAGCCCTAGCCAGTCACATGAAATCCCAACTAAGGGAAAAAGATATGGTCACCTTGTTCATTGAAAAATCTCATCCCGATATGGCTCACAACTTTAGACTCCACTGTGTCACAACCTTCACAATAATAGTGGAGAAAGGTTCTATTCTTGAGAGGACCCTTATCGCCAAAGGGATAGTCAAAATATTTAACTCTAATACGGAGAAGTGGTCTGGGGATAAGTCTCGTTATTGGAACCAAAAAAAAACTCTGTCAATGATGGTGTCACTGACACCAAACACGTCCAAGTAGCCAATGCATCCCAAAAGCCACAATATCCCCCTCCTCAGCAGTCAAATCCTCACACCATGTCAGTGCCTCAAGGGGCACCTCGTCCCATCCAACAATCCAATCAAAATAAATAGGGGAATGGAAAATGTTAATTCACTCAACTGGGGGAACCCCTAAGTGTCATGTTTAATAGGATCCTTCAAGCTAATTACCCGATCACATACCCTGTGACCAAGCCTATTGATGAATCCAAGCCTAAACTAGCATGGTACAAAGAAAGCGAGTATTGTAAATTCCATAAGATTAAAGGGCATACATTAAAAAAGTTTCAAGGTCTAAAAACCTACATCCAGGATCTCATAGATAGAGGTGACATACATGTGGATGCCAATGTGACACCTTTGTCCAATTCTCAATTGCAAATATACCAGAATGTATTCCCAAATAATAACCAAGGTCCTAGCATGTCAAACACCAACCTAGGGCCTAGTAATAATAATAATCAAGATAACACCACAAACAACATCAGTTATAAGAATGTGTCATTCAATTATCAGGGTATCTTCATGCATATTGAACAAGTAGAACCACATATATCTATGATACGTGTAAAAGGAAAGGATCCGCAATGTATTGTTACCACCCATCAAACCCGCATCAGAGTCCCTGGAGCCTCCACGTCCACCTAGCCACAACCTGTGAGTTATCAATACAACATTCTTGACCATCTGGGAAAGACTTCGGCACATATATCCATTATGGAATTTCTTAAGTCTTCTCCTGCACACCAATAAATCCTAAATAAGGCCTTAAGGGACACCCGAGTTCCTAATGACATATACCCTATGCAATTTCAAGCATTGGTAGGGCATCTCTCTGCCACCTATCATCTAGGTTTTAGCCAAAATGACATGCCCTGCATTGACTCTAATCATAATCCTCCCCTCCATCTAGAGGTCCTGGTAAATTGACATAAAATAAAGAGGGTTAATGGTTTTTCCCTGAAACTTTGTACATTGAAATTCATAAAACAAGTGGGATACACCCATGTTGATTTAAATAATCAAGTCATCACAATCAAGGCGTATGATAATGCAGAGCATGATTATGAAGGAATGATATGTCTTCCAATCTAGGTTGGTCCAGTTGTGCAATACACTACATGTCACATCCTTGATCTGGAACTACCTTATAACCTCCTCCTCAGTCGTCCATGGATTCACACCATGCAAGCCATTCCATCCACATACCACCAATGTTTGAAATTCCCATTCAATGGGGTAGAAGCTACCATACATGTGGATCCCCAACCATTTGAATATTGCTACATATTAGAAGCTTCTTTTCCTCATTCCCATTATTGTCCTAGATTGGAAATGGGACCACCATAGATGTCATCATCCCACTCATCTACCATTGCGTTAGCCACCACTTCATCCACTCCATCATCTACATTTGATTCCACCTTACTAAATTGCAGATCATTGACAAGGGATGTGATGAATATGAGATGCACACAGCTTTGAATGTGGCAACTATGCCACCCTCACCACACACATATGACCAACCTTCTCAGTCTACACCAAAAATAGAAGACAAGACTATCACTTTGAGCTCCAAGAATGTGGGAACCAATACTTACCACTCTCCTGGGTTAAGACAAGATACACCAAAAGATGACATAAGGCAATGGGTCTACCATGAGGAACCTGATCCCTCTCCTCCTTTGAAAGAATATTTCCAAGAGACTTATCCATGGCCTTCTAAGTTTGCAGAGAAGTACAATTATCAAGGGGGAGGCCTTGGTGTTGAAGAGCAAGGAAGGAAACACCATATTGAGGCTAAAATAAGACCAAGATACTCGGGCTTGGGTCATGACACAAAACAAAAAGGACCTATAGCATCATCTAGTACATCTAATAACATCAATAAAAGCAATAGTCCTTTTGAAGACATACCAAAGGAGGAATCCATCATACATGCATATGATGATGTAGATCACACTGACCTCTCTTCCATGTTCAACTGCTTATACATTTGCACCATTGACCTATCCCTCAAACATCCTAAACTCATCGATTAGGACCTACATGGTAGTGCACGTGTCGACACCTTTCCCTCAGTGGATCAATATGTGCATCTTATGGGATTGGGGGAAGATGAACACCCTAACCACAAAAGTAAAAAGAAGCAAAATAAAAAAAGGTCACCTAGCGAAAACCTCCATGAGGTGCTTCTTGACCTAGAAAAAGTAAAAATAAAGGGTGTATCCAATAGAAAAAACCTTGATGAGGTGCTAGAAGATGGGGATGTTCATCTTCCCCTCATAGGAACTCAACTATCTGAATGATCATCCATCCTGATCGAGGAAACAAAAGAAGTAAACTTGGGAACCGAAAAGGATCCCAAAATCACGTATGTAGCCATATCACTATCAAAGGAAGAATACTCTACCATTGTTCAGCTTCTTAAGGAAGGAATCATCAACTTTACATGGATTTACTTAGATATGCCAGGCTTAGATCCCACTCTAGTTGCACATCATCTGGACATCCATCCAGATTCCAAACTTGTCAAGCAAAAACTAAGAAAGATGCACCCTAAGGTGTCTTTGCTTGTTAAGAAGGAGTTGGAAAAATTGTTAGAAGTTGGGTTCATATGACCTATTGAATATTTTGACTGGATCTCCAACATAGTGCCAGTTGCTAAGCCAAATGGTGCTATCAGAATCTACACAGATTTTCAAGACTTTAACAAGGCTTGTCCCAAAGATGATTTTATTTTTCCAAACATTGATATGTTTGTTGACCTCACTGTAGGGCATGAGATAATTTCCCTTATGGATGGATTATTTGGATACATTCAAATCAAGATTTCCCTCAAATATCAACATAAAACAACCTTCACCACACCTAGGGGCATGTTCTATTACAATGTTATGCCATTTGGCCTCAAGAATGTGGGGGCAACCTATCAATGAGCTATGACTATTATCTTCCATGACCTCATTCACATAATACTGGAAGATTATGTTGATGATCTATTTAGGAAATCAAGAACAACGGAAGAACATCCTGTGGTCCTCAAGAAGATCTTTGAGCGTTTAAAGTAGTATAAGCTAAGGCTAAATCCTAAGAAATATGTTTTTGGGGTCACATTAGGAAAACTAATGGGTTTCATTGTCTCCCAAAGAGGTATAGAAGTCGACCTAACAAAATTTAAGGAAATCATGGATATGCCTCCACCACACAATCTCAAACAGTTGAGAAGCCTTCAGGGTAAACTACAATCCGTCTGACAGTTCATTGGTCAATTAGCCAACAAGTGTTAGTCTTTCACTCATCTCTTGAAGAAGGATAATGCCTTTAAGTGGAACAAACAATGTCAACTCGACTTTGACAAGATCAAAGAATATTTGGCTCACCCACCAATCCTTATGCCACTGATTCTAGGTAAACCAATCTTGTTGTATATTTCTACTACTTTCATGGCACTGGGGGCATTACTGGCATAACATAATGAGTCTTCAAAAGAACGAGCGATCTACTACATTAGTCAAACCTTGGTGGGATATGAATTCAATTATTCCCTGATGGGAAAAGCTTGCTTAGCCATGGTTTTCAGTTCACAAAAAACTTTGACATTATATGCTCAGTCACCTAGTAAAGCTCATCTCCAAAGTTGATCCCCTCAAATATCTATTATCCAGAACAACTCCGACTGGTTGCATGGCTAAGTGGGTCATGCTCTTGAGTGAATTTGATATAGAATATGTGGATTAGAAATCTATTAAAGGGAAAGTTATAGCAGATCAGATGGCAGATGCTCCCCTGATAGATGCCTATCCTTTGGTAACATAATTCCCAGATGAAGAGGTCTTTATACTATCAAAGGAAACCACATGGACACTGTACATTGATGGGTCATACACACACAATGGATCGGGGGTAGGTATCTTGTTCGTCACCCCCCAAGGTGATTATATTCCAAAGTCATTTAGGTTGGATTTTTCATGTACAAAAAACATAGCTGAATATGAAGCTCTTCTCACTGGCCTTAGAATTGCAATCCAATGGCATATCACTCACCTTAGAGTCTTTGGTGAATCCTAATTAGTCATCAAACAGGTCAATGATGAGTTTCTCACAAAAGATGATAAGCTACTTCCTTATAAATGCATGGTAGATGACTTCAAAAAGTATTTCACTTCTATCTAGTTTGATCAGATTGTAAGAGTACAAAACAAAGCAGTAGATGCCATGGCTACCATTGGTTCCCTAATTGACATTCCCAAAGACAAAATAGAGTGCGAGTTCCTTGTGGAACAACTATTAATCCCAACCTATGATATCCTAGAGAATGAGATGGCGTGTGACATTGTAGGTCCCATGTCACCATGGTACCATGAAATTTACACATACCTTCATGATAATATCCTACCTCTTGATCTCAGACGCAATCAAAGAAAATATTTCATCCAACGAACATCATGTTATATAATCGTAGGTGATACACTTTATTGATGTGGGTATGATGGAACCCTCCTCCGATGTTTGAACGAGACTAAAGCTCATACTACGTTAATGGAAGTACATAGTGGTGTATGTGGGGCCCACTCAAATGGCATGGCCCTAGCTAAGAGAATTCTCCAAGCAGGATACTACTAGCCTACATTAGAAGATGATTCTTGTGAGTTCGTCAAGAAGTCCCTACCTTGTCAACATCACACCGATTTGATACATGCTCCTACATAGGATCTGCAGCCTCTTATAGCACCATGACCCTTCTCTCATTGGGGTTTTGACCTAATCAACAAGATATATTCCCCATCCTCTAATGGCCATACCTTTATCATCACTGCAACTGAGTACTTCACCAAGTGGGTGGAAGCAATGCCACTCTCACAAATAATAGGTACTCAAATTTATAAATTCATCCTCTTCATATTCTTTGCAGATATGGAATATCGTCCACCATCATTTCTGATAATGGAAATCCATTCAAGAACCAAGATATGAAACACCTTTGGGACACCTTCCATATCTAACATCATTGGTCTACACCTTATTACCCCTAGGGTAATGGTCAAGAAGAAGCCACCAACAGAACCCTCATTAGAATCCTTAAAAAGGTGGTCAACAATACTAGCCGTGATTGTCACTTTCACATCCATCCTTCCCTTTGGGCCTACTGCACTTCCATCTACATCCCTAGTGGTTCCACTCCATATTCTCTCATCTATGGTACTGATTCCATCTTGTTGATTGAGGTAGAAATCCCATCACTGAGAATCTCCCTGAAAAATCTTATCAACAATGAAGACGCTTGAGTTGCAAGACTAAGCCAGCTAGAACTCCTTGATGAAAGATGGATCAAAGCGTATGACCATCTTTAGGCCTACCAGAATCACCTTAAAAGAAGCAACAATAAGAAGGTATGTCAATGCTAGTTCAACATTGGTGATCTAGTCCTCAAGGAGAATCAACGCACTCAGTAGGATTGAGATAAGAAAGGAAAATTTGAAGCAAACTGGCTAGGTCCTTATGTCATCACAACCAAGTATGGATTAGGGGCATACAAACTTTCCACGCTTGAAGGAGAGCCCTTAGAGGATACCATTAATATCATGCACTTGAAAAGGTTCTACACTTATGTCA
The DNA here is from genome assembly GCA_007258455.2 of Sequoia sempervirens. Classification (NCBI taxonomy): domain Eukaryota; kingdom Viridiplantae; phylum Streptophyta; class Pinopsida; order Cupressales; family Cupressaceae; genus Sequoia; species Sequoia sempervirens. Next base: position 134,339,058 of record VDFB02000003.1, read on the forward strand.
GCTAGGGTATCCTATCCTGCAAAAATAAAAAAAATACAAAAAAAAGGTAAAAAATTATAAAAAAAAATTAGAAAATTAGAAAATTAGAAAAATCCAAAAATAGTAAGTAGAAATAATTTATCCTATGGTGAAAACCACCCTTGGTGGTGCCTTGGATAATTAAGTTTGGTGAAAACCTAGTGACAAGCACCATTCGTAAAGGGCTTAATCATTATCTACATTGCATCCTAGTTACTTTATGCTTCCATCCATTATGATCTCATATCTTATCATCCCATTGATCATATCCTCCCATCTGCATGCATCATCTAGTCGCTTGGCATATTTTGGTTGAGCATTGGATGAACTTCATTAGCTATCCATCATCCTAAGCTTTTATTCTAATCTGAGCTTGTGTTGCCGGTCTTGTCGTCTTGTCGATCCTTCGTTCCCATCTAGGATCCTTCATCGTGACGGTCTTCATTTAGATCCCATCATGTCACATCGGTCTTTTTGGTCTTTCTCGAACTATGTTGCCCCTACGTTTTCATGTAGGCAAGGATGATCATTTGGTCCATCCTATTTTGGTCATCCATTGTGGTCTCCATTGTCCACTTTATGCTCTCATCCCTAGTCAGTCCTTTTTCGAACTATGTTGCTCCTGCGCTTGCATGTAGGAAAGGTCGATCTTTTGATCCACCCCCGGGGCTATGCTTTGTTTTTATTTTTTCTTTCTTTGTCATCATTTTCCATCACTCATCTCCATTAGTCCTCTTTTCGCTTTTATTCATGGTCTTTTCTTGAACTACGAGGGCTCTGTGCTTTCATGTAGGCAAGGCTAATCTTTGATCAGCCCCTGAGCTCCTAGGTCGTTAAGGTGTGTCAGTCTTGTGTCTCATGTCATGTCGTCAAGTATGTCCTTATCTCACTAGTTCTTCACAAATGAGATCCACTCGTATCATGAGACTCAATCGATTTTCTAATTTCTTGCATCCTAATCGATCTTTTGGTTTAAGTATCCATCTTTGGTCTCAAGAGGATACATCCTTCCTAACAGACCTCATCAACCCCATCCATCCTCTTGATCCTATGGCAAGGGAAAATTTGAAATTGATTGCAATCTTTTGATATTTTTGGCTTTCTTTTATTATTTGAGCTCCCTATTACAACATGTCAAAGCCGCCATGATCTATCATATTATGGTGTGTTTTGATCAGTTAAGATAGGGACATATCTTGATCTTTTTTCTTTTTGTTGTCTTTTGGGTTGTCCCTTGTAGTACCCGCCAAGATCCATGAGGTCTTGTGTTATGCGGGGACATTCCTTTGTGCTTGTGGTTATCCCAATGCCTGGCCCGACCAAGGTCTTCATGACTTTGGGGTGTTGGGATAGCCTTCTTGTCTGTTGTGTTTGTTCGTGCATTAGGCGCTAACTTTCCTTGGTTTCACATACCCTGGCACCTGGTGTCTTATTCTACAACAAAAATCAATGCTCTGAAAATGGAAAATTACATTACGCTTGCATTTCATGATCAATTTCATTGCATTGCATTGATACCCAACCTATGACCTATGATTTTGGTTGTGCAAACATTCACGTTCCATTTCCCATTCTTCTCAGGATACCTACGATTCTTTACAGGTGTGGTTTCACACCCATGTCCCTTAATTTTGTAATGATTATAGGGAAAGTACTTGCCATTAAACCAGCAATACGCCTACCATATACCCTCACTATTATTCAAGTCCTTATTGGAACTTATGTTCATGTTGCATTGCATTTCATGTTAGGCCATCACACTCACTTATCACACACCTTTATTTTGTTTAAGCTAACATAAGCATGATCGCAAATAAAGTCCATCTACCATCCATATTACATTTCATTTATCTCTTAGTGTTTGTAAGGAATTTAATTGCATATCATGTCACATTATAGGTTCATTGCATTCCATCTCATGTGCATTACCATCTAATATTTCTTTTTAAGTTGTTTAGATTAATCATATTTGGTTATTCTAAGCATCTTAAATTCATTTCATTATCCATTCATTTCCACTATAATCCATATCATTAACACATTGCATACATCGCCACCTGCATCACAAAATTGTCAGATCTATATCCTTAGCATTTAAAGTTATAAATCCATAATAACATCCTACATCGTACGCTTTAGTCATCATATATATCATCTATCTCATCTATGTAAGCATAAACATACATCATCATATGCATATCCATACATCATCTCATAATGATCATCCATAATAAAATCATAAACATACACATTCATAAATAAAATCATCCATCATATATACATTACATAGTGTCAATAAAGGCTATGACATATCATATAAAAATCCAAATACAAATGTCCATCACATAGTCCATAATAATGTCCATCATATAATCAAAATACATGTCCATCATATCCATCATATCCATCATATCCATCACATATATCATCAAATAAAATACAAGTACAAGGCTCTGAATCAACTTTGATCTTTGTTGCTCTATACTCTACACCCATCCTGCATCTATCAAAAACTAGTATCTTGTGACCTGTCCTCTATCATCTCTACTGTGAGATTCCCACATATGACCTTTGTGGTGAGTCTGGCACCCCTCCTCTCCTCTGAGGGGTCCCTCTAAAGCCATTGTGCCCTTGGGTGTATGTCCCTATTGACTGGGATGGTGTTCGCATTTGTGGTGCTGCTCGGACATAGGTAGGCACCTCATGTGTTGGATATGGCACTGCCACAATGTAAGCCGCCATATAGTAGCTGGCCTCTCACATGTACTCATCCCACTCTGTAGCCTAATATCCGACTACATCCTACTCCGCCCTATACCTGTCCCATAATCCACATATGGATCTCCTCTCTTGTACCCATGCATCCTATGCTAACCTCAACTGATCAATCTCTACTACCATCTATGACACTTTCTCTATAGCCTTGTCCCTCTTAGCCCCCATGACTTGTATCTATGCCTGCAATCTCTGCACATCTTCCCCTGCATCACCACCCTCACGTATTGTTGCATGTACTGCATCCCTCTCTCTCTCTCTCTCTCTCTGCAATTTGTGCCTAATCCACTGCTACATCCCTCTCACTTTGTAGGGTCTGCACTTGTATTTGTGTTGCATCCCTCTCCCATGTAGGGTTTGCACTTGTATATGTCTTGCATCCATCTCTACTTGCAAGGTCTACACCTAGGTCATCATAGCATGCTCCCTCTCTAGCATTAGCCCCATGTCTCCCATTATCTAATTTGCTAACTTGACTCTGTCATGGAGCTCATCTCACTCCTATCTCAGCTCAGTCCTCTCTCTCAGTAGCCCCTCCACCTATCTCCTCAAATCATCCATGTCTCTCATCCTGTGCTAGGGTCTCTACTGATGCTTGGTTTGTCACTCCTCTTGACCATCACTGTCCTCTCACATGTAATATAGTCACCTTGGCCTCTAGCCTATCTTGCTCCTATCTCGTAGCCACCCCCTCCTCATGCTCTCTAGATACCTCTAATTCCAACCAAGTCACCTCTTCTCATAGTTGGCTCACCTCATCTTGCAGACTATCCCTTTGTACCCGTAGCTCCTCCTCATACTATGACACTGCATAGGCTACAGACCTGAAATCCCTCTCACCCTTTGTCTGTGCCCTGGCCACCTCTACTCACATCATTCTCACCTCTACCTCTAGCCTACATCTCTCAATCTCTGCTTGATGATCTGTAACCTTTCCAAGGCCCCCCTCAATAGTATAGTATAATCCTCTTCTATCGTTGGTACCATGGCCAATGGGGGAATATCATGAATGCCCATATCCATTGCCTCCCCCTTGGCCTCATCTCTCTCATCCATCACCTCCACCCCTGCTTCCTCTCTCTCATCCATCACCTCCACCCCTACTTCCTCTCTCTCATCCATCATCTAAACCTCTGCCTCATCTCTCTCCTGCTCTGCCCTAATCTCCACCTGGGCTCTCCTCCGATGTCTCCTCCTCCTCCCCACCCTTTCCTACTGCCTAGCAGCTCCCATCTCTCCCCATCCTCTCTCCTACTACCCTGCTACTCTAACTACCTCTTATCCTCCCTCTTATTGCTCTACTAATCTCGCTGCCTCCTACCCTACTGGTCTGGCTGCCTCTTGTCCTCCCTCCTATTGCCTTGCTACTCTAGTTGCCTCCTATCCTGCTACTCTTGTTGCCTCCTATCCTCCCTCCTACTACCCTGTTGCTCTAGCTTTGTCCTAACTTATCCTCTGTTGTCCTCTTCTGTCCCCTCTCCTCTGGTATGCCAATCACAACTTATCCTCTGGCCCAAAACCCAGTGCCTTTGTAATCAACTCCTCTAGAGTAATCTATCTGGGTCGATGAGGGAGATACCATGTGGCATATTGCACTGTCAATCCTTCCTCTACTTCCCCCTGATCCTACCCAGGTAGGGTACTAGATGCAATGTCTCTCAATGCTCTCTCACAAACATTGATGAAATTGGCTCTCCCCATGGATGCTCTCGCGAGATCTGTCAAAACCTCCCTAGTCTACGTGAAATTTCTTGTGTAATCCCAAACTGTCTGGTCACTCTGTTTGGCCTATGTTCCTCCATTGTTCATAGCTCCCTCCTGAATATGAAGCATCTAGTGTAGAAGTAGCCTTGGTGTCTCTCCTCATCTCTCCTCCATCCATAAAACCATCATGTCATGTATGGCCTCCACACTATATCCTCCTCCTCAAGGTCATCCAATGTCCTCCTTCTGTCTAGATCCCTGAGGCCCTCATAGTGCCACACCCAACCATACTCAGTCCCATACTGGTATGCTACTGGTGTTGTCACATCCTCTAATCCTGCTTTCACCACTCTTGCCCTGGCAACACTAATGTGCTCCTAGGCAAAAGCATGTAGCATAGTCACCTGCATGACATTCAACACCTCTTGGTAGCACACGACGTGCATGTCCCCCATGCGAACTCTTCGTATCTTCCCTTGACAATGTGTTGTATCACCTCCATGTAGCTTAGGCTATAGAATCACCTGCTCTGGTTGGGTAATAGCAATCCACTAATCAACCTGCATAGGTATAGTGGTAGCGGTGGCAATCCCAATGCCACACATTGGTCCACGTCCAACCTCTTCCTTTGCATAGGAAGGTTATCATGTCCAAATAACACCCACAAGGTATGATCCAGCTCTGCTCCCCTAGATGTGTTGCACTCACCAGGTGGCCTAGTATAGGCAACCTTAATATCTGTCATACATCCTCCAGCATCACAATCATCTCCCCTGTTGGGAGATGAAAAGTCAAAGTCTTCAAACTCCAGTGCTCAATAAGGGCTATTAGCATAGCCCAATGGGCTCTAATCATCAGATATCCCAGTAAATGTAGTAGCCTAGCCCGTGACAAAGCCTCATGATCTGCTTTGTTCATCTCAGCTATCATCGCCTCCAGCACCTCACCTATGAGCTCACCCCGGCCGCAGGCGAACCCACCCCCAGATGGGTGATCACGCATGAGTGAGGTTGCCCCTTTTGGGGTGGGGTCACCCACCTTCTAGGCAGGGTCACCCCCCTTATGGGTAGGGTCGCCCATCTGACACTAACTATTTTTTTTCAGGAGGATTTTCCCGATCATAGGGAAAATCCACCCTCCCCTATTTTCCCTTTGCCCTTTTTGGGTGTTTCTTCTTATTTTCTTGGGTGTATTTTCCCTCTAATTGGGAAAATTCACCCCCCCTTTTCCTCACCTCTAATAGGCGATTCTACCTACCCCTTGGGCGAAATTGAAAATTTTCCCCCGACCCATTTTTCCTAAACTACCTCAATCTCAAAACCCATGATTTTAAAATGCATTAAAACATAAAAATATAACATAAATGCTTAAAATCACAAAGGGGGTTTTGAACCTAACCTAGCATGGAACTACGCAGTCATGGAAGAACCACCATACCTTGTCCCCCCAGTGGATGATGTCAGAATCGTAATTGTCCAACATCCTCATCTCCTCATCTCCTTCCTCTCCTCTTCTCTCTCTCTCTCTCTCCCTCAACTACCAAGTGTGAAAATCAGGAATAGTAATCTCTCAAATTACTATATATACCCTTTTCCCTCCTTTTTTAACTTTTTAAGTGAAGGGTATTTTTACCTTTTATTTAAATCTCTTTTAATTCAACTAATCCTCTAACTTGTCGGGGCTGCTGTTTGTGAACTATGTGTCCATTTGACTCCATTTAAAATCCAATCTTCATGTTTTTTCGAGCTCTATCCAATAATACCCTCTGTTTCTTCATATCGAGAAGTCACCTGGGACCCCTTTTTCTTCCCCAACCGCCCTCTAAATGGGGCATACCCTACCATTTTCCTCCATTCCTCTGTCATGGTCATTCCCTTGTGAGATTGGGGCATATCCCTTCATTTCCCTCCATTTGGGCAGCTCACACAACTTCAACCATGCTGGGGCATCATTTTCTAGTCGCTTCCTCTATAGAGTCATCTGCATTTTATTTTTCTTTGAAACACTGTTATTCTAACAATATTTTGAAGAGGGGAAAAATGTAGACATCCAAATTTGACCACTCCCATATGGTCAAATCCATCTTCTTTATTCGTCTACTTCATCGATATTAATTAAATAACTTATTTAATTAATATTTCCCCTTTCCCTAAGATTCTTAAAGTATTTAATTTTATAATTAAATACTTTACCTTTCATCCTTTTCTCTAAATTAAATAAATACATCAATTTATTTAATTTGGTTATTTAGCCTTTTTGAATTTAAATCAATTTTAAATTCTTCTTTTTCTCTCTCCTTGTCACATCCTCCATAACTCTTCTAATATGGATTAGTCTAATTAATTTATGATTAGGATGTGCACACCTTTAATCAGGATTAATGTCACATCCTCCATATTTGTACACTTACTTCTAATCTTCCATTAATCTTCTTAATCACCTGTTTGCACAACCTTAATCTAATCCCCTTGCTACATTTAGTATACCCTTTTGGTCAACCTTCACAATTTCCACATTTACCCTAGATCCTCTTCCCCATGTGAATTAAAAATTCAAATTTATCCCTTCAAGACTCTCCTCTTCCCCATGCAAGTTGTTAGGAGTTCTAGAACTCCTCACTTGTCACATAGCACTGCATCACACCTGGAAAATGTGTAAGCAAAAAAGGTCTGGAGAGTAAGAGGAATAGGATGGAAGGTACTTTGGTTACTATGTTTCATGCAAGACACCTGATGAAGACTACTAGGTAATTGATAGTGGATGTTCTAATCACATGACTAGAGATAAGAGTAAGTTCACTAAACTTGAGAAATATGATGGTGGTTTAGTTATGTTCAGTGATGATTCAAGAGCAAAGATTAGTTGGAAAGGTTCAATTAGTTTTTATGGAGTGCATAGTACTGATGATGTATATTATGTGAAGGTTTTGAGGCATAACCTTCTGAGTGTTGGTTAGATGTGTAGCAATGGTTTTAAACTTGTGTTTCAGAATAACACCTGTGAAATTAGAAAAGGATCCGGAAATGGAGATATGGTTGCTATTGGAAGAACTCATGGAAACATCTATCAATTGAAAGGAGTTGATGGTCATTTCCTTGTATCTCAAATTAGTGAAAGTTGGCTATGGCATCGGAGAATGGGACATGTAAATTTTGATAGCCTGGTCAAGATTAGTGCAAAAGAGATTGTTCGAGGACTGCCTAGAATCACAAGACCTAGTAATGCTATTTGCAAAAGTTGTCAATTGGGGAAATAAACAAGATGCAACTTTAAGGGAAAAGAGTACTCTACTACCGAAATGCTGGAGTTAATTCATACTGATCTCTGTGGTCTGACTAGGACTAGAAGCTTGAATGGTGACAAGTATTTCATGTTGCTTATTGATGATTATACTTGAATGACATGGGTTACTTTCTCAGAGTAAAGACTCACGCTCTGGACAGGTTTAAGGTATTCAAAGCAAGAGTGGAAAATGAAATAAATTTGAAAATCAAGTGTTTGAGATCTGATAGAGGTGGAGAATTCACTTCTGGTGAATTTAATGCATTCTATGAACAACATGGCATAAAGATAGTTTTTGATCCAACAACCCCTCAACAGAATGGAGTAGTTGAAAGGAAGAACACAACAGTACAAGAAGCTGCTAGAACCATGATGAAAGAATCAAATGTACCAGATGTGTACTAGAGAGAAGCGATATATACTGTTGTTTATGTTCTGAATAAAGTTCAAATTAGATACAACAACACTAAGACACCTTTTGAGTTATGGATTGGTAAGACACCTACCGTGAATTATTTAAAGGTATTTGGAAGCAGATGTTATATTAAAAGAGATGATGAAAATCTTGGAAAGTTTGATGCTAGATGTGATGAAGGATTTTTTCTTGGATATTCTACTAATAGCAAAGCATATAGATGCTTCAATAAAAGGCTGAGAAAGATCATTGAAAGTGCTAATGTGAAAGTTGATGAAGACATACGTAGACCTATTGAGATAGGTGAGGTTGGACCTGATGATCCTATCTATGGACATGTACCTGAGGATAACAAGGAGAATGAAGAAGAAGAGAAAGAAGAACAAGTGGAAGAAGAAGAACGAGAAGAATAAAATGATCTGGAACTTGCTGTCAGAACTCCTAAGTATATATAGAAGAATCATCCAGAGGATCAGATAATTGGAGATAAAAGTGAAGGTGTGAAGACAAGAAGTAGAGTTGCAGCTGAGGTAAATCTGTGTTTTCTTTCTAACGTTGAACCTAAGTCTGTGAGTGAAGCATGTGAAGATGAGAGTTGGATGAAGGCTATAAAAGAAGAATTGTAGTAGATAGAAAAGAATTAGACATGGGAACTAGTCCCTAGACCTGTGAGTAAAAATGTGATTGGTTTGAAATGGGTGTTCCGGAATAAGTTGAATGAAAGTGGAGAAGTCGTAAGGAATAAGGAAAGATTGGTATGCAAGGGATATTCACAAGTTGAAGGTATATATTTTGAAGAGACATTTTCCCCTATGGCTAGAATGGAAGCTATTGGGATGTTTTTGGCTTTTTCTGCCCACAAGAACTTCAAAGTGTATCAGATGGATGTTAAGTCAGCATTTCTAAATGGTGAGTTGGAGGAAGAGGTGTGCATGGAGCAACCTGAAGGGTTTCAGTTGTATGGAAAACCATCCACATGGTTTGTAAATTGAAGAAGGCATTGTATGGGTTGATGCAAGCTCCCAAAGCTTGGTATGCAAGACTGGACAAATATCTGACAAAGTAAGGATTCAACAAAGGTTCTGCTAACAACAATCTCTACTTCAAAGCACAAGGTAACAAGATGTTGATAGTAGTTTTTTATGTTGATGATATAATCTTTGGTGGAAATGAAGGCATGTGTAAAAAGTTTATTGAAGTGATGCATAAAGAATTTGAGATGTCTATCATCGGTGAATTGAATTTCTTCCTTGGTCTACAAGTGAATCAAACTGATAAAGGGATATTCATTTCACAATCTAAGTATGTAAAAGAACTATTGAAGAAGTTTGGGATTGATGATTCCAAACCTGTTTTTACCCCTATGATAACCTGATGTAAGTTGAGCAAGGATGATGAATCTGCTAAGATTGATTAGAGAAAATATAGATCTATGATTGGTGGACTACTGTCTTTTGTATCTTACTGCTACTAGACTAGACATTATGCATGTAGTGTGTTTAGTTGCCAGATTCCAAGCAGATCCTAAAGAGGAACATGTTGTAGCTATAAAGAGGATATTTAGATACTTGAAAGGTACACCAGATTATGGATTATGGTATCCTAAGAGTGATGATTTCACCTTGAGTGCTTATACAAATGTTGATTGGTCCGGATGTGTAGATGACCAAAAGAGTACCAGTGGTGGTGCTTTCTTTCTTGGTGAAATATTGGTTTCATGTTTGAGTAAGAAGAAAGAATCAATTTCTTTATCCACTGCAGAGGAAAAATATATTGTTGCAGCATCCTACTGCACACGGGTTTTGTGAATGAAGAAAACTTTGAAGGACATTGGAGTGATATGTAATGAGCCTATTTCTATTTTCTGTGACAACACAAGTGCAATAAACATTTTAAAGAACCCGGTTATGCATTCAAGAACAAAACATATATCTATCAAGTATCATTTTCTAAGAGAAAAAGTGTTTGAGAATGAAGTCAGATTGGAGTATGTGACAACAAAGGAAAAAATTACAGACATATTCACTAAGTCTCTTTCGAAGGATAATTTTAAGCATCTTAGGGAGATGTTGGGGGTGATTGGACCTCCTAACAAGGTGCACATGAAGGTACATCATTCGAGTGAATTTGCAAATTATTCATTTATCTGGATTGATAAATGGGTCTAATCCGCAAGGGGAGTAGAAAAGGTTTTTCATTGTTGCAGTGTAGGTGTACTCCTAAGGGGGAGTAATAATTGTTGTTGATCTTTTCCATTGATGTCAAAGGGGGAGAGAAAAGTCATGTGAAAATAGTTCTCCCAATATTTGGAAGGATGATGTTGTCTTTGATGGTTTTTCACATCATGTGTTGCCATCAATGACAAAGGGGGAGATTGTTCCAGGTATGAGCAAGTTTGGTGGTGTTGTCATTAATGTTGTCATTGATGTCAACATAGTTCAGTATGTTGATATTGTACATGTATAGTTGAGATGATTTTTAAGATGTTATGAGTACATGGAGCTATCTTTTTAGTGTTGCAGATGTGTTGGTTTGATAAGTTTCTAAGTGCTTTTGAGAAAATTAAATAAAGAAGAGAAGTCAAATTGATGAAATTTTTAGAATTTGCTCCAGTATGTGCTCCACATTTCTTTTGTGTTGATCATATGCTTGTGCGGATCTAAAGGTTTGTTAATGGTGATATCATGATGATATATTCTAAGTTTCAGCTTTTGGTGTGATGGTGTGTGAAAGGTACGTTCACTGGTATGTGAACTATTTTGGCTATGTTGGTCTTTTGTGGACTGAGAGAAATATTTTTTCTTTGCAATTCTCTACTAATTCATTTCAGTTCTTATAGATCTGGGATATGTCTTGTGAAGGTATTTTTTGTGCTCTAGCAAAGAGGTTTGAAGATTGGTGATCCGAAAGTCAAGTTTTAGTAATTCCGTGTGATTTTATATAGTCTAGGTGGACTGGTGAAAGGTGTTTAGTGATTAAAGTTTGTTGTTTGGCTATGGATGTATCTGGAGAATTCTAAAGTGTATCCTTGTGCTTAATGAAGCATGTTGTGGAGTCTGCATGTCATCTTCTGATTGTGAGAAAGAGCTAGGAAAACTAGCAGAAGAGAGAGAGGAGAGAAAGCACAACAAGTAATATTAGCTTCCAACACTACATGCTAGTCAGGGTCTAAGATAAGGCCACCATTCTCCTCAAACAAATCCTCAACAAGAAATCTTGACACCACCCCCAACACCACACAAGCAAAATAAAACACACAACAAATAAAACCCAAGAAGAAATAGGTGCAAAACGAAGGCACCTGCACCCATGAGGAGCCAAAATCCGTAGAAGAAGCCAAAGAAGAACCCCAATGCCAAACCAAAGGAAACTTAGTGCAAGAAATAGCAACCCATCTTAGAAGAATCCTAGAATAGGAACCCGCAAGAAACACCAGCTTAGATGAAACCTTGAACAACAACCCGAACCTAATAGAAAACTACCCAACAGAGAAACAAAGAGCCATCAAAGACTCATCACTCCACTGGAAGCACACAAACCCCACAATCCAATCATGATGACCAAAAAAATCCAAGGTTAGCACACCAAATGACCAAAAGCCATTTGCTTCATCATTTGAATTGTCGCCTCCATCTTGTGCAAATTTCAAACCACCACCCCTGCTATTTCTCCTGCCCAACGCTCTAGACTGCTCCATTATTAAGAACATAGTTATAAAGGTTTATTAATAGTGTTATGTCTAAATCTACACTATAATTTATTATACCTATATTTATTTTCTTTCTCTTTATAATATAATTATAAATAGGGACTGGCTACATAAATTTAATATTATTTCCAATCTAGTTTGTCCATTATGAAAGTCAAAAAATGAAACTCTTAATTACCTTTTTCTTCAATGTAATTTCTTGATAAGTTGTTGGAATTTGATATGTGCAAAACTCCAATAGACTTGTTCTCTTCTCAAGTATATTCACTTCCTATTCTTTAGCTAACCGGTATTATATTAATCCTCCACATTTAGTTGTATTTGGAAAATTTCCCACTTATTGGCCATATGACATATTTGGAGAGAGAAACCATTGAATCTTTAAAAATTCTCTTCCACTTTAAATATTTCCATTAAAAAATTGGAGCTTGTCATTTTAGAAACTATTATATAATCAATAATGCTCAATTTAAAAGTAATAAATTTCCACTTCATCAAATTCTAGCATTTTAAAAAATATGGATTGTGTTAAAAATACCCATTGTAAATGGTGCTATTAGTCACTTTAAGGCGAAAGTTCCTAGAGAGAAGGTGAAATGATTTTTCCCCTCCATCATTTATAAAAAATAATTCAATGGTATCTCTAGATGGAATTTTAGCCCCTTTTTTGTTGGTGCTTTATTGAGGGTTTTGTTGTGAGGGTGCTCTTTGTAGCTTCAAATAAGCTTCCCATGTTGAGATACACACCCTAGATTTAGATTTGAGTATTGCCTCTTGAATGAAATTATTTAAGGTCATTATTTAAGGGGACTCTATGTGACATTTAATACAATAAAAAATTCATCTAAAAAACTTGAAGTTGTTGAGCATTATGTAGATTGTTTAGAAACTATTATTGGATTTTAAATTTTAAGAATGCAACCATTGATATGGAGAAGTGAATGAGGTTCTAGATAGACATTCTAATCTATCTATTGACCAATATTTTGTCTATTTAGAAAGAAATGAGTTTAAAATTTATGAAGATCCAATCCTTAACTCCTTGGCTATGTTGGATTGTTCTTTGGCTAGGGAGAAAAGCATGTTATCTATGACATGTTTGAGCTCCCTTGAGCTTAAGATGTCATCCCCCCTTTTACTGACATGTGTTATTTATTTTTCTATAGATCTTGTACTTGTTGGTAGCTACTAGGCCTTTCATCTATGATAGCATTGAAATTTCCATTAAATTAAAAATATTTTATAATTTCTATTAGCTCCTAATGCTACTATCACCCATTCTATGTTAGCTTCCCATGTAATTTAAATTGTCTTTAAATTAAAAGTGTGTTTGTTCATGTGTTCATGATTGGAAACATGTAAATTAAAAGAAGATCCTAATACATTTGTAAATATTTTTATGGGATGTAATTATCATGTGCTATCACATTCTCTTAGACATGTTTCTTCAAGATGGAAATTTTTTTATCGGTGATAAATTCCAACTCCCAATTTGATTTTGGGAAAAACATATAATCATCCCTTTGATAGGGGAAATTTAGCGTGGAAATTTTTTATCTAATGTGATCTAGTTTAAGATGTTATTTGATTTATGATTAATAAAACCTATATGACTCCTATGATTCCCTCTTCTTTGATATCAAGTTGATTTTCCTCTCTAATGGGTGATCCCACAGTACTGGTTTACAATTTTTGTCCAAACTAGACATTGAACTATTTTTTTTAACTAAATCTTCATTTTCAGGCACCTATAGCTACTAAACCATGAGAAATTTGAAGATGATGCAAACTTGATTTGTAACATTTTGTTTGTAGATTCTAAATATATATATTTTTAAATTTTTTGAATCATATTGAATTTCTTTTTCCATCTCCTTTGAAAACTAGTTTTTATCAGTAAACACCATTTTTAAAGAGTTATGCTCACCGTAAACAACACAACTTTTTTTCTAAGAAGGATAAAATTCTATTTTTTTCGAATTTAGATTTGTAACTACGATATATAACAAGTTCATTTGGTTTCATAGTGTTTTATTGAATATTTTTTCTTAATCAAGTTTTGAAGTCAAACCAATTACAATTTAGATAGGTGGATAGTAAACAACATAATTTTTTTTGTATGTATCAAAATTCAACTTTTTTTTATACCAGATCAAGGACATCAATACCTAGCTTGGACATATTTTTCAATTTTTCTTTGATAATATACTATTTTTCCACATGTGCAAAACAAAGAGCTTGGTTTTTGGTGAAAAACATATGTTTAATTAAACTAAAAAAAATACATAATAAAACCAAAATATATTAAAATTATATTCGATGGATAGCTCATTCTGAGGACTACCATCATCTAGTTGGGTCTGTGAAGTTTCCTCCATTTTCATTCTCAACTTGAGCTTCGAAAGGAATTTTTGCAAAAAATTGTTGCAAGGGGAGAAGGGAAAAAAAGGGGGGTTCATTCGAACCCCCCTTCGAGTGAACCCGCCTTGACCTTTCGAGCAAAGGGGGGTTCGAGCAAACACCCTTTTTTCAAAATTTCCCTTTGTTTCCATTTTGAAAAAAGTGAAAAAAGTGGGTCCCATCATTACAGAGGGTTCACTCGAAGGGGGGTTCGAGCAAACCCCCCAAAACCCAAAATTTTCTTCATGGAGGCGTTTTTGCAATTTTCCTTCCTCAACGGAATTGTAAACCAATTTTGTGTGATCACCCTAATGTAATGTATATAATCTGCAATTGGGAAACCATGAAATGTTTAATGATGAATTATATTCAACCATATATTTTCTCTTCCTAGTGGTTTGGAGGTTGTTTTAAGGGATTATGATGTGATAATTGGTGTTGCAGATATTAGAGGTATTTTATTAAGATCTCTACTTTAGATGTCTCTAGCACACCATTATGCTCTACTATCTTTGAGGTTTACTTTATTGGTTGAAACTCAAAATATTTCTCCAATATGGATTTATACCACAAAGAAAATGGTGATGAAATGCATTATACAATGAAAAAGGTCTTTTATTCCCTATATTTTCTAACCTTACACTATAGAAAAGGTTCACAATGGGATTCTCTTATTCTAGTTTATGAATTCTATTGTGGCCAACTCCAATAGGATATTTGTGGGTTGAGATGCCTTGAAATATTTATTTATTTCATTATTTTTTGTCTCTACTCTAATGGTTTTTGTATACCAGCCCATATATTTTGTTGTGTTTGAGTCTAGTACTTGCCCCTAGGAACTATTTTTGCAATATTTTCATTCCTAGGGAGATTTCTCTATTCCTTCTATCATGTTGTAAATTATTTTTATTATTAATATATTATAAGTCATCTTTGACCACTTTTTTATTGAGAAAAATAATAAATTAATAAAATTATATTTGAAAGGAAACATGTATTATAGTCTATAATAAGTCATTCTCTCCTTTGGAAATTACCATCCAAGTGCTTTACACTAACATCCTTTTCCAATTTGTGACCCTACCCAAACTTATGTAACCTGCTTTAAATGCCAATAAAAACTAACAAAATAAGTAACCAAGATACACAATTAGATTGCTTAGCTAACAATCAATTAGGAAGACATTGCCAATTATTTTAGTTCAATTATAATAACCTTTAACCATCATACAAAATAGTGGATATACCTTACTTAACCATGAATACATCAATAAGGCTATTTCCCAATCCATCAAAACCATACATTAAACTATATAAAAAATATCCTTCACATTTACCGTAAATTATCATATTTATCCTTAAATATTTAATTCCTGATTTATTCATTTATTTTTATTAAGAGGGGTAAACGCTTTTGACCCAGAGCTATGAACCGATGAGTTCACAAATGGGAGACCTCATCCCCAATATAAATTCTCAACAATTACACCCCAATGGGGTTTGAACCTTGATGACAAGAATAACAACACAACTTAACCATCACACCATACCACTATTAACAGTTCTTGATTTATTTATTAATCTAAAATAAATAATTATATTTTTTTATTATATCTTTATTTTAAAAAACTCTTAACCAAACTCTTATTCTATTCTCTTATTTCCTATGTAAACAACATTAACCAATACAAAAATATAAATAACCCTTTATCCATAAAGAATGACCTAAAAACTTTTCACCTTAAATGGAAGTTCACATATTTTCTAAATCCTCTGCATGTATATACCCACTTACCTATTGCCTATTGCATACTAGATTGATAATCTAAGAGTTTAAAACTTTAAATACTCCATTTTTTTAACATGGAAAACAAATTAAAATAGTTCTTGGGAAAAACAAATCTTATTTGTGGTTTTGATGTAATGTTATGCTTATCCCTTTGTGGGCTCATAAGATCTACTGAATAAATTTATTTTATTAATATTTAATGAATAATGTCGTGTAGACTTTTCTTGATTTTGATACGCATGATTATATGGGCCACACAATAAAGAAGTAATGGACTTAAAGAGGGTCACTTTCTCTTGGACAAGATGATTGAAGTGATAAGGGCTTAAACCACAAGAAGCATGCAATTTGACTAACATTTTAAAAACCAACATAGTATGTAGAATATTCAGAGTGGATAACTACCCTTTTGTAGGCCTCAAAAACTTGTCCCTAAAGCAAAGAAAACGATTTTTAAAAGGGGGAATAACTTAAACTTCTTGTCTACCATTGATGTGGAGGCCATTATGAAGGCCAACTAAAATATTTTTTTTCACCAAGTGGTTATTTATAATGTAATTCTCCTAATCAAATCTATCCTCATAGAAAATATTGTCTTAATAGTGGTGTAGTTTTCTTTTAGATTTGTTTAGTTTTAATGCAATGATAAATATTTAAATAGTGAAATTTTTGTTAAAGTCAAGGTATGCTTATTTTATGTTTTGTATGGTTTTATATTTATTTATATAAAATTGAGTTGAGTAATTTTATGATTTGTAAAAATTGAAGGTTTTGAATTTTTAGAATTCATATTTAAAATTTGGAACTATTTTTTTTTCTCTATTAGTATATGATTGTATCTGTTTGAATAAATGTTATTTATAGCTACTAGTTATAGATAACTTGTACATGCTTTTGTATGACATTTATAAATATAAATAAAAGATAGAACAAGCAAACAATGTATTGACAGAAAAAGTATATTTTGAAATTTGTGCAAATCATATTTGATTTTGAAGAAAATATATTATATATATAAAGAAAGTGTATATATATATATATATATAAATTAATGTAGATATGATGAGAGACATGTGACAAATGATTAATAGAAGAATGCTAGAACAGTATTGTTTTGAGTACTATGGATGATTTAATATCATTCATAAATATGTTTTTTAATAAGTAATGCATAGACCCAGAAGGCCCGTATAAGCCTCAATCTGTTTCAAATGAGAAAATAAGAATATGTCAACACATTAGTAGTTTGAATATTTATCATTTGATCTTTAGAACACAATCATATTATTTGTTATACCCAAACTTTCACTTGGACATAACACATTTTCAAATATAAACCCAATCGATTTTTTCTTATTATCAACTAATATATTAATAGTTAGCATCAAATTTTGAAAAAAAAAGTACTTAAATTAATAATTTTTAAAGAAATGAATAATGAAAAGACAAAGAATCAAATTTTAAAATGTGAATATTCAACAAATTATAAAATTATCCGATATAAAAGAAAATGGCCTATTTAAGCAAATTCAAAAGTTTAATGAAGTTTTGATTCAAACTCTTTTTATTATAAATTTCATAGTATAAAAGAAATAATTAATTTATTAGCATTTATGTAAATTTTTCAACAAAATTATATTTATTATTCAATTAAATCTTATTCTTATATTGTTAATAATATACAAATAATAAGATTTACTATACTATTTATTTATATATAAAAGTTTAATTTCTATTTTTTAAGATATTTAACTAAAATTTAATCCTTAAATCAATATTTGAAATAATAATATTATTCCCAAATTAAAACCAAAATTAAAATCAATTATAAATATTTTTAAATAAACCAAATTATAATTTGAAAAAATAAAATAAACATTTGTTTCATCTAATATTTTTTCATTTGCATGCTAATCAATTACCTAGATGACTTTATAGATTATTAATAGGATGAGAGTGTTAAAATACAGTTAACTTCTACAACTAGCTTTTATAGATCTTTTCAACTCTTCATCATGAATAAATTACTCATATGACATAAGAATTTGAAGAGACCCATTACATCAAAGAATAATTTATATTTTATTATTGATTTTGAATATGTATTTCTTTATAAATATATCTAATTAAATTCAAAGGAAGAAAATATTTAAAAGTATGTATATATTTTAAATATTAATATAGAGGGAGGGTGGAGGGGGTGTCATCCCACCAAAGGTTAGACACCCTTGGAATTGCAACCCTATTAAGGAGACCATAGCATCAAAGGTTTTCATGGCCTTTTTGAGTGAGGGCTTGTAACGCCCCCGTCGAGAACTCTAGAGGACAAAACCTAAACAACTGAAAATGGATTTTTTTTTAACATGTGATATGTTGCATGATTGAAATTGAACAATAACTTAATTAATATCCTACATCCTCTAGGGTGCATGACTGCATTACTTATTTCCCATTAACCAAAATTACAAAACTATATAACTTAGAAATAGCTAAATTAATCAACATTAAGCATCACATTTAATCAAATGTACTATGAGATACAACCATGCTATATCATGAAGGAATAACTGATTATATAACATTTCAATTAACTTGTACAAAATTATAGAATACATCATTCATTACATATATGAGATACCTCATTTCAGTTTTACAATTACAATTGTACAGCAATACTTCCTCAATACAAGTGAGGAGAGTTCAACATATGATACATGATACATGATAAAGATACAATATAAATGCAAGTATAATGATCAAAATCCCAATAGTAGAGTAGTGCAAAAGTCCACAAATCAAGAGGAGTCACCACATCAAGTACAAGAAGGGAACCCAATGGAGAATGTAACACGTTCCACCCAACCACGTGAACCCAAAGGTTCACCCCCTGTGTTAGGAGGTAACAAAGGGCCCTACCAACAGAAGAACAAGGACTAATCATCACAAAATTGACATAACTCATGAGCACAAGAGGAACAACCACAACAAAAACAATGACTACACTTCCAGAGGCACATAAATACTCCAGGTAAAACATCAAGCAAGGGAACTCATGGTTGTCATAGGGGAAGTGTCATCACATAGTCAGACATAGGTTATCTAGGTAGATCTTCCTAGGCCCCGACCCCCATCCCGAGTTATCTTGGTAGCCTCTATTGATCTCTGGCCCCTCATGCCAACTTATGCGGAACCAACTTACCTCTCGTGGAGATGAGGTAGTTGATTTTCCATTCCAGGCCTTCTCAACTCACCTCAAGCCTAAATGAGCGCTTGAGCCTGAGCAAGGTATAAACTTATCTTGTTTAATGTTTGAGCTACCCATTCCCCCTAGTTTATTTTTATGTTTTCACTTGTTAGAAAACTTCCACATGGGTTATCCAGGTGCCCCTTTGTGTGCCAACCCCCATTGGAAGCCACCCCCTACTGACCACCGAAAATCATATAAAAATGAAAACAAGACCACTTGCACAACACAAAACACAAATGAATCACATTGCGAGGCATTACCCATCCCACTCTCATAGTCCATAACATCAAACACAAAGACAAATATAACATGCAAGGTGATCGGCCATCATAAATATAATCAAGTTTAGCAATTAAATTCATCACAAGAACATAACATCCTTGCACCTTTGGAAGACTCAAGATCCCATTCACAAGATAACATAAAATGATCATACTCCATAGTTTACTTTCACAACTTACCCATACACATAATTCATCTCAATAAATCAAACACTAATAACAATACAAAATCTAGAATGGATTACAAGAAACTCATTTAAAGGTAAACCACTAGTCAACTAGACATGATTCTTGTTTCCAATCCTAAATATGGATGGATCAATCCAAATCATGAATAGATTAATTTCCACTTTCACTTACCTTACAATAATAAGGCAACAAGTTTACATAAGACCCACATATAACTATACATACACATGCATACATATATACATATATATATATATATATATATACATATACACACACACATATATATATATACATATATATACATATATTGTATATATATGTGTGTGTATATATATATACATATATACATACATATATATATGTGTGTGTATATATATATATATGTATGTATGTATATATGTATATACACATATATACATACACATATATATATGCATATACATATATGTACATACATACATACACATATATATATATATATTTGTTATAAAGAGTTGAGTTTGAGTTTCTTCGAAATAAAGAATCTATATATATATATATATATATATATATATATATATATATATATTCATAAGAATCTTTATGTAGGCTGAAGAAGCTTAAACTCAAATAACATAACAAAAAATTATCTATTCATATATGTATGTTTTCATAAATGCACATGTATATATATCTCACCATTAAAATATATTTATATATTTGCACATAAACTCACACTTCCAGGTCCACTCATCCTTAATCATGGATATCAACAAGTGTAAATGTTAACTAATCCCTCGAACTTTCAGTTAAACCCCATTCAATTTCAAGTTACTACTTTGAATCTTAGTTTTGGAGGAACTACAGGTAAAGTATAAATCAGACCTCTATATATACAACGGCCATACATCCTACCATGAACAAATTTATTAAAACAAGGTAACATGGGTATGCAACTATTTAAGCCACTCGAACAAATAAATCCTTACCTTAAATTTAAAATTTCTTTGAGGAACAATACGCAAGTTCAGTTGTACAAGGTAAGTAAAAATGCCTTCTACAGGCTTAACAAAAGAAAATATTTGCTATTGGTTAGATCGACATGCAATCTAGAGGCACTGAATATGCACTCATGAATTTCACCATGTCAGATAACTATTAGTTGTCAAATATAAAATAGACTCAGCCAGGTAGGAAACGACAATCCCTAAAAAGATTAGATTTAAGATTTCAGTCTCACTCCATTCACTCTTTGGAACGACATGATCACAATTAAATGAACTAGAAGTTTCTTTCATTCAGTTACAAGCTCATAGAATCTGTAGGAAATTGAAATAGTTTCTAAACTACTAGGTTTATTTAAAAAAAAAAAAATCTATTTGATGAAAATTTGAAATTTCAATTTAGTAGTACTTAAATTTCAGGGAAAAAATAAGAAGTAGGTGTTTATCTGACCACCCTAACCACAATAAAATGATAATATTTTTTTATAATATTTTAGACATAAGTAGAGGACTCATGTCCCGATGTGATGCATATTTTTTTGTAATTTTTTTCCAATTAAATAATTAATTATGAATTTTTTATTACAACTTTTAAAAATATAAAAACTCGCATGTTTGACCACCTTAGCTTGGTCAAAACTTCATGAAATTCATTTTTTTAAAAAATCTTATAGTATGCGAAGCATAGAATGTGATGCATATTTTGGATTCAAAAAATGTGATACCATTTGAAAGCTATAGATGTTTTTCAATTAGCCTATCAATCAGGACTTTCATCGTAATTCAAATAGAAAATGAATAATAATTATTTATTAAATTCAAAATAAAGCATAATTTATATTGGTGGAAAGCTGAGAATCTCCTTTAAAAACCCTTTTTGCTTCATTAATTTTGGATAAAAAAAAGTCATCAGCCACATAGCCATCATATCGCCACTTTTTGGCCCATCATGATCCTACACATACCCTTGCCTCTGGAAGATTGAAGATCCCATTCACAAGATAACATAAAATGATCATACTCCACAATTTACTTTCACAACTTACCCATACACATAATTCATCTCAATAAATCAAACACTAATAACAATACAAAATTTGGAATGGGTTACAAGAAACTCGTTTAAAGGTAAACCACTAGTCAACTAGACATGATTCTTGTTTCCAATCCTAAATATGGATGAATCAATCCAAATCATGAATAGATTAATTTCCACTTTCACTTACCTTACAACAATAGGGCAACAAGTTTACATAAGACCCACATATATAACTATACATACATACATACATACATACATATATATATATTCATAAGAATCTTTATGTAGGTTGAAGAATATTTAAACTCAAATAACATAACAAAAAATTACCTATTCATATATGTATGTTTTCATATAAATGCACATATATATATCTCTTAGCCATTAAAATATATTTACATTCGCACTTAAATAGTTCCACTCATCCTTAATCATGGATATTAGCAAGTGTAAATCTAATCCCTTGAACTTTCAGTTAAACCCTATTCAATTTCAAGTTACTACTTTGAATCTTAGTTTTGGAGGAACTACAGGTAAAGTACAAATCAGATCTCTATATATACGACAGCCATACATCCTACCATGAAAATATTTATTAAAACAAGGTAACACGGGTATGAAACTATTTAAGCCACTTGAACAAAGAATTCCTTACCTTAAATTTAAAATTTCTTTGAGGAACAATACACAAGTTCAGTTGTACAAGGTAAGTAAAAATGCCTTCTACAGGCTTAACAAAAGAAAATATTTTCTATTGGTTAGATCGACATGCAATCTAGAGGCACTCGATATGCACTCATGAATTTCACTGCATCGGATAACTATCAGTTGTCAAATATAAAATAGACTTAGCCAGGTAGGAAACGACAGTCCCTAAAAAGGTTAGATTTAAGACTTCAGTCTCATTCCATTCGCTCTTTGGAACGACATGATCACAATTAAATGAACTAGAAGTTTCTTTCATTCAGTTACAAGCTCAAAGAAAGTGGCTTGCTTAACATACCAAAGGCAAAGAGCAAGGCTCGTTCTTACTTTTCATTGTATTAACTACCAATTATAGCTTTGAGTTTATGTAATCTGATAAAAAGAATGGCGAAATGAAGATTTAATGCAATAAATGTAAAAAGATAAGCTTGTTCCCACTTAAAGGCGAGATGGCTTTGGTTCCTCAACAGTGAAAGCTTAATATAATTAAAAATTACCTGGAATTCTAAACTCATGTGCCAAGGTAGCGCGGTTTGAATTAGCTAGGTTACCTCAAACTCTTAAAACAAACTTAGATTTCTCCAGCAGTTAACAATATATTAGAGCATGAGTAAAAGGGAAAGACAGGAGGAATTGGATGATGGCCAAACCACATATAGCTACTGCCATAAAGTTTCAATTTAAACTTTCCAGACCTACATTATGAGGAGAAGGCATTGACTCTCTTTTTAAATATCATACTATAATATAAGAATTTCCTAATAATAGGAGAAGCTAACACCATAATATTAAATGGTCAAAGGACAAATTAAATGAATATATATAAATATATATGCATATTCAATGAATCCAATGCAAATCAAACAATTCAAGACGGTTGAATGGAGTAAAGTTGGATAGTTTTCTACAAATATTAGATAGGATGATGCCATGAAATTGGGAATCTTTTCAGCCTACAAGAGCGACCATGCAGTACACGAGATGATAACATCAATAGGGAAATGAAATTTTATAAGGTTCCAGTGCAAAGATAAACTCATGGATTGAGAGCTATCCAGAGAATGCCTAAATGGAAAATAGTTCGGTCCCATGTTAATTAAATGCTCTTGAAATTAACATCAATCACCAAACCAAGCAAGCTATATGTCTATTGATTGAAGGTACAAAGGGTTGATCAATTTCAAGACTTTTCTTTAACTACAAAATAAGAGAATTGAACATTCAACTTTCTAGATTTATCATTCATTTTTAAGGAAACAGAGAAAAGGATCTCTCTAGAAAAGAACCTGGATTATTCAGAAGGATGAGCTGAAGAGATGTTGGTTGAGGTTTCTAGTTCCAGACCAATTTCCCACTCCTCAACTATTGTTTCTACTCTTCTTGGCTCAAAACCTCTGCAAAAATATCTCTACAAAAGAAATCCAAAACCCCCAAGAACAAGTGTTTTCACCTACAAAACAAGAATTAGTTTTCACCGAGAAATAATATACATTCCCCCGGAGTTAACTCCACTTCCCTCATTTAATTTTCGTAATTGATTTATTCCTCCACTCATTCCAAATTTTTATTTAATTTTTCCTTTCATTTACTTAGCACACAATATGCCTTAATTTGTTAATTTATTATTTTTAAATTACATATAGAGTTTGTTTCCACAACATATTAATATATATATATATATAGATATATGTAATTTAAATATTCTATTTGAGCAATAAATCTTAATCTAATAAAATTAAATATCATATTTATTTTAATTTTGTTCTTTAATTTAATATAACTTTATTTTCATTAATCAAAACTTCAATTTCGACAATTTAAGTTTAAGGAAATAATCGAATAAGCATAAGTCATAAACATAATATAACTTAAGATGAAACAATCAATGATAACGACCAAAGAAAAATTAAGTAAAATGACTACATGAAGATGAAACGATACCAACAGAGACCTCATAGATGGAACAAAACATTAGGAATTCATCCTTGACAAGGACGATGACTCGAAGTGGGGAACCCATTGTAACCTCTGAACAACAACTCCATTGGGCTCTAGCACGCCAAACCTAATAATCAGGTGGATTTAAATGCCTTGTACCTGCAGCCTGCAACAAAACAAAGGGTCAAACATGTGCATGAAGAAATAATCAGTCACATCATGATGGAGAAATCACAGAGTCATAGGGCACTCGCAAGCGAGTGATGTGACACTGTTCTCCATCCCCAACACAACAACTGATATCGGAACATGATACACATACATCTAACATTACATAACATCATCATATCCATGATATTCAAATAAGCAATCAACTAATCTTCTAAACATGGTATAAATAAGAACATTAGATATCACATTATCATTGAACTAACATCATAATGTCATCAAAAAGTCACAATATCTACTCATCAAAATATCGCCATGCCTGAATAACATCCAATAGTGTCATAATGTCTATCAAGCAGTAACATAAGGTCAAGCAAAGTAACATCATAAAGTCTAGATGAAATCCAAGAAGTTGTTCAAACATAAGCAAACTGAGGGGCATTATAGGGCCCAAGCCCCACCATGTTATAAGAATGCTAAGTCTATAGGGTTGGGTCTATTCCAACAGTTATTAGGGAAATACTAGATTATGAAATCATTTCCTACATAATCACATTAGGAAAACACATGCATACAAGCCTACAAAATAATCATAATGTAAATATCATATACATACCATAAGATTACAAAAATATATACTTAGAAAAACCATCAAAAGGGAAAAAAAAAACTTCCAAAAGCATTGACACTCAATGTATTATTCAACAATGAATATATTAAAATAAACTTATAGAGTAACCATGAATACATTTGAAACATCAAGCTCCTCTAATGTATCCTCCATGTGTCCAAGCATGTAACCACACATCCCATGATATGTTTCACATATGCACTCAATATGATTCAAAATAATATTCTATTTTTATTTAATTTTTTTTATTCATTTACAATAATTTATAGATTATCCATAGGATGAGGAATTAAAATTGTCATTAATATATTCTACAAATAACTTTAATAGATCTGTTCATTTCTCCATAGTGAATAAATTACTCATATAAGAGACCCATTACATCAAATAATAATTTATTATTTATTATTGATTTTGAATACCTATTTCTCTATAAATATGTTTTCCTAAATACAAAGGAAGAAAATATTTAAAAGTATATTTATTTATTTTTATTTTAAATAATAATATAAAGGGAAGGAGGAGGGGATGCCATCCCACCAAGGTCTAGCCACTATTGGACTTGTAACCCTATTAATGGGACCACAACATCAAATGTTTTTGTGTTATTTTTGAGTGAGGACCTAAGCCCCACCATGTTACAAGAATGTTACATCTATAAGGTTGGGTCTAGTCCAACAATTATTAAGAAATTATCAGGTTGATCAAACCATTTCCTACCTAACCCTATTAGATGAACACACAAATACAAGACTAAAAAAACCATAATGTAAATATCAAATACATACCACAAGATTAAACAAGATATACCCTGGGAAAACCATCAAGAGAGAAAAACTATTAGAAATGAAGATGACCACTACAATATGGTAATCTCATTTAACTTGCAAATCTAAAATATAAAATTATAAAAATTAATGGAGAAATAATTTAAACTTCAAATAAATCACAAAACTCAAGATCCATACACATAACACAAGGATTTATTTGGAGAAAACCCTTTTGGGTAAAAAAACTCCACCAAGAATAGAGGGAAAAACTACATTATTCTTCAAAAAGATTACAATACATAGAGCTCTCTCAATCTTGACTCCAATCCAATAGCATCTATGTACCTATAAAATATCTCATAATGTTTTCATCTCAACCCCTCAATATATAGACTCGTGGGGGCTCAAAATAACACCATATAAACATTACCATAGGTCAAAACAAGGTTTCAAAATACCATGGTAAAAAACCATATGACCCTTACATGCTAAGCATGGTCTCTTATATGAAATTACATCCTCTTACAATTTGTCACAATAATCTTTAGAAAATATGAAATGATCTTACATACATCATAGATCGTCAATAACTTATGCAAAGATTCTCTTATGCATGTCATCTATGATTCTCATGTCCAAAATGATATCCCCTACTTTTAGCCCTGACAATTTTCATATAATTTGTCATAACATCCTTAAAAATAGGCTTTCCATGTTAGAATATTAAATGTGCATCTTTTGAAAATGAATAACTTGTTTTTCAAGGCACCAACACATGGAAAAAGTGTCAACTCAAAATCTCACACCCCTTTTTTATGGAGCACAAATATTAAATAACATAAATGATATTTATTGATGGGAAACATAAAATAAGAATAAATAAATGATTTAGGAATTGTCAAGGTTGAGACACCTTTATTCCTAATATTATCTCACTTGTTGAATACCTTGCAAGAGCTAGGGGAATCACACCATCATGGAATCAACTAGGTACAAGAAACAAGGATCATGGCTTCCCTAAACCAAATAAACTTATCTATGCTCACAAGTTTGGTAAGATAATTTGCAACATTCACTTCGGTGTCAATCTTCTTCAACTCAATTTGTCTAGTAGCAATAATTTCTAAAAAAAATAGTACTAAACATCCACATTTTTTTTCTGAGCATGATACATATGATTCTTGGCTAAATGAATTGCACTCTAGCTATGAAAACCAATTTGAATTGTCCTACAATTGAAACCAATATCTACACACAATATTTGTAACCATACTATCTCCTAAAAAACATGGGTTGGAACCATATAATTTGCTTTATTAATGGATAAAGAAACTATAGGCTTCATGTTACTAATCCAACTTATAGCTCCTCTAAACAAAGTAAACACATACCCACTAGTGGATCTTCAACAATTGAAGTCACTTGCCTAATCTACATCAATAAAACCTTGCATTATTTCATATGTTGTCATTGATGCCAACTAAGTGGTGATGAAAAAGGAATAGTTCAGAGGTGTAGTGATGATGGAAGACAAGGAGTATCATATACACACAGTTATACCATATCTTCTAAATTTTATATGTAAGATAAGTGCATGCTATCAATATCCTTGATTATTTGTGTAGATAATAAATGTCATGGAAGCTATGAAGTCATGTGGCTTGGAATTTGGTAGAGAAAGTTGCAATTTTTTTGAAGAGATTTGGCTAAGTAATGTTCAAGTCAAGAAAGGTGGCGTAGGTTCAAGAAAACGTATCACATTCTACCATAGTTGGTGGTATGAGCTTGTAGATAGAGAATATAGCTTGAAACTATTCTAAGGTATGTGTAGTTCAAATTTTAGATCATGAATCCTACCACAAAGTTTTTCATACCTAGAAGGAAGTAAAGATTGTGTTGTTGCAATTAGGAAAGGTTAGAGGAATGCTTTATATTTCTCTGCATTTGAAGATTTAGTCCTGTATTTTTTAGGATTGCAAGATACAAGAAGAATCACATATATTTCAAATCTCAAATCTCAAATGTGTACCACAACAATTTTCAAACACATGTGAGTGAAGACAAGTCCTATTGCTAGCTAATGTAAGATGAGGGGGATAATAGATGCCACTGCTTTTTACCACATCTTGACATTAGGCTTTACTAATTGAAAGATAAGCTCTTTATGTTTTGTTGGTATGCTCAGTTCAAGTTTCAAGATGATTTTGCCTACCACACACATGTTTTTTAATGTCATACATCAAGTATATACTGTGAACCCCAATCCTAGACCTACACAAACACAACAAACAAACACAATGTTAGATCAATATGCAAGTTAGAACTAAGATTCCCCATGAAATTCATCTACAATGCTCAAAATAGGAAATGAAATGAAGAACAAAACAAGAAAAGCTATTAAATCCTATTGAAGCATGCAAACTCTTAATCCCATGGGGGAATTGGTACTATTTTGATATGGAAAATATCCCTTTCCCAATTCCTTACAAGCTTGAATGATGATTGATGCTCCTTGATGAAAATCGACAATAACCTAGCTATGGTGATGAAATGCTTTGAAAACCTTGATGAAATGTGGATCCAAATGAGCATGGCTATCTTACATGGATTGTGGATGCCAAATGCAATAGAGAGGTTCTCTATTTATAGAAAAGAATGATAGAAGAATAGAGAATGTGGGAGAATGTGGGATTAAAGATGGACCAATGGCATTGTGTCACTTGTCAACATGCTAATGGAAGGAGGTTGAGCACATTTTGATCAATGTTCATGCATTTGAAATTTGAATTTGAAGAAGTGACATGTTTAGGGGGGATGTAAGAAGAGTTAAATGCCACTTGGCTCAAGGAAAAGGACATGTAAGAGGCTTTTAATTCCTTGTTGGAGAGGACAAGTCCTTTTGGATGGACTTTTTGAATTTGAGGAATATTCCATCTTGAGATGTCTTTTTGAATGAAAAAGGAGATTTAATAAATGAAATAAATTGATTTATTGTGCAAGTTGCAAAAGCTAGAGGATTTGATGGATTAAGATTAGGATTAATTAAGATTTGTTTAATTTAAAACGAGATTAGCTGATGTGACAATTTGATTTACATGTTTGGATTAATTTAAATAAAAATGAGAGGAATAATGATTTTAGACTTAATTAAATAAAGTTTGATTTATTTAATTAAAGAGAGTGGTGTTAGTTTTAAATCAAATAAAGATAAATTTAATTAATTTAAATGAGATGACTTTAGAGATTAATTAAATAAAATTGATTTATTTAATTAAGAGATGAAATGTGATAAATTTAATTAAATAAACATTATTTAATTAAATGAGTAGCAAAGAAGATGATTTAGGACGAACTGGTGCTAGTAATCATGA
The DNA here is from genome assembly GCA_007258455.2 of Sequoia sempervirens. Lineage (NCBI taxonomy): Eukaryota > Viridiplantae > Streptophyta > Pinopsida > Cupressales > Cupressaceae > Sequoia > Sequoia sempervirens. The sequence goes on from VDFB02000003.1 coordinate 134,368,478, forward strand.
TTAGGTGCATGAGATCAATCTGTATATTTTTCGTGTCTACATTTTGCCCCTCTTTGAAGCAATGCACTTGCTGCATTGGTCAAAGAATAACCTTTCCATGATCAAAAGTAAAAAAAAAAAGAATTTTTTAAATGCCCCACTGTTGCCGCAACAAGAACAATTATGCTAGTGTACTACCCCCTCGAGAGATTGAGTGAAAATGTTAAATTTTTTATTGAGATCACGATAAAATGTGAGGGGATTGGTTCTACTGATTAGAGGATGAAAGATAATTCTTTAGAAAGATCAGATATTTGATGTAGAAAATTTTGATGATGTATAGACATTCATCAGCCATGGGTAGCCTCATGTATATTTTTGAGATATCACACAAATTTGGATAGAAATGTTAGTAAAAATGGAATAATAAGAAGAATAAGATGGTGAAAGAGAGGATCCAACAAGTCCATGTTTTGACGAGACTTTATTAGAGATGATGATGGGATATGGATGGTGCTTCGCTTATCAAGGATTGGGATTTAAAAAGGGCCATTTACCTTATGTTTGATAACACAAATAGGCGAGATGCATCAAGGTATAAAGAAATAGGATGGTGTTACACCTAGTGTGATGAACTTTGAATCGAAAAACAAATAGGAGTATTCTTGTTCACACCTGACATATAGAAACCTTACTAGGATGTACTTCAGATATTTCAAACATCTCAAACCAAAACACGAAAGGAAAAATCCTAACAATGTAATAGTCAACAAGCTGTCCAAAACACCTTCCATCCATACCTAATAAAGAAAGTATTCACCAAGGTTATATTACAAGAATGTCCAACAAGCACAACAGACAAAAGATAATAATAAATGCCCCATTCCTTTCTCTCTAAATCATTTTGATTAGACATCATTGAGAGGTCATTAGAATGAGTGCAATAAGATAAATAAATAAAAAAGATCAAGTACACAAACAAGTCAATGTTCTTCATACCTCGAGCCAAAGGGATGTATTTTGTTTAGGATAAGTATCCAAAGTGATTTTCCAAAGATAACAACCATTGTATGAAGGATGCATCCTGGGACATGTTAGTGGATGGTGGAAAGTTGATAGGTTGTTTGAAAGGCTATTGATACAAGGTTAGGTACATGTTTGCGAATGATCAAGAGTTTGATTTCATTTAAAATTTTTGTTTCGATTTTGATTTTGCATTTGAAGTTTGCTTTTGTTGATTGTTGTGGTTGTTTCTATTTGTATTGCCAAAGGATGAAGGAAATGATTGATTTATTATGGATGATTGATTATTGTGGGTAAAAGCGAGATGGGACAGATGGATTTTTGGGTTTTTGAATGTTTTTGGTGTTTTTGAAATGTTTAGAGGCTATTTTTGGTGTTTTTTGAGATTTTTCAAATTTTTTGATTTTCAAATTTTCCAATGTTTTGGGGTTTTATGAGATTTTGACCAAAGACCTAACCTAAAGACCTATCCTAGGGGCCTCGAGGGCTGATCAAAGATTGGCCTTGCCTACATTTAAGCTCAGAGATGGCGTAGTTTAGATAGCATGTTTTTTACGTTTTTCTGACTTTTATGAGTGTTTTTTGATTTTGATATGTTTTGAATTTTTTTGGATATGGATATGTGTGATGATAGCAGTGCTCTGCTTGATATTTTGTTGAAAACCAAGCTAAGGTTGATTGATCGGATCAATGGATTGATGATGATAACATTGTTGAGGATACACAATAATGCAAGGATAGTGTTAAGCAACACAAGGATTGGGAAAGATATCCCAAGATGATAAGGGATTGGATGATGATAACATTGTTGAGGATACACAACAATTCAAGGATAGTGTTAAGAATTGGGAAGGATATCCCAAGATGATGGATTGATTTGATTTGATTTGATCAAGATTGATGAAGCTTGGTTTGGAACAAAAGCTAGTTTTGGATGATTTGATGTGATGTTGAAGAAAATGTTAGATGCAACTGATATTGATTATTTGGATTGATGTTCGATGAAAGATAAAGCTTGATAGGGAACATCTTCTCATCAAAATGTACCATTGGCTAGTGATTTGGGATTTTTTTAGCTTACAAATGCTTTGACTGATTTGATTTCACATTTTCCAATATTTGGATCACCACATAAGTTGGAGGATATAGATCAATATTTATTCCGGAAGCAAGATGTAAAAATCCTCCCCCAGTGTCTAGTAATGTTTGAAATGCCATGGATGGATGCTTGGATATAGGTGTATGGATGGATGGGTATGGATTATCTTTAAAAGATAAGGAGTTCAAATAGAGGAATGCTCCATTGGATAATGCTTCATGGCTCAGATAATTTTAGGTAGGATAGGATCAATGAAGATGACTCATGTCAAGATGTTTACCATAAGTAAGTGTAAAGTGTGCACCAAACTTTTACCAAGATCAAGAGAATGTGGAAGATAAATGTAGATGAATGAAAATGGATTGGATAAAAGGTTCATCGATGAAATGGATTTATTATGGATGAGATGGATTGAATGTTGGATTTTATTATGGATGGGATGAGATGCTTTCACTTGAACTAGCACATGTAAATGCTTGATTCTACACAAGATGCCTATTTTCTAGGTTTTCATCATGGTGCTTGCCTAAAGCGCCACCATAGTGGTTTTCACTAGAGGAGAATTTTTTTTCTTTACTATTTTTAATCCTTTTTTTGTTTTTTTTTTGGATTTTCATATTTTTTTTTATTTTTTTGTATTTTTCTGTGAAATATTTTTAAGCTCATGCCAAATCACCTAGTGGTGTTGGTGTAGATGCTTCTGCCATAATGTGCCATCGATATTCTACTTGAAGAAGTTGTTTTTCCAAGATACGTTCACTTGAATACAACTTTTGAGATTCTTGATCTACTTTGTTGATACTGGAGTTAACTTTGTCTTTGTGTGCACATCACACTAGAGTTCCTTCTGAATCTTTATGATGAAGGGTGACTGCCAATACATGGTTAATGTGAGAATTGGATATCATGTGTTGAGGCATGGATGGAGTGTGTTTAGGAATAAAAGATGGATTGGTTGATAGTTTGGAACCTTTGACTTTCCAAACTTGGGAAGATGAGCAATGATGGGTGGATACAAAAGTGTGCTTGGAATTAGGACCAACTGCTTGATATACTTTGTATGTTGCTTGGGAAGCCTGCTTTTGCCTTTGTGGACATCTTTGATAGATACTTTTCCCTTTTTTATTTTTCCCCATAGTTTCTTTGACTGATGGAGTTTGATAGGGATGATCTTTCTTTGTATTTTTTGGTATCTATGTGTATTTGATTTATCCATTATGCTTCTTAGCTTCTTTTGCTTTGATGACATTCTTTATACTTTGATTCAAATATTTCTTTTGATGTTGTTCCCAATTCGTGGATGGGGTGATGGGTGGATGAAGATTCATGACATGACTAGTTGTAGTATTGGCATCAGTTTCCTCATAAGAACTCTTCATGCTCCCTATGTTGAAATTTGCTTGAGATGAAGTTGCCCCCAATATGGTGGTAGTAGCACCTTTGTTCCTTGATTCTGCTTGTTTTGAGATGTCTTATTCAGTAAGCATGCTATGATAAATGACCATTGTAGATGATGTTTCAATTTGTTTCTTTGCTAACTTTGGAATATCCTATTCTGTCTGACCTATTTCCTTGAGTGGATAATGCTAGATATCTTCATACATGATGTCCTCATTCTGAATTTGTGATATATCTAAACTTGATGTTGACAACTCAGTTTGAGTGTAGGAATCAATAACCCACTCTTTTTCTGTAATAATGCTAGGAGTAAAGGAATCATGTTTTGAATGAAGGTCATCTACATGTCCATCCATAGAAAGCATCTCATGGGTTGATGGAGGAGTATGTGCTATATGGATATGATCATTATTTGGGACATCTTGTATAGATAGGAGAGTGTCCATTAGATCATTGTAGTATCTTGGAGATATGAATTCTTGATCTTGATTAATGTTGGAATTTCTTTTTACATACTTTGGATCAAGTTCTTGACATGGGTCAGTTTCAAAGGATGGATTGCTTATAAAGGGTTCTTGGATGTCATCTTAGACATGGAAAGTGACTCAATATCCTTTTGATATCTAAGTGGAATTGGATCAAATGTTGAGTTGAGGATTCCCTCAGTATCTATAACCATGAGTTCAAAGGATGTCAATATGTCTTGGAAAGAACCATTGCTAGACGCTGGTGAAGGATGTTGATCATGCTTTGGAATAAATCCTTGAAATATGTCCTCTAACTCAGTAGAGACATTTTCAATAGGATCTTTGGTCAATGGATCATGGATTATGTCAATAGGATCAAATAATTCTAGCACTCCTTGAAATAGATGACTAAAAAGTGTCTCTTGATGTATGGTGATTTGCTCATCGGATGAGGTGGAAACATCTTCAATGTGCTCATTTATGGATAGGTCTTGATAATTGTTCTCAACAATTGTGGTGGAGAGATTTTCAATGCTATCACTAGTGGTTGAATTATGATCATTGTCCCCAATAGTTATTATTTTTTGTTCAATAAGGTCTTGGATGAGATTTTTGAGTCGAATACAATCTGATGTTGTGTGTCCCTTTATTTTGTGAAAATCAAAAAGTTGATTTTCATGGTACCATTGTGGTTTCACTAGGGGCTCTTGATAGTGGTCATAGACAAGGATTTTGATGAGATTTTCTTGTACCAATTGTTGCATGATCAATACAATGGGTCCCCCAAGTGGTGTGTATTTTTGTTTGTTACCTTGTGAGATTTGTACTTTAAATTAACCTTGTGATGATTGATCTTGGAGATGTGGAGGTTGGGCTTGTTGTTGATGTTGTTGATCTTGATATCCGACTTCTTGAAATTGGAGATATTATTCTTGAGGTGGTTGTGAACACAACTCAATGCTTTGATGACATGGTTCAACCAATGGTAGAGTGTATTGATTTGGAGTGAAGATGTCTCTTGGATCAATAATTCAATTAGTTTGGCAAGTGAAGCAATTTGATCTTGATTTTGATCTTGACACCCTTGATATAGTTTATTTGGATTTTGTTCAAGAGGATTTGGAATGTACACTTGTGGTGTTTGCATGGGATCATGGACAAAGTGATTTTGGATAATGTTCTGATTTGGGATGATGTTTGGATTTGGCATTATAGGTTGAAATTGAACATTGTTGTGGTTGGGAACCATATTGCCTTGATTTAGGTAACTTTGATTTTGCATGGTGTTACCTTGACTTGGATCAATACATGGAGTTGTTAACATCTTGTTTGGACTTTGAAAAAAATTTGTATGATTTTCAAACATATCTATCCCAAAGTTTTCCAAGTGTGGATTTTAAATGTTCATGTTTGAAAAACTTGTAGTTGGTATATTTGCGTTTGGAATGTATGGATTTGGTGGGATAATGTTGTTTTGTTGAAGACTAATACATTGATTGTTTGGTTGATAGATTTGTAAGTTTGGACTTGGATTTAAATCTACCATAGGGAAAGGTGTTCCAAAATTTAGATTAGGCATACTCACATTTTTTGTACCATTGAGGTTTATAGGATATAATGATCCAACGTATGGATTGTATAAATGCGAGTTTTGATAATCAATTAGCATTGCAAGGATTTGATAGTTCAATTGATTTATATTACCCTTGATGTATGAATCAAGTTTATATTCCATGTTATTCTTGTGTTTTTGACCTTGTTGCAAAAGTGAACCTCTAAGGTTTTAAGGACCAATGATAAGATGAAGGATGAAAGGGGTGAATGATATGGGTGTTGAACTTTTTATGAAATTTGGATCAATACTAGACTTTAGGATTTATGATTTTGATTGTTTTGATTTGATAATGAACTTTCAGAATCCCAATATGTTAGATGTTATCTTAGGATGAACTCATTCAAAAGGGTGATAATTTAACTATGTGAGGAAGGATTCATCCACACACACCTAACTAAACAAATGATTTTGATTTAGTTTAGGGATGTACCCAAGCCTAGACAATGATGTTTTTAAAGCTCTAAATTTGTTTGGTGGGATGGATTTTGATAGATGTTTTGAGGATGGATGAAATGTTTGATTTTGATCCTAAACGAACCTAAGAAAGACTTGTTTACTAGACCAAGATATTGAAGAAAATGCTTTTATCTAAGAGTAGTTCGAACCAAAAGGCCAATGTTTGCATGGAGGACCATAAGAAAAATGATAACAAGCACATGTGTGGGGTTCAATTGTTTTAATCTTGGTTAATGAATTGATTTTACCACATCCACACTTCTTTCTTAGCTTTTCAAATTGAATGTCTATGTCTTAATTTATTTTTATCCCATAAAGTCCATTATGTGGAAATCAAGAAAATCAAGGCAATAGTTCCCTAATGTTGACTTTAGTGAGAGAAAATTGAGATATGAATCCAAATACTTAGAAGCCTCTGAGTATAGGATTCCTAGGGCAAGCAATAAAACTTAGATTTTGTCAAAGATATTTTCTCCTCCTAAAGGGTTTAAAATTTTATGTTCATGTTGAATGTTTGTTTTCCAATGTTTGGGATCCAAGCAAAGTGTTTTCGATTCCAATGATATGCACAACCCTATGGATAATGAAGAAACAATATTTGTTGAAATCCCACTTGGATTTCTCAAGCTACACCTTCTCTTAATGTATGATTAGATGCTTGACCACACTAGCTCCCCTCTACGGCACACACTTCTCGGGTCAGCCAAGCATTAGTACCCATGAAACTCCCATGGAATAATTATCATCTCTACTAAGAGCCATAAAAATGTGGGGTGGCTTCAAAACAACCATTCTTGCACCAACAAATAGATCAAGGATTTTGGCCTTTATAAACAAAGGTTCTAGTAGGGGCATTTTGTTCATGGGGGATCATCCATGCGGGAAGAGACCATTGTTTCCCTTCTTGTCGAAACAATCCTCGTGATACTTGAACCCTCCTCAAGTACCCACACTTATATACCAGTTGGAAGTTTCTTGACTTTAACATGTTCTCGATTGGGTCATTCCCTTGGGTGATTACTTTTTCCCACAAGACAGACCCTCTAAGATAAACAAAAGTGAGAAAGTACATCCATAGTTTGATCAATCTTCTTTGAGAAATAAAGAGAGAGAAAATGCGATATACTCCACTAACACTCGCAAGATTTGTCCAATTTTAAGAATCCAAATTGAAATGTGAAGGTAATCACTTACACAACTTAATATCACAAAAATCCATTTGATTCTCAAGATCGCCGTGAGGCACGAGAGAAGCACATACGTCTTTTAGATGATATTACTTTGGATAAGTGATTACAAAACATAGAGGCACATGTTCATTTTAATCCTTCAAAGCAAGAATTGGATTCTTTTAAGCACCAAAAGGAAATGTGAGATTTGTTTGTTCAATTGTTAAGACCAAAACAAAATCTAGTTAGTTTGTCTAAGATTATTTTTAACACTTTTGTTTTGTTCTTTTTAATCCCAAATGAAAATTATTGAGTCCTAAAACTTGAATATAACAAACCCTTAAGAATGGGATTATAATTGCTCCCAAAGTGTTTAAAAACACTTGTTAAAATCATGTGATAATGATTTTTATTTCATTTCCATGCTCCATGATCCTTTAAAACCTTCAATACAAGGTCCAAATGTTAGATGAAATCAAGAAACAAGAAGATATGAGGGTTAGATAAATGATTAAGCATAAAAACTCTAAAATTTAGACCAAGTTTCATTGTGATTTAACATTAGGTGAAAATTTGAAAATTTTAACTCTATCAAAGTTGAGAAACACCTACACCATTTGATAGCTTATGAAATTCTACCCCGTTTAAAAATAAAAAGCTTCGAAAAAGACCAAAAAATGACCAAGATACGACCATTTTAAGTTTGAGTGAAAAAATAAGAAAACAAAGGCGACGCCCTTTGCAGCGGCCTTGTTTGGGTCCAAACAATGATGTTGGAACAAAATCAGTGCTGTTTGAGAATTTTAGTGGTGCTCTGGTGAAACTAGTGGCATGTTTGGAAAAATAGAGACCACAAATGCGTCGCAATTTCCTCCAGCGGAGCTATTTGACCTGGAAACACAAAAACATAAAAAATAACAAAATTTGACCCAAAAAATGTGTTAATTTTGAAAGATTCACCCTCCTTCTAGCACCAAAATGTGAACCCCAATCCTAGACTTGCACAAACACAACAAACAAAGACAATGTTAGATCAATATGCAAGTTAGAACTAAGATTCCCCATGAAATTCATCTACAATGCTCAAAATAGGAAATGAAATGAAGAACAAAACAAGCAAAGCTATTAATTCCTATTGAAGCATGCAAACTCTTAATCCCATGGAGGAATTGGTGCTATTTTGATATGGAAAATATCCCTTTCCCAATTCCTTGTAAGATTGAATGATGATTGATGCTCCTTGATGAAAATATGCAATAACCTAGCTATGGTGATGAAATGCTATGAAAACCTTGATGAAATGTGGATCCAAATGAGCATGGTGATCTTACATGGATTATGGATGTCAAATGCAATAGAGAGGTTCTCTATTTATAGAAAATAATGATAGAATAATAGAGAAATAGGGAGAATGTGCGATTAAAGATGGACCAATGGCATTGTGCTACTTGTCAACATGCTAATGGAAGGAGGTTGAGCACATTTTGATCAATGTTCATGCATTTGAAATTTGAATTTGAAGAAGTGACATGTTTAGGGGGGATGTAAGAAGAGTTAAATTCCACTTGGTTGAAGGAAAAAGACATGTAAGAGGCTTTTAATGCCCTGTTGGAGAGGACAAGTCCTTTTGGATGGACTTTTTGAATTTGAGGAATATTCCATCTTGAGATGTCTTTTTGAATGAAAAAGGAGATTTAATAAATGAAATAAATTGATTTATTGTGCAAGTTGCAAAAGCTAGAGGATTTGATGGATTAAGATTAGGATTAATCAGGATTTGATTAATTTAAAAGGAGATTAGCTGATGTGACAATTTGATTCAGATGTTTGGATTAATTTAAATAAAAATAAGAGGAATAATGATTTTGGAATTAATTAAATAAAGTTTGATTTATTTAATTAAAGATAGTGGTGTTAGTTTTAAATCAAATAAAGATAAATTTAATTAATTTAAATGAGATGACTTTAGAGATTAATTAAATAAAATTGATTTATTTAATTAAAAGAGGGACTATAGGATTAATAAACAAAGTGATTTATTTAATTAATAGGAGATGATGACTTAATCAAATAAATTTGATTTATTTAATTAAGAGATGAAATGTGATAAATTTAATTAAATAAAGATTATTTAATTAAATGACTAGCAAAGGAGATGATTCAAAACGAATTGGTGCTAGTAATTAGGATTAGGTGCACGAGATCAATCTGTATATTTTTCGTGTCTACATATATGTAACCAAAGTATATTAGGGATACTGACATCAGTTATCAATTATTTACATTAGTATGAAATGGTCTGAATTTGTAAAAGGGGAGTATAGGAATCCTTTGCAAGTCTATAATATTCATGGCATGGTCTGCATGATATATTTTTTTTGTTTCTCTGGTACCACTTTTGGTCTGGAGCTAATATAAAGAGGGGTAGGTGTTTGTTGGGTCAACCTATTATATTGAGGTGTTTGTGCCAAGTGTTTGGAAGTGTGCGCCAATGTAGGGATGTTTGCTAAGGTAAAATTGGTATTGATTATATTTTGGCTTGAACCACATTTGTTTTCTTCTTTGCAAGATTTTTTTGAAAGATAATAGTCATGGTCATTGCACATTTCATGTTTACATGTTTCATCTTGGGTAACAAGGAGAAATTTTTTGAAGCTTGTAGAGGATATAAATAAAAGATCAAGATTATGGAAAGGAGTCTACAAGTGTATGGTGTATGTTTGAAAAGATAATGTGCGAATAAGAAAAACATAGAATGTGTTTTGATAATGAAATGTGGTGAAGATTAGTTCAAGCTTGGTAGCTCAACAGTGATGTTACTAGTGAGATAGTGGAGTTAACTTTGTGATGATAGAGGAAAGGTATTTGAAGGAATTTTTATTTTGTGGAGATTGATGGAGTGATTGTATATGAGTAAGATAGTATTGTAGAGTTTGGAAATGTCAAAATAAAGTTGAAGTAGTCTTATTTTTGTGAAAAAAATATCTAAATTAGATAAGTATCTTTGTACAAAAATTGTAGCCCCATTCTTGGTTGTAAGTGTTGTAATACTTGAGGTATTTGTAGCTCCCTTTGGATTGTGACCCATAAAACTTGTAGTAAATCATTTTTTTATTTGTCAAACTGGATTTGGAGAGTAGATCCAAGCATCTTGCTCATTGTGGTTTACCCTTGTAGGGTTTTCCATGTAAATTTGGTGTTATGGTTATGTGCTTGTGTGTTCTATGTTTTAAATTTTTTACATTTTATTAATCATTTCTAGAAGTAGAGAATTTGATTAAGTACTGATTTACTCCCCTCTCAGTACTTTTGTGTGTTCAACATTTGGTATTAGAGCTAAGTTCCTTGATATAGTCTAATAGATGAGGTAGATCTTGGAGTGGAACAAATGGGAACTGAAGCATTGCTTAAGGATAAAAACCCTCCAATAGATGATAAACATAAAGATATGACAATCTTTAATGAAGAATATTGTGGTTGATTTTGAAGGAGAACTCATTTCTACAAGATCTAGATGCAACAAGGAAAGAAAATGAATAATTTAAGATCAAACTTAAAAAATAAAATGAAGCAATTACCAATTTGAAAGTTCATGTTGAATAAGGTAAGAGGGTTACAAATTTTCTAAATACCAAGCTCAATGATAAATCAGTTAAATGCTCCAAACTAGAAGAAGAAATTATCTCTCTAAGAAAAGAATAGGAGAAAGAAAAGGACCAGATAAACAAAATTCTAAAACTCAAGAAAAGAACCAACATCCTTGATGAGATAATTATTAGTCAAATACCTCTAAAGAATGAAGGTGGTCTTGCATTTGAAAAAGTAAGAACTCCAAAATAGATATCCTTGAAGGTATGCTTGAAATTAAAAAAGGAAGATCCCTATGTTGAAGACTCTAAAAATACTAAAGATGGGAAGCATGAATTGGATGATGAGCAATCAAAAGAAGGGATTCAAGATATCTCCTCCTAGACAAGCTACTACTCTCAGGTTCTATCATTCCTTTAATGGTTACTATTTCTTTTGCAATAAGTTTGGTCATAAGGCTATTAAATATAGAATTAAGACAAGAAGACATGATTACATGAGTAATAACTCATCTCCAAGACATGATGTTATGATCTCTAATTCCTTTTATGGTTATTGCTATGCATGCAATAAGTTTGGTGATAGAGCTATTGATTGTAGAACTAAAATAAGGAGAAATAGTTTGGCTTTGAAATATAATGTTGTTTGCTAAAAGTAAAATAACTTTTGGCATAATGCAAGACTCTGTAAAAGTGGTTTTTTGAAACCACATATTCAACATATAAAATAGAGGAAAAGAAGGAAACTACAAAAATTTAGAGAAGGAAACAAGGGCAAGATAATGAGATGAAGGATGATACTAAATTCTTGTGTATTGTATATAACACCTCATGATAGATTAAGATAGTGCATTGGCTCAGGGGGAGCTAACAACCAAAACACTTTCAGCTCCCTGGAAAGGATAAAATGTTGAATGTTAAAAAATGTAAATTTATCTATAATAATTTGCTTGAAAATATGATAGCTAATCAAGTCAGAATTAGTGGCTCAAAACACCAGAATGAGTGGTTGAATTGTGGAGGTTTGTAGAGTGAATTTGGGTCTCTGTAAAGCCATAGAGCACTTTGATAGCAATTCACCTAACAAGGAAAAGGTGCATTAATTTTAAAAAGTTAGAGAGAATGTAAGTTACTTATGCTTCATTTTCATAATCTATTCTCATTCGAAATCAAAGAATTATTAAAGGTAAAACCTTGGTGATGGAACACAAAAGTATTATTCAAAATTACTACCTTATAAAACCCTAGTTTCTATGTTTGAAGGGTTTATAATGGAGACACCTCAATTGGTTTATATTATTGAAAGCCTAACGCTGAAATACAAGAAATATCCTTTTAAGGCTATGGAGGTTGACAACGCTGGAGCATTTTCCTTTGTTCTAGCAGATGTGATACATACATAAGATGTTAGGATATATATTCACTCCACTCTAAATGAGATCAACCATGTGAAGTTTGAAGAGCTTAGAGATAAAATTATAGATGATAATGACTAATACAAACCATAATATGCAAATGTGGGAGCTAAATAGGTGGATATATGGAAGGATTACCTTGAATTTTTCAATGGAAATGAATGGGTAAGGTATGTTTTGTGAAAAAATCATGATGAGTTTATATACCTTGATAATTCCTATAGAATCAATAAGGAGTCATTGAGGGTTGTTACTAGTTTGCATTCTACTAGACCAGTTCTTGTGATGAAAGCCATGAAAAATGAGAAGGTTACATAATCGATCAAGGAAAAATTGAATAAAAGGATATTCAATGTAAATGACATAACCAATCCAGGGGTCTGGTATGCTGCTATGGGAATTACCTATAAAGTTTAGTACACAAATCGAAATGGATCTTCTACTGGTACAACAATTCACACTGCTGACCAGATGGTAAAGGAAGGAAAAGACTTTGATCTTTGTGAGGTCATAAGAGAATAGTTACTAGAAAATATGAAGAGGACAAAGGAAACATGTGACAACTTCAGATATGGTACCCTTATCATTTTCCTTGTATTTTTCTTCTTGAATGAATTGCTCGGTTTTAAGGGTAAGGTCTAGAAACAACACATTCTTGTTGTTGTACAAATTAGAAAACACGCTAGAGGATTTGGTGATAATAATATTTGTAGCATAATGTATTGGGGGGTTTTCAAATCCCTACAAGATGGCATGCAAGCTAGAGACATAATCCCCTCCAACATTATACAAAGGTACAAAAGATAAATCACATTTTTGGTTGATAAATAGTACACTTACATGGAAGTTGTAGAGCTAATAATTGCCTAGATTCCTAGATTTCCTTATGAGGTCTCCACATAGGAGATAAAAATTATGTCGATATCATACTCAGCAAACACAAGGACACACCAATAGAGATATTTGGAACCTATGATGAAATAATGGATAAAATGAATAAAAGATGTGTAGAGGAACATCTCAAAAAACATAGAGATGAATTACATAAGAAATGGGTTATTTTATCAAAATTTACGTAAAAAACCCTTGTGGAGGATCCTTAATCTAATCCTATTAACCCACAAGTTTCCCAAGGACCTAGAAGGGCCAGTAGTTCTATATATGTTTCTACAACTTCTTTGCATCCCTTGGGATATACACAAATTTCTTCTACTAGAAGAAGAGCTACATCTAAAACCTTGGAGAAGAAGCATGCAAGGCCTAAGAAACCTATCAAAAGGAAGAAGATTCAAACATTGGAGATTGAAGAGGAAGGAGAAGGAGAGGAAGGAACTCCTAAACTAAAGAAGAAAGAAGAGAAGGGTAAGAAAACTTCTCTAGTGACACCTTTGCATGATACTCTCCAATTAGAGGAAATATTCAATGGAATTGTGCATCATGGAATGTTAATGAAAATGAAAAAGCCTCATCCTGATATGCCTCCTATAGATCATAAAACCATTGATAAGGCAATAGTAATGTACATGCTCAAATATAATGTGAATCTAAGTGACATTATAGAAAAGGTTCTAGAGAGTTTTTCCTAGGCTTTGAGGTAGAAGAGAGAAAGGGACATAGAAATGGTGTTGGAAAATGTGATGTTAGTGTGTTGTCATTGATGTAAACTTATGTTACTACTACATGCACTTGTATATTTTCCTAGTTGAAGATTCATGGTGAAGATTTGTAATGCTACCATCAATACTCAATTGTACCTTATCTTCTAAAGTTTGTGGTTGGATGTTACTTGTCTTGTAAATATGATTTCATTGATGTAATCTTACACATGTTCTTGATAAAAAAATTCACATGGGGTATGAAGAAAAATGTATGTCTTCAAATTGTCTAAGGCACAAATATTTGCACCATAGGAGCCTTGTCAAATGCTTTGCATTTCTCCACCATTGAACTTATGTCTCTATATATTAGAGGATAATTTATTACTTCTATAAGGTACACATCTTCCAAGTTTTAAAGCATAAGTGTTATCGTAATGCTCTGTAGTTTTAACAAAGTAAGAATAATTTAAGTTCTTGAGAGTGTTGACTAAGGAATAACAAATAATCCTTAGACTTCACTGCATTATCTTATTTTTCCTTGCATTTTTAGATTTATGTTTATGTAGATAATGTGCTTGCTTAGTTCAATTTTCATATGTTTTGGTGCACCACTGAAGATTAAATTGATGATAGTGTGTTGTATGTGTTTCAATAAATTGGAAGGTTGGTATGTTGATAATCTAATGACTTACGCCAACAAGTAACTGTCTAAATCTGTGCAAAGAGGTTATGGGAAGCATGGTTGGGTCTCAATGTGTACTCTAGAAGATTCACAAGTTAATACTTGATATTCTCTTGTACCAAAATTTGTCTAAAGTTGATATCTTGAGTACTAAGTGTTTGCGCCAAAATGAAATGATTTGAATTGATAAAAGGGGTGTACAAGAATGCTTGGCAAGGCATGGTGTGTTCTTGACATGGTTTTCATAATGATAGTTTTGTTTACTTAGTATTGTTGCAAGAATGATGGTGTTGTTATTGGTGTCAATAGGAATTATACTGATTGGTGTTGTTAGTGATGTCAACTATGGGATGAAGATGTTGAGGATATTGAGAAAATTGTCAAAAGAGGAAAATAGGTTGTGCATGCATATTCGAGACCTAGAGGAAGCGTTGTGAGTAGATGAGTTGGAATGAGATGAGATGATGGTTTTGATACTTGGTTTCCAAGTGTTTTTGAGAAAAATTAATAAATAGGGTAAACTATGTTGTGCAAATGATCATATTGTGCTCCGTATTCTTTCTATGTTGATGCTATTCCTATGTAGTTTTTACATGTTATTCAAGGATGAAAGAGGTTGCTATATTTAGAATTTGGGTTTTTGGATCATTGTACAGTGCGAGATATTTTCACTAGTGTGTGAGCTAGTTGTTCAGTAATGTTTTCTATGGTATGGGAGAAATTTATTTGCTCCGCATTTCTTTGCTATTTGTATTCAGGTTGTGTGGATTTGTGAACTTGCTAATAAATCCCGCATCTTTCTAGTTTCAAAGTTTTACTTAATTTGGTGTAGTACAGTGTAAGTTTTATTTGTTAGTGTACGAACAAGGGTTATTAGTTATCCTGAGCTGAAGTAGTTGTTGATGCGAAGCATGGTTGAAGTATTTGATGAATCTTAAGTAGTTCATGGATTGTTTTGGATTGAGTTCAAGTAAATTATTCTAACCAAAACTTTTAACTTGATCTAAGGAAGCATGTACTTAATTTTTATGGTGTTTTACACGGGTTTTGGCCCACCTTGTGTTTAACACTACATGTGAGGCTTTTGGAAGCATGTTGAAGTGTGTTGGGATATATTTGGGTCCTAATTAAGGATTTATACAGGTCTCCTTTTGTTCCTATCCACCGCGGGAATGTTTTGGTTCTGAACTATTTCAAATTTGAATGTATAATGGCTAGTGGCTAACATTGGATAAAGTTTGTGATAAAGCTTAATATAAATATGTATGGTGTTGATGCAAGAGAACGATGAAAGAGTAAGAAGAAAGATAGATGCAAGATTGTTGTGAGTGAAGTGTAATGAGATGCGAATGTGAATTTCATGTTAGGGTTTTGAAGGAAATGAGATAGATGCATCCAAAATCTTTCATGTGTCACTATGAAAGTGTGCAAGAAATTGTGGTTGAATCTTTATTGCATTGAAAAGTGTTTCTTTGTGTATCGTTCTTCTTCTATCTTCTTGTATTCTTTCTGTGGTAGTGAGCCTTGGTTGTGAGCCTTTTTGGACAGTGCATCCTATTTTGGCAGTGAGCCCCTTTGTACCGATTTTTCTATTACTTATATTGTGAGCTAAACCTCACCGTAGTTTTCCCTCCTTGGGGTTTCCACATAAATATTGTGTTTTCATGTGTATGGTTTGGTGATTTCAGTTTTTGTTATATACATTTCATGTTTAATCAATCTAACAAAATAAGAACTTAATGAATGCTTATGGATATGATTACTATTCAGGGTTTTGAAGGTTTAATTTGATACAATTGATTCACCTCCATCTCAATTGTCTTGTTCATTTCAACAATTGGTATCAAAGCAAGGTTCCTTGAAGAAGAGCTTAACTACTTGAGGTAGATATGGGATGGCAAATAAGATTCCTTTGGAATACCCTAGATTTGATGGCATAGATTATACATTCTGGAAAACACAGATGGAAGGATATTTGTGGGCTTAGAAATATGATATTGAGAAGGCTTATCAGAATCCATACACTCCACCTCTGAATGGTCTAAATACAAACGCAGAGATCAAGGTGCATGAGACCAATGCTAAGGCAAGGTAAATTATTATGAATAGTCTTTCAAAAAATAAATTAGTTAAAGTTATGAATTTGAAGACTGCTAAAGAAGTTTGGGATAAGTTAGAAAGCATTTATGAAGGAGATCTAAAGGTCAACCAAGAAAAGTTGCAGAACTTGAAGGAACAATTTGAAATGATGCATATGTCTAAGGATGAAACAATTAAAGGCTACATTCAGAGAATTGATGAACTGGTAAGTGATATGAGAGGTCTTGGTGCAATAGTTAAAGAATCTAAAGTGGTGAAGAAAATTAATAGATCTCTTCCAGATTGCTACAGTGAGAAGGTATCTTCTATTGATGAAACAACTAATTTTGATAAATATTCCAATGATTAGTTGATTGGTACTCTGACTACATTTGAAATGAGGAAAATGAAGAAATGAACAAAAGTAGAGACTGTTTTTAAGGTTGTGAAATAAAAGAAGGTTGAAGAATCAGGTGAAGAAGATCTTGATGGTCTGGAAACTAACTTTGTGAGGAAGATGAAAAAGGGAACTAGTAACTTGTATCAAGGTAAATTACCTTTCAAATGTTTTAGTTCTGTTGAGATAGGTCATTATGCTTCTAGATGTACAATGAGAGTTGTAAACAATAAGAACAAAGGAAATTAAGGGAAGATGATTAAGAAATCTTACTATGTGAGAAGATGTTGGTATTTCTAATGATGAATCTGATTATGGAGATTTTGATGATAATGAATGTCTGTTTTTGGCTATAAATGAAGAATCTGGTTTTGCTAACCCTAAAAGTTGTGTGAAGGAAAGTATTCCAGAGAAGAAGGATAAGGTTGAGGTACTTTGGTATCTTCTTTTCATGTCAAAGAAGAATTATTGGTTTTTTGAAAGTGGTTGCTCTAATCATATGACCAAAGACAAAAGTAAGTTTGTTAAACTTCAAAAATATGATGGGGGACTAGTTAAATTTGGAGATGATTCAAGAGCTAAGATTTGTGGAATAGGTTCAATCAGTTTTAATGGAAAGCATAATACTGAAAATATTTACTATGTTAAGGGCTTAAGAAATAATCTCTTGAGTGTTGGAGAAATGTGTAGCAAAGGATACAATCTTGTATTTAAGGATGAAGCTTGTGAGTTATGGAAAGGGTTTGGAACTATGATTGCTGCAGGTAAGAGAACAAAAGGAAACATCTATCAGCTTAAGGGTGTTGATGGCAATTGATTTATGTCATAGATTAATGATATATGGTTATGGAACCGAAGGATTTGTCACATGAATTTTGATAATTTGGAAAGAATTAGCTCAGTTCATGTTGTGAGAGATTTACCTAAGATCATAAAACCTATCAATATTGTTTGCAAGAGTTGTCAATTTCAAAAAAAAAAAAGGAGTAGCTTTAAGGGAAAGAAACAATTTGCTATTGAATTGTTTGAATTAGTGCATTCAAATCTTTATGGTCCTACAACATGAGAAGTCTACAAGGTGATAGGTATTTTATGCTTTTGATTGATGATTACTCTAGAATGAAATGGGTTACTTTTCTTAGAGAGAAATCCAATGCAATAGATAAATTAAAGGAATTCAAATCTTTGGTTGAAAATGAAATGGATTTGAAAATAAAGTGTTTGAGATTTGATAGTGGTGGTGAATTCGCCTCCAATGAGTTTAACATGTTTTGTGAAGTTTATGAAATAAAGAGGCATTTTTTTGCATCAAGAACTCCTTAGCATAATGGAGTTGTTGAAAGAAAAAAATGAACTATTTAGTAAGCTACAAGAACTATGATGAAAGAGGAAAATATATTGAATGTATATTGGAGAGAAACTATTCATATTGGTATTTACATACTTAATAGAGTTCAAGCTAGAGATAACAACACAAATACTCCTTATGAGCTATGGTATGGAAAGATTCATGTTGTGAAGTAATTTAGAGTATTTGGAAGCAAATGTTATATCAAAAGAGATGAAGAAAACTTAGGAAAGTTTGATGCAAGATATAATGAAGGTATATTCCTTGGATATTCTATTAATATTGAAGCTTACAAATGTTACAAAAAAAGGTCGAGAAAGATAGTTGAAAGTGCAAATGTTAAAGTTGATGAAAACTTACAGAATTCTATTATAGTAGATGGGTATGTGTCAAATGAACCCGATTATAGAAGAGTAGAAGACATAATTGAAGAATAAGAGGTACATAATGAAGAGGAAGAATCCATGAAGAAGAGCCCTAAAACCCCTAAGTATGTGCAAAAGAATAATTCCAAAGATCATATTATTTGAGATAAGAGGAAAAGTGTATTGAAAAGAAGCAAAGTTGCTAAAGTTGAGGTAAATTTTTGTTTACTTTCTAAAGTTGAACCAAAATCAGTGAGTGAAGCATGCAAGGATGAACATTGGATGAAGGAAATGGAAGAAGAATTTATGTAGATAGAGAAAAATAAGACTTGGGAATTAGTCCCTAGACCGGTAAACAAGAGCATAATTGGAACTAGGTGGGTTTTCAGGAACACGTTGAATGAGAATGGAGAAGTTGTTCGGAACAAATCAAGACTTGTGTGTAAGGGTTACTCACAAGTAGAAGGCATAGATTTTGAGGAGAATTTTTCTCCTATGGCTAAGTTGGAAGCTATCAAAATGATTTTTTCATTTGCAACACATAAAGATTTTAAGGTCTATCAAATGGATGTGAAGTCTTCTTTTCTAAATGGAGAATTAGAAGAATTTTATATGGAACAACCAGAACATTTTCAATTATCATATCAACCAAAAATGGTATGTAAGTTGAAGAAGGCACTATATGGTTTGAAGAAAGCTCCTAGAGATTTGTATGCAAGATTGGACAAGTACTTGATACAACATGGTTTCAACAAGGGCTCCATAGATAGTAATTTTTACTTTAAAATTAAGGAAGACAAGATCTTGATAGTATATTTATATGTGGATGATATTATATTTGGTGGAAACAAGGATATGTGCAAGAAATTTGTTGAAGATATGCAAAAATAATTTGAGATGTCAATGTTTGGGGAGATGAATTCCTTTCTTGGGCTACAAATCAATCAAACTGATAAAGGAATTTTCATTTCACAGTCTAAGTATGTCAAAGAAATGTTGAAGAAGTTTGGAATGGATGAATCCAAAATAGTATGTACTCCTATGGTGCCTTCTTGTAAATTAAGCAAAGATGATGATTCACCTAAGGCTGATTAGAGAAAGTATAGATCTATGATTGGTGGACTACTATATTTAACTGCTACTAGACCAGATACCATACATGCAATTTTTCTTGTTGCTATATTTCAAGAAGATCCTAAAGAAACACATTTACAACAGTGAAGAGAATATTCAAATATTTAAGAGGCATGCCAAATTTATGGTTTTTGGTATCCTAAGGGTATTGATTTCACATTAAATGCTTATATAGATGTAGATTTGGTTGGTTGTGTTGATTATAGGAAAAGTACAAGTGGTGGTGCATTCTTTCTTGGATGTAGATTGGTGTCATGGCTAAGTAAGAAACATGATTCAATTTCTTTATCCACTGCAGAGGTTGATTATATTGTAGCAACATCATGTTAAGCACATGTATTATGGATGAGGAAAACCTTGAAGGATATCAGAGTTGTATTTGATGAACCTGTATCTATCTTCTATAATAATACAAGTGCAATAAATATTTCAAAGAATCCAGTGATGCATTCAAGGACAAAGCATATATCTATCAAATATCACTTTTTGAGAGAGAAGGTTATGGAGAATGAAGTGAAGCTTGAGTATGTTCCTAAAAAGGATTAGATTGGTGAAATATTTACTGAGGCTCTTCCTAAGGATACTTTTGAGTATCTTCTAGAGAAGTTGGGGATTATTGCCCCTCCCTTCTTGAACTAGATGCATATAGAGGTGCAGTATTCTAGTGGATCTGTGGATTTATCTCTTTTCTAGATTGATGATTGGTGGCTACCTCTTAGGGGAGTAGGTAGTATCATGTGTTGTCATTATGATTGTTGATTCAGTTGGGTGTACTCCTAAGGGGGAGTATTCAGAGCAGGTATTGTGGTTTAGTGTCAAAGAAGGAGAATGGTGCAATTTTTTTTCCTTTTCCATTGATGTGAAAGGGGGGGAGAAAGAATCATGTGAAAAAAGAGAACTTATCTACTTAGGGGGAGAAGATCATCTGAAGAAAAAGAGAGAGTGTTCAAAACTATTATGTGGTCTTTGGTGGATTTTCACATCTTGTTGTGCTGCCATCAATGACAAAGGGGAGATTATTGCAAGAATGATGGCGTTGTCATTGATGTCAACACAAAGTATATTGAATGGTGTTGTCATTGATGTCAACTATGGGATGAAGATGTTGAGGATATAGAGAAAATTGTGAAAAGGGGAAAATAGGTTGTACATGTGTAGTTGAGACCTAGAGGAATATTTTTGAGTACATGAAGCTATTCTTTTGTTGTAGAGTTTGAAGATGAGATGGAATGAGTTGAGATGATGGTTCTGGTACTTTGTTTCCAAGTTCTTTTGAGAAAATTTAATAAATAGGGTAAACTATGTTGTGCAAATGATCATAGTGTGCTTTGATATTATGCCCCGTGTTCTTTCTATGTTGATGATATGAATGTCTGGTTCTTACAGGTTATTCAAGGATGACATAGGTTTCTATATTTAGAATTTGGGTTTCTAGATCATTGTACAATGTGAGATATTTTCACCAATGTGTGAGCTAGTTGTTCAGTAATGTTTTCTATGGTATGGGAGAAATGTATTTGCTTCACATTTCTTTTCTATTTGGATTTAGGTTGTGCAGATTTGGGAAGTTGCTAATAATACTTACATCTTTCTGGTTTCAAAGTTTTACTTGATTTGGTGTAGTACAGTGTAAGTTTCATTTGTCAGTGTGCGAACAAGGGTTATCAATTATCCTGAGCTAAAGTAGTTGTTGATGCGAAGCTTGGTTGAAGTGCTTGATGAATATTAAGTAGTTCATGGATTGTTCTAGATTGAGTTCAAGTAAATTATGCTAACTGGAACTTTCAGCTTGATCTAAGGAAGTGTGTACTTAATGTTTATGGTGTTTTGCATGGGTGTTGGCTGAAATTGTGTTTAACACTACATGCAAGGCTTGTAGAAGTGTGTTGAAGTGTGTTGGGATCTATTTGAGTCGTAATTAAGGACTTATGTAGGTCACCTTTCATTCCTATCCACCGTGGGAATGTTTGGGTTCTAGCCTATATTGAATGTATAACAGCTAGTGGCTGACATTGGAGAAAGTTTGTGATAGAGCTTGATATAAATATGTATGGTGTTGATGTAGGAGAACGAAAAAAAGAGTAAGGAGCAAGATATATGTGAAATTGAGTAGTGTAGTGTGAATTTCATGTTAGGGTTCTAAAGGTAGTAAGCTAGAAGCATTCAAAATATTTCATGTGTGACTACGAAAGTGTGTGAGAAATTGTGGTGGACTCTTTGTTGCATTGAGAAGTGTTTCTTTGTGTAACATTCTTCTTCTATATTCCTGTATTATTTCTATGGTAGTGATCCCTTGCTATGAGTCTTTTTGGATAGTGTGTCCTATTCTAGAAGTGAGGCCATTTTTACTGCTTTTTTTGTTACTTATATTGTGAGTTAATTATCATTGTGGTGTTTCCCTCATTGGGTTTTCCATGTAAATTTGGTGTTTTCATGTGAATGGTGTTGTGTTTTAGTTTCTATTATTTGCATTTCATGTTTAATCAATCTAACAGAATAAGGACTTAATGGATGCTTGTGGATCTAATTACTATTGAGGGTTTTGAAGGTTTAATTTGCTACAACTGATTCACCCCCCTTAGTTGTCTTGTTCATTTCAACAAGTACTACTCTTGGTCTAGAACTAATATGAAGAAGGATAAGTGTTTTCTAAATCAAATTGATATGTTAAGATGATTGTGCCAGATGTTTCAAAGTGTGTGCCAATTTAAAAAATGTATTCTATGGAAAAATAGTTCCTGTCTATCTCTTGGTTTGAACCACATAAGTTTTCCTTCTATCATGGATGTTTTTGGAGGTGACCTTCTATGGCCAATGCATGTTTCATGTTATTTGTTTTATCTTGGCTAATAAGGAGAAATCTTTTGAAGCTTACGAAGGATACAAATAGAAGATCAAAGCTATTGAAAAGAGGTATAGATGAATAGTGAATATTTTAAAAAGGTAATTATGAATAAGAATCCATAGAATCTCTTTTGATAATGAAGTACGGTAAAGATGAATTCAAAGAGATAAAAAATTAGTGTATGTGAAACTATGAAGAAGCATGTGTGAATATAATAATGAGAATGTGTGCTAAAGGTAGTGAGTTGAAGGCAATAGAGTTTGTTGAGCAGATGTATGCATGAGTATACCAAAAGTAGTGAGTTGAAGGTAACAAAAGTGTTGAAATATTCTAGTAGTATGTTAAGGTTGTAACCTCTTTTCTAAGTGTTGTATTATGCATGGATTTGTAAACTTCCTTTGGTTGAAGCCATAAAACCTGTTGTAATTTTTTTTTTCATTTGTGAGGTTAGTTTTGTATAGTAGATCCAAGCACCTTGCTCATCGTGGCTTTTCCCTTGTAGGATTTTCCATGTAAAATCTAGCATTATAGTTTCATGATTATGTGTTCTTCTACTTGTCATGATTTTCATGTGATTATTTAGTGATGAATGAAAATAATTTGATTAAGTATTGATTCACCCCCCTCTTAGTGCTTTGGTGTGTTCAGAATTTGGTATTAGATCCAAGGTCCTTGATATATTCTAATAGAAGAGGTAGATCTTGGAGTGGAAATCATGGGAACTGAAGCTTTGACAAATGATAAGAATCCTCTGAAAGATGATAAACATAAATACATGATATTCTTTAATAAAGAAGATTGTGAGGTTGATTTTGAAGGAGACCTTGTTTCAACATTAGATGATCTGAATGTAGCAACAATAGACAATGGAGAATTTAGAATCATACTCAAAGATCCAAAAGAAACAATCATCGATTTGAAACTACAAGTTGAAGAAGTTGAAATGGTTGCAGATTGTTGAACAATAATCTGAGTGACAAATTAGTTGAATTCTCCACACTTCAAGAATAAATTATCTCCATGAGGAAAGAATTAGAGAAAACAAAGGATCAAATAGATAAAGTCCTAAAAGTTAAGAAAAGCATTGTTGGGAAAATGTGTCTCAACCTTGCAATTATATGCAGTTTATTATTGATAGGATGTATATATATTTCTATATAGGATGTAGTAGTGTATGTAGATGACATTATCTTTGGAGGAAATGAAAATATGTGCAAGAGATTTGTGGAAGAGATGTAGAAATAATTTGAAATGTCCATGTTTGGGGAGATGGATTTCTTTCTGGGGCTATAGATTAATCAAATAGAGAAAGGAATTTTCATTTCATAGTCTAAGTATGCTAGAGAGATCTTGAAGAAGTTTGGGATAGATGGTTCCAAACCAGTAAGTACTCCTATGGTGACTCTTTTCAAAATGGGTAAAGATGACGATCCACTTGAGGCTGATCAAAGCAAGTATAGATCTATGATTGGAGGACTATTGTATTTGACTGCTACAAGACCATATATCATGCATGTTTTCTATCTTGTAGATAGATTTCAAGAAGATCCTAAGGAATCACATGTTGTTATTTTTAAAATAATATTTAGATATTTGAATGGCACTCTGGATTATGGATTGTGGTATCCTAAAGATATTGATTTCACACTTAGTGCCTATATAGATGTAGATTGGGCTGGATGTGTAGATGATAGTTAAGTACAAGTGGTGGTGCATTCTTTCTTATATGTAGATTGGTGGCATGGTCAAGTAAAAAGAAAGATTAAATCTCCTTATCTACTACTGAAGTTGAGTATATTGCTACTGCATCTTGTTGTACACAAGCTCTATAGATGAAACAAACATTGAACGATATCATAGTGGCATATGATGATCCCATTTCTATTTTTCGTGATAATACAAGTGTAATTAACATTTCAAAGAATCTAGTGATGCACTCGAGGATGAAGCATATATCTATAAAATATCATTTCTTGAGAGAGAAGGTCATGGAGAATGAAGTAAAGCTTGAGTATGTACTGACGAAGGATCATATTGTTGATATTTTCATGAAGGCTCTTCCTAAAGATACTTTTGAGTATCTTTGGGAGAAGTTAGGGGTTATTTCCCCTCCATTCTTGAACTAGATGCATATGGAGATGCATCAATCCAGTGGATCTATGAATCTATCTTTCTTTTGGGTTGATGCTTTGGTGGCTACCTCTCAGGGGGAGCAAGTAGTATCAAGTGTTGGCATTATAAGTATTCTGTTTTTCATGTCAAAGGAGAAATAAATGTAAAATATTATTTTCCCTTTGTCATTGATGTCAAAGGGGGAGAAGAAGCATGTGAAAAGAGTGAAAAAGGAGAGGAAGAATGGGAGAAGAAGCATATAAGAAATTATCTACTAAGGGGGGGAAACATAAAAGTGTATTTAGAACTATAGGTTGTCTTTGATGGTTTCTCAAATCATGTGTTGCCATCAATGACAAAGGGGGTGATTGTTACAAGAATGGAAAGATTGAAGGTTTTTTCATTGATATCAACTGGTCAAGTAGTTATCAACTAGTTGTTGTTGGTTGTATATATCAAGGATATTGATAAAATTGTAATAAAGATATGTTGAAGGTGTTCAGTGGTTGCTCCATGTTTTGGTCTGGATTCGATCCTATGTTTGTGTAGTTCATACATGTTGTTCATGGTTGTTAGAAGATGTTATATCCATATTTTTGGTTGTTGATTCATTGTACAATGCAAGTTGTGTTCACCAGTTGTGAACTGTGGTTTTCTATCTTTCTGGCTGAGGTCCAAGAGAAATGTTGTTGGTCCAAATTTCTCTTTGATGAAATATTATGACTTGTGGTTCTAGAGTTGAGTTGCCTTGATTGTATTGAAGATAGTTTTGACATTTGGAGGATTTGTGCTTAATGGTTTTATGTGCTTTACACTCACTTGGCCGACCTTGTGTGAATTACTAATTTTAAGGTTGATGAAGCCTATTGGATCTTTTTGGGTCCCTTGAAGTTTGGGTTTCCCTCATTCTAATTACACCTTAGGATGTTTGGTGTCGACCTAATTTGAATTTGGATTTGGATGGCTGACTTTGGATATGTTTCAAAGTTGAATATGGTATAAATACAAGATGAGTTAGTGGTGAATAAATATACAAGAGCAAAGAAGAAGGGTAATAAGATAAAAGAGAAACTAAATTTTAGTGTGACATTGATTCTATTTAGTAAGTGTGTGTGATGTGAATGTGGAAAATCAATGCGAAGCTTAATTCTGAGTTTCCAGATGTAGTGAGTAGAAGGTGGACTCTATCATTCATGCATATTTGCAGGTGATTGTGGTGGAATCTTTTGTTGTATTTGGATTGTAGTCTCTCTATAATAAGTCTTCTTTGTATCTCTGTGGCAGTGAGCCCTCCAAGTTGTTAGCCCTGTTGGACAGTGAGTCCTTTTTTTGGTATGAGCCTTATTTTTGGTAGTGAGCCCCTTGTAATCAGTTTTGATATTCTCTACAGTGTGAGTTAATACTCATCGTGGCTTTTCCCTCATTGGGTTTTTCATGTAAATCTAGTGTTATTGTGCTTGTGTATTGGATTTAAGTTTCTACATTGACATTTGATGATTAATCAGTTGAGCAGTATTAAGAATTAGTTCTGGTGATTAAATTAAAGGTTTAATTCTATGACAACTGATTCAACCCCCTTTCAGTTGTCCTATTCAACACTCCTTCCCTCTCTACTCTATATCTTCCCTCTCCCTCTCTCTACCTACCTCTCCCTCCATCACTCCCTACCACTCTCCCTCAACCTCTTTCTCTCTTGATCTCTCCTTCACCCTCCCCCATCTTTCTCTCTAAATCTCTCCTTCTCCCCTCCCCCCTCTCTCTCTCCCCCCTCTTTCTCTATCACTCTTTCCTTGTCTCTATATTACCTCTCTCACACACACGCAATCACCTCTATCTCCTACATACCTCTCCCTCCCCTCTCTACTTCTCTCTATCCTTTCTCTCTACCTCTCCTTTCCTCTCTACTTATCTTTATATCCCATCTCCCTATCTCTACCTACATATCCCTCCATCACTCTCTATATATCTCACATATGTCTCCCTCCCTACCTCTTTCCCTCCTACTCTCTATCTCTCCTCTCCCTCCCTCTACCTACCTCCTCTCTCACTCTCTTCCCCCTCTTTCTCTCTCACTCTCTCCTCTCTATCTAACCTCCCTCTATCTCTACCCCTCCTTCCCTCTCTAATTATCTTTTTCTCCCCTTTTGATCTCTCTACCCACCTCTCTCTCCATCACTCTATCTGTGTCTCTCTCTATCTCTCTCTATCTCACCTATGTCTCCTTCTCCACCTCTTTCTCTCTCTACTCTCTGTCTATTTCTCTCTCTCCCTTTTCCCCTCTTTCTCTCTCATTCTATCCTATCTATCTCACCATTCTCTCCCTTCCTCCCTCTCACTCTCTCCTCTCTATCTCACCATTCTCTCTCTCTCCCTCTCTCTCTCTCTCTCCATTCGTCCCTCCCCCCCCTATATTTATCTCCCTCTCTCCTTCCCTCTCTACTCTCTATCTCACCATTCTCTCTCAACTTCTCCCTCTCTATCTCTTCTCCCCTATATAATTTTCTATCTCTCTCCATCTCTACCTCTCCCTCTCTCCTTCCCTCTATCTCAATATCCCCACCTCCCTCCCTACAATATTATATGTAGTGCATTATAATATATATAGAGTGAGAGAGATGGAGAGAGAGAGCTATCTAGGTATTATGGGAAGGAGATACCTAAGAGAGAGAGGGAGGGAGGGAGAGACAGATAGTTATCTAGGTAGTGTGGGAGGGATAGACGAAGGGATAGAGAGAGGGGGGAAGTGATAAGGAGTTACCTAGGTAGGGTAGGAGGGATAGGAGTGATACTCTCTTTCTCAAGTCTCTCCCTCTAACCCTACCTAGATAACTCTTTATCTCTCTCCCTCTCTATCAAGTCTCTCCCTCCCTACCTCCCTCCCTCTCCCTATCTCTCTCTCCCTCTCCCCCTCTTTCACTCTCTCCTCTCTATCTCACCTCTCTCTCTATCCCTCCCAACTTTCCCCTCATTCTCTCTCCTTCCATCTATACTCTCTATCTCTCATCTCCCTCTCTCTCTCCCTTCCTTCCTCCCTCCCCCCTCTTTCTCTCTCCCCCTATGAGGTTTGAGGGTATAGGGTATAGGGTTTAAGGTATAGGGTTGAGGGTATAAGGATAAGTGTATAGGATGTAGGGATTAGGGTTTAGGATATTGGGTATAGGGATGAGGGTTGATGGTGTAGGGTTTAGATTTAACGGTATAGAGTTAAGGGTATAGGGTTAATTTTATAGGGTATATGGTTTAGGGTATTGTGTTTAGGGTTGAGAATTTAAGTTTTAGGATACAAAGTTGAATGTAGGGTTTATGGTTTAAGTATAGTGTTGAAGGTTGAGAGATAATGTTTAGGGTTTACGGTATAAGGTTGAGTGTATAGAGTATAGGGATGATAGTTAAGGGTATAGGGTTTAAGGTATAGGGTTGAGGGTATAGGGTTAAGTGTATAGGGAATAAATATTAGGGTTTAGGATATTGGGTATAGGGTTGAGGGTATTGGGTATATGGTTGAGGTTTTATGGTTTAGGGTTTAGGGTACAAGGTTGAATTTAGGGTTTAATTATATGGTTGAGGGTATAAGGTTAATTGTATAGGTTATAAGGATTACGGTATAGGGTTTAGGGTTTAGGTTATAAGGTATATGGTTAAGGGTTGAGAGTGTAGGGTTTAGGGTTTAAGTGTAGGGTTGATGGATAATGTCTACGATTTATGGTATAAGGTTGAGTGTATAGGGTATAAGGATGAGGGTTGAGGGTGTAGGGTTATGGTTTAAGGTATACAGTTGAAGGTTGAGGAATAATATTTAGGGTTGAGGGTATAGGGTTAAGTGTATAAGGTATATGGATTATGGTTTAGGATATTCCATATAGGGATGAGGGTATTGGGTTTAGGGTGTTGAAAAAATAAGACAACTGAGAGGGGGTGAATCAATTATCTCAAACTAAAGCATCAAAACCCTCAACAGTAATTAGATCCACAAGCATTCATTAAACCCTTATTCTATTAAAGTGATTAATCATGAAATGAAGATAATAGAAATTGAAACAAAAACACCATACACAAGAGAAAACCATATTTACATGGAAATCCCAATGAGGGAAAAAAAACGGTGATGATTAGCTCACAATATAAATAATTGCAAAACCGGTATAAGGGCTCATTGCCAAAATAGGACACATTGTCCAAAAAGGCTCACAACCAGGGCTCACTGCCATAGAAAGAAAAAAAGATAGAAGAGAAATGTTACATAGAGAACAACTTCTCAATGCAACAAGGAATCCACCACAATTGATCCAACACTCTTGCAACCTTGTTTGAAAGATTGTGGATTCCTCCAACTCATTGGATTTAGAATTCCAACACTTTGAAGTTCACACTACTTTGCTCAAATTTGCATTTATACTTCTACAATTCCCATCACATTCATCACTTGCATCTATATTGATATCTTCTAAAAATACCACTCTTATTTATATCATCGTCAACCATGAAAACCTACTCCAAGGTCGCAAACCATCCTTTACATTTACAATTTCAAATTAGGTCGACATCCAAACATTCCTGTGGTGGATAGGAATGAAGGTGACCCATATAAATCCCTAGTTGGGACCCAAATGTGTCCTAACAAACCTCAAAATGCTTCTACAAGCTTCGCATGCAGTGTTAACACTAGGTTGATTGTTACTTGTCCTAAACACCATAAAAATATTAAGTACATACTTCCCATTTGATCAAGATGACACATAGACCACAAAACTATATTTTACTTGATATAGAATAGTCCACGATCCACCTAAGATCCAACAAAGACTTCATCCAAACTTGCATCATAGAAATACTTCAATCTAAAACATCTGATTAACCTTATATGCACACCAACACATGAAACACACACTGTAGTTTACCAAATCAAGCAAAAAATTGAATATTGAAAGATACAATTAATATGAACAACTTCCTAGATCTGCACAACCTAAAACCAAACTATGGAGGAATGTGGAGCAAATACATTTCTCCCAGACCACAGTAAACAATAATGGAAACCTAGTTGACATGTTGGTGAACACATGTCATTCTACACAATGATCTAGAAACCCAAACTTTGGATACAGAAACTAGTGAAAACCTTGAACAACATATTAGATCCACACGGGCATAGCCTCAACATAGAGCACATCCCAGAGCATGTTCTGACCACTTTCACAACAATATTTTATCTATTTGTTAAATTTTCTCAAAATCACTTAGACACCAAGTACTCGAGACACCATCTTAGCACATTACTTCATTCCAACACATCTCTAGACACTTTAACATAAAGATAGCTCCATTTCTCAGAAAAATTCATCAATATAACAACTATACATGCATAAAAAAAACTATTCCATACATGCACCAACCGCAATAGAATTTTCTCAATATCCTTGACATCAATATCCTTCAACAACCTTCATCAACACATAGTTGACATCATTAACAACACTAGCTTGTTGAAATCAATGGAAACACCTTCATACTTGCAACAATCTCCCCCTTTGTCATTGATGGCAACACATGATCTTAAAAACCATCAAAGAAAATACTATAGCTTTGAACACACTTTCTCATGATTTCCTTTACTTTCTCTCTCCCTCTATAGATATAATTTTTCACATGTTTCTTTCTCCCCCTTTGAAATAAATGGTAAGGGATAAAGTATTTTTCATTATTCTCCCCCTTTGGCATTGAACTAAGATACTTGCAACTTCACATCATTTTCCTTTTATTTCTCTAAATACCCCCCCTTAGGAGTACAACCAAATCAACAACTTTGCACAATGATAACACATATTTCTTGATACAACAATGACACTACTTGCTCCCCCTCAGAGGTAGCCACCAACATTAGTCCATACAAGAGATGAATCCACAGATCCACTGGACTGATGCATCTCCATATGCATCTAGTTCAAAGAAGGAGGGGCAATAAATCCCAACTTCTCCCAGAGATACTCAAAAGTATCCTTTGGAAGAGCCTTATTGAATATGTCAGCAATCTAATCCTTTGTAAGTACATATTCAAGCTTCACCTCATTATCCATAACCTTCTCTCTTAGAAAGTGATACATGATTGATATATGATTTATCCTTGAATGCATCACTAGATTCTTTAAAATGTTAATTGCACTTGTATTATCATAGAAGATAGAAATAATCTCATCATACACTACTTTGATATCCTTTAATGTCTATCTCATCCATAATACTTGTTTACAATAAGATGATGCTATAATATACTCATCCTTTGGAGTGGATAAAGAAACTTAATCTTGCTTCTTACTCAGCCATGACACCAATATACATCTAAGAAAGAATGCACCACCACTTGTACTTTTCATGTAATCAACACAACCAACCCAATCTACATCTATGTATGCACTTAATATGAAATTAGTGTCCTTAGGATACCACAAGACATAATCCAGAGTACCATTTAAATATCTGAATACCCTCTTCACTAATACAACATGTGACTCTTTAGGATCTTCTTGAAATCTATCCACAAGATAAACTACATGCATGATATCCAGTCTAGTAGCAGTTAGATATAGCAGTCCACCAATCTTAGATCTATACTTGCTCTGATCAACCTTAGGTCATTCATCATCCTTGCTTAATTTACAACCAATCACCATAGGAGTACATACTAGTTTGGAGTAATTCATTCCAAACTTTTTCAACATCTCTCTAACATACATTGATTGTGAAATGAAAATACCTTTATCTATTTGATTGATTTGTAGTCCAAGGAAGAATTTCTTCTCCCCAAACATTGACATCTCAAATTCTTTCTGCATCTCTTCTTCAAATTTCTTACACAACTTCATTTCCTCCAAAGATAATTTCATCTGCATACATGACCACTATCAATATTTTGTCTTCCTCAATTTTAAGTAAAGATTATTATCTGTGGTGCCTTTACTAAATCCTTGTTGTATCAAATATATGTCCAATATTGCATGCCAAGCTCTAGGAGATTGCTTCAATCCATAAAATTCCTTTTTTAATTTGTAAACCATATTTGGTTGATCTGATAGATAAAATCCTTTTGGTTGTTCCATGTAAACCTCTTCTTCCAACTCACCATTCAGAAAAGCAGACTTCACGTCCATATGATAAACTTAAAAGTCTTCATATGTTGAAAATGCCAAAAACATCTTGATTGCTTCCATCCTAACCACTGGAGAAAATGTTTCTTCAAAGTCTATTCCTTCCACTTGTGAGTAACCCTTACACAAAAACCTTTCCTTGTTTCTTATTTCTTCTCTATTCTCATTTAGTTTGTTTCTAAATACCCACATAGTTCCAATTATGTTCTTGTTTTCTAGTCTAGGAACTAGTTACCAAGTCTGATTGTTTTTCAATTTGCATAAGTTCTTCCATTCCCTTCATCCAATGTTCATCTTTGCATGCATCACTCACTATTTTAGGTTCAACTTTAGAGATTAAGCACATATTTACCTCAGCTTCAACAACTCTTCTTGTCAATACTCCTTTCGTCTTGTCTCCAATGATCTGTTCTTCAAAATAATTTCTTTGCACATACTTAGGGGTCTTAGGGGCATTTTTTGGAGCTTCTTCCTCTTCATTCTACACTTCTTTTCATTTAGCTTTTTTTTCTTCTTTTTCTCCACAAGTAGGTTCATTTGACACATATCCTTCTATAGCAACTAAATTTTGCAAATTTCATCAACTTTAACGTTTACACTTTCAACAATCCTTCCTAGCCATTTGTTGTAACATCTGTAAGCTTTTCTTTTAGTGGAATATCCAAGGAAGATACCTTCATTAGAACATGTATCAAAATTTCCTAAGTTTTCATCTCTTTTGATATAACACTTGCTTCCAAATACTCTAAAGTACTTGAAATTAGGAATCCTTCCATACCATAACTCATAGGGAGTCTTTATATTGTTAGCTTTGGATCAAACTCTATTAATTATGTACACAATAGTATGAATTTCTTCTCTCTAGTAGAATTCTAGTAGGTTAGATTCTTTCATCATAGTCCTTGCAACTTCTTGAATAGTTCTATTTTTCCTTTCAACCATTCCATTCTGTTGAGGAGTTCTAGGGGAAGAAACATGCCTCTTTATTCCATGAATTTCCCAAAACATGTTAAACTCATTGGAGGTTAATTCTCCACCTTTTTCAGACCTTAAACATTTGATTTTAAAATCCATTTCAATCTCAACCATAGCTTTAAAAGCTTTGAATCTATCTAGAGCATTAGATTTCTCTCTAAGAAAAGTAACCCATGTCATTCTAGAATAATCATCAATAAAAAGCATGAAATACATGTCACCTTGAAGACTTATCACCCTTGTAAGACAAAAAAGATCTATATGTATTAATTCTAGTAGTCTAGTAGTAGATTGTTCCTCTCCCTTGAAACTACTCCTTATTTGCTTTCCAAATTGATAATTCTTGCAAATAACATTGATAGGATTTGTAATTCTTGGTAGGTCTCTTACTGCATGAATTGAATTGATTCTGACTAATTTATCAAAATTCATGTGACACATCCTCTAGCACCATAACCAACTGTCATTAATTTGAGACATAAAATAATGACCATTAGCACCTTTGAGTTGATAGATGTTTCTATATATTTTCTTACCAGCAACAATCATAGTTTTGAACCCTTTCTTGATCTCACATATTTCATCCTTAAACACAATATTATATCCTTTGCTACACATTTTTACAACACTCAAAAGATTATGCCTTAGGCCTTTAACATAGTAAAATTATTCAAGATTATGCTTGCCATCAAAACTGATTAAACCTATTCCAAAAATCTTGGCTCTTGAATCATCTCTAATTTTAACTAATCCTCCATCATACTTTTCAAGTTTACAAAAATTACTTTTTTCTCTGATCATGTGATTAGATCATCCATTGTCAAAAAATTAGTAGTTTTTATCCTATTTAGCATGAAAGGTGAAACCAAAGTACCTTCAACCTTATCCTTCTTCTCTAGAACACTTTCCTTCACACAATTTTTAGAGTTAGCATAAGTAGATTCATCTGTTAATGTTAAAAATAATCACTCATCATCATCTCCATAATTAAATTCATCATCAAAAGTACCAACATCTTCTCTAACATAGTAACTTCTCTTAATCATCTTTCCTTTTTTCTCCTTACTTTTATTGTTCAAAGCTCTATTTGGACATCTTGAAGCATAATGACCTATATTTCCAAAGCTAAAACATTTGAAAGGTAGTTTATCTTTATACTTACTGGTTCCCTTCTTTATCCTTCTTACAAAGTTCACCTCCACATCATCAAGATCTTCTCCATCTGAATCTTCAACCTTTTCTGATTTTCTAGCCTTGAAAGTAGTCCCCACTTTTGTACCAATTTTTCTCATTTCAAATGAAGTTAGCGTACCAAGGAATTGATATCTAAAATAAGTATTAAAATTTGCAACTTCCTCAATACCAGATACCTTATCACTGTAAGAATCAAGAAGTGATCTAATAACTTTCTTTACCACTCTAGGCTCTTTGACTTGCACCAAGAACTCTCATTGCACTTACCAACTCATCAACTCTTTGCATGCAAATTGTAATTGTTTCATCTTCAGACATTTGCAAGGTCTCAAATTGTGCCTTTAGATTCTATAAATTTTCTTGTTTAACCTTATTATCTCCTTCATAAATTCTCTCTAGCTTGTCCCAAAATTCTTTAGCAAGACTCTTAAGATTCATAACTTTTACCAATTCAAAATTTGAGAGACTATTCACAATAATAAATATTGCCTTAGCATTTATCTCATGTGCTTTGATCTCATCACTTGTGCTTTGACCATTTGTAGGTGCAACATATTGAGTCTTTATTGCCTTTTCAATCTCATACCCATGAGATGCCATATATCCTTCCGCCATTGTATTCTATAATGCATAGTCTATGCCATCAAATCTAGGGCAATCTAACTTTTTCACCATCCGAAATCTACCTCAAGTGGTTAATCTCTTCTCCAAGGAACCTTTCTTTGATACCAATTGTTGAATGAACAAGACAACTGAGGGGGGGGGGGTGAATCAATTGTCTCAAATTAAAGCTTCAAAACCCTCAATAGTAATCAGATCCACAAGCATTCATTAAACCCTTATTTTGTTAAAGTGATTAATCATCAAACACAGATAATAGAAATTGCAGCAAAAACACCATACACAAGAGAACACCATATTTATGTGGAAAATCCAATGAGGGAAAAACCATAGTGAGGATTATCTCACAATATAAGTAATTGCAAAACCAATACAAGGGCTCTCTACCAAAATAGGAAACACTATCCAAAAAGGCTCACAACCAAGGCTCATTTCCATAGAAGGAAAAGAAGATAGAAGAGAAATGTTACACAGATAAATTTTTTTGAATGCAATAGGGAATCCACCATAATTTCTCCAACACTCTTGCAACCTTCTTTGAAAGATTGTGGATGCCTCTAGCTCACTTCCTTCAGAAGTCCAACACTTTCAAGTTCAGACTACTTTGCTCAAATTCACATCTATACTTCTACAATTTGCATCACATTAATCACTTGAATCTATCTCACATCTATCTTCGATCTTCCAACCATACCACTCATATTTATATCATCCTCAACCTTGAAAACCTTCTCCAAGGTTGAAAACCATCCTTTACATTTACAATTTCAAATTAGGTCAGCACCCAAACATTCCTGTGGTGGATAAGAACAAAGGAAACCCATATAAATCCTTAGTTGGGACCCAAATGTGTCTTAACACACCTCAACATGCTTCCACAAGCTTCACATGTAGTGTTAACACCAGTTCGGTCATTGCCTATCCTAAACACCATAAAAATATTAAGTACATGCTTCCCATTTGATCAAGATGACACACAGACCACACAAATATATTTTACATGATCTAGAATAGTCCATGATCCACCTGAGATCTAATAAATACATCATCCAAACTTTCATCACATAAATACTTCAATTTAGAACATTCAATTAACCTTATATGCACACCAATACATGAAACACACACTATACTATACCAAATCAAGCAAAACCTTGAATACTGAATGATAAAATCAATATGAACAAATTCCCAGATCCACACAACCTAAAACCAAACTGTAGAGGAATTTAAAACAAATACATTTCTCCCAAACCATAGTAAAAAACACTAGAAACCTAGTTCACATACTAGTGAACACATCTCATTCTGCACAATGGTATAAAAACAAAAACTATAGATATAACAATTACTAACAACCTTGAACAACATATTATATTTGTAAAGGAATAGCATCAACATAGAAGAAACATGGAGCACATCCTAGAGCACGTTCTGACCACTTGCACAACATTGTTTTCTCTATTTATTAAATTTCTCAAAAGCACTTGGAAACCAAGTACCAGAGACACCATCTTAGCACATTACTTCATTCCAACACATCTCCAGACACTGCAACATAAAGATAGCTCCATGTACACACAACACTTCCTCAATATTTCAACTATACATACACAAACAAAACTATTCCATACATGCACCAAGTACAACACAATTTTATCAATATCGTCGACATCAATAGCCTTCAACAACCTTCATCAACACATATTTGAAATCAATGACAACACCTTCATACATGAAACACAAGGTTGAATATAGGGTTGAGGTTTGAGAGTTGAGGGTATAGAGTATAGAGATGAGGGTGTATGGTTTAGGGTATAGGGTTTAGGTTACAAGGTTGAATTTAGGGTTTAGAGTTTAATTATAGGGTTGAGGGTATAAGGTTAAGTGTATAAGGATTACGGTTTAAGATATTGGGTATAGGGTTAAGTGTTGAGAGTGTAGGGTTTAGGGTTTAAGTATAGGGTTGAGGGATAATTTTTATGGTTTAGGGTATATGGTATAGGGATGAGTGTTGAGGGTGTAGGGTTTATGGTTTAAGGTATAGGGATGAGGGTTGAGGGCTGATGGTATAGGGTTAAGTGTAAGGTTGGGAAATTGAGAGAGATGAAGAGAGAGAGGGGGAGAGGGAAGGAGCAAGGAATAGGTAGAGATGGAGAGAGAGATAGAGAGAGAAAAAAAAGGAAGGAGGAAGGTTGAGAGATTGGGAGAGAGGTAAGGAGGGAGGGAGAGGTAGAGATGGAGAGAGAATGAGATAAAGAGAAGTATATAAGGAAGGAAAGATAGAAGGGTGGAGGAGGGAGAGAGGGAGAGGTAGGGGAGAGAGAGAGGTGAGATAAAGAGATATAGGGAAGGTGGGGAGATTGAAAGAGGGATAGAGAGCGAGATAATTATAGAGGGAAGGGGAGAGAGAGAGGGAAGGAGGGAGGGAGAGGTAGAGATGGAGAGAGAAATATAGAAGTATATAGGACAGGAGATATATAGAGAGATAAGTAGAGAGGGAAGGAGGGAGTGAGAGAGAAATATGGGAGAGGGAGAGAGAGAGAAATAGAGAGGGAATGAGGAAGGTTGAGAGAGAGAGAGAGGTTAGATAGATAATACAAAGGGAAGGTGTGTGGGAGGAAGGGAGATAGAGAAAATTAGAGAGAGAATGAGGGAGGGAGAGAGAGAGGTGAGATAGAGAGAAGTATATAAGGAAAGAGAGAGAGAGGAGGAAGGTGCAGAGATTAAGAGAAAGGGAGAGGGGGAAGGAGGGAGGGGGAGGGAGGGAGAGATGGAGAGATAGATAGATAATTATATAGGGAAGGATAGATAGATAGGGAGAAGTAGAGAGAGAATGGTGAGATAAAGAGTAGAGATGGAAGGAGAGTGAGAGAGAGAGATGGGGGAGGGAGAGAGTGTGATAGAGAGAGAGGAGGAAGGTTGGGAGATTGAGAGAGAGAGAGATAGATAGAGAGAGAGGAAGGGATAGAGAGGGAATGATAGAGGGAGAGGTAGAGATGGAGATAGAGATATAGATAATTATATAGGGAAGTAGAGATAGAGAGGGGGGAGGAGGGAGGGAGAAGAATATAGAGAGGTAGAGGTAGGGAGGGAGGGAGAGAGAGGTGAGATAGAAAAAGAGAGGAGGGAGGGAGAGATATAGAGAGTAGAGAGGGAAGGAGGGAGGTATGGTGGGATGAAGGGAGAGATATAGAGAGAAGTAGAGAGTGAAGGAGGGAGGTGGAGGATGAAGGGAGAGAGAAGTGACATAAAAGAGAATTAGAGAGGGGAAGAAGGAGGAGGTGGAGAGATTGAGAGAGAGGAGGGAGGGTAAGAGAAAAAGAGAGGAAGGTGGGTGAGAGAGAGAGAGAGAGAGAGAGAGAGAGAGAGAGAGAGAGAGAGAGAGAGAGAGAGAGAGAGAGAATCAATGAGTGAGATAGAGAGAAAGAAAGATGGTACAACTTGATGATTACTAAAATTTGACATGTTGATTACTGAAATTTGACTGTGAAAAATTATAAGATCTTCCACAAACTAGAATTTTCATTATAACTCCTAGATATCCAAAACCACTCTCAAATAACTTGAAACTATATACATTAAATATAACTTAAAGTATGAGAAAGTAAATGTCAACTACATCTTGAAACTATATACATGAAATATAACTTTAAGAATAAGAAAGTAAATGTTAATTTACACTTAAATGTTTATTTCATGTATATAGTTTCACTAAAAGATAACAAGAAGAAAGAGGAAAAAAAGAGAAAAAAATTCAATGCAGAAAAAACACAAGAACATTATATAACACACTTGTGTTTTGTGAAAGAATTCACATAACATGAGCATGTTTTTGATTAGATGAAAAAAAAGTTTTCAAGGGACCCGAAACCATTTACAACCAAAGAAAGAGCTACAAAAAAAACAACCTGCACCATCCCAAAAAAATCCCCCAAACAAGACACATCAAGATTTACATTTTGAACTACTCTTGTGGGAGTGGAGAGTCATGTCAAAAGAAGGCTTAGAGAAATTTTCTTTCTTGCCCTTTACCGTTACCCAACCTTCTTCCACTTGTGTAGCCTTAGCATGCCATGCCTCCATACTACAATCTTGAAGAAGATTTCCTATAGCCACTGACATAGAGATTTCATCATTTTTTTTTCCAATAGGAAATGTCTTATCAGAAAGGCTACTAGAAATGGCAACCTGAGACCCATTCACACACTCAATTGGGGTTTCAACAAGATAATCTTTCTCAGTATTAGCAACCCCAAATTTTGATACATCTGGAGAGGATGCTCCAAGACCCTATGATTCCATCACAACCACCTCAGAAAAACTCCTATTTTGCTTAGGTTTCTTCTCAACTGTGTAATGTTGTTGAGAGACACCTTTCCACCATGTAGCCGTGATTGCTTTCTTCTCTAATCCATATTGTGCAGCAACATGACCAGTTTTAAAACATCTTCAACAATGGAAGGGGACTCCTTCATAGTCCAAAGATTGGACCCAATAACCCTTAGAAGATTTAAGTAAAATCTTAGTAGGTAGCCCTTCAGAAACATCTATTTCCAGCAATATATGGGCAAAGGTGGAGTGAAAAATATTAGAGTAATTATCATCCACCAAAAGAAAATCTCCAAGGGCTTCACCCACTTCATCTAAAAGAGAATCGGTCCATAAATGAAGGGGGAGATTAGACAGCCGAACCCATATTGGGATCTTATTGAAAATTTCAGAGGAAGAATTGAAATCAGAGTGCCAAGGCTTAATCATTAGTAGAATTCTATCCTCCCAACTAAAAAAATGATCACATAAAATTTTATTTCTATCCTGAGCATTGCCAAACTTGGCAACAAAAAACCCCTTAGCCATGGGGAAAATATGAACTTTACTGGTAATTAGAGGCTCCCATTCTTTTGATATCCATGAGTGCAACTGAGGGAGGCTCGGCCAAAAACCCTTAAATCTACAAATCACCCCCTGTGATGAAAGTTCATAAGAAGCAATGTTGATTTCCTCCACCATTTATGCCTTCAGATCAATAGAAATGGTGTTAGCAACATGGATGAAACCCCTATTTTGCACACATCTCAGAGCCATCGATGACACCCGAGCAGAAGCACTACCTCCACCAAGGACAACATCAATAGCCATGCCACAGTCATGGCAATCCCCTCTGTTCGCTAGATTCACCATAGGAAAACCATCCACTGCCATCACCTTAGGGTTTTTCCCTCCTCTGGCTTTCATCATTAAAGAAGAATGTTGCACAAATTTTAGAAAGATTTTTGTTATTTTGTGCTATTTCAGAGGGAACATGAGCATGTTATAACCCACTTACATTTTTTGAAATTCAAACCATACGTAAGCACATTATAACACACTCATGTTTTGGCTTGGTAATGACCGAGCCTAGGCTCGGTCACTACCAACCCATAATGTGAGCATGTTTTGTTATAACGTGCTTGTGTTTTCACTATTTCCAGACCAAAAAGTGGAGTGACCACTTTTTGTCCCCCCATATTTGTGCACTTACCCATATCAATGCCTCTTTTCAAAGAAATGATAGTTATGGTTGGGAGAAGTTATATAAAATCATGTAAGATTATCCTAAGTAATATTTTCATTAAAATTTGAAATTAGTGGTATTGATATTTGATTAAGCATTGGAGCATGTATTAGTTAATGATTCCCTAGCTAGTCACCATTTTTATATAGATGAAAGGATAACTAGTGGTGTTTTATCTTGTAGATGGAGATGGATAATATATGTTATCATGCTTGTGCTTGGTTATGAATTCTCTATGTTAGTTGCAATATCATTATCTTGAAGCTACATCTCAATACAATGGTCCAATTCCTTATCATAGAAGGTTTTGAAAGAATTAGGGGAGTGTCTCAAATTATAAGCTAAACAAATTTTTCATCTACAAGATGAAGGGATGCTAAAGGTTTTCAAATTGGTTATTGGTGTATATTGCTTGCATAATACATTTGTGATAAGGACTACATAATCTAAATTAGAAATTATTTTATTCTCAAGCCTAAGGATGTTGTACATGATGAAAATGTTAGAGAACCTGGTGACTATGTTCTTTCTAATTAGTGATGAGTTGAAGGATTCAATGAATGATTGTACACCTAATATACTATAAGAGAGGGGGACCACCACATGCAAGGCCCTAGGTCATGGAGGGCCAAGATGTGGAAGGATGCCCTAACTTACCACATCTTAACAGGGTGTTAGGATATGCAGGATGAGAATGATGAGGACTATGAGGTCCTTCAATCACTCTACAAACCCGAAATGCAAGACGGAGCTAGGCGAGCCAGTTTTTAGGTTCAACACTACGCCTCAGGAAGCTCTTTGTGTGAGGACAGAAGCGTAGTCGTTGGACAACAGCACGACATGTTAGCGTCTCTAATGTGCACTGGCATCTGTACAACTAGACAATAATAGAGACAAGGTCAAACCTAATAAAATGAGCTAACAACCCAGCTAACTACTACTAAAGGGCAAAAATAACTTAATCAAGTAAACTAAATACTCTCTAATGTGATAAAGTAAAAATGCAAGAGTAAAGGTGGCAAGAAGGATCTCACAAAGAAACTCGTTCGCTAGCTAGCTCCTTGAAAGCATGTTTACCTACACACACAAAGGAGAGAAAAATGTTGGGTGGTTGTATAGGGGTCGTCCTCAGTCAGAATCCCGTTTAGGTGTTTCCACCTCCACGGACAACCAAGAAAGTGAGATAAAGAAAGAACTATAATGAAGAGCACCAAGAACACTACAAAATAGTAAGTGTGCTAACTCAACCAAGTAATAGAGGAGAGGAAAGGGAAGCTTACCACCTCCACCAAGACCACTCAAGGCTGGTTGGGGGAGAAAATGAGAGTACTCGAGCCTCTACTTCAATGGTGTTTGTCCCCAACTTGCTCTATTGAAGTGGTGGAGTGAAGTTATTGCTACAATGGAGTGCTTGAAATGTTGTTTGAAAGCTTGAGAGTGAGTGCAAGAGTATGAGAGTGAGCTTGTGAATAAAGTGAAGAAGTTGTGAAGAGATGAAATGTTTGTTCAAGGGATGAATTTGAAGGAAATATGAAGAAAACAACCATATTCCGAGTTGGTCAGTCGAAGGGGGCATTACAACTTGACTCCCAATGAGAAGTGTAATGCCTCTACAGGTTCAGTCGTAGGAATTTTCCAAGGACATAAGTGTACCACATGGAAATATGTGTGCCATGTGGGCATCCCTAATAGAAAATCCTCCATCGACACTCAAAATAGGTGCCAAGTGGGATGAAAGTAGCGGGCTTAAGTGTAATTAAGCCTCTGAACTTGGTTTTCTAAGGTGGATAAAGGAAAAAAAGGGATTTTCTCATGGGGTGTAAATTTACTCCTATGCATTTTTTCCCCCACTTTAGTGAGCACAAGTATTGATAAGTGCTCGATAAAGTAGATCAAGAAAGAGTAAGGTTAGAAATGTATACCTAAACCATCGAGGAAGCAAACTATGATCTTGCGAAATACCTCATAGCTTCTTGGAAATATGAAGTTATAGGGAAAGTGAAGGACCTCATAGCCTCTTGGAACTATGAAGTTGAAGAAAGGAAGCGTCTTCAGGCCCATGGACCTGCAAGGAGGCAACCCCCAAGATCTCTGACATGAAGGAAGCCCCATGAAGTAAGTACCTTACAGGCTCGCAGACTTGCAAGAAAGGTGTCCCCTAGAAACTCTAGCATGGAAGAAACCCAAGAAAGTGGACTCTGCAAAGTTAGGAAGTGGCCACGTAGGCAAGTAAGTGGACAGTCATGCAAACCGTCAATGATTTGGAAAAATTTTAAAGGGGTCCCTTGGTAACCATTCAAAAGAAGAGGGGTCCACTCAAGGGACACACTGCTAAAAAGGTGAGCTATAGTTAGGCTACTCCAAAGCTAGACATGAAAGATATGAAATAGGTCTAGTTAGGCTACCCCCAAGCTAGATGCAAAAGTATAGAATAGGTCTAGTCAGGCTGCCCCCAAGCTAGACGCGAAGAATCCATTTGAGATAAAGACTTTCAAAAAGGGGGTCCCTCAGGAACCCACCATGAAGAAAGGGGGTCCACTCAGAGGATGTAAAATTTGAAAGCAGTTGTTCCTTTTCTCAGAGTGATCCATCATCAAGGGATCCTTTCAAAAGATGTTCACTTCATCAAGCAATTCAAAAGGAAGGATATGCCCTAATGCGAGGGGAAGATCAAAGTTGTTCCCACTTTGAAGGAAGGTTTTCAAGTCCTTTCTTTAGGAATTTGTGATGAAGGAAACATGTTCCATTAGGGTTCCAAGTTGAGAATGTGATTCTGGAGAAGAGCTTGCAAAGACTTTTGAGAAAAGATTCGTTGGCAAAAAATGCATTTCTGAAAATTGAAATGTTGAAGAAAGGCGTTGTTTCACATGAAAGGGACAACTCAAGAAAAGAAGAGAAAGAGATAAAGAAGAAGAAAAAGAGAAAAATACTAAAGGACATAGGGGCAGCCTGATATTTTGAGGTCAGAACTGCTCAAATATATATATATATATATATATAAATGAATTGTCATCAACCCCCTACAATATCAGGCCATGTGAAGAATGCACGAGAAGACAAAGTAAAAATAAAAAATTGGATCAACATGGAAGGGAAGCCTAAATACCCCCAACGCTTTGCAGCATCCCCAATTTATCAAAAATCAAGCACAAACATGGAAGAATGATGATACAAATAGAAGAAGGTTTATGACACAAAAACTATGCCTGTATCCAAGCACCAACAAGGGTGATAAGGGTCATCCAGGCACACATAGCACAAGCACAGGGTAAAACATCACAAAACACACACACACACAAGATCAAGAAGAGGCCTCCCCCTAAGATTGATCGACTAAGAGGTCATCTGCTTCCCAATCTAGATCATCATAGGGGGAAGGAGGACGAGCCTGCAATGGTGGGATGTTAAGAGGAGAAGCATCCAACCCTCCCACAACAAGGGCTAAGGAAGATGCCCCCGCAAGGTCTTCTTCACCGAGCTCTTGTGGAGCTAGGGTCAGTGATTTCGTGAAGATCACTGACAAGGCCAAAACTTCATCCACAAAGTTAAACATGCACCCCACAGGAGCATCGTGTTTAACTTCAGTGGATGGGGAAGGCTGCACTTGAGATTCACTACTAGGTTTTTCGAATGACTCGGGAGCAGTGAAAAACTCAAGGGAGGTTGGGACTGGTTTTTCCACCAAGACAAAACAAGTCAACACGGGGCCACCTTGCAGAGAAGGTGGGTTCCTCTGACATCCTTCATTGCTAGAAGGACCACACTCCACCTTTTGCTTCTTCAGAGGAGATGAACTCCCCATAAACGAGGCTAGAGGTGTAAAGGAAGAGGAGGAAAGAACCGTAGTGGATACAACCGAGGTATTGATCATATCCATGGGATTTGAGAAAGGCTGGATATTTAGAATGGACATCAACAAAGGCGGCTCCATTAAAGGAGTGATGAACACCTGTACGTACTTGGGGTTAGGTGCATTTGTACTTGCTATGGACTCCAGGAGTAGTACACAACTAGACTGAAGAGAAGCAAAAGGAAGAGGAGAGGTAGACGCTGCAAGAGACCCTAAAGCAGGGGCTTTCATTTCTTCCTCCTTCCTTTGAGAGGAGGCCTACTTAGCCAAGAGAGCCTTTCACCGATGCTTGCGCTCGTGCATAAGGTGGTTTCTATGACTCTTGGAGTTGGAGGGCAGAGGTTGTGAAGGAATGGAAGGATTCTGCTCAATAATGAGAATGTCCACTATGGCCATTTCTGGTGGAGAGACAGATTCCTAAATGGGAGCAGGAGGGATAGGTTGAGGAGCGACAGGAGGAGTCGGCTCAAGAGCCTTGACAGTGGTCCTCTTCCCATTCACTGCCTTAGGAGCATGAGCGGTAGGGGGTCACAGAGGTCAAGATAAAGAGGACTCTCCACGGGAGGCCTTCTTCTTGTTGTATCAAATGGTTCTAGGCTCCGTCGGTAAAATAAGAAGTTTGAAGGTAGGACGCTCAGGCTTTCACCAAGTGGGCACCATAGGATTCTCGTGCAAACAAGGAGAAGAATCTGATGGTACCACAACAAAGTGAGAAGAAACATCAGATTGACCAACGAAAGGGAAAGAAAGAG
The DNA here is from genome assembly GCA_007258455.2 of Sequoia sempervirens. Taxonomy (NCBI): domain Eukaryota; kingdom Viridiplantae; phylum Streptophyta; class Pinopsida; order Cupressales; family Cupressaceae; genus Sequoia; species Sequoia sempervirens. The sequence goes on from VDFB02000003.1 coordinate 134,413,337, forward strand.
GATCTCGGGACCGCTTCTCTTCTTCCTTCCTTTGTGCCTTAGCAGCATCACTATTAGCTTTTAAGCAAGCCCTATGTGAAATAGCACAAGGTGAGGAAGGGTATCTCACTTTTGGCCTCAGGAACCCTTTCTTATAATTCTAATATGTTCAGTGCAAAAGGTTCATCCTAGGTGGAAGAGGACCAATAGGCATAGGCCAAGAGTGGTCGAAGGAGTAGCTACCATGAGCAACCGGTGTCGTGAATTACATGCATGAAACCCCCGTGGACAAACTTTAGACATTTATGCTTGACCAAGGGAAATAGTTCATAGCCACCAACCAAGGGATACCTAGCTTCACCCTAAAGAGCTCAGACCTAGGGATGATGTGAAATAGGAGTTTCACAGATTTAGGTCCAACCAAGATTGGGACAAGGCAATACTACCCAAAGGGGGCACGAAAAGCACATCATGTGTGCAGATGGTACTCACAGATGCATCGTACCCATCCTTATGTAAGAAGTTGATCATCATAATCTCCTTAATTATTATGTTTACTTGTAACATTGGATCAATGAGAACACCTACTGCAATGTTTCCATTGATCCGAACATGGATGTAGAGAGGAGATGGTTCCTTGTTAAAACCCATCGACAAGTCCTATGAAGTGAAAGTTATACCAGTACCACTAGATCCATAGGCTGCGCAAAGGGGGTAGGTTGATGCAGGAAGGAGGCCATTACACACACTAGACGATGCTTCTATAGAGACCCTAAAGGACGTCAAAGGATAAGACAGTGACCCAATTAAGGTTTCATTATGCAACATCTTTGGAACCTTGCAACTATGCCAACTAGGGGTTGTAGGTTGGGTTATAAGGCAACAACCTCACAACACTCACACCTACAACATTCCTAGAGTACAAGGAAAGTAATTGTTAGTATCACAAAAATGAAACCAAAATGGTTCACGTCGAGATCATGTAGGGCCAAGATGCGGAAGGCTGCCCTAACTTACCTTAGCTTAATGGGGTGTTAGGATATGTGGGATGAGAATGATGAGGACTATGAGGTCCTTCAATCACTCTACACACATGAAATGCATAACGGGGCTAGGCGAGCCAGTTTTCAAGTTCAACACTATGCCTTAGGAAGCTTTATGCCCAAGGACGGAAGCACAGTCCTTGGACGACAACACGACGCATTGGTGTCTCTAATGTGTGCTGGAGTCTGTATGACTAGACAACAATAGAGACAAGGTCAAACCTAAGAAAATGAGCTAACAACCTAGCTAACTACTACTAAAGGTCCAAAATAACTTGATGAAGTAAACTAAATACTCTCTAATGTGATAAAGTAAAAATACAAGAGTAAAGGTGGCAAGAAGGATCTCACAAAGAAACTCGTTCACCAGCTAGCTCATTGAAAGCACATTCACCTACACACACAAAAGAGAGGAAAATGTTGGGTGGTTGTATAGGGGCCTACCTCATTCAGACCCCCGTTTAGGTGTTTCCACCTCCACAGACAACCAAGAAAGTGAGATAAAGAAAGAACTATAATGAAGAGCACCAAGAACACTACAAAATAGTAAGTGTGCTAACTCAACCAAGTAATAGAGGAGACGAAAGGGAAGCTTACCACCTCCACCAAGAGCACTCAAGGCTGGTTGGGGGAGAAAATGAGAGTACTCGAGCCTCTGTTGCAATGGTGTTTGTCACCAACTTGCTCTACTGAAGTGGTGGAGTGAAGTTATTGCTGCAATGGAGTGCTTGAAATGCTGCTTGAAAGCTTGAGAGTGAGTGCAAGAGTACGAGAGTGAGCTTGTGAATGAAGTGAAGGTGTGAAGAGATGAAATGCTTGTTCAAGGGATGAATTTGAAGGAAAGATGAAGAAAACAACCATATTCCAGGTCGGTTGACCGAATGGGGCATTACAACTTGAATCCCAATGAGAAGTGTAATGCCTCTGCATGTTAAATCACAGGAATCTACCAGGGATGTAAGTGCGCTGCACAGACGTTTGTGCATCGCACAGGCGTCCTCGATAGAAATGCCTCCACCGACACTCAAAATTAGTGCCAATTGGGATGAAAGCAAGGGGCTTAAGTGTAATTAAGCCTCTAAACTTGGTTTTCTAAGGTGGATAAAGGAAAAAAGGGGATTTGCACATGGGGTGCAAATTTACTCCTAGACAGATACAAGCTAGCATAAAAATTTATTTGTTGGCTTAGATGATATTAATATTCTAGGATTATGTAGTCAAAATTCCTAGCATTACTTGAGCATGTACATCAGATGGACACATACTATAGTGGCATTGACTCTATGTTTATGAGCTTCATATTTTTACATCATGAAAGGACTTTAGAGATTATAAATGGGTATCCTATTTTGATATTATAGGACATGGCAGACTCACAAAGGTATTGAAATGGATAAAGATTCGAGTAAACATATCAAGTTTGCAGGGATAGAGAATACAATAGGTCTTTAAATTTTGTTGGTTGAGTTGGTCAATGTCTCTGGTTCAAGGGTTCTATCTAAGGCATATAAGTGATGGAAGACTTTTTCTTGGGTTGTTGGTATGAAGCATTAGGAGGGGAACATTTATAAATTGTGTCCTCATCTTCTATGGTTGAAGATGGTTGTCATGGTGCTAGTGGATGATTTTTTTTCTATTTTTATGATGTTAGGTTCTTCTTGTTGTTTATGTATCATTAGTTTGTATTTTTTCTTATGGGCTATGATCTTTGTCTTTTCCCTTAATATGTGTATGGGAATTTTTTTTTGATGGTATCATATAATTTTTAGCCTATAAGAAGTTAAACCTATTATAATTTATTGTTCCATAATCTATGGTTGATGGTTGTCATGGTGGTAGTGGATGGTTTATGTCTATTATTATGATGTTAGCTTTTTCTTGTTGTTTATGTCTCATTAGTTTCCATTTTTTTATGGAATATGATCTTTGTCTTTTCTTTTAATAGGGCATTTTGTTGCTATGGTCTCATATAATTTTTGGCCTATAAGAAGTTAAACCTATTATAATTTATTGTCTCATAGTCTATAATTGATGATGGTTCTCATGCTGGTATTGGATGGTTTTTTCTATATTATTATATGATGTTAGGTTTTTCTTGTTGCTTATGTCTGATTATTTCCTATTTTATCTTATGGGATATGATCTTTGTCTTTCCCCTTAATATGTGTATGGGAATTTTGTTTTGATGGTCTCATATAATTTTTGGCCCATAAGAAGTTAAATAGATTATAATTTATTGTTTCATAGTCTATAGTTGATGATGGTTATCATGGTGATAGTGGATGTTTTTTGTCTATTATTAGGATGTTAGATTTTTCATGTGTTGTTATGTTTGATTAGTTTTTATTTTTTCTTACGGGTTATGATCTTTGTCTTTTCCCTTAATATGTGTATGTGCATTTTTTTGTTGATGGCTTCATATAATTTTTGGCCTGTAAGAAGTTAAACCTATTATAATTTATTGTTTCATAGTCTATGGTTGATGATGGTTATCATGGTGGTAGTGAATGTTTTTTGTCTATTATTAATCGATGTTAGGTTTTTCATGTTGTTTATGTCTCATTAATTTCTATTTTGTCTTGTGGGATATCACCTTTTTCTTTTCCCTTAGTAAATGTATGGGAATTTCGTTTTTGATGGCTTCATATAATTTTTAGCCTATAAGAAGTTAAACCTATTATAATTTATTGTTTCATAGTCTATAGTTGACGATGGTTGTCATGGTGGTAGTAGATGGTTTTTGTCTATTATTATGATGTTAGGTTTTTATTGGATTTTATGTCTCATTAGTTTCTATTTTTTCTTGTGGACTATGATCTTTGTCTTTTCCCTTAATATGTGTATGGGAATTTGGTTGTTGATGATCTCATATAATTTTTGGTCTATAAGAAATTAAACCTATTATAGTTTATTGCTTCATAGTCTATGGTTGATGGTGGCTGTCATAGTGGTAGTGGATCATTTTTGTCTATTATTAATATGTTATGTTTTTCTTGTTGTTTATGTCTTATTAGTTTCTATTTTGTCTTATATGGACTATGATCTTTTTCTTTTCCCTTAATACATGTATGGATATTTTATTTTCAATGGCCTCATATAATTTTTTGGCTTATAAGAAGTTAAACCTATTATAATTTATTGTTTCATAATCTATGGTTGATAATGGTTGTCGTGGTGGTAGTGGATGATTTTTTGTCTATTATTATGATGTTATATTTTTCTTGTTGTTTATGTCACAATAGTTTCTATTTTATCTTATGTGCTATTATCTTTGTTTTTTCCCTTATTATATGTGTTTGAGAATTTTGTTGTTGATGGCCTCATATAATTTTTGACCTATAAGAAGTTAAACCTATTATAATGTATTGATTCATAGTCTATGGTTGATGGTGGTTATCTTGGTGGTAGTGGATAGTTTTTTATCTATTTTTATGATGTTAGGTTTTTTCAATGTTTATGTCTCATTAGTTTCTAGTTTTTCTTATGGGCTATGATCTTTTTCTTTTCCCTTAATATGTGTATTAGCATTTTGTTGTTGATGGTCTCATAATTTTTGACCCGTGAGAAGTTAAACCTATTATAATTTATTATTTCATAGTGTTTTTTTTTAGATGTATATATTATTCATGGTGGTAATTTTCTTATATAATATTGTGTATTCTAATTTATTATGAGAATGGGGCATGCATAGAACTACTATAATCTTAAAATTATAAAAAATAAAATTATATCATAATACTTCTAAAATTTATTATCTTTTTATTTTATTAAGAAAGTAACTTTTGTTATAAATTTTAATTTCAAATTACTATCTCCTAACATTTAATTTTATTAAATTTAATAGCATTCCTATTGAATTTTAATTACAATCATTACATATTGTAGGGAAAAGTTTGCTATCTTAGCCTCTCTAAAAAATTTAATTTTAGATTGCTATTTTCTTCTGTATTTATTTTTGTTAGCTTCAACATTTCTTGTAAAGTTTAATTAAAATCATCACATAGAAAATTATCTAAATCTTTCTACAAAATGAATTACATGTGAACATTTAACACTTTTTTTTGGTGAATGTGATAGGGGACAGGTTTCGGTAGTGGAGCATCCTAACTTCACACTTCTCAAAATCCTACGTGAAAATTTCAAATCACTCTCAATTTTTTACAACAACTTACTTGGCAAGCACCCTTCTTATAACTAAGGTTTTAGGGCCACATCATCAAATATGACGCCACATCAGCATTTTTTTGTTGAGGTGTCCAAAAATTCCCAAGAAAAGTGAGACTGGTAGTTGTGCACTAAGTCATTTTTATTGGTGCGCTAATGTGGCATCACATGATTTGTTGTTTTTTAGATCTAAAGAATTTACATTTCATTCAATTATGGGTAGTTGTCATGAATACTAACAACTTTAAAGTCACAAATATTGGTCCAATATTGTTAAAAATATTAAGCATTAAATCAACAAATACTATAACAACTATTAGAACATGCTCAGTAGGTCATCTCCCCTATTGTAACAACAATCATTTCTAATTGCTATCTTCTTATTTTAAAAAAATAACCTTATAGGGGGGGGTTTCTCAATAAGTCTTGTGAAGTTTAGTCACAATCATCACATGCAAAATTATCTAAATCTTGCTGTGAAATTAATTGCAGTGAACATAAACACTTTATGGTCGTGAGTGTGATATTGTAGCCACAAAACATTTGTAGCTGTAAATAATGCAAACCAAGGGTATGGTCCCCCGGAACCTAAACAAGGTACACATTGGTCAATCTCCTCTTATCTTGATGAAGATTCTGGTACACATTATGGGCATCCCATGGTACACATGTTGTTTTGAATGGCTAAAATAACTTCACTGCAGGCGCGGAAGGTTGCTCGGTTTCTTCAACATTCTTCAGCTACTTCTTGTTTTAATCTCTTTCATAATTAGAACAAATAGATTATTCTGTGTTACTGTTGCATTCAATGCAGAATGACGGCATTGACCATGTGGACAAGCCAGGTGAGACAGAGAATATGGATTATTTTTCCCAACACCATGAAATTCTCCATATGTATCCAGGTAACGGTAATGGAAGTTATGCGGCGAACTCGACAAGACAGAGGCACGTTTTCCATGTACTGCTTGAGGCAGCCATTGAGAAGCTCACATTCCCCAAGGTGGGGCCTCTTAGAATTGCAGAGCTTGGGTGCTCTACTGGTCCCAACACCATATTAAATTTGGATTTTGTGGCGAGGACACCAGGAAATCTCTGCAATGGAACAAGAGTGCCAGAATTGCAGGCTTTCTTCTGAGATTGTCCATCCAATGATTTCAATGGGCTGTTCAATCTAATAGAACGACCTAATCGACCATATTTTGTTTCTAGGGTACGTGGATCCTTCTACCATGTCCGTTTACTTCAACCAATCATTAATGCTTCTCTAATGGCCCTCCATTGGATTTCACAGGTAACCACACTTTGAAATTTGTTTCATGTGGGTGCAATTCATTTGAGGTCGACGTATCATAAACTACTGGAAAGTTTCTGCTACTGTTGCTAATAATATAGCCTGCAAAAGTACACATTGGATTGTTGTGAGCCCCAGGCTTCCATAATCTCTCCCATGTGACAGGACTACTGGAAACTTTACTGTAATTGAATTTGTGATTTTACGTAACGAGTGTTACGTAATATGGAAATTTGAAGAGCAATTATTTCAATGATCCATTATCTAAGAATTCGACGAGCAATCATTTCAATAATTCACTATCTAAAGAGAGAACGCAGATGCATAACCAGCTATGAAATTATGTCTATTGACAGAAGGCAGATATATAACCAGGAGTTATGTCTTTAACTATTATCATAATTATGTAATCCATTATTCATCTGTGTTTGTGATAGTTTCTACCAGATATGGAGTACGGAAGTTAATTACAGTTAACACCATGGTGAACAGTAAATATAATTGCATTGTACCATTTTTGTCACCTTTAATAATTGCAGCAATACCATTTATTTCAAACTTTAACTTCCAAATGGTTGACCAGATTAAAGATTAAACAGCAATAAAGGAAGAACCACTTTAGTTACAATAATTGGAAATATTATTAAATGAATGTTACTTTGCAGATTTTTGAATTAAACTATCTACACATTAAACTATCTAGACATTTTTCCTCATCATTGTGTCAGATTGTATTTTATGATCTATCATGATAATGAATAAACAAGAAAATAATGGTTCTAGCAAAATTCACAGTTAGCAATTCACCACCTGCAATTCACCCCCAACAATTGACCGCCACCGATTCATGTAATGATATATTCACCGCGTATACAATTCACCACGTATACAATTCATTGCCATGGTATATTCACCACATATACATTTCTCAATATTTAAGTGGCCGAGAGCACCAAAAAAAGTGAAAGTACAAAGATTTTGTTGAACGCATAAAAAAGGTATACATGGTGAATTGTATACGCGATGAATATGTCAGGACAAAGAATTGTTGGCAGTGAATTGTTGGGAGTGAATTCTGATGCTGAAAAATAATATTACTCTTAATTAATTGTTACTAATTATATTTATGAGATATCTTAAATACATTTAAATGTGGGGAGATACCAATCTTGAGTAATTATATTTATTTAAGAATTATTTTATTTTATTTATTTAAGAATTCTTTTATAGTTTTTGTTTTTGATAACATATTTATATCATTACATTGAAAATTTTGTTGTCATTGTAGTTACATCTTTTGGCATAAATATTTATCTTTTATAAAGTTTATTCGTAACCTTTTTAACAAAATATATTATAAAATGAATTATTGATAATCTGGTTGGATAGACTATCACATCTTATTGTAGGCTTCACATTGTTCAAGGCATATAACAATTAATTTTGTACAATTTTAAATTAATATTGTATCAAATTTGTACATTGAATTGCAGAGCATAAATAATTGTGAGATTCCTTCATATATAAAAGAAAGACAATATTTGAAATAAATAATAATTTTATTTAATATTTTAATTTTAAGATGTTCTCATGTTGTTTGAAATTATTTTGATAAATCATTACTTCATGTAACACTATAGTGTTGATGTAGATTAGTTATCTAAGTAGCATGGTTAATAGTGAACATGAAATTCAATATGACCGAATTAATGGTACTCTTCAACTTGGTGGAGAGTATAGGTACTCACCAAGTTTCAATAATGCTTCTATGGGCCCTACAACTTCATAACCAAGAGTAGATAGATGTTGGTCACATTATGTATTGAACCACTTAATATGCAATGTACCATTCTACCACTATCAAATGGAGAAGTATTTCTTAGATTTTGTATCTTATGCTTCAAAGCTATATTTAGTCTCAATAGCAGAGCTAAGATCATTTCAGAGATCAAAGGAACATATGGCTCTAAGAATAAATCATTGAAACAATATAAGAATGATGTTTTAGATAGTATAAAATTATTTGATGAATTCACTTGACTTTGAAGAAATGCAAAGTGTCCTAGTTTGTGGGATATAATTTGTAAATATATTCTTAATTTAATGAACAATGTGAGTCCCATATATGATTGAATATGTTCTTGATTGAATGTGTTCTTGACTTGAACCAACATGTGTTGTATGTTACAGATCTTGATAATTTCATAGGTGAGATTGGTGATCTAGAAAAAGAGAATAGTTTTAAAGTAGACCATACAATTAAGTGAAAAAAGATATTATATACTTTACAATGTTGAAGGTAAAGTCAAACAACTAGCATGTGGATGTGGGAATAGTTAATTTTCACATCATGATTGTAAATAGGATTTCATCATGGCACTTTCCTAGGATGACATAGAAATGGTTTTCAATTTTTTGATGTTTTTTCCTTTTACTTTTTCAATTTGTAATTGTTTTGAAATTTTTATTTGTATTAAATTCTAGATTAGGATTTCTATATTTAGGACTCAAAAGTTTTTTTCCATGGTAAGACAATAGTATCTCATCCAACATGTGGAGAGTGCTACCAACTTTATGCTCTAAAAATGTTGGTATGATCTTGATTGGTTGATATGTTTTTTCTTCCAAATCTTAACAAGGTAGCATTGTGTCCCCTATGATAGAGGATGTCGCCAAGGAAAAATAGGGTGGGAGGCATATTGGATGAAAATAGATTTAATGATGGAGGTTTCTTGGATGATGGATTTGATTATGAAAAAGGATAGATGGAATGATGGGTTGTGGAGGCACAAGTAAAGGTAATGAAATGAGGTAGAAATAGGAACAACAATTTTACATGTACTATGATGTATTTTGAGACTTTTTTTGGATTTGATGACAAATTTTAGATTTCCACATTTTTGGACTTGTTGGCTAAGGATGATTTGAATTTTTAGGGTCTTTGACTTTTGGACTTGAGATTATGAATTGGACATTTATATTCCCAAATTATAAGACCGAATTGAATATTGATTATTGACTTGTATGATCTATGCTTGGACTTAGGATTACTAGAATTTGGGATCTAGATGGATTTTAAATTTTTGGACTTTTTAGATTTTGATTTTTTGACTTATAGATTCATATTTATGGATTTATATTTTAAGGCCTATGGATTATGAAGGATATATTTTTGGGGATATTTGAATTCTAATTTATATATTTTGAATTATAAAGTTAGGTTTATTGGATATTTCAATCCAAATATATTTTTGTTACTTTGGTGTTTGGATTTAATTGTATTTAAACATTTTAGGTGTGGGGATTTATGTGTTTGGATGGATTCCTTGAGATTAAATGATGCATATAAATTAATTTCAAATCCCTTTTTGTGATCCCTTAGGGAAATATTTCCCTAAAATTCCATGAAGGTTATGATAGCTACATCATTTTGAAATAGGTCAAGTGATGTGTGATTTTGATGGTCCTTATTGATAACTTTAGGTGATCAATGTGCAAGGTTGGTGATAGGCATGAGGATGTTGATGAAAAGGTTCATGATCCAAGGAGGGATGATAGGGTTAGTGACAAGGTTAGTGATGGGGATGATGAGGTCAATGATAAGGTTGGTACCAGTAGTAATGTCATTGTAGGAATGATGAGAGTAACCTATTTTTATGCTGGGATGAGTTTCCTAGCTCTCACAGGAGTATCATTAACGTTATTATTCTACTTATTAGGAGATTGTATTCAATGCCATGAAATTCCTGGTTTTCATAATCATGAATAAATTTAATTTTTCCTTGTTCATGATGGCTTGGCCAACAATTGACATATTAAATTTGTAATAGGATATGTGTTACTTTGGAAAAAAAATGTGAATCTAGTCACTATATAGTTAGAAACTATTGGAAATTTCAATTTTCTCATCTATGAGAAGAACAAATAGGATAAAGATTGTTGTACCAAGTTGATAGGATTTTTATTCTAAGATTGTGTTGATGTGGGATCAATAATATTTTAATGCTTGTCTAGGATCAACATGATCAATGTGGGCACATTGGCCTTGAGTTGGTTGTGAATAATTTTGATCATACTTTGGACAAGGACCTTGAGATATCCACAATTTTGGATTTTATTATGTAGATGCATTGTCTTAAAGTTTAATGTCTCTTTTATTTTCATACCCATAATTTGACATGTAAAAATTAGTGATAGTAGATTCCCACAATCCATATAGATTATTGCATAAAATTTTTGGTTTAGATTGTGTCTAAATTTTTTGCATCAACGTTTCGAATCACACTTTGTGATTCATCATCAAGATAAGAGAGCATTTTCATTCTTATGCTCTCTTATCCTGATGATGAATCATAGAGTGTAATTTGAAACGTTGATGCAAAAAATTTAGACACAATCTAATCCAGAAATTTTACGCAATAATGTAAAAATTAATGCTAACCTAATTTTTTATTTGTTTAAATAAATTTATTTGTCTTTTTTATACTACACATGGTAGAACACTATGTATAATAAATGATATTACATATACAACATGTAGATGAGAACACCACATTTCACAATGAAAATTAATCATATATAGTAGTTGTTGATCTCATTATGCTTACCTTGCAATGGTGAAAGTGTCCTATTTATGTTGTGGTGTCACTACAAGTGTGACAAATTAAGGGAGAACCTCTATAATGTATGTCCCTTTCAATCTCCTACGTGAACATGGATTTATAATGCCTAAAAGGTGTGATCCCCCCCCAAAAAATTAAGTGACTAACCAAGAAAAGAAAATACTTTGATACTTGAGAGTTTAATTTAATAGTTATACAAAAAATAATATTAATAATTTAGTGTATAAAACAAGGAAAGCTCTACAATAGTTGCATTCTTTAATTTAATTTTTTACTAAAAATGTGAATTTAATAAATCATTGAGGATTAAATAAGTGTGAAGTTAATTAATACTGATTAAATTGAAATGTGAAACATATTTTTCAACTAACACTTATGATTGCCAATGTTGATTTAATTGCATAAAATAAAGAGCGGAAACACACTATTTGAATTAGGTGATTTAAATAATTTCTTATTTTTTACTCAATTAATTATTTTATTTATTTATTATTATCATCCTTTTTTGTCATTTCTATCAATAATCAAGACCAAACTAAAATTTAGTTTCATTTAAAAGGCTTTGGTTTCTCAGTGACTTATATTTAGATAACTAACCTTATTAACTGTCACTATATTTTTTTTATAAACTTTAGGTAGGAATGATATTATTCTATTAAGTCTGACAATTTAAATTTAATTCAATTTTCCACTTAACCTTAGTTATTAAATTATGTCATGCTACTATGATTTTCCCATTTAATAGATATCTCCATATAAAGGATAATTAGTAACTAGTATTAATATATCTAGCTTAAAATTACAATTTCTATTTAAAGATATATAAATGAAACAATTATATTGCACTTTCAAATAAAGGTTTGAATAATTTTTTTATATTTTAAATTATATTTAATAACCTTAAATTAGGTCAAAACCCTAATCATTCCCAACAAAAGAGCCCTAACTTCCCTTTATTCTACTTTCAACATGTAGGATTGAAGGAATCTAAGGGGAGAGGAATGCAAGGTTTAATCTCTTTTTTGTGGGTTGAAGAGAAGGGGGATCAGATCACATGGATTCTTCCTTATGCATTATCTTTTAATTTTTTAAGGCTTATCTAATTGCTAATTATAGTCAAACATTTTTTATAAGGTTATTGTTTTTCTATTTTTCTCACTAACATATAAACCCCATTTCTTGTTTCATCGGGGTTTTAAGCATCCCATTGGGAATCCTCACCCTATTTTGCAAGCCAGGAGAACTCTTAATCAGGGAAAGCAACCCACTTTTGACATGTTTGCTTTATATGATGATTATGTTGAATATTCTCGCTCTTGGATGGATGTTGTCTTTGAGTGACATACTCCTACATCCTTTCCTAATAGTATTTTGATCAAATTTGGAGTTCCCCTTCAATCCAAAATTAGAAAGGCATCATCATTTCATTGAGGGTTATCATGGGTCTAAGTCTTTTTGTGAAAAGTATAGTTCCATGGTGGATACACTTGCATCGTACCTAACTAACATAGCTCAGAAGCATAATGATTTCTATTGGGTTCTCCATTTGCAACTGAGGAATGTGCAATGAAATAAGGTAAAGCCTTTTCCTTTGGTTGATCCTGTTAAATTTATATCTACCATTTCTATAGAAACCTAAATTTGGTCTAAGACCGCGACTTTAATATTCTTCATAATTCATATCTTCATGGTCATAATTAAATAATGTCAATTATTTAATTATTTTCTAAAGTCTTCATTTCTTTATTAATTAAATAAATCTAATTATTTAATTAATTCACTTTAACCTTAATTCATCTATTAATTAAATAATCTTAATTATTTAATTAATTCTCATTCTCTTTATTCCATCTGATTAATTAAATAAACGTTTTTTATTTAATTATGTTACAAATTAACCTTATCTTTCTTTTCAAATTAAATAAATTCTTATTTAATTTACCCATTAGCATATTTCAACTATAATTAAATAATTTATTTATTTATTTAATTGTGCATTTAACCCCTTCATCATTTAATTAAATAAATCTTATTTATGTATATATTCTTCAAATATCAAATCTCAAATTAAATAAATCATTTAATTCATAAAAATCTATTTTAACACATTCCTCTATATTTATATAATTGTGTAAGTTATCTAAGTATTCACTCTAACTCGACTCGAGATCTATTTAAATCGGTGAGTTAACTCCTAATTTAATGTTTGAGTTGCTTTCCTGAATAAAATCTATCATATCAGTCAGTCATCTAGTTCTAACTCGTATGCATGTACATGCTTATTAATTAAATATCTTTATTTAATTAATTAAATCTTGTGCATGTGTTCAAACAGAATGTTGCTTTTATTCTATCTTTATCTTTTTCATGCAAAGACTATTCTTTTGTTTTTGAATACCAAACTCGAAGATTAAATCTGTATTTAATCTTTATTTCTATTTTTAGTTTTTATCACTCATGTCAGTATTAACAATTATCATAATGCATGTCGAATCTTCTGATCTCAATCATTTGTTGATCTATCGATCCTAACCTGTCATTTGAATGATCAATTTTCTATAAATTGATTTGTCCTTCATCATTTCAACTCCTCTCGAAATCGTATGACTTTTAGAGCAATTATCATGAATATTCAATGTTTCATCTATATCACAACACTTAGGCTATGCTTGCACGAATACTGAAAAATCTAAGGGAAAGTACACTATACAGATGAAATCGAGAAGAATAATGGAGGTTATTCAATGAAATTGATCGTGTGTTTGGTAAAATGGTTTCTTTTATTGCATGTTGTTCTTAGCTTTCCTTTGTACTCGATTATTTAGCTTTGAGGATCTTAGATTAGTTTAGATTAGATTTGAATTGACTAACTACCTTGTGTGTTTTTCTCTGAGCTACAGTTTCTCTTTCAAACAATTTTTCATCCATGAAAAATGTGCAAAGAAAAGTAGACAAGAAATGGGTCCGTGAAGAGTCTAGGTTTGAGGGTCTAATTCAAATTTTTGTGCCTGAAGAAGTACTAAGTGCACAAATATAGGATCTTAAAGATCATGCATTAATCTGAAAGTTTTGGAATTTATTACCTTCTATTGAAATTTTAAAAGATTTACTTTTCTCTGAAGGGGATGGGGCTAATCAAATCTTTTACATAGATCAAGGTAATAGTTTTTTCATTATGTTTTTTTCCACTAAGTTGCAAAGAGATTTAATTTTGAAAGTTAAATCATGGTTTTTTGAGGGCTTTGGGTTGTTCACTCAGGCATGGACCTTGAATTTTGATCCCTTCTCTACTGTAATGCAATTTGTTCCTTTCTGGATCCAAATGCCCACACTTCCGCTAGAGTATAGGGAACTGGGTATTGTGGCAACGATTGCTAATAATTTGGGGATTTTTGTATACCATGACATGGATTTTTTCATAAATCCAAATAAACTGATTAGGGTTTGTGTATTGTTAAATACCTCAAAGGAATTTCCTTCATCAATTAGGGTACATTCAAAGTATGGAACTTGGATGAAGGCAATCCTAATTGAGAATCCAAATAATGTTTGTACTTGTTGCCACTTATTGGGTCATTTTGTCCATTAGTGTGTACAAACACAAAGTACTAATGATCTAGGGAGTTCAACTCTTATTAAAAATTGACCAGAAGTAGATACAAATGTGGTGGAATCAGTTATCAAAGAAAGTGCTCTGGTTTAGTTGATTTAAATGTTACTAAGCATCAAACAAAAAATAATATAAGTTTGGTGGATAATGTGTTGATAGTGAATTCATCTTATTCCTCTTTTCCAGTAGTCTTTAATGAGGAATTGGATTTGGGATTATATGTTGAAACGGTGAGGAAGGGAAAATTTGCAGTGATGGATACTTGTCACTTTGAAATGGGGTTCCTGTCATGTACATCTAATGTCACTGCCCCTAATTTGTTGATTCAAAATTTGGGGAGTTCTAATATTAATTTTCATTAGGAGGTTGTTATTGTGTCTATCAATAATATTAGGCCTTCAAAAAATGATAGGGTCTTAAAATTTGTAGTGAATTTTCCCAAGGGTTTGAAATTTTATTTTTTTTCACCCATGGAAATATCCTTGTGTTTGTATATACCAAGCCTTTTTTATAGATAATGAGTAGCAGTTAGATGGAATAATCTCAAATTTGATGTGGGATAAATCTCTATTAGCTAACTCTATTAGTCAAAGAGAAAACTCAAAGTCACACTCCCCATTCTTGTTGTCTCATAACAAACATGATTTTGTTTTTGCTAGAATAGATCCTCAAGTGGATGGGTTGGGTCCACATGACATTCATGAGTTGGGTGAACATGTCAATTTGGAAAGTTGGGTAGACCATATTGCGAATATGGTAGGATCAAATCTATTTGATGGAATTGTAGAGGAAGTAGAAAAGGAAGAAGGGGAGTTATTGATAGGAAAATGTGATAATACTTCACTAAAATCTCTAACAATTATTGCAGATGATACACAAGAAATAGATGTGAAGACACTAATGAGAACTAAGACATAGAGGTTAAGGATTTCAGTGGAGTGTTTGGTGTTGATTTTGATTTTTCAAATCAGCTATCTGCTAGTCAAACTCCTCTTATATCTCCTACAATTAAATCACTTGGTAAGAGAGGTAGGAAGTCAAATGCAACAAAGATGTAGGAGGAGATTGCTTATTGGATTCAATTGACCTTAGATGGAAACATAAAGAAAAGATTGAGGAGATTAGGATGCTCTCCTCAATCATTATGAAGATTGTCTCTTGGAATGTTAGCCACTTCTGGGTATAAATGCCCCTAACAAAAGAGCCCAAATCAAACAAAAAATAAATTCTTTAGGGGCTTATATAGTTTTATTACAAGAGACTAAGTTATCTAAGGAAAGTTATGAAAATATAATTGTCAAGTGGACTTTTTGGAAGTCATGTCAAGTTGTTGCTTAAGGAGCATCTGGGGGATTGTTAACTTTATGGAATGCTAGAACTATACAGATGGAATCCATTTATAATACCCCACACTAGAAATTGTTATGAGTTACTCACTTTAATTTAACTTTCTTTTTGGTCAATGCATATGCTCCAAATTCAACAACAGGTAAACAAAAGCTTTGGAAGGAGCTTAAGTTAATATTTGAACAATCAGGGGTAGGAAAAGTTATACTGGCAAGAGATTTTAATGCAATATTGTCTCTTCATGAAAAGTAAAGAGGAATCATGCCACCTCACATGATAGTGGAATATTTTAATAAGTTTGTTCATAACAATGCACTTGTGGATGTGCAACCTGAGAAAGGCATGTATACATGGACAAATAAGAAATGATTTTTTTTGCAAATTGTTGTACGGTTAGACATATTTCTAATGTCGTCAAATTGGGTAGTAGGAAAGTATGTGCAAATGTCAAAAATTTTACCATGGATGAGGTCTGATCATTTCCCTACTTCCTTAAGTATTGAAGCCACTAATTCACCTCAAAAGTGGAGATCTTCTTTTAAGTTTGAATCAATGTGGTTTACGAATAATGAATTCTTGCCTTTATTGAAAACATGGTGGATGTAGGCATCGTATGAGTTAGGCTCTATCATGTATATATTTTTTAGGAAAATGCAGTTCTTAAAAGGAAAAATAAAATAATGGAATATACATGTGTTAATATATTCCATCAAAAAGATCTAATTTCAAAATAGTTATCAGTTGTGAATGAGTAGATTATAATTCAGGGGTTAACTCCATAGTATTTTGAGCATTAGAGAAGTTTACAAGAAGAATGGGAAGAATTAGTGTTGCATGAAGAATTGTACTGATGTCGGAAATATCGTGAATTGTGGCTTAAATAAGGTGATAAGAATAATAAATTCTTTCATATGTAAGCTCAAGTTAAGAAAGCTAAGAATGCAATGTTTCACATTCAGGAAAGTTCATTAGGCAAATGGTTAAATAATGAAGTGGGTCCATAAAAAATGAAGGGATTAAATTTTTTTCCAATCTGTTCTCTACACCAGTACAACAATCAGATCAAATTAGGGTAGAAAGAGAGGACATGTTACAAAAAATCCCTACATTGGTCACTGAGCGAGATTATGCACAACTCAATAAGCTTTTTACTCTGGATGAAGTGAAAGTGGTTATTTTCTCACTTAAGCTAGATAAAGCCCCAGGACCCGATGAATTTACAACATTATTTTTCCAAAAATGTTGGGACTTCATAGGAAATGATCTTCTTAAGGTGTTGGAGGAGTCTTGAGCATCTTGTTCCATGCTTAAGCAGTTTAATGTAACACACGTTGTGTTAATTCTTAAGTTTAAGGATCCCAAGTCTTTTTTGGAATTCCACTCTATTTCTCTTTGTAACACAATTTACAAGATTTTTACCAAAACAATCTATCTTCATTTGTTTCCCATTATTCCTAAATTAATTTCTGAAGAGCAAGGTCATTTTGTTCTAGGAAGGGAGACAACAGAGGGTGCTATGGTGGAACATGAAGTTTTGCACTCTATTTCTTTGCACAAAATTCCTTCATTTATCATTAAGCTTGACATGATGGAAGATTATGATAAAGTGGACTAGAATTTTCTGATGCAGGTATTAAAGGAATTTGGCTTTACTAATAGATGGTACAAATATGTCCTATCTTTCTTGAAAGGTGCCAAATTTTAAGTATTAATTAATGACCTACATCATCAGGTTTTTTTAGTTCTACTCAAGGAGTGAGGCAAGGTGATCCATTACTGCCTTTTTTATTCATCATATTAGCTGAAGCCCTTAGCAGGATAGTCAAACAATCTCATTCACATGGATTGTGGAAAGGTATTGCAATACCTTCCACTGAATTATCAATAACACATTCTTTGTTTGTGTATGACACATTATTATTTGGCGCAGCTCAGATTCAAAAGGCCAATCATATCAAGTCTATTTTACAAAAATATTCACATGCTTCAGGTTAGAAAATAAATGCCGAAAAATCAAAGATATACACTTTTAAAAACAACTCAGTGTTACAAAAGAAAATTGTTAATCTTCTTAGTTCTCAAACAACTAAATTACCTTGTAAGTACCTTGGCATTCCATTCTTTACTAGGGAAAATAAAATGTCTTATTGGGATAAGATCATGATCTAAAGTATTCAAATGAGGATAACATCATGGAAGGGTAGGTGGTTGTCAATATCAGGGCGTATATTATTGATAAAACTAGTCCTTTCTACCATCCCTAGTTATCATATGGCAATGTTAAAAGATCTAAAATCTATTATTTTGTTTTTTATAATTGAAAAAATGGGTTTTACAAGAACCTGAAACCATAGAGTTTACAAACCAGAGAAAAATAAGCCATTAGAGAACCCAAAAAAAGGAAGGTTGCTAAATAGAAAAAATAAAAAAGGACAATAGCCACCAACCAAGAACCAGCAAAAAGCCAACACGAAGCTAGCACCAAGCACAACCAAAGCTAACCTAAGGACTTTAAAAATCTATGATTTTTTTAATTGAAAAGCTAATCAGGGATTTATTATGGAAGGGAAACATTGACAACAAAAAGATCTCTCTTATCTCATTGGAAAATATTTGTGAAGAAAAAATAAAAGGGGGTGTTGGGATACACAATTTATTAGCAAGAAATCAAGCATGAGGAGCAAAACTAGTGTGGTACAAGTATGCTAAGTCACAATTTAAATGTTATAAAGTCATGCAATCCAAGTACTTAGATAACATTGATCCAAAGAGAATTTTTATGTACAGTATAAAACCTGCCACACGGTTCTACAAGATGTGGAATTTCTTGGTTGCATGTAGAAAGGTAATCATTCCATATCTTACTTGGGAAGTTCAAGATGGTTTACAAGAAATTTTTTGGGAAGATTCTTGGGGAGGCCATGCACCTTTAAATATAGTTCATAATCTGCTTGCAACTATTCAAAAATATTCTTAGTTCAAGTTGGGGGGATAAATTAAGTCATTACTTTGAGAACATAGATGATTGCACTAGGAAAGTAAGGTGGAAAGATGTCTTCACTATTGATTTTCATGGTTGTATATTAAAAGAATAATTTTGACAAGTGATAGGCCTACCAAACTTGGGATAGCAGCTCAATTTAAGTATGTCTTATGTGAAAATGAGTTGGAAGAGGTAAACCACTTATTTATTCATTGTAATTTTGCATCTCAATGTTGGTCCTTTATTAAAAAAAATTAAGTTGGTATGCTCCACTGCCAAATAATTTGTGGGACTTATTTTCAAGCTAGCTAGTATTGTTTAAATCTGCATTATTTGCTTGCATTTGGAGAGTGATTCCTTCTGTAATTTTGTGGACCATTTGGTGAGAATGAAACAAAAGGATATTTAGGAATGAAAAAATGAAGGTAGAGAAAGTATTGGAGACATTGGAATCATCAATAGCAGAGATAACAAATGCACATGTTTTAAGGGTCAAAAATATTGGGTCATTGTTCACAGATTGGGACTCAAAGGTAATGCAAAAGTGGAATAAGATTGTTCTTCCATTTAAAGGAATATTGCACCAAAATATGAGTCACAAATTAGATAGAAGCAAAATATCTTGGGTTCCACCTATAGAAGAGCATTTCAAGTTAAACTTTGATGGTGCTTCATGTGGGAATCTAGGTTTATCAGGGGCGGGGATTGTAATAAGAGATCAAAAAGGATTCCTAGTTTCAGGTAAGTCAATAAATTTTTTGAAAGGAACAAATAATATTGTGGAAGCACAAGCATTACTTCATGATTTGCAACTAACATATGATTTGAAACTAAAAGACCTGGAAATTGAAGGTGATTTGTTAATTATTGTGAATGTGTGTAAGGAAAAAATAAATTGTTGTAAAATCAAATATGTGATGGAACAGGTATGGAAGTTGTTAGAAAAATTCAGGTTTGTGCAAATAAAGAATACATATAGGGAAGGTAACCTATTGGTAGATGATTTTGCAAATGTTGGGTGTGAACAAATTCAGAATGAACTATTATATGGAAGTAGTATGCAAGATATTACATAGAAATTAAAAAATGCTATTGAAAGGGAAAGTGTTAGCTTCTAGCAAGGTGAACTGCAGGTAATGTTAAGCATGATTGTTAGAGCACTTTTGTTATATTAAGAATTCTTTAGCAAAAGGAATCTTTTTAATTTTATGCAATGTGATTGTCTCAAAGAAAATTTTTATAAACATCGTGGATTGTTGCATCAAAATAATGGGTTGATTCAATGAAACAGGGATTTTGTGACATGCTTAAGTCGGCATCATAAGTGAACTTTTAAAATAAACTGGGGCAGCACCAGATGGGCATGGATTAGTGCAACCTATTTTAATTTTACAAAAAGCTATCAATTTCTTTATACAACAACAACCAAGTAATTGTTGTTGTCTAATCAAATATCCTTTGCCATGCATCAAATTTGTGTGAATCTTTGAATTAGTATCGAATACAATCTTTTTTAGTACATTATCAGTATAAGCTTGTCTTATAACTCATATCAGAAGAACATAAACCTAGAGTAGCATGCTTTAAATATGTCGAAATAGCTTGGCATTCAAACCCACACAAGGAGAATGAATATTTCACACTAGTAGTTGTATCGTGGATCGACTTCAACAAAGTTAATATTAATGATCAATTCATCAACTATAGCAAAGGGTTTTTTTTTTGGCTAACAAGTGTCGATTGTATGTAGTAAGTTCATACATGGGACAAATCCTTGGCATTTACATTATTAATCCAAGTAAATTCAAGCGCGGTGCAGCCCATTCTCATATGTGGCAGAATTCAAATTGTTTTTTATTTTTCTAAAAAAAAATGAGTTTCACATATATTAAAGGCATGGAAGTCGTAAGTTATATGCATTCTACAAATACTATTGTAAAAATGGAAAATTCATAAGGAATTAAGCTCTGGAGTTTCACCCACAAACACAAAAGCAATGCTTGCTCAGATATGTAGCTTGGGTGTTTGGTGTTCTCTTATCAAAATACCATTTTCAAGCTCAGAATTGTAGAATGGATGGCTTGTGTTCGCAAGTAAGGCATTGACAAGTAAAACAGAGTAGTGGGTGATGTATGTGTTCTTCTCAAATAGTTTTTCATCTAGTTTGGTGGGTATGCTTTCTATTTGAAAGGGGTTTTTTTTATGGTTTTTCCTACTAGTAGTGTTCTTGTGTAATGTTACTTATTGTCCTTCAAATAATTATCACAGTTGAGTAACAAAGTGTTATTCATAGTGTTTCCAATAGTTATTTGCACTCTCTTGTTATCCTGGGTAGAGGTGTTAAATTCTTCATAACAAGGGTAAGTTATGTTTTGGTAGAGCATCATTCAAAGTGCTTTTAGTAGTATTTGCACTCAATAGTTATCTTGGGTAGTGTTGTTATATTCTTCATATTGTGAGTAGCGTGTTTTGATTAGTGAATTATTTTTTTTCTTGACACTACTTTTGCATTCATTACCACCTTCTTTCTACATTCACTACCATATTCTCTACATGATAGAGTCATCATGCAGTTTATGCCAAGAAATTAAAGAGTCCCATTTCCTGTACAAGAATGGGAATTTCCATTTTCCAAAGGGTTGGAAAGAGAGCATTTGTCACATGTCTTCAAAACTGATTGCTTATTTGTGTTCAAATTCTTGAAAACTTTGATAGGGGAAGACATTTTACATCCTTCAACTTAGAGGTTCATATTTCCTTCAGACCTGGTGTCCATATTTGTTTAAAATGTTTTGGACTTAAATCCAAACTATCAAGATATGCAAAATCTTGAAAATAAAGTCATCCAAGAAGTGTTCTTGTAGGATAATGCTCTACTTAAGAGCATATATAAGTATAATTTTTGGAAAGGTGAAGCATATGTGGGTAGTATATTTCCCAAGCACTACTTACATCACAAGGTGTGTTATAGAAATATATACATTGCAATAAAAGAATCATTAGAGTATGATTCATTGAGCTATCTATACAAAGATCTAGTTCGTCGCCATTTTGAAGTGGGGGCTGATGTGGAGAGAAGTTTCAAAGAAAAATATCATGCTCTGTAATTTCTCCTAACACATCATTGTCATCAATTAGATAATGCTAGGAAACAAATTGCATCACACAAGGAATTGGTGAAACTATAAAAACACAAGATGAACCAAGTAAGTTGAATGCACAACAGGTCGGGCTGCTTCCATGTATCCCAGACATGAACATTATAGCTAATTCACAATCAACTCTGCCAACACATCAGTCTATGCAAAAGGAGACAAGGTGGAAAGTTCATATGTAAATAATGCTTGAAAATACAAATAATTTCAAAATACTTTAGCATATATATTACAAAATAGTAGCATACAGTCAGTTGTTTTTATAATATACAAGTTGACATTTTGTAGTCACAACATATCTAGGTAATTTCGATTACAAATATGCGAAGTAGATATGGTGGACTTGAAATTATATTTCAAGCCAAGAACAATGATATTGTAATCTTTTATATATTATATAAATATAAATAGTCAACTTACTACATTTTATTAAAAATAAATAAAATTAAAATCTCACTATCATATATTTTTTTGAAGTAGAAATAAATAAATATGGCCACACTATTATTATATTCCTTTTAGAAAAAATATGGATAAAAAAATGTATTAAACTGCCATGGTTATGACCCCTAAGTGGGTGCACTTCATCTTAGATATAGTTCTTCTATTTTATATATTTAGTAGCGGAGTGTCCTTGAATTTTGTGATTCTTATGGATCTTTGATCTTATGCATCATATGGTTTAAATAAAAGAGATCAAATTCTCTTATTTTACTTTTTAAAATCCTATATTTGAGGGGATGACAACATAAGGAGGATTTTGCATGACCTAAATGTGTATTTTATGAAAGAATGATGTTACATGTGAAGGGGTATGACACAACTCCTCAAATTTATGCATTTGATTATGATTCATTACTAGTAGTCATTAGATAACAACCTTCATAGTTTCAAGTTCAGTTGAATGGGTTGACTAGATTTTTTCTTAGGATTTGAAGGTATGAGTGATGAAGGATTTTCATAAGAGGCTAGGGTTGTGAATTTTTTTCTTGAATTTTGAAGTTATAAGAGAAAATCTTGATTTTGAATTTGTCTTTGGCATGAAAGGCCCTCTTTCACTAGAATAGTTTCTTCTTATCAAGGTTTAATATATGAGCCATTTAGATTAGGAGTTTCATTGATTGATGAATTAGGATTGATGGGAGTTGATGGATGGTTTGATGGATGAGAAACTATATAGGTATATGTATTACGAGTTATATAGAATGATGGATTATAATTTGTGTTTTGTTGGATTAAGATTTAAATTGTTTGATGAATTATCCTTGGATGAGGATATATATAGATTGATGTGTTAGGATTTATATGGGTGGATAGATGATTTGATGGATGATGATATATGTCTATTGAAGTACTACATGGTTACTGTTGGTGTCAACCACCTCCTAGGAGTGAACCATCTACAACAAAAAAATCTTCACAAAATAGAGAGAAGCACATCTATTTCACCAAGAAAGAGTGAATAAATTGAGATAAATAAAATACATATTGTATATCCTTTTAAAGGAAAAAAAAAAAGGTAACATGTATAAAACTTCCCGATATGGGAAGCAAAACTACCTAGAATAATTAATTAAACTATTCTACCTAAGTAAGCTTAAGCAGGTAAATGGTAAAAACCATTTACTCCAACACCTCCCCTTTAGTGCAACTTAGGGAGAATTATTATGAAAAATGAAGATACAATATGGGTCTCGGCTACACATTCATGTTAGGTACCCATTTACAATGCAATCTCTCACAACTGGAGAAAAGGAGAAAAACCCTATGGGAAAAAACCCCTCTCTAAAAGAAAGAAAACAAAACAAAAACAATGCATGGATGGAGGACTCAATCACACCCCCAAGGACTAAATACATCATGTATATACAATCAATGACCCCCCATAAGAGGGAAAGAGAGATACTATATAGCCTTGGGCCATAATGTGTAATCACCTGCAAAAACGATAAGTACCTGAAGACAAAACATGATCCAATGTCCACAAACAACTTGTCTCCCTTTTGGAAGAAACAAAACCAAATACAAATGTAGGAATGCTTTCCATTCTAGACATGAATTGAAAGAAATAAGCATGAATATGTATGATGATTTCTTTCAAATTTTCTCATGTTTCTCCAAGACCTTGAAAGATGATGCCATGAACCAATCAGGAACATGCCCAATCACAATAGGGGGTGACAAACAAGGTACCACTAAAAATTGATGTTGAACAATATCCAAAGAAAAAGATGGTTTGACAAAATATGTGCAATAACTGTCATCAAAGAGGAGTGATAAACCCTCAAATGTGTCCTCCAAATCTAAGATGAGAGACTCCACAAACAAGGAACCAATGTTTGACAAATATGAATCCAAATCAAGAAGACAATCATAATCTTGTTGCTTAGGAATGATGGAAGTAATCAATGGAGGTGGATCAACTATCTATGACAAAGAATCAAAAACCTCTAAAGCAACCACAACCTCATTTGAATCTCAACAACCTCCAAAGGATCACAAGCATGGTTTATCTTCTCTAAAGAATAAAGAGACACACTGGTATTTGAAGGAGGGTCATCAAGAGATGGTGGAGTATTAGGATCTCCATATGATTCTTGAAGGTAATTCCAAAGAGAATAAGGGCTCTCAAAATGACAAAGTGAATCTAAAAGGTCCTCGTCATATATATGTTCAAAAATAACTCTATAGACTCTAGCCCTAAATCCTTTCCAAATCATATACCTACAACGTATGTCTAGAATAGGAACTTCATTATACAAATATGGCAATAGATTCTCCTCACTAAGATTGGTGAAAACAACATCACTCTATTTCCTAAAGTTCCCTTTCTCCAAAGAAACCATTATAGCAACAATTCTTCAAAAAAATTCAAAGATAGTGCTTCAAAAACTTCCAACAAAAAATTAAACCTAATTTCATGCAAAAAATGATGTAGCCCATTGCTTGATCTCCATGCTAACACAAAACAAACTTCTCCAAGAAAACTCCATAAATAAATATAACCTCTTGTGAGACTTACTCACACCATGAAAACTAAAACAAAGAGTATTTAAATGGAAAAAAAAACCAAAGGCAACCAATGTGGTATTATTGTTTGCAGCCAAGTTAAAAAACCAATGAACTTTTTTTTACCCAACGAGAAAAATTGAAACCCTAAGAAAAAAATTTCACAACAAACTTTATAAAATATAAAGTTTAATTAAAATGTATGGCCAAATGCGAAAGCAAAAATCCTCCTCAATCCAATGGAATCAAATGCCAATAAATGGTGATAAAAAATCAACGATAGTCTTCAATGAAAATCAGCCTCCAAAAGAAATCAATCTACTTCCAAAACATGCTTGAGCCAATGCAAATCATCTCAAAGAAAAAAAAATGGCCTTCCTCTTTCTCACACAATCTCCTCATCCCTTCTCAGTGCATTCAACAGGTGAAAAAAAAAGGCCTCCACAGACTCCCACATTGGAGGTTCTACAGGGAAAATCAAGCCAAGGTGACGAATCAACCTCCTTCAAACATTAAACACAGGTCTTCAATGACCAAAAAAAATAACGCCTCTAAATAGGGATGCAACCTCCAACTCTAATGGACAAAAAAATACCTTTGAATTGATTTGCAGTTTCAAAGAAAAAAAAATGACACCTCTAGTTTGGAATAACTAGCAAACTTCTCATGCCCCACAAGGAAATCTCTCAGGTTGCACGGGCTCCAAGAGGGTATGGAGGCAATGAAGAGCCCCAACGATTATCAAGGATTGCAAATTGTGGCCTCTCAGCCTGTAAAATATATTGCCAAGGAATTCAAATGGTCTGTATAGTCGAACACAGGCCTCCTCCAGCTTCAAACGCACATCATCCTCCAAACAAAACAAGCCTTTGATGAAAAAATGTGTCTCAAATAGATCAAGCTATGTGATTTGTGGCTTGCACAAGGAAAATTTTTCCTTAGGAAAATCACATCCTCAAGGATTAAAAAATTGCACTTCTAAAATCATGCAACAGGATCAAACCAACCAAAAATCATGGGTTTCAAGGATTTAAATCGTGCCTCTTGTAGGCTTCACACGCCACCCTTAAACACACTAGAATCTCCTCGCAATTTTGAAAATATTGAATCAGGCCCTAAACAAAGATAAAATTGTGGCTCTAGATGAAATTCATGGCCCATAGAAAATCGCAACCTCCAGACAAATCGTACACCTCCTAATTCTCTCATGGAACAGTTAGGGTCTCCCAAGTGCAAATCACGCTAGGATAGAGACACACTTCCTAGCAATATTCCATTTGAAAATGATGCCTCAATCACTTCTAGATATTCGTTAACAATGGGAAAATGAAACAGTCAGAAATAAGACAAATAAGGAAATTTTGAAATTTGAAAAAATTCAAATGCCGAGCAAATAAACGATCTCAAACACTTCGATGAAAACTCTCATGAAGGAGAGAAAAATGGTTGGATCTGATACTATGATAGTGTCAACCACCTCCTAGGAGCACCATCTGTAACAAAAAATCTTCACGAAATAGAGAGAAGCACAACTATTTCACCAAGAAAGAGTGAATAAATTGAGATAATTAAAATACATACTGGTACAGCCTTTTAAAGGCAAAAAAGGTAATGGGTATAAAACTTCCCAATACGGGAAACAAAACTACCTAGAATAATTAATTAAACTATTCTACCTAAGTAAGCTTAAGCAAGTAAATGGTAAAAACCATTTACTCCAACAGTTACCATGTATAGATTTATTAGGATCAATATATGGATATATGGGAAATTTAATGGATGAGGATTTATATCATTTAATTTAGTTTTGGATTTTTATCAATATTTTTAAATTGGGATACAAAAATTGAGAGCTTCATAGAGGTATAGATGATTCATTATTTTTGTGTATATATCTTATATAGTTTATATGTTACTAGATTTTTTTATCTTATTCTCATTTGAGGAATTTTTGAGGATCTCTCATAAAAACATGCTTTTAGTTGCCATTTTTTTGTAATTGCATGTTTTTTTAATAGTTCATAATTATTTCAAGTTAGTTATCTCCTATTTGATACCATAATTATAGTTTCAATATTTATTTTTTCCACTTGGGTCATTTATATTCATTGAGATCAAGCCCACTATTGCATATTTGGAAAGTAGAAAGTATAAAAGAACTAAGTATAAAGTGTCATCATCATATTTTTATGTGGGGTCTATAGATAGTGATTTTTAAGGGGTGTGTTTTTTATTGTGTTTACTTATAATTCTTTCTTTAATTTTTTCTTTAAATGGTTAAACTTGAATTTCATCTACTAACTACATATAATTATTCCTTGTGGAAAAAAAGAACATTCAAAATTATCTAAGGAATCTTTGTTATACTAAGTACATGGATGAAACAAATACTTAACCTATATATGCTAAAAGAAGAATAATTCATAATATAAACTATAGAAAACTCTTGGTTATATTTTCACATTTGTCTCTCTTGATTTATAATTTCATCTTGAAAATTGTAAAAAAACTATGTCGATTTGGGACACTCTTTCTTAATTGTAAGTAAAATAACAAGATTAGGTGATATAAGATAGATAATGATTTTATAAATCTTAATCCTATTAGTTTTGACTAGAGATAGGACTACATATTCAAGGTTAAGAAACTAATAACATAAATAAAGGAATACAAGATTGATAAGGAGGATTTATAATTGATTTTATATCCAAGCTTACTCCTAAGAAAATTCAATATTTTTTATGGATTTCATACCCACAAGCCTTGTATGGGAGTTACAAATGTTGTGCATATTTTTGATACATTTTCATCTCTTCTTGAATTAAGGAACAAGAAAAATTAATTCAAGTAGTCATAATGAATTATATTATGTCACATTCCTTAGTTCTATAATATTAAAAAAATTCAAGTGGTAAATTACAAAAGAGAGACAATCCTATGAAGATAAACACTTCAAAATAGAACTAGTATTCATCCACTTACATATGGGGAGCAAGAAAAATTATGTTCAGAATATGGATCTAAGAAAGAGAAGTGTATATAATGCAAGAAGAAACTTCATGAAGAATAAATATGTATAAAGAAATGGATTGATTGGATCACGAACCTTCTCAATAGGAACCAAAAGCCATTATAAATTTCATTTTTCATAGATTCTACACCTTCATCTTTGGGCATCAATACTAATTCAAACTTGAAGTATAAGTGCAAGGAACTTGATTCTATTCTAAATGCTATATTAGGGACTTGGGTCCTTGAATTCAAAGCTTCACATCACATGGCTTTGTCACATGAGATATTTTATTCATCTAAGACTTGGTATGTGCCTCTGTAATGACAAAAAATATACTTCCTTCTTGGAGATGGTATAATTTCTCACTTGATTTGGGAATGATTAACATTAAAATGGACCTAATATCACCTTAATCTAGTGTTGTAATGTGTTTTCCACATTCACATTGGATTTAGGGCCCTTTTAAGCTAAATAAACCTAATTTTTCCTTGATTTAATGTTGTAAAGTGTATTTTTTGCACCTTCACATTAAGTATTGGGCCCTTGTAAACTAAATGAGATTATTGGTAACTTATATAGGGTGTTGTAAAGTGTTGTAACAAAATTTCACACTACTATAGGATGTTATTAAATAATTGGGCTTCTTTATGCCTTATTTGGCCTTATTTTGCATCCACAACCCTTAATTAATGCATCTTTCCGAGGATAATCTTGACATAAACAAACATAAACATCCAATCATAATTCAAGTGTTTTTAGGTGGTGTGGCCTAGATTTAGTGATCTAGGACTCATACGCCACCTTGGGTGTATGAGTCTTGCCTAGGTTTTGGGGTCCTAATCCTAATTTTACATCATTCCAAGCATTTATGAAAAATATGTCCCATAGTTAAGCCTAATGGGACTCATACGCCACTTCTACTATATGAGTCCCATGTGGCCCAAAATCAAATTTAATTCAAATTCTTGGCAGAATTTTATATTCCTAGATCTGATGTTGGCTTGTAGTGTTGTAATTTTAGAAAAGTTGGCATAAAAAAGTATAAATACAAGGTTATTTCACTCAATTTCACCTAGAAAGTTTACAATTCACCTAAGACTTTCATTAGAGCATACATTCTAGAAAATTTAAGTTCACAAGATTTTACAAGACTTCACAAGAGCATTCAAGAGCATCTTTAAAGCATTCAAGGACATAATTCTTCATCAATTGTTGCAAAAATTCAAAATCCATCATCATGTTAAGGTTATCAAGCATCAAGCATGTTGTTGAGCTAGTTTTGTGATGTTTTATTCAAGATCCAAGATTAAGCATTATCTTACACTTATTTCAAGATCTAGATCTACATCCTTCATGGACACTTTGTGTTAGATTTTTATCTGTACAAGACATCATTCAAGGTATCATGTTTCATGCTTCATGTTTCAGGTTTCATGTTTCATGTCCTTATTTCATTATCTCATCATTTGGTTTAATTACCTAAGAGGGGTTTGAACAAGGAAAACCCCTATTCTCTAACAATCAATAAGTTTTTCTCTCTCTACATGTGTGATTGAAGATCTAGGTGTCTTGGATCTTGAAGATGTTGGTGTAATTAATTAATTAATTATTACACTAGCATAAGTTAACTTAGGTCTTGCATTTAATTAATTAAGTCCTAGGTTGCATTATTAGATAAATCATTTAATAAATGGGATAATATTCCCTTCCTTGTTTGGTGGGATAAGATTCCTTCTAGAAGATGAGTTGTCCTTCTAGAACTTATCTCAACATTTAATGATCATCTAGATAGGGTTCACATGTTGTCACATGTTGTTAGATTTTAACACTTGGAAACATCTCATGCATTTTAGGGTTTAGCTCTTGCCTATATAATCAGGCATCTTGTTCATTTGTAACATATCTTTTCTATAATATCAATAGAATCTTTAATCAACATTCCATTGTTGCAACACTTTCTTTGTGGTTGATCATCTTTCCTAGCTCAAAGGTCCTCCATTGAAGACTACAGCTTCAAGGACTATGCATCCATAATCTCAACATGGTATCAGAGCTTGTCCAGTGAAACATCAACCCTCAATCAAGAAATTTGGTGTGCGAGATTCTCTATAGGCTTGAAGGTTTCCATTGAAGGATACTTGTTTCCACCTGAGGACCAAGCTGATTTCTGAAGCAGATTGAGTCAAATCTAAGCTCGCCATTGTCTTCAGAAGGCCTCAAAACCCTAAGATCACCTGCCCATTCATCAAAATCGGATACATCAACCCAGGAGCTTTAGAGGTATTTTTAGGGTTTGCAAAATCAATCATACTATCCGTACAATTTGCAGCAAAAAATCATCCCGTGTAGTTGTCCTCTGAGGAAAAAAAAATTTATTCGTAGGCCATTTTTTTGTTTAAAAAAATTGGGCATTTATTTATATATTTATTGGGATTTTGAGTATGTGCAGGATCATGGTATGCCAAAAAGTGGCAATGAGGAAAAAAACACGTCTTTCATCGACCCAAAAAGGCGAAAATATCATGTTGACTTTTTTTAGGCTCGAGTGTCAGTACACACCACCAAAGCAAACACCAATCCTAGTTTTCCATATCGGATATTTTATTTGGATCGGATATCTGATTTGGATCGGATATCTGATTTGAAAGAAGAATATATATAAAAAATTTGTTGTTGTTTTAAAGTAACGATCTACAAATCGGATATCCGATTTGAAACAGATATCCGATTTGAAACGGATATCCGATTTGTAGACTGTTACTTTAAAACAACAAAAATAGTTGTATATATATGATTTTTACAAATCGGATATCCGTTTCAAATCGGATATCTTATTTGTAAAAAGCATATTTTTAAAGTAATGGTCTAGAAATCGGATATCTATTTCAAATCAGATATCCGATTTGAAACGGATATCCGATTTGTGTACACATAGACCTAAGGATTAATGGTATATGGTAGAAGGTTTAAGGGTTAAACTTTAAGGTTTAGGGTATATGGTAGAGGATTTAAGGGTCAGGGGTTATAAGGGTATAGGGGAGAGAGATAGATGGATTTAGTGTGTGAGAGAGTGACCTGAGAGAGTGGGATAAGGTTGGGGAGGGTGGGAGAGTGGGAGAGAGGGAGGAAGAGGGTGGGAGAAAGTGGGAGAGGGTGGTAGAGAATGGAAGAGAGGGAGGGACAGAGTAGAAGAGTGGAAGAGAGTGGGAGAGAGGGAGGGAGAGAGCGGGAGAGAGTGGGGGATAGTGGGAGAGTGGGAGAGAGTGGGATAGAGGATGGGAGAGAGTGGGATAGGGAGCAAGAGAGTTGAGATAATCGAGAGAGGGAGGACGGAGAGAATCTAGAGAGTGAAAAGAGAGTTGAGAGAGTGGGAGAGGTGGGAGAAAGCTAGGATAGAGGAGAGAGTTGAGACAGAGGCTGGATGAGAGGGAGGAGAGAGTGGAGAGTGAGTGAGATGGAGGAGGAGTGAGAGAGATGGAGGAGTGGAGGAGAGAGAGACCCAAGAGAGGGAGAGAGGGGGTGCAGGATGAAAAGACTAGAGAGAGAGAGAGGGAGGGAGTGGGAGAGAGATACAGAGGGTAGATGGTTTAAGGGCTTCTAGGTTAAGGCAGAGGGAGAGGGATAAAGGGAGTGAGCCGAGTGGGAGAGACCTAAGAGAGGGAGAAGGTAGGAGGGAGAGACTTGAGATAGATTGAGTGAGTGAGTGAGAGAGACCTAAGAGAGAGAGAGTAGTTATAGGATGGAGATACTTGAGAGAGAGATAACGGAAGGGGGGGTTAAGGGGAGAGAGATATAGGGATTGAGTGAGAGAGAGACCTAAGAGAGGGAGAGGGGGTAGGATGGACAGAGTTGAGAGAGGGAGAGAGAGGGAGGGAGTGGGAGAGAGATAGAGGGAAGTGGGGTTAAGGTTGGAGGGTAGATGGTTCAAGGTTTTAGGGTTTAGGGGTTAAGGGTTTAAGGGTAGAGGGGAGAGACATAGAGGG
>VDFB02000003.1:134449765-134488558 GCA_007258455.2 Sequoia sempervirens
TATTCCCTTCCTTGTTTGTTGGGATAAGATTCCTTCTAGAAGATGAGTTGTCCTTCTAGAACTTATCTCAACATTTAATGATCATCTAGATAGGGTTCAAATGTTGTCACATGTTGTTAGATTTTAACACTTGGAAACATCTCATGCATATTAGGGTTTAGCTCTTGCTTATATAATCAAGCATCTTGTTCATTTGTAACATATCTTTTCTATAATATCAATAGAATCTTTAATCAACATTCCATTGTTGCAACACTTTCTTTGTGGTTGATCATCTTTCCTGGCTCAAAGGTCCTCCATTGAAGACTACAGCTTCAAGGACTGTGCATCCATAATATCAACAGAAGATCCTTTGAAGATTAGGTTTCAGGGTTGAAGAAAGTCATCAAGTCATCAAAAGGTTTCCATCTTCACTAAAAGTCACCTACAAGTTGCAAATTAGGGTTTCAGATCTAGAAATGAAGAACGATAGGATGAGCAGAGATAGGAGAGCAGATTTAGGTATTAACTCTCTAAAAAATCTAAGTGGGACTGATATGCCACTTGTGGCATATGAGTCCCAATATAACATATTTTCCAAATTTCAATTATTTCAGATCATACACTGTCAGATTCTAGTTTTGGCATAGAAACCCTCCTCTAGGACTAAATTTCCCAGACTAGTGTATGAGTCCCATTGGAGCTTAAACAAAAAAAATTCATGGTATTGAAGCTTGTTTTGACCTCATCACTCTTCTAGGTGCACCTTTTTTCATTTCTAGTTTGATATTCTATAATTCAATTTCATTTCCTAGGTCATCTAGTTAGGTTTTGCATGGTACTTTGCATTTCATTTACATTTCTTGTCTTTCGAAGCCCTAGCTTGGTGGTGAACCCTCTTTTAGTCTTTAGTCATACCCTAGTACATCTTATTGCAAGATCTCTTTCCCATACTTCATTCTTGGATTGAGA
This sequence comes from Sequoia sempervirens, assembly GCA_007258455.2. Classification (NCBI taxonomy): domain Eukaryota; kingdom Viridiplantae; phylum Streptophyta; class Pinopsida; order Cupressales; family Cupressaceae; genus Sequoia; species Sequoia sempervirens. The sequence continues at coordinate 134,450,717 of VDFB02000003.1, forward strand.
TCTCTAGGATTTCCTTGAGTGTAATGATAGCAAAATAGGAAGATTCTCATATCCCTTGTTCCATCTTGCAAAAAGGTGGGACTCTAGTTCCTACACTATAGCCTCACATTATAATGGTTAATGAAACTTCTCTAATTGTATGTGGGAGCTCAAGTATATTAATATGGGTGAAATAGATAATTGAATTATATTATGTGTGTACTTTTCTTGCTATAACTAATATCCTTTCTATCTATCAAATTACACACAATGGGACATGTAAAAGTGTTGGGATCACTTCTAATTTTTTGGTCATGTGGGATATTTAGAGCAAAGATATTTTTTGTGGTTGGGAAGGTAGATTATCAATCTAGATTTTATGCCTTCTCACATTTTTCTCCTAATGATCATTTGGTTTTTTTCATGATCCAAAATCTAGTATGGATAGCTCCTAAAATATGTACTATATCTATTCAAACCTTCAAGTCCTTTCATTGGTTAATGTTATAGATATATGTAATGAGATTCTAACAATGTCTCCTGCATTCATAAATTTTAAATTTTATTTCTAGAGAGAGATTCAAGTGATTTAATTTAATAGGACCATCATTATCTTCCAAATATATCTCAATGGGATGAGTACTTGATAAATCTCTCAATTTTCTTTGACAAACCCTTCTTTAAAATTTGGTGGAAACTATAAAGGACTTAAGACTCCTCTTCAATTAAAAACTTATAATATTTTTTGTCTCCATATATTTTGTCGTTATTACCCATCTATCTCTCCATAGTTTTGAGATTTCACTTTCTTCAGTTAATCCTAGGATTATTAATTCAATTGTGACACTTTTTAGAATTGCCATGGCTACATCTATGAATTTCTAAAGATCCTTTTCTTATGTCATATTCTCCCATATTCATTTTATGAATGGGAAGATCTTCTATACTCACCATTTATTTTATTTCTTTCTAAGGGGAAAAATATTATTCGATGAACTTCTATCATGTTTAGTATTAAAAAATGATCATCTACCATCAATGTAAGGGACTACACTTTTAAGGGGGACACATATTTTCTCTCTTTTGGGGAGGATATTTTACTTGCATGGGTTTTTATCCTTCTCAATCCTCCAAGAAAAGCATATTTTGTGCATTGGTTCCTAATATGGCTACAAATTTGTTGGGACCTACTCATTTATCTTACTTACATAAGCTACACTTATGGGGGTTGTTGGTGCATATATTGCCTTTCTTCTATTTATTTGTTTTATTACATTATTGTGCACCTACAATACTTGATTACCTAGGTTTATATCTACTTGGGTAGTTTGTACTTTCATCATGTGACTTCTTTATTCCTTATTAAGTGGAGATTTACTACATGTGTGACTACATCTACTATTATACCATAATGATTGTACAATCACATCCTTTTTTAGTGTATCCTATATATATATAAAATCTTATATGAATATTTTATTTTGTAGCATCCTCTATTTTAGAATAGAAAGCATATTGCATTATGAAATATTTAGTTGTGCACTTGATTTTGTGGCTTCATTTTTCTATATTATAAAAGACTTGATTGGTCAATAAATTCTCACAGTGTATACTTTCAATTGTCTTCATTACTAACCATATCACTTGTACAACTATTTTTAAATTTTAATAGTTCTAAAGGATTTATAATATAACATAAAAACTTATTTTAAAATGAATTCCAATGACAAGGGCCAACTATTAGTGGATAGAAAACTTTGTAAACTATCTTCTTTACCATTACAAATATTTAAAAAATATTCTATGAGTTTTATAAAATTCATATTTATATATAAACTAATTTCCAAATGGGATTTTATGAAAAATATTAGCTATTAAAAATACTCAATATTAACTCTATTTTCAAACATGTTGCATGGTAGGAATTAGTCAATACACGATAGTTGATAAATGAGTAATTAAATTTAGGTCTTGTACATTGAAACATTGAATTTACTTTATTGTTACCTATCAACTATAACCCACAACTCTTCTTTATTTTTTTTGCTAAAATAAAGAGGGGTTATAGCGACCATTTTCCTTTATGAAACAGTTAAAGGACAATGAAATAGGGTTTTATTAGAGGTACAACCAACAAAGATATAGAAATAGTAAATCATGTTCAAAGATAAATAACACTAACTACAAAGAGTTGGAAGCATTAGTTACTGCCCCATAGAGAATTGAGGTACTTGAGGCTAGTGATATTGTAATGTTCCCATTTTCTATGTCCTCTTTCAGATTAGTTTGGTTCTGACACATGTACTCTTTTTAATAAGTGCCATTTTTAGTAATTGGTCTAGTAGGCAGAGCAGTGTAGGGTTTCCTATTTGAGCAATGTGTGGAAGTTGCCCGATGAGCTATAATGCCTTGTGCCAGTCCTTACTATGGGTTTTTTTGATGTTTCATGCCTAGATTTCTACTTTTAGTAGGGGACCAATCTAGTGGCTTACTGTCTATAGTGAGATCATTGGTGTATTAGTTATATTTCCAACTTGTGTCTTTGATGTTTTTACTATTTTTAGTACTTACTAAAAATAGTAAGTCTATTTTTAGAAGCTAGACCTGGTCAGGCTACTCCTCAACAACATTATTTCAATTGAAGTTCTAAGTTGCTAAGGTTGTAATATTTAAATATTGGCTTCTGCTTCAAAAATGAATTAAAATAAAGTTACTTTATAATTTAAAGTTGTGGGTCGGAGGGGACATTAAAAAGTACCTTGGTGCTTAAGTGATAACTTTAAGTCATTTTAGAAGGCTACAAAGTGCCAATAGTTTCCTTATGAGAAAACCCCTTGGCCTAGTTTCACAACGTTGTTTTAAAAGAGGGGCCATGCATTTCAAATGGATGCCTAGAAAAGAGGTTTATTTATCATTTTAAAAGGCTAATGTTATGCCTTATAAGGTGGGATGCCTAGTTTGGGCTAAAAGTCAATTTTAAATTAAAAATCAAAAGTAGAATTTTGGAGGAAAAAAGTTGGATGCCCCTCTTGGGGTAATTTCATGACATTTCATAAAGTGAAATGAGAGGGAAACGTATTCAAACTCAGACTCAAGTTGCCCTAATCCTTCCCCCATTTCATAAATATGATTTTTGTCTCTCATTTGGTTATGGATGATTTTGGTTGCATAAGGAGATGTTTTTTCACCAGAAGGTCTAAAAGTTAGTGTTGAGGAAAAAAAACCTTTACATCTTGGACTATTTTCGATAGTGCAAACCCTGCCCTAGCCAATGGAAGAGTGGTTTCATCTAGAAATCACATTGGAGCTTCAAGTTGCAGTTTTTAGTAATTTTGAATGAAGGTATTTCAACATTTTTGATGAGTTTCAATTTGGGTTTGGATTGCAAAATGTGTTCTCTCTTATTGGCATGATTTTCAAGGAGTTTGGAAGAGGTTTTATCATTTTTTGGGCGTTTCTTTATTTGGACCTGAACCTAGTTATTTGCTTATATCTTCAAAATGGTTTAGGATTTCATCGTGGGTATTGGTTTTATTAAGATCATTCATCTTGGCACCAACAACCAAGTTTACTTGCATTTTTTGGAGAGGAATTGGATTTTATAGAGCAGATCGCCCTAGTTAAGAGGTTACCCAATCTATGGTGTATTTCTAGATTTATGGTTTTCCATGTGAAGGACTATTAATGGTCACTATGGGGTTTGGAAGAGTGGATTTATGCGATGAGTTTGCAAAGGATATTGATGGTCTATCTTTTGGTAAAGAAAATTACAATTTGGAGACTCACATTGGCTGTTATGTGCTCATCTTTCCAGGTTTGATATGTTAATTTTTGGAGCCTGTTTAGTCATATGAGAAGTCAGATTTATCATTGTAAACTCAAAAATTTTATTTTATGTAATTTGAGTATCTTAATCTAAAGTTTTAGTTTGTAAGCAATGTTATTTCATGCTATTTCCAATATTTCTTGTTTTTATCTTATCATGTATGCAAGGCATTGATGGCACTAAAAAATCAAGCAAAAAACATCATCAAAACAACATAAATAGAAAATCAAAAACTCAAAAAAATAATAATTAAGGGGTAGTCATTCTAGTGGTATCATAGCAAAAAAAATATCCTGCCAACTAGTGGGTGATAAAAATCTATGAGCATTAGTGACTAACAAAGAAGGTACCAAGAAAAAAACATGGGTGAAAGAAGAGAAGAAGCTAAAAGAAATATTGGTAAGCAAGATAGGATGATGTTACTCATTGATGCATTGGTTAGAGGGCAAGAAAGAGTATCCCAACGTGCTCAAGAGACTAATCAACAACTTGCATAGTTGGTACATAGATTGGATTGTTTGGGGAAAGATAATGTTGTGGGACATCGAAGAGGAGCCAATGAATAGAATGGAGTAGCCTTGGAAAGGCCTCTTATGCCTATATTTCCACCAAGAGTAGAAGCACAATCCAATCAAGAGCTTACCTTAATTGAGTTGTAGGATCAATTTAAGCAAGAGTGGTTGGATGCAATCCCTAGTTTCTAGTATGACATATCACTTCGAGATTATATAGATCTTAGGATGAGTCATACGCCCAATAAGGGAAATAGAGAACATCATAAGGACTTACAAAGGAAAGATGGAAAACTTAGCATTCCTTATTTTGATGGGTCCAATGATATTTCAATGAGGGAATGGGTTCATAGGGTGGACACATACTTCATTCAAAACCCCATGCCTGAAGAAGAATCCATAAAATATGCTACTATTCACCTTGATGGAGTTGCATATAAGTAGTGGCATCATGGAATGATTATAATGGGGAAATGCACATATTACATCAAATATTGAATTCAATGAGATACTCATAGAGTGGTTTGACAAGAAGGAACCTAAACTTCATTTTAGGGAGGTGGAAAATTTGAAACCTCATGCATTCAATGAAGACCAAGTGGTTGAAGAGAAGTTCATAGACAAAAATCAGATGAAGTAATTGCTTTCAAACTTGATGGATTTGAGATGAAGCCTTAGGATGACTCTTTTTTCATGCATGCAACCATTGTAGATGAGGTTGTACATGAAGGAAATGATGAAACAATAGACTTGTATACTCCCTTAGAGCTATCCAATGAAGTTGAGATACCTTTAGATGATGGGCATGATGAAACAAAAAGAGATGATGAATTTGAATTAGCTATTAATGATGATTCTTTACCCCATGTGGGTAATGGTGACACAAGTGGCTTTGGGTTAAACTACCAAATCAAGCCTATGGAGAGATTTTTATGATTTTTTTAGTGATAATGAGTTGGAGAGTGACTTATTCAAAAAGGAAACTACTCATGAAGATCACAATGGACACTTGTTCTCTAAACAAAATGATTGGCCTTTCTACACATGGGATCCAAGTGTGTTGGCAATTGAGTATGACAAGGATCCACATTGGGATGATTTTTTTTTATTGTAATGATGTCCTTACTTCATCCCAAGATCCATGCAAAGAGGATGTCATCAATAGTGATGTTTTTAATCTTGAAAGGGAATATTATTTCACATTGTAGGTAGCTGATTTTGAACAAAGACCTTGTAGCCTGGTTGGTTCAGATTTATGATCTTCTTTTGAGGATAATCAAGTAATTTGGGACAATGATTGAGACTTTTATAATATGTATAATAGCTCCAATTTTTGCATGCCACATAACAATAGTTATCATTTTTTCTTGATCATGATTGGAAAAGACAAATCTAGGTAACCATTGGAGATGAGCTGCACATTTTATCTAGTTTGGACAGAAAACATATGCATCTAGAAAAATTAATTCAAAATGCATCTATGGGACAAATTGAGCTTAATATTTCATTTTCTAATTTACATACATTGAAGAAATCTATGGAAGAATTTAAAACAACTTACTTACACATGATGCATGATAGAGATATAGCTACCAAGTTTGCAGATGAAACCTTGTCTATGTCTAAGCAGTTAAGGGGAGAGGTTAGTGAGCTCACCATTGAGCTTAACTCTTCTTTGGAAAGTGTCCAAGGGGAACTTCTTGAAGTAAATGATTAGCTCTATGAGGCTCAACATTTTATAGAGTAGAAGAATAGAGAAAGGGCTGATTGGATCAAACATGTAATGTGGGATCTTGATTTCATTCAAGAGGAGTATGATCTCACCCATTGTCCAAAAAAATCAGAAAATAGGAGTTTGGATCAGCAAGAGGATTGATTTGATTTGGGAATTGAGGATAATCATTAGTTGTATGATAATCCTTTATTTGAATGGGATGTTGAATTGACTCATGGCTACATACACATTAAAGTATTAAACTTCTTTAGGAAAAGACCTTTCCTTTGTACATTTGGTTTGGGCTTGTTGAATTTTTTTTGGTAATTGGAAGGATTATCATTTGCATGAAAGCTAGTGATTCCTTCAAGGAAACTGTAATTATTTTTTCCTTTTATTTCATTTGGGTCCATCAACGCATACCATACACATGTTTCATAGTAAATTCATTTTTTTACTTCCACTTTTTAGGCCTTAGTATGGCTTGAACATTTCATTTAGTACTTGGTGCATTAGTCAATTCAAATAGCATATGACTAACCATTAATATAGATATTATTTATCCTTGAATGTGCTAGAGTATTGCTTACATAAGCTACTACATTATTAACTTATTTATGCATCATATATAAATTTCCACTTGGCATATATTCAAACTTGATTATTTGTAATGAGGATTCACTGGTTATTAAGAAAGATTCAATAAATTCCCTAGCCATAATAACAATCTATTCAAGGTGTTTCTATGAATGGCTCATCTTCACATACACAAGCACATGAGTATCAAATACATGGAGATAAATAGATAAAACTAATTTATAAGAAACAAACCATGCCAAGAGGACTATATTATGCATAATAATATTCAAGAGTAGAATATAGTTATATGAAAAAATATGATAATCAAGATAGTGCAAGGTTCGTAAGGGTGTCTTGAGTCACTCTTTAGGTACTAGGTATATGATAGTTAAAATAATTTGGGTTAGAAACAACCTCATAACTAAAAAAAATATGAGGAATAAACACATATCACTTGGTTGCTAGTTGAAGCTCTATATATGTCCTTGCTTGCTATATTCATATTTATAGGAAAAACACATGATTAATTTATAGTCAATACTACATAAGATTTGGTTTAAAATATTTATAAATATTGACTATGTGATATAGTAAGCACTAATGAGTGGCTATAGTGATAGACTATTTATGCTAACCAAGATAAAAATAATAATTTATTCTATCAATTCACCCATAAAATAAGTTTATTAATCAATTTTAAATATCCATCCATAATCCAAAAAGGATGGGTCCCAACACAAATCCTTGTTAGGTACCCATTTAAAATAACTTATTCACTTATAAAATGGTAGAAATTCACAATAAACCTCCCTTTATGACAACCATCAAATATTCACATGAATTCTCATAATATTAAAGACCTATAAAATATACAAGCTTAGTGTCACATAAAGTGTTGGTTAAAATATTATCTATTTGGTCCTTTGTCCTACAAAATTGAAGATAAATCACCTACTGCTAGATAAGATTACCAATTTAATGGTGATAGATGTCTATATTCCTTGTTATGCCATTAAACACTAGATTCCTAGAAAATAAAATTACAATTTGATTGCTATAATGAAGTAAAGAAGCCCCTACTTAATGTTGTTTGAGTACTAAAAGAGGATCATGTAACCTAGTTATTTTTTTAGTTATCTCATTTTCTTTTGTATACTCTACCTCTATAGTAGATAAAATAATAGTAGATTGCTTCTTACTACATAATGAAATGGGCTTAGAACCAAGAGAGAGAAGATAAATCATGGAATATTTTTTATCATATGCAAAAAAATGTTCCTTATTAGTGACATATTCTCCATTATTATCTATTCATATTTATTTGATCATGTTTTAACTTTGATTTTCTATAATTATTGAAACATTCAAATTTTCTAGACACTTCATCCTTTTGCCTAAGGAATTAGACCCAATCCTTCCTATGAAAAATACCAATTAAGTGTAAGACATACTTAGCTCCTCCCCTTGACGGAAAATTTATCCACCCATATAAATGATTATGGAAAAGGTCAAGAGATTTACTTTCCCTATATGTAGACCCTTAATTCTTGTCTCTGTATAGTTTTACTATCATGCATCTTATACACACATTTTTTCTTACCTTTATCCAAGGACCTCCATCAACCATATTCATTTTTGAATGTATAGCCAAAATTTGATAATTTAAGTGACAAAATATTTGATGACAAAAAATACTTGTAGAGGAACCTATAGTAGTGCAAGTTGTCTTATATACATATGCTAAAAATTTATAGATATCATCACTCTCAACTCCTACAAACAAAATTTTAAATTCATTACTAATGACATTGATTAGACACTTGTAAGAATAAAACTCCACCTTATAACCATGTTGAATTATTTGACTTATCAAGAGAGAATATTTTTGGTTAGCTTAGGTACATGATTCACATCTATTATTTCTAATTTCTTACCATTTTTTCTTGTCATTGAAATTGAATCTATTCATTCAATTTAATGTGAACTATCATCAGCAAGAAATATTCTTGCACCTTTCACTTCTAAATAATAAATAACTTTTTATTGTAAGACATATATCGACTAGCTCCTAAATTACTATACCATGTGTTATTTAAATTTCCTTAGTACCTAATAAGGATATTAATATATTATACTTACCTTCTTCTTAATCAAAATTTTATTATATATTTTGAAAAAACTTTCCTTTCCCTCCATGTGATTTTATAGGATATTGATAACTTTTATGCCCTTATTTTCCATAGTAATAACATCTAATAGAATTTTACCTTTTAAAATTCTCTTTATGATTTATCCATTCATTTTACCCTTTTTTAAAAATCATGACTTTGATGATTTTCCCATGATTCACTCAATTGCCTTTGATTATTTTTATGTTGATTGCCTTGATTTTGTTGTCTTTGATTTTGATATGACTTGATTTTCTTATATTCTCCTCTAGCAATAAATGCAAGTGAGAAATATTTTTGGACTCACCTCTAATCTTCTTAAGCATGCCCTCTTCATTCAACGAAACCTCTTATACTTCTTCTAGTTTGATATTGTCGAAAGTTCTAGTTATCTCTAATATGTATATAAAATTATGATCTACTCAACTAGAAAACTTTCAATGAAAAAATATAGAATTTCATAATCATCAAATTTTGTCTTCATCATTGCAAGTTGATTTCTCAAATTCATCAAGTTTGCAATGTGATCATCCATGCTATCTCTTCCCTTCATATTCAAATAATCTAATTGATTTCTAATTTCCCTAAATTTTATTTTTTTAGTTCTTTCATGTATTGTTTGAAAAGTTTTCATATTATATTTTATTTTTCCTATAAGGTCCTAAACACGAGGCTTAATCCCTAGATTAATTTTCCATATAAGATTTGTTCATACATTCATATCCATTTTATCTCATTTTCATAGTTCCTTTCATATGTAGGTTTTTCTTCTATTGTTGGCTCCCATAAACATTTCATATGTAAAATTAATTCCATCTCACATTTCTAATTTATGTAGTTACAATCATCTATTTTTGTACTAACCACAATATTAGAGATTTCAAATCAGGTCATAAATGGTATAAATATAAACTTTCCATGTGTATAAACACAAAGAATTGAAAAATGAAGTCTAACAATACACATAGTGATTTTTTTGTATTATGTTTCCCCTCTTTGCATGTGCGTTTACAGGTCTTGTAGGAATATTTTTCAATGAGAGAGGTGTTGAAAAGTGGTCAATAAGTCATCAAAGTCATCATAGTCAAAATAACCCTAACTAGAGCTTGAAGACCCTTTTTAGCCCATTTTGTGCAAATTCTTATTTGGCAACCTGACAAGAGGAAAGGTACAGACCAAGACCCACAAAGTTGACCTTTAAATTTTTAGATTTTTGTAGGTGGAATGATTTTCCATCTATGGTGAATGAGTCCCACTTCCAGGCTGGAAAAAGAGTTTTCTAAGGTTCTAAGTTCTTGACATCTCGAAACCTGTTCTGGCAGATTTTACCAGAAGTAGGACTGATTCACCATATGTGGCGAATGATTCCCAATGGGCATCAACATTGAATTCTATAGCATTCCAGAACCTTCCTAGATCTTCTTTCAGTTTCTAGGTGCACCCCATTCAATTTTTTTTTCATTTGTTCATGTTTTTAGTTGATGTTTGCATATAACACTATGTTTTCAAACACTTCTAATTTCTTAGTTTTGCATTCATACTTAATAGTTTTTGTTCATTTTATGGATTTATTTTATCTCATCTAGGCATATTTCACCCACGTCATATCCATATTTGAATGTAACATTGCATTTTGGCCCAAATCTTTACCCTTTTAGGTGAAAAATCCTAGAAGGGTCACAAGCATTTTAGGTGCCAAAATCTTTTTTTACATTTTGGTGAACCTACCTTTAGAACATTTTTACTTCTGATTTCAACTTCATTTGCATCCTAGGTTTAGCTTGCATCAACATTGCATTAGGTTTTGCATTGTTTTGCATTAGGGTTTTCCAAATTGCATTAGTGAAAACATCATATAGCTTTCATTTTTGCATTTCAAATCCTTTAAAAACACTACATTTTTGCATTTGCATCATAATTCTTCATCATACATTCTAAAAAGCATCAAATTGCATTTATAATTTTTGAAAAAAACTCAAAAAAATTCATCCCTGGACTCATTCACCACCTTGGGCAAATCAATCTAGTTGCACATTCTAAATTGCATTTTCTAGCATTTTCTGGGCATTTTCTACATTTATGTTTTCTATTATTACATATCTATTATAGTTTCTAGAATTTGTGTTATTAGCATTTTATTACTCCTATTTTTCATTTCATTTGAATCCACCCCACGTTTAGTAGTCCTTGTATGAGTGTTTGGTGCCCTATTGATAATACTTTAGTGAGAAGAAGTTCTCGACTCATGGAATCTCGCAATAACACACTCATTGTGGACCTTGGGTTGTCTCAAGCTACTACTCCTAGTGTTGACAATAGTGCTTTAGGCATGGATCCCACCTTTAGCAATAAAGTGCAAGTTGACACACAAACCAATCATGTTCCACAAGAAAAAATCATTAACATTCAGGAGGATCTAGCACATTTACAACAAAACATGTGCCTTGAAAACATTTCAATCACCGCAATTCCTACTATAGAAAAAATCCATCATCTGCTTGAATGTAATGAAGGTTTAGATGTTATGAAACAAATTGTTGAGATATACCATAAACACAATATTCCTTCCACCTCTAGTACATCTCAACTAGCAAACATTGTGGTTAGCCATGGAGGACCTTACATCCCTCCCCCTTCAACTATAGCATCCATACCCACCTATACCACTCCCCAAGTCACAACCACAATGCAACAGGTTAGTAATGTGATTCCTTCCTTGACTATTCCTACTAGCATTCCTAATTCTTCTATGGCATCAAATGTTTTCTACTTTTCCACCATACCATTTATTAGAATTCCCTTCACTTTCCCTACCACTACATATGCTTCATCACCACTATCTCTTCCACACCTCATGCCACTTACACTGACCCTCTCATCACACAAATTTTCCAAACCATTTCCTCCATGCAACAACAAATATCCACCATAAGCCAAAGTCAAAATGCTCCACCCACCTATTATGTCTGTAGCAACCCATTATCTTTAGAAATATTAAGAACACTGATGCCATAAGGAATTAAGATACCTATATTTGAGAAGTACGGAGGGAAGGGTGATCCTACCAATCATGTTAATGCTTACATAGCCTTATGAAGTGACTTTATTCTTGATGATAAAATATTGGCCAAAATGTTTCCTAGGACCTTAAAGGACATTGCCTTGGAGAGGTTTTCAAATCTACCAAACAATTCAATTTGTTCATTCAGTGAACTAGTTGATGCCTTCATAAATCATTTTCAAGTGTGCATGACTCTTAAAAATACATTGGATGATCTAATGAGATGTAAGAAAAATGTGGACAAAAAAGTAATCACACTATTAGTCACTATATGCCCAAATTGATGTCAAGGTTCCTGATCCACATCTCCAAAATATGTTCATTGAAAATTTGAAAACTCACATCCAAGACAAATTGACCATGATGAAATTTCCCTCTTTCATGCATTTATGTACAAACCTTTGTGACTATCACAATTCGATTAGTAGTCGTGATGCCAAGTCCACTACTAACCAAACTAAAAAATTTGAACCTAGCACTTCAAACAATTCACAACCGTTTCGAAAACCAAACAAAGGATTTTTACACATCAACCCCCCTTCTCAACAACCATCTCAACCCATCAACAACCAAGTAACAGCTATTAAAGCTATGATACCTTTTACTCATGGCGATCCAAAGAGACAATTTACACCTTTACCAAACACTCTTCATAACACCATGACCCAACTATTGCAGCAACAAGTGATTACTTTACCTACTGTTAAAACACTGGATCCAACTAAACTTTTTCCTCCAACCTTTCAACCCAACGCTTATTGCCACTATCATAGACAAAATGAACATGACACAAAAAAATGTAAGCATCTTAAATACATAGTGCGAGACCTCATTGATTTTGACCATCTATCCATTTCAAATGTTAATGTTAAATGAAATCCATCTATTGCCCCACCCAGTCAAAATTTGTAAATTTTTACCAATCTGATGCCCAAACATACCATCTCATTCACCAAAGTTAGTGAAACTCCAAACAATGATGTGATGATTGTTAATAAAACTAGTGAAAAAATTGATCCTATTCCACTCTCCACTTCTATTAATCCTATGGATGATTTGGTAGGAGTGATAGACGTTATCCCTCATAAGGGCCAACTTAAGAAAGCTCTTGATATTATGTTCTCTTACAAGGATATTCTTTTGAATCTTCCTAATGGTCCTCTCTACATAGCCGACCATATTTATGATAAGCCCACTAATGGGATACTCATAGATCCCGCCTATGGTGAGAATGTGATTATTGAGGAATTTTCGGTATTACATGATATTTATCAAGATATTTATGACAAACCACAAGCATGGATCAAAACACACAATGGTTTTGCATTCCCTATGATAGGATCGATCGGCCTTCCACTGCAACTAATACCTAAGGCACTGGATTTTACATTCTCTATCATTCCACAATCGGATCAATTTCATTTTCGGCTAGGCCATCCATGGCTTCGCTTAATGAAAGTTGTTCCTTCAGTCACACACAAGTGTTTAAAGTTTCTGCATGACAATGCCATATTCATTTTTCACCATAGTGGCTTTCACCCTTTGTCTTCTAAAGGAAACTTCTCCTTAGAAGCCTTTTGGCCAAAACCCATGGAACCCATAACACCTCGCAAATATTTATTTTTCATTGTTTATTAAAAGTTTAAATCCAAGAAAATTGTTGAATTGTCCCTCCACAACCAATCCCCATCCACCTATGAGACTCCTATCCTCGATGAGACAATGCTTCAACCTGAACTTGAACCACCAACTCTAGATCAACCAAAAATGAACACTTCACCTTCCTCATCCAAACGTCCAAGAGATGGTGATACCAACCACATCATGCCGCCTGATATAAAACACATCTATAAAGTAAAAGAGAAAGTGATTGAATCACCTCCCATGGTTCCTTCTATTCCTCCCCTTCAGGAAGAAAAGGAGCCTATGGTGGATCAAATCGCTCTTACACCAACACAACTTCAAAAATAGAATCAAAAGAAACTGAGGTGCTAGGGAGCATAGGCATCAATGTTGTCTCCTTGCTCATTAATTACAAACTAATGAAAAAAAAAGAAAATCAACATCCACCTTTGATAGAAGCACTACCCGAGGACCCTCCTCCCCAATCACAACAAAATGATCTAATACAACAACCACAACTTCTGATACACCCTTCATTGGAAATTACCATCCATCCTCTGGTTGCGATTAATTTGGATGGCGATGATGAGATCTCTAAAATAGACTAAGAGGTGCATAATAATCTAAATACATTATTTTCCTCTTCCATGAGCTTAAATGACAAATCTCCTATAACAAGTGTAGAACCTGGTACTTTCCATGTTGACCCAAAGGTCCTTTTCTTTTCTTTGTCACTTTTTTTTTGTGTTTTCCTTTTGGGGATGACGCAAAGCTTTGAGATGCCCTAGGTCTCTTCCATGTTAACCCAAAAGGTCCTTTTCTTTTCTTTTTTACTTTTGTTTTGTGTTTTCCTTTTTGGGATGATGAAAAGTGTTGAGACATCCTATGTATCTTCCATATTGACCCAAACATACTTTCTTTGCTCTATTTGTGGCATTCTTCCAGTTCTATGTATTTGGGGAATGATGATAGTTCTGAGCTCTTTAACCAAAACATTGCAACAATGAACATATAGACCCCAAATCCGTAGATCCCTTATGTGTTTGGTGTTTTTATTTTGGGGGAAACCCCCCTTTTCTTTTTATCTCACATGACACAACTGTACTAAAAAATGTATGACTTGGCATAGGGGCTTTCCAAGTTGGCTCTCTTGTCTTGTTTCTTTTTGCATTTTTCATTCGCTACTTTAAAGTAATTTCTCACATAATGATGTGCAACAATTCCTTAAAAGTGGGGGTATACATTGGCATAATTCATTTTGCATTTTTTTTCTTGGTTCTTAGTGTAGCCTTGTTACTTCATATGATGCGTTTGTCACTTTTTTGGATGACACTGGGTTTGATGTCCTTCATAAGCATGATCTATCTTAGCATATTACATTCCTCTTAGTGGCTTGATGTGACACACTGCATCCCGTAAGTTATAAATATTCTATTCTTTGATTGGTCCTATCTTGGATACATTACACACAATGTTCCCTAAGTTACAAACCTTGCATGAACTTAGCAAGACTCATTTGAATATTCCTTTTGCATATTGCATTTTTCATATACATGGCCACCTTGCATAACACAACTTGCATACCTATGGTGCCATTGCATTTTTTCATGAGTTATAAGCATTCAAAGCTTTGCTTGTATCATGAAGCATGAAACAACATTGTCTTTTGTGGTGCCTTATTAAAGTTAGATCAAGAGGTATAACTTTGATATGGTTGAGTGGGAAGCCCATTCCGAGGCACAAATTTCCACACAACCACCTTTTAGGATTTCTCAGCCCATGGACAACCAGAAGTTTTGTGGCCCCAGAGTGAGTATGTTGTGGATTTCTCACCCCACGGACAACTAGAAAATCTATGGCCCTAGAGTGAGTATATTCGGGCCTTCTCACTTGGAAAACAACCATGAGTTCCATCGCCCTAGAGTATGTAAACATTTCTTGTTCCAAATAAATAGCCTAGATCTAATCCACAACGAGCTAGATAGACAATCAAAGCTTTCTCTCCTTTCTTGCATTCTTTCTCATCACTTTCATGTGTGTTCCCTTGTGCTTATGATTGATTTGCCAAGAGATCTTGATCCTAGGGGCTTCATCATCCTTCTTGATTGTTTTTGTCTCATCTTACCAAGCATTAGTACATTCAGACCCCTCCTGAGATGCATTGCTCTAGTTTAGTGTGAGTTTGAAGTAGGTTCATCCTCTCACTAAAGTGGGGGCTAACTATGGACACGAAAAAAATAACCCTTCTACTTTTTCTTTTTCTTTTTCCCTCCTTGTGCTTATTTGGCTTGATTTTTCCTTGATTTAATGTTGTAATATGGCCCACGTGTTAACATTAGGTCTTGAATCTTTATGGATCTCTAAGACTTTATGATGTCTTGTAAAGGTGTTGTGAAGAGTTGTGATACATTTTCACACTTTTCTAGACTCTTCTTATTATAATTCACCTACATATCCTCTTTTCATCACTTACCAATTCTTATTTTAAATTGTTGTAAAGTATTGTAACAAACTTTCACACTTTTCTATACTTGTCATCACCAAATACACCTTTCTTACGCTTTATTTGGCTCCTTTATACACTTACAGGCCTTAATTAAGTGTATTTTTGAATACAAATTAGACAAACATCATTTAAAACAACTAAATTTCTGACACCCACTCATATGCCTTGAGTGGGACTCATTCATCCAGGGTGGAAAACGAGTCCCTCTTGGCAAATAATTCAAAATAAATTAAAATCACTAATGGGTTTTTATTCCTAAAGACCTAAGGTCGGCCTATGATGTATTTTTGGGAAATTAGGGCATAACTGTGTATAAATACATTATTTTCTATTCATTTTAAGCCCCATTCATCCAAGTATTCATTCTTGCATTTGATCCATCTAAGCATCCACTTGAGCATCATAGCATCATTAAATCAAACAACTATCAAGCATCTTGGAATAGCCATTGACATATCTTCAGACTTTAACAACAAGGGTTTCGTGAGTTTATGACATTTGCATGTTATTTTTTCATCATTCCTTTCTTATTTCATTTCTTTATCAAGGGTTTGATTACCAAAGTAGGGTTTGACCAAGACAAACCCCTATACTCTAACCCTTGACCATTTTCCCCTCTTTGCATGTGTGTTTGCAGGTCTTGTAGGAAGATTTTTCAAGGAGAGAGGTGTTGAAAAGTGGTCAATAAGTCATCAAAGTCATCATATTAAACATAACCCTAATTGGAGCTTGAAGACCCTTTTCAACCCATTTTTTGTAGATTTTGATCTGACAACCCAACAATAGAAAAGTACAGACTAGGACCCACATATTTGACCTTTAACATTTTAGATTTCTATAGGTGGACTGATTCACCATTTGTGGCAAATGAGTCCCACTACCAGGTTGGAAAAAGTGTTTTCTGAGGTTTTGAGTTCCCGACATCTCGAAACTTGTTCCGATAGATTTAACCAGAACTAAGATTGATTCGCCATATATGGAAAATGAATCCTAGTGGGCATCAACATTGAATTCTACAGCATTCCATAACCTTCCCAGATCTTCTTTCAGTTTCCAGGTGCACCCCATTTAGTTTCATTCAATTTTGTTTTCATTTGTGCATGTTTTTAATTCATGTTTGCATACAACACTATGTTTTCAAACACTTCATATTTATTAGTTTTGCATTCATATTCAATAGTTTTTGTTCATTTTTTTCATTTAGTTTATTTCCTCTAGGCATATTGCACCCACATCACATCCATATTTGAATGTAACATTACATTTTGGCCCAAATCTTTACCCTTTTACGTGAAAAATCCTTGAAGGGTCACAAGCATTTTGGGTCCCAGAATCTTTGTTTACAAAAATTTGTAAAATATTTGTGATACACAAATATAAAAGAGATTTTAATTGAATTCTTCACTTCAACAAGAATTTTCAACTATTATAGTATGATCATTTATTCACCCTTCATTTCTTGATAATTTTGTTCCATAAAACTTTGAATTGATTTTTTTTTGTGTAGGCTCCACATTTAACAAAATAAATACAATTAAACAGTACTTTAAACATTAATATTTTAGAAATATGTCACTCCACACAACTATCATTCATTCAAAATTTTATATATACATTAGAAAACTCATATATGCTTCTCTTATAGAGAGTTCCATAGGTTCTATGATGTTCCATGATCTACAAAACACATAGCTCCATTTACATTCAAGATCCATTGAACAACATGAACCAACAAAAATTAGAGCTTTAGCAATCACAACCCACCCACATATAATCATCTGATCAACAAAAAGGAGCATAAATTCAATAAATGTCATGATTAGAAAGCATTAAATTGAGGGCATGGAACACTTAAAATTAAATAAATAGTCATTTTCTTTAATGGATGCAAAAAATAAAAGGAAAAACTTATAGAATTCATATTCTTATATTGCTCCTTTCCATCAAGATGAAATATAAAACAATTAGCTTACTTTAATTTTTATTATAATATGTTGAAGCAACTTTGACCTTTTCTTCAAACAAAATCTTCTCCCACATGTATTGCCACTACTCCAACTAGTTGCTCTTCTCCTCCAATTTTCTATTCTTTTGCAAAATGGTTGCAAGTCTAATAAATCCCCAAGATGTTGAAATACCCATCTTTTTGCATGATTTTCTTCACAAAACTACTATGTTATCTTTATGCATATTTATGATTCGCAACTTCAAAGGAAAGAATACAAGTGTTATTGCTTCACATTTCAATCATTTACAACTCTTAGTTTTATGGGGTGCACACATCTCACTCATATTCCAAAGTTTAAAGGGCTCTAATGCCATGAAAAGAAAAACACACGAGAAACAAATAAAGATCACATGGCTGTTAATCAAAGCTCTATATTTCCATGTTCATTGTATTTGTATTTATAGACAAAACATGTGATTGATTTATAGCCCATGTTGCATAACAATTGGTTGAAAATATTTATGAATGTTCATTATGTGCAATGGTAACTAACAATGAAAGATTATGTCAATAGATTGTCTATGTTGATCAAATTAATAGAAATTAATATATTGTAATAATAACTAAATCAATAACAATTGTTTATTATAATTACCAAACATATTTTAATTTCAATTATATTTATAACCTCGAGAAATATTTTTATCTATTACTATTTATTATTTTATATCAATTAAAATATAACTATACTCTTAAATCAAATATAATGGGTATCATGTACCCACATTTCATAGTCACTTGCTAAGTATTGATTTTCAAGTCAACTACCATAGTTTCCTTCGACTTTTGCTCCATTTCATTTCAAGTTGAGAAAGAGGAAGTTGGGGGAACTTTGTTGTAGCTATTTTATCTGACTGCACAGTCACTATTTTTAATTTTATATCTTTAATCCATCCTCGACTCTTTTGCTTATAAGTGTGGTATATTATCATCTGAATAAAATTCAATGGTATTCTAAGGAAATTAGGAGCCTGTATCAACTATAAATTATAAAACAAATGAAATGAGCTCAGTTGGAGAGATCTTATTTGTATAGAGCATAAATTTAAGCTCGCTCGACAGTAGGAGGTGTACTGTTTTTGTGCTTGATGGGAAGGCCAGACACTTCGCACCCTGCATAACAAGTTTCAATGGGGAGTGAATTTTGTGGTCAGGACTTTAAAGAAGCATGGGATGATCTTGTCACAGAGGCATAGATTCTACTTCCCCACCTTATTAATATTATAATGTTATGATAAATTGTGATAGCAGTGGTGATTAATATAACTTTATTGATATGTGGGGCATTATCATCCTGGATTTGAGAGATTTGTTCAATCTTCCATGGTATTTCCCAAATGCAGTTGAATTGAGAGAAGCAGTAGATAAAAGTGGTAGTTTTGATATTGAGCAAATGGAAGTGTGTGAAGGAGTGTTAAGCATGTCTGAGAAGGAATTTGAAGAGTTGATAAAAGATCCAGCTATTTTTGCAAAGAATAAGGTAAATATGGTTAAAAAAAATTTAGGGTGTTTAGTTGAGACCCACATTGGCAATAAGTGTGCAGATGTTCTATTTAATAGGTTCCAGCAGAGAGCTGAAGCACGTCTCCATTCATGTCCACCTTCAAGATTTGTCATCTGTACTGTTTCATCCCTTATTAGAAAATAGTTTGTAGGTCATATCACAACATTTATTGTTTGTACAAGTCATAATAAAATTGAATTGATGTGAGCTCCATGCCTCCATGCTCTCTCCAATGTGGCGGGACTATTGAAAACTTTACTGTAATTGATTTTGTGATTTTACTTAACTTCATCTTGTTTATCTTCCCGTTCTTTGGATGGTTTGGATAATTAGAAAAGGGTAAAAGGGAGATTGGGATCAAGGGTTTCCTATATGTGGCATTATTTTGAAGGCACATTTAGTGAATGGTGGACTAGCTCAGAGGACATAATTATGTCTAGATTCTTACATAAGTTTAAGCAATGGTTTTCTATTGCACATAAATATATAAATCAAAATTTAGAGTTTTTTTTTTGGTCATAATTTACCTTAATGTTGCATTTGGATGGTCTAAAAATATTAGGATCAATTACCAATTTTCTTTTTTTGGGAAACTTTGTTAAGCGACCTTTACAAAAAAAATTCCCATCTTTCAAATGCTATATAAATAATACCTATGTAGCATGTGATGTCATTGAAAAATTATCTATACATCTACAATTGTGGGTAGACCTATGTTTGGTGTTATTGTACAATACAACTTTAGTACATGAAACTTATCTTTTATAGGAAAAATACTTATAATTTAATTATAAGGTGATACACAAGGTATCTTAAATAGACCTATTACTATTTAAATTAATTTTAGTCTTATTCTTTAGACACATGCATCAATGTTAATTATCAAGCCTCAAATGTAGGTAATCTCTAGCCAAAGATCCTATCAATCCTAGCTATAGGTAATTGGCATTATGACACACTTCTCTATTGTTGATACAACAAATTAACCTCCATACACCATAAACTAGAAATTTCTACTAATATTTTATTTTCTACAATTGGAAGTTGGTTTTGAGATTTCAAGGCAACATTTTTATAACTCCTAGTATCTTTTAGTCGAAAGGATGATGATTTTAAATTATGATAAAATATTTCATTATATAGGATTATTCTATTAGGTGATGACATATGATTTTCGTTGCAAGAATGATGGTGTTATCATTGATGTCAACTACGGGATGAAGATGTTGAGCATATTGAGAAAATTGTGGAAAAGAGGAAAACATGTTATGCATGTGTAGTTGAGACCTTGAGGAAGTGTTGTGAGTACATGGAGATATTATTTTGTTGCAGAGTCTAAAGATGAGTTGGAATGAAGTAATAAGCTGAGATGATGTCTTTGGTACTTAGTTTCCAAGTGCTTTTGAGAAAATTTAATAAATAGAGTAAACTATGTTGTGCAAATGTTCATAGTGTGCTCCAGTATTGTACTCTGCATTTTTTTGTTGCAAGAATGGAAAGATTGAAGGTGTTTTCATTGATGTCAACTAGTTAACTGGTTATTAACTAGTTGTT
Organism: Sequoia sempervirens; assembly: GCA_007258455.2. Taxonomy (NCBI): domain Eukaryota; kingdom Viridiplantae; phylum Streptophyta; class Pinopsida; order Cupressales; family Cupressaceae; genus Sequoia; species Sequoia sempervirens. The sequence goes on from VDFB02000003.1 coordinate 134,471,751, forward strand.
GGCTATATATGTCAAGGATATTGGGAAATTGTAATGAAGATATGTTGCAGGTATTCAGTGGTTGCTCTAGGTTTTGGTCTAGATTTACTCCTATGTTTGTGTGGTTCCGACATGTTTTTCATGGTTGTTAGAAGATTCTATATCTATATTTTTGGTTGTTAATTTGTTGTACAGTGCACGTTGTGTTCGCCAGTTGTGAATTGTGGTTTTTCAATGTTTCTCGTTGAGGTTTGGGAGAAATGTTGTTGGTCCAGATTCCTCTTTGATGAAGTTTGATGACTTGCGGTTCTAAATTTGAGTTTCCCTAATTGTATTGAAGATAATTTTTTCATTTGGAAAGTTTGTGCTTAAAGGTTCTATGTGTTTTACATTGGTTTGGTTGACCTTGTGTGAAATACTACTTTCAAGGTTGATGAAGCATGTTGGATCTATCTAGGTCCCTATAGAAATGTGTGTTTGGGCCTCCCTCATTCTAATTCCACCCTAGAATGTTTTGGTGCTGATCTAATTTGACCTTGGATTTGGATGGCCGACTTTGGATATGTTTCAAGGTTGAAGATGGTATAAATGCAAGATAAGCTAAGTGATAGAAAATTTACAAGAGTGAAGAAGAAGAGTAATAAGAGAAAAGAGAAAGCATATTTTGGTGTGACATTCATTCTATTCAATAAGAGTGCTTGTTGCGAGTGTGGAAGATCAATGCAAAGCTTAATGCTGACTTTCTAGATGTAGTGAATAGAAGGTGAACTCTATCATTGATGCAAGTTGATCGAGTGATTGTGGTGGAATCCTTTTTTGTATTAGGATTGTCGTCTCTCTATAACAAGTGTTCTTTGTCTTCTTTGTATCTCTGTGTAAATTTTCCCTCTGGGTTGTTACCCCTATTGGACAATGAGTCCTTGTTTCAGACAGTGAGTCCTAGTTTTAGGTAGTGAGCCTTATTTCAAGTAGTGATCCCTATTTTAGGCAGCAAGACTTTTGTAATTGGTTTTGATATTCTCTATAGTGTGAGTTAATCCTCACCATGGTTTTTCCCTCATTTTTTTTCCACATAAATTTGGTGTTATTGTGTTTATGTGTTGGATTTGAGTTTTTACATTGGCATTTGACATGATTAATCATTTAAGTAGTATCAAGTATTAGTTCTGGTGGTTGAATTAAAAGTTTAATTATGTGACAACTGATTCACCCCTACTCTCAGTTGTCCTATTCAACAATTAGTATCAAAGAAAGATTCCCTGGTGAAGAGCTTAACTTCTTAAGGAAGGTCCGGGATGGCTAGCAAAATGGTTTTTGATTATCTAAGGTTTGATGGAATTAATTATGGTATTTGGAAAGTATTGATGGAAGAATATCTAGAATATTGTGGATATGATGTGGAGAAAGCTTACAAAAATCCTTACAATCCTTCTGCTAATGGTCTGAGTACACTTGAAGAGATCAAAGCACATGAAGCAAACAATAAGGCAAAGTTCATCTTGAAGAATAGTTTGGTACATTCCGAGTTGATTAGGGTTCAAAATTTGAAGACAACTAAGGAAGTCTGGGATTCTTTGGAAAGAGCACATGATGGTGATGAAAGAGTCAAAGAGGTGAAATTATAGAACTTGGAAACACAATTTGATATTCTACATATGTTTGAAGATGAGAATATTAAAGGTTATGTATAGAGATTGGATGAGATAGTGGCCAGAATGGAAGGAATTGATGCTACTATAGATGAAACTGGGATTGTAAAGAAGATTGTTAGAACTCTTCTCGATACTTACAGTGAGAAGATGAGTGCTATTAAGCCTATAGATTAAGACCTTTACTAAGGATCTGCTATTAGGATTTTTGGCATCTTATGAGATGAGGAAGTCGAGTCTAAGAAATGAGCGCAAATCAAAGATTTCTTTTAAAGCTACACAAGTTGAAGATCTAGATGAAGACAACTTTGATGAAATAGAAGCTAACTTTGTAAGAAGAATGAGGAAAGGCTCCATTAAGTATGAAGGTAAATTTCCCTTTAAGTGCTTTAGTTGTGGAGAGATAGGTCATTATGCTGCAAAATGTTCGGAAAGAGCTAAAAGAAATAAACAAAGATATGAGAAAGAAAAGAAAGGAAAGAAGATTAACAAAGCTTACTATGTGAATGAGAATGCTAGTATATGTGATGAGGATTTAGAATATGAAGATCCTGATTACTATGAATGCTTGTTCTTGGAAATTAAGGATGAACATGTACTTCTAATTATTTAAAACAAGTAAAAGAAATTTGTTTGGAGAAGGAGATAAATGAAGGTATAGTTATCTCTACCCTACATGCTAAAAAAGAGAAGAATTTTTAGGTAATTGACAGTGGTTGTTCACATCACATGACTGGTGATAAAAGTAATTTTGTTAAGCTTGAAAAATATGATGGAGGCTTGGTTATGTTTGGAGATGATACTGGTGCTAAAATATGTGGGATAGGTTCTATAAGTTTTGATGGCAAGCATCATACTAGTTAACGATGTCTACTATGTTAAGGGTTTAAGGCATAATCTATTGAGTGTTGGTCAGATGTGCAGAAAAGGATATGATCTTTTGTTTAAGGATGAGAGATGTGAGATCTGGAAAGGATCTGAAACATTGATTGTTATAGGAAAGAAATCTGAAGGGAATATCTAACTTAAGGGTGCTAATAGACAATGTTTTATGACTTAGATTAATGAAAGTTGGTTATGGAATAGGAGAATGTGTCATATAAATTTTGATAATTTGGAAAGGATTAGTGTTGTTCAAGCCATGAGAGATTTACCAAGAATTAAAAAGCCTATTAATGCTATTTGCAGGAATTTTTAGTTTGGAAAGAAAGCAAGAAATAATTACTGATCAAAGGAATAGTCCACTACTAGACTACTAGATTTAGTTCATACATATCTTTGTGGTCCTACAAGAGTAAGAATTATACTTGGTGAAAGGTGCTTTATGGTTTTAATTGATGATTATTCTAGATATACATGGGTTACATTTCTTAGAGAGAAATTAGATGCATTAGATAAATTTAAGGCATTAAAAGCTATGTTTGAAAATGAAGTGAACTTGAAGATAAAATGCTTAAGCTTTGAAAGAGGTGGAGAATTCACCTCCCATGAGTTTAAATTTTTTTGTGAAGTTCATGGAATAAAAAGAAAGTTATCTACTCTAATAACTCCTCATTAGAATGGAGTTGTTGAAAGGAAAAATAGAACAATTCAAGAAGTTGCTAGATCAATGATTACTGAGGCTAGTTTATTAGAAGTTTATTGGAAAGAAGCTATTCATATTTTTGTTTATGTATTCAATTGAGTTCAAGCAAGAGAAAACAATACAAAGACTCCCTATGAGCTATGGTATGGAAGAATTCCTACTGTTAAATATTTCAAGGTATTTCAAAGCAAGTGTTATATCAGAAGAGATTAAGAAACTTTGGGTAAGGTTGATGCAAGAAGTGATGAAGGAATTTTTCTTGGATATTCTACTAATAGAAAGGCATAATGATGTTTCAATAAAAGATTGAGGAAGATTGTAGAAATTTATAATATCAAGGTTTATGAGACAATAAAGAATTCTATTGACATTGATGGATATGTATCTGATGAGCCTGATTGTGTAAGAATGGAAGAGATTGTGGAAGAAAAGGAAAAAGATGAGCAAGGGACGTAGGATGAACTGAATGAAATAGAAGATGCTCTAGTGATGTCCCCTAAGACACAAATATGTACAGAAAAATATTCAAAAAATTAGATTATTGGAGACAATAAAAAAGGTGTTTTGACTAGAAGCAGAGCTATTGCTAAAGTGAATCTATGTTTACTTTTTGAGATTGAACTGAAGAATGTAAGTGAAGCTTGTAAAGATGAACATTGGAAGGAAACAACGAAAGAAGAACTTTTGCAGATTGAGAAGAATCAAACTTGGGAATTGGTCCCAAGAACAACAAATAAAAACATTATTGGATCAAAGTGGTTATTCAAAAATAAGTTGAATGAGAATGGAGAAGTTGTTAGAAACAAAGCGAGGCTTGTGTGTAAAGGTTATTCACAAGTAGAAAGCATATATTTTTAGGAAAATTTTCCTCTGGTAGCAAGAATGGAAGCTATAAGGATGTTCTTGATATTTTTTTCTCATAAAGACTTTAAGGTCTATCAGATGGATTTCAATTCATCATTTTTGAATGGTGAGATAGAAGAAGTTTATATGGAACAACTGGAAGGATTTCAATTATCAGATCAACTGGATATGGTGTGTAGATTGAAGAAAGCTTTATGTGGATTCAAGTGGGCTCCTAGAGCTTGGTATGCAAAGTTAGACAGGTATTTGATTCAACAATTCTTTAACAAAGGTAGGAAAAAAAGAAATATATACTTTAAGATTGAAAATGACAGAAGCTTGATTGTAGTACTGTATGTTGATGAAATTATCTTTGGAGGAAATGAAAATATATGCAAGTGGCTTGCGGAAGAGATGCAAAAAGAATTTGAAATGTCTATGTTTGGAAAATGAATTTCTTTCTTGGGCTATAGATTGATTAAACAGAGAAAGGAATTTTCATTTCATAGTCTAAGTATGTGAGAGAGATGTTGAAGAATTTTTGGATGGATGGTTCCAATCTGGTAAGCACTCCTATGGTGACTGGCTGCAAATTGGATAAAGATGGTGATTCACCTAAGGCTGATCAGAGCAATTATAGATCTATGATTGGTGGATTACTGTATTTGACTGCTACTAGACTGGATATCATGCATGTTGTTTGTTTTGTGGCTATATTTCAAGAAGACCCTAAGGAAAACCATATTGTTCTATTAAAATAATTTTCAAATATTTAAATGGCACTCTGGATTATAGATTGTGGTATGCTAAAGATACCGACTTTACACTTAGTGCCTATACAAATGCAGATTGGGTTGGATGTGTAGATGACAGAAAAAGTACAAGTGGTGGTGCATTCTTTCTTGGATACAGATTGGTGGCATGGTTGAATAAAAAGAAAGATTTAGTCTCCTTGTCTACTATTGAAGCTAAGTATATTGCTGCTACATCTTGTTGTACGCAAGTTCTATGGATGAAACATACATTGAAAAATATCACAATGGAATATGACAATCCCATTTCTATTTTTTGTGATAATAAAAGTGAAATTAACATTTCAAAGAATCCAGTGATGCACTCAAGCATGAAGCATATATCTATTAGATATCATTTCTTGAAAGAGAAGGTCATGGAGAATGAATTAAATCTTGAGTATGTTCTGACGAAGGATCATATTGCTGATATTTTCACAAAGGCTCTTCCTAAATATACTTTTGGGTATCTCCAAGAGAAGTTAGAGGGTATTGCCCCTCCTTTTTTGAACTAGATGCATATGGAGATGCATCAATTTGGTGGATCTATGGATCTATCTTTCTTTTGGGTTGATGTTTTGGTGGCTACTTCTCAGGGGGAGCAGGTAGTATCAGATGTTGTCATTATGAGTATTTTGTTTTTTATATCAAAGGAGAAATCAATGTAAAATATTCTTTTTCCTTTTCCATTTATGACAAAGGGGGAGAAGAATCATGTGAAAAAGGAAAGGATGAATGGGAGAAGAAGCATGTGAAAAAGGAAAGGATGAATGAGAGAAGATGCATGTGAGAGAAACAAAAAAAGTGTATTTAGAGCTTGTATGTTGTCTTTGATGATTTTTCACATCATGTTTTTCCATCAATGGAAAAGGGGGAGATTGTTGCAAGAATGGAAAGATTGAAGGTATTTTCATTGATGTCAACCGGTCAAATGGTTATTAACTAGTTGATGTTGGTTGTATATGTTGAGGATATTGGGAAAATTGTAATGAAAATATGTTGCAGGTGTTTAGTGGTTGCTCTGGGTTTTGGTCTAGATTTACTCCTATGTTTGTGTGGTTCTAAAACGTTGTTCATGGTTGTTATAAGATGCTATATCCATATTTTTGGTTGTTAATTTATTGTATAGTGCAAGTTGTATTAACTAGTTGTGAGTTGTGGTTTTCAGTGTTTCTGGTCTAGATTTCTCTTTGATGAAATATTATGCCTTGTGGTTCTGAAGTTGAGTTGCCCTAATTGTATTGAAGATAATTTTTTCATTTGAAAAGTTCATGCTTAAAGGCTCTATGTGTTTTACACTGGTTTGGATGACCTTGTGTGAAATACTACTTTCGAGGTTGCTGACTCATGTTGGATCTATTTGGGTCCCTATGAAGCATGTGTTTGGGTCGCCCTCACTCTAATTTTGTCCTAGAATGTTTTGGCACAGACCTAATTTGAATTTGGATTTGGATGGCTAACTTTTGATATGTTTCAAAGTTGAAGATGACATAAATGCAAGATAAGTTAAGTGATAGAAAATATACAAGAGCAAAAAAGAAGAGAAATAAGAGAGAAGAGAAAGTGCAGTTTGGTGCGATATTTATTCTATTTAGTAAGAGTGTGTGTTGCGAGTGTGGAAGATTAGTGTGAAGCTTGACGTTGAGTTTCCAAATGTTGTGAGCAGAAGGTGAACTCTATCATTCATGCAAGTTGATTGAGTGATTGAGGTGGAATCCTTTATTGCATTGGGAAAGTAGTCTCTTTGTAACAAGTCTTCTTTGTCTTCTTTATATCTCTATGGTAGTGATCCCTCCAGGTTGTTAGCCTTCTTGGACAGTGAGTGCTTGTTTCAGTGAGTGATCCTTTTGTAATCAGCTTTGATATTCTCTACAGTGTGAATTAATCCTCACCGTGGTTTTTACCTCATTAGGTTTTCCATGTAAATCTAGTGTTATTGTGTTTATGTGTTGGATTTGAGTTTTTGCATTGGCATTTGATGATTAATAATTTAAGCAATATTAAGTATTAGTTCTAGTGATTAAAGTAAAGGTTTGATTATGTGACAACTGATTCATCCCCCCTCTTAGTTATCCTATTCAACATCTTTCAGTTTTGATACTATTCTTCTGTAGATCTTAAAGGTTATTCAAGGTTGATAGAGGGTGCTATATTCAAAATTTAGGTTTCTGGATCATTGTATAGTGTGAGATATTTTCACCAATGTGTGAACTAGTTGTTCAGTGATGTTTTATGCAGTCTGGGAGAAATGTATTTTCTCTATGTTTCTTCGATGTTTGGCTTCAGGCTGTGCAAATTTGGGAAGATGATTATAATTTTTTACTCTTACTGTATTCAAGGTTTTGCTTGATTTGTTGTAGTATAGTGTGAGAACTTCATTTATTAGTATGCAAATAAGGACTACCAGTTGTTCTAAATTAAAGTATTTGTTGATGCAAGCTTGGATGAAGTTTTTGATGAATCATAAGTTGTTCATGAATTATTCTGGATTGAGTTCAAGTGAATTATGTTGTCCAGAACTTTCATCTTGGTTTAAGGAAGCATGCACTTAATTTTTATGGTGTTTTGCATGGGTGTTGGCCAAACTTGTATTTAACACTACATGTGAGGCTTGTGGAAGTGCATTGAAATGTGTTGAGATCTATTTGGGTCATAATTATGGATTTATGTAGGTTGTATTTCATTCCTTTCCATCACAGGAATGTTTAGGCACTGACCTATTTTGAATTTGAATGTACAACAACTAGTGGTCGACATTGAAGAAATTTTTTGAGGTAGAGCTTGATATAAATATGTATGGTTTTGATGTAAGAGTGTGAACAAAAGATTAAGAAACAAGATAGATGTGAGTAATGTGTGTGATGCAAATTTGAGCAAAGTAGTGCAAACTTCATGTTAGGGTTCTTGAAGGTAGTGTGCTAAACACATCCTAAATCTTTCATGTGAGACTATAAAAGTGTGTGAGCAATTTTGGTGGACTCCTTGTTGCATTGAGAAGTGTTTTTTCTATGTAACATTCATTTCCTATCTTCTTGTATTCTTTCTATGGTAGTGAGCCTTAGATATGAGCCTTTTGGACAGTGTGTCCTATTCTGGTAGTGAGCCCCTTTGTACCAGTTTTGATATTACTTATATTCTAAGCTAATCCTCACTATGGTTTTTCCCTCATTGGGTTTTCCATGTAAATCTAATGTTATCTTGTGTATGGTATTGTGATTTTAGTTTGTTATCTACATTTCATGTTTAATCAATCTAATAGAATAAGGGTTTAATAAATGCTTGTGGATTTGGTTACTATTGAGGGTTTTGAAGGTTTAATTTGCTTCAACTAATTCACCCCCTCTCATTTTCCTTGTTCATTTCAACAATTGGTATCAAAGCTTGGTTCCTTGAAGAAGAGCTTAACCAGTTGAGGTAGATCTGGGATGGTGAATAAGATTCCTTTGGAACATCCTAGATTCGATGGCTTAGATTATGAATTCTGGAAGAAAAAGATGGAAGGATATTTTCTACTCAGGGATATGAGATTGAGAAGGATTATCAAAATACATACACTCAACCTTTGAATGGTCCAAGTACAAGTGCATAAGTCAAGGAAAATGAGATCAATCCTAAGTAGAGATTTATTATTGTGAACAATCTTTCAAATACTAAATTAGTTAAAGTTATGAGTTTAAAAAATTCTAAAGAAGTTTGGGATAAGTTACAAAGCATTTATGAAGGATATTTGAATGTCAAAATAGCAAAGTTGTATAATTTGAAGGAATTTTTTGAAATGATGCATATGTCTTAAGATGAAACAATTAAAAGCTACATACAAAGAATAGATGAATTGGTAAGTAATATGAGAGGCCTTGGTGCAACAGTTAAATAATCTAAAGTGGTGAAGAAATTTATCAGATCTCTTCTGGATTGTTACAATGAAAAGGTATATGCTATTGAGGAAATTGTTGATTTTGATCATTATTCTAGAGATTAGTTTATTGGTACTCTAACTCCATTTGAAATGAGAAAACTGAAGAAAATTACAAAAGTAGAGACTGCTTTCAAGGCTGGTAAATCAAAGAGGGTTGAAGATTCAGGTGATGAAGATCTTGATGATTTAGAGGTTAAATTCCTTGGGAAGATGAAAAAAGGCACTGATAAGTACAAAGATAAATTACCTTTCAAATGTTTTAGTTATGGTGAGATAGGTCATTATGCTTCTAGATGTACAAAAAGAGCTCTAAATAATAAGAAAAAGGAAAATAAAGGAAAGATGATTAAGAAAGCTTACTATTTGAAAGAAGATGTTGGTATTTTTGATGATGAATCTGATTATGGAGATTTTGATGATAATGAATGCTTGTTTTTGGCTATAAAAGAAGAATATAGTTCTACTAACCTTGAAAGTTGTGTGAAGGAAAGTATTCCGGAGATGAAGGATAAGGTTGAAGATACTCTGGTATCTTCTTTTTATGTCAAAGAAGATAAGAATTACTGGGTTGTTGATACTGGCTACTCTAATCACATGACTGGATACAAAAGTAATTTTTTTAAACCTGAAAAGTATGATGGAGGATTAGTTAAATTTGGAGATGATTTAGGAGAAAATATTTGTGGAATAGGTTCAATCATTTTTTATGGAAAGCATAATACTAATAATATTTACTATGTTAAGGGCTTAAAACATAATCTCTTGAGTTTCGAAAAAATGTGTAGCAATGGGTATAATCTTTTGTTTAAGGATGAAGCATGTGAGATCTGGAAAGGGTCTAGAACTGTGATTGCTACTAGTAAGGGAATGGATAGAAACATCTATCAGCTTAAGGAACAGGAGGATGTGTCACATGAATTTTGATAATTTGGCAAGAATTAGTTTGATTCATGCAGTGAGATATTTACCTAGAATCACTAAACATATCAATGTTGTTTGTGAGGGTTGTCAATTTGGAAAACAAACAAGTAGCTTTAAGGGAAAGGAACAATTTTCTACCAAACTATTGAAATTAGTGAGGGTGAGAATTATACAAGGCGAAATGCATTTTATGCTTTTGATTGATGATTATTCTAGAATGACATGGGTTATTTTTCTTAGAGAGAAATATGATGTATTAGATAAATTCAAGGCATTTAAAAATATGGTTGAGAATTAAATGGATTTGAAAATAAAATGTTTGAGGTCTAACAAAGGTGCTGAATTCACCTCCAATGAGTTTAATATTTTTTGTGAAGTTCATGGACTAAAGAGGCTTTTTGTCTACCCCTAGAACTCCTCAACAAAATGGAGTTATTGAAAGGAAACATTGAACTATTCAAGAAGCTGCAAGGACTATGATGAAAGAGGAAAATCTACCACAAGTTTACTAGAGAGAAGCTATTCATACTATTTTTTACATACTTGACAAAGTTCAAGCTAAAGATAACAACACAAAGACCCCTTATGAGCTATGGTATGGAAGGATTCCTACTGTGAAGTCCTTTAGAGTGTTTGGAAGCACATGTTACATCAAAAGAGAAGAAGAAAACTTAGGAAAGTTTGATGCAAGGTTTGATGAAGGTATCTTCCTAGGATATTCTATTAGAGGAAAAGATTACAGATGTTACAACAAAAGGTTGAGAAATATAGTTGAAAGTGTAAATGTTAAGGTTGATGAAAAATTGTAGAATTCTATTGTAGTAGATAGATATGTGTCAGATGAACCTGATTGCAGAGAAGTAGAAGAAAAAGACGATGAATAAGAAGTGTAGAATGAAGAGGAAGAATCTTTGGAGAAGAACCCTAAAACCCATAAGTATGTGCAAAAGAATCATTTAGAAGATCATATCATTGGAGATAAGAGGAAAGTTGTATTAACAAGAAGCAAAGCTGCTGAATTTGAGATAATTTTTTGTTTACTTTCTAAAGTTGAACCTAAATCAGTGACATGTAAGGATGAGCATTGGATGAAGGCAATGGAAGAAGAACTTATGAAGATAGAGAAAAATGAGACTTGGGAATTGGTCCCTAGACCAAAAAAAAAACATAATTGGAACTAAATGGGTATTCACAAATAAGATAGATGAGAATGGAGAAGTAGAAAGAAACAAGAAAATAAGGGTTACTCACAAAGTAGAAGGTATATATTTTGAGGATACTTTTGCTCTTGTGGCTAGTATGGAAGCTATCAAAATGTTTTTGGCATTTGTAGCACATAAATATTTAAAGGTCTATCAAATAGATGTGAAGTCTGCTTTTCTAAATGGTAAATTGGAAGAAGAGGTACACATGGAACAACCAAAAGGTTTTCAATTGTCAGGTCAACCAAATATGGTATGTAAGTTGAAGAAGTCACTATATGGTTTGAAAAAAGCTCCTAGATCTTGGTATGCAAGATTGGATAGGTACTTAATATAGCAAAGATTCAATAAGGACTCTGTACATAGTAATCTTTACTTTAAAATTGAGGAAGCAAAAATCTTGATAGTAGTTGTATATGTGGATGATATTATCTTTGGTGGAAATGAGGCTACGTGTAAGAAATTTTCTAAAGAAATACAAATAGAATTTGAGATATAAATTTTTGGGGAGATGAATATTTTACTTGGGCTACAAATCAATCAAACAGATAAAGGAATTTTCATTTCGTAGTCTAAGTATGTCAAAGAGATGTTGAAGAAGTTTGGAACGGATGACTCCAAATCAGTATGTACTCCTATGGTGACTAGTTGTAAATTAAGCAAAGATGATGATTCACCTAAGCCTGATCAGAGCAAGTATAGATCTATGATTAGTGGACTATTGTATTTGACTTCTACTAGACCGAATATCATGCATACAGTTTGTCTTGTGACTAGATTTCTAGAAGATCCTAAAGAAACGCATGTTGCGTTGGTGATGAGAATATTCAAATATTTAAGAGGCACACCGGATTATGGTTTGTGGTATCCTAAGGATATTGATTTCACATTAAATACTTATACATACATATGCAGATTGGGCTAGTTGTATTGATGACAAGAAACTAACAAGTGGTGGTGCATTCTTTCTTGGATGTAGATTGGTGTCATAGATGAGTAATAAATAGGATTTAGTTTATTTATCCATTGCATAAGTTGATTATATTGCAGCAACATCGTGCTCTACATAGGTTTTATGGATGAGACAAACATTAAAGGATATCAGAGTTATATATATGACAAACATATATCTATCCTTTATGATAATACAAGTGTAATAAGCATTTCAAAGAATCCAATGATGCGCTCAAGGACAAAGAATATATCTATCAGGTATCACTTTTTAAGGGAGAAGGTTATGGAGAATGAAGTGAAACTTGAGTATGTTCCTACAAAGGATTAGATTGCTAATATATTTACTAAGGCTCTTCCTAAGGATACTTTTGAGTATCTTCAAGAGAAGTTAGGGGTTATTTCCGCTCCTTTCTTGAACTAGATGCATATGGAGGTGCATCATTCCATTGGATCTATGGATCTATCTCTTTTTTGGACTAACATTGGTGGCCACCTCTCAGGGGGAGTAGGTAGTGTCATAATTTATCATTGTGTTGTTGATTTAGTTGGGTGTACTCCTACGAGGGATTATTCAAAGTAGGTAATTTTTGGTGCAGTGTCAAAGAGGGAGAATAATGCAAAACAATATATCCTTTACCATTGATGTCAAAGGGGGAGAGAGAATCATGTGAAAAATAACTTATCTACTTAGGGAGAGAGTATCATGTGAAAAAGAGAGAAATTTGTTGCAAAGAGAAAGAGACTCTTGTAAGGGGGAGAGGTTTTAGGAATGTTGTGTAGGATATCTAATCTAAAAAAAGGGAGAGAGTGTTTAGAGTTGTTGTGTGGTCTTTGGTGAATTTTCACATCTTGTGTTGCCATCAATGACAAAGGGGGATATTATTGCAAGAATGATGGTGTTTTCATTGATGTCAAAAGGAAGTCTTCTAACTGGTGTTGTCATTGATGTCAACTACAAGATGAAGATATTGAGGATATTGATAAAATTGTGGAAAAGAAGAAAACAAGTTGTGCATGTGTATTTGAGACCTTGATGAAGTGTCTTGAGTGTATGGAGCTATTATTTTGTTGTAGAGTATGAAGATGATTTGGAATGAAGTAATAAGCTAAGATGATGTCTTTGGTACTTGGTTTCCAAGTGATTTTGAGAAAATTTAATAAATAGAGTAAATTGTGTTGTGCAAATGTTCATAGTGTGCTATGGTGTTGTGCTCTGCGTTCTTTCACTATTGGTACTATGTTTTTTCCGATCTTACAGGTTATTCAAGGTTGACAAAGTTTTCTATATTCACAATCTTTGTTTCTGGATCATTGTACAGTGCGAGATATTTTCACCAGTGTGTGAACCAGTTGTTTAGCCATGTTTTCTATGGTCTGGGAGAAATGTATTTTCTTTGCAATTCTTTGCTATTTGGCTTTAGATTGTGCATATTTTAGAAGATGATTATAATGCTTTTATCTTTTTGTATTCAAGATTTGGTGTAGTATAGCGTGAGTTTCATTTATCAATATGCAAATAAGGGTTACCAGTTGTTGTGAATTAATGTATTTGTTGATGCGAGCATGGATGAAGTGTTTGATGAATCTTAAGTTCATGAATTATTCTGGATTGAGTTCAAGTGAATTATGTTGTCCAAAACTTTTAGCTTGGTTTAAGGAAGTTTGCACTTAATGTTTATGGTTTTTTGTATGGGTGTTGGCCGACCTTGTGTTTAACACTACATGTGAGGCTTGTGGAAGCACATTGAAGTATGTTGAGATCTATTTGGGTTCTAATTAAGGATTTATGTAGGCTTCCTTTCATTCCTTTCCACCATGGGAATGTTTAGGTGTTGGCCTATTTTGAATTTGAATGTATAATGGCTAGTGGCTGACATTGAAGAAAGTTTTTGAGGTAGAGCTTGATATAAATATGTATGGTGTTGATGCAAGAGTGTGAATGAAAGAGTAAGAAGAAATATAGATGTGAGATTTATGTGAGTAAAGCGTGTTATGAGAACTTGAGCAGAGACATGTGAACTTCATGTGAGGGTTCCTAAAGGTAGTGAGCTAAAGGCATCTGAAATATTTCATGTGAGAATGCAAAAGTGTGCGAGCAATTATGGTGGACTCCTTGTTGCATTGATAAGTGTTTTCTCTATGTAACATTCTTCTTCTATCTTCTTTTATTCTTTATATGGCATTGAGCATTGGTTGTGAGCCTTTTAGATAGTGTGTCATATTCTAACAATGATCCCCTTTGTACTAGTTTTGCTATTACTTATATTATGAGCTAATCCTCACTGTGGTTTTCCCTCATTGGGTTTTCCACATAAATCTAGTGTTCTCTTGTGTATGGTGTTGTGATTTTAGTTTTTGATATCTGCATTTCATGTTTAATCAATCTAACAAAATAAGGGTTTAATGGATGCTTGTGGATCTGATTATTGTTGAGGGTTTTGAAGGCTTAATTTGCTAGAACCGATTCACCCTCCCTCTTAATTGTCTTGTTCATTTCAATAATTTCATACTATTGTTAGTATTTATATCACTCCCAATCAACCCCCTTCACAATTGGGCTTTTTCAATTTGGCACTCTTTGTATGTGTTATTCTTAAATAATTTAGTTATGGTTTTTGAGCAATATTTTTGAATTGGGATTAAAAAATTAGGGCTTCATAGAGGTGTAGATGATTCATAATTTTTGTGTCTATTTTTTATATTTTATATGTAATTAGAGGTGTGGCTACCTTATTCTTATTTTAGGAACTTTTGAGTCTCTTTTAGGGCATAAAGACACATTTTTAGCCACCATTTTTTTGCAATTGCATGATTTTTTGTATACTTCATAATGATTGCTTTAGTTATCTTCTATTTGACACCATAACTATAGTTTCAATATTTTTCCACTTCATTCATTTGAATTCATTGAGATCAAGCCCACTATTGCATATTTAGTATGTGGAAAGTATAAAATCACTAAGTATAAAGTGTCATCATCATATTTTACTAGGGGTACCTATTGATAGCGTTCTTCAAGGGTTTTTTTTCACTATGTTTACTTTTAATTCTTGTTTTAATTTTTTTTTTGAAATTGAAAAACTTGAAATTCATTTGCTAACTACATATAATTATTCCTTGAGGAAAATATCAAGATGGAATTATCTAAGTATTCTTTGTTATACTAAGTACATAGATGAAACAAAGCCTAAGTCAATATATGCTAAAAAATGGAGAACTCAAAAGATAAACCTTAGAAAAATCTTGGTTATATTTGCACATTTGTGTCTCTTGATTTACAATTTCATCTTGAAAATTGTAAAACAAGTATATTTGGGACACTCTTTCTTAATTGTATAGAAAAATAACAAGATTAGGTAATATAAGATAGATAATGATTTGATAAATCTTGATCTTGATAGTTTTGACTACATATAGGACTACATATTCAAGGTTAAGAAACCAATATCATAGATAAAGGATTTTAATATAGATAAAGAGGATTTACAATTTATTTTAAATATCATATCCAAGCTTACTCCTAGGATAATTTAGTATATTTTATGGATTCCATACCCACAAGCCTTGTATGGAAGTTACAAAAGTTGTGCATATTATTATGCATTTTCATCTCTTTTTATTAAGGAAGAAGAAAATATCATTTCAGTAGTCATAATGAATTCTTTTATGTCCCATGCCTTAGTTCTACAAGATTAGAAAGTTTCAAGTGGTAAATGAAAAAAGAGAAACAATCCTAAGAAGAGATACACTTTAAACCAAAACTTGTCCTCATCCACTTACATAGGAGAGAAAGAAAAATTATATTTGAAAGATGGATCATCTAAGAAAGAGTTCAGTGTGCATAATGTAAAAAGAGAGGTCATGAATAATCAATGTGTATAAATAATTAGATTGATTGGATCACAAATGTTCTCAAGAAGAACCAAATAGCCATTATAAATTACAATTTTTATAGATTCTACACCTTCATATTTAGGCATTAATATTGTTGACCAAGGATATTAGTATAAGCTAATTACACTTGATCCATGAAGATTTAAAGCATAACATTGCCACTAATACTCAATCTTAAACAAGATCATTCAAATGAAAGTTAAGCTAAACATTTATTGAAACTAAACATTATGAACTATGAAAGCATTTAAATGTCTACTCTAACCCATTTAAACTTTTCATTTTGGAATTGGTGTCATGTTGATGTGGAACAATGAACCTTTCCCAATCTCATGATCATTGAGCTTGTTCCAATCGATTCTATTAAAGAGAATCAATGAAACTTTGTGATGTGTGAATGAAAACATGATTTTAAACTAAATGAGCATGATGTAAAAGCTAATATACCATGATTTTATGTTAAATGATTCAAATATGCAATTACTAAGCTAATCTAAATGAGATTTAAACCAAAAATATTCAAGCCCTAACTATCTAATTAGCTAAATGGATGCATGAAAGCCATTAATGGAAGCTAAGCTACTATGCAATTAATTTAAACTAAAAGATGCTAAATGTGTGCTAATTGTGAGTATGAGAATGAGTGATTTCAACAACATAAGTTTACTCTGAAAGATGGATGATGGATCCATTTGTCTCCAAATAGTGAACTATTTATAGGAAAGAAAATGAGAAATGAAGGGTTGAGATCAAAAAACCTAATCAATGATCAAAGATGGAGGAAAGAAGAGGCATGGATCATGGATTCTCATCAACGGGTGAGAATGCAAGATGAGATTTAATCAAGGGTTCTCATTCCTTCCAAACAAGCACACTTTTGACCTATATAAGAGGTCAAAAGTTAACTTGCACAAGAGGTTTCAAGCTATCTTGCACATGAAGCTTTGCGAGAATATTCCATTTCTTAAATGATTGGAGGAGAAAGAATATTATTTGGAATATTCATGGGTGAGAGAAAAGGATATTTAGTTAATTAAAACAAAGTTTAATTGTGCAAAAGGGAAGGGAAAATTC
>VDFB02000003.1:134488658-134629825 GCA_007258455.2 Sequoia sempervirens
TGTTAACCTAATTTTATATTTGTTTAAATAATTTTATTTGTCTTTGTTATACTACACATGGTAGAACACTATGTACAATAAATGATCTTACACATACAACATGTAGATAAGAACACCACATTTCACAATGAAAGTTAATCATATATAGTAGGTGTTGATCTCATTATGCTTACCTTGCAACGGTGAAAGCATCCTATTTATGTTGTGGCATCACTACATGTGTGACACATTAAGGGAGAACCTCTATGAGGTATGTCCCTTTCAAGCTCCTAGGTGAACATGGATTGATAATGCCTAAAAGGTGTGATCCCCCAAAAAAATAAATTAAGTGACTAACCAAGAAAAGAAAATACTTTGATACTTGAGAGTTTAATTTAATAGTTATACAAAAAATCATATTAATAATTTAGTGTATAAAACAAGGAAAGCTCTACAATAGTTGCATTCTTTAATTTAATTTTTTAACTAAAAATGTGAATTTAATAAATCATTGAGGATTAAATATAAG
Source organism: Sequoia sempervirens (assembly GCA_007258455.2). Classification (NCBI taxonomy): domain Eukaryota; kingdom Viridiplantae; phylum Streptophyta; class Pinopsida; order Cupressales; family Cupressaceae; genus Sequoia; species Sequoia sempervirens. The sequence continues at coordinate 134,489,167 of VDFB02000003.1, forward strand.
TGTGAAGTTAATTAATACTGATTAAACTGAAATGTGAAACATATTTTTCAAATAACACTTATGATTGCCAATGTTGATTTAATTACATAAAATAAAAAGGGGAAACACACTATTTGAATTAGGTGATTTAATTAATTTCTTATTTTTTACTCAATTAATTATTTTATTTATTTATTATTATCATCCTTTTTTGTCATTTATATCAATAATCAAGACCAAACTAAAATTTAGTTTTGTTTAAAAGGCTTTGGTTTATCAATGACTTATATTTAGATAACTAACCTTATTAACTATCACTCTAATTTTTTTATAAACTTTAGGTAGGAATGATATTATTCTATTAAGTCTGACAATTTAAATTTTATTCAATTTTTCGCTTAACCTTAGTTATTAAATTATGTCATGCTACTATGATTTTCCCATTTAATATATATCTCGATATAAAGGATTAGTAACTAGTATTAATATATCTAGCTTAACATTACAATTTCTATTTAAAGATATATAAATGAAACAATTATATTGCAATTTCAAATGAAGGCTTGAATAATTTTTTTTATATTTTAAATTATATTTGATAACCTTAAATTAGGTCAAAACCCTAATCATTCCCAACAAAAGAGCCCTAACTTCCCTTTATTCTATTTTCAACATGTAGGATTGAAGGAATCTAAGGGGAGAGGAATGCAAGGTTTACTCTCTTTTTTGTGGGTTGAAGAGAAGGGGGATCAGATCACAAGGATTCCTCCTTATGCATTATCTTTTAATTTTTTAAGGCTTATCTAATTGCTAATTATAGTCAAACATTTTTATAAGGTTATTATTTTTCTATTTTTTTTCACTAACATATAAACCCAATTTCTTGTTTCATCGGGGTTTTAAGCATCCCATTGGGTATCCTCGCCCTATTTTGCAAGCTAGGAGAACACTTAATTGGGGAAAGCAACCCACTTTTGAAATTTTTGCTTTAGATGATGATTATGTTGAATATTCTCGCTCTTGGATGGATGTTGTCTTTGAGCGACATACTCCAACGTCCTTTCCTAATAGTATTCCAATCAAATCTGGAGTTCCCTTCAATCCAAAATCAGAAAGGTGTCATCATTTCATTGAGGGTTATCATGGGTCTAAGTCTTGTTGTGAAAAGTATAGTTCCATGGTAGATATGCATGCATCGTACCTAAATAACATAGCTCAGAAGCATGATGATTGTTATTGGGTTCTCCATTTGCAACTGAGGAATGCACAATGAAATAAGGTAAAGCCTTTTCCTTCAGTTGATCCTATTAAATTTATATCTACCGTTTCTGTAGACACCAAAATTTGGTCTAAGCCTACGACTTTAATATTCTTCATAATTCATATCTTCATGGTCATAATTAAATAATCTCAAATATTTAATTATTTTCTAAAGTCTTCATTTCTTTATTAATTAAATAAATCTAATTATTTAATTAATTCACTTTAACATTAATTCATCTATTAATTAAATAATCTTAATTATTTAATTAATCCTCATTTTCTTTATTCTATCCGATTAATTAAATAAAAACTTTTTATTTAATTATGTTACTAATTAACCTTATCCTTCTTTTCAAATTAAATAAATTCTTATTTAATTTACCCGTTATCATATTTCAACTATAATTAAATAAATTATTTATTTATTTAATTGTTCATTTAACCCCTTCATCACTTAATTAAATAAATCTTATTTATTTAATTATTCTTCAAATATCAAATCTTAAATTAAATAAATCATTTAATTCGTAAAAATCTATTTTAACACATTCCTCTATATTTAGATAATTGTGTAAGTTATTTAAGTATTCACTCTGACTCGGCTCGAGATCTATTTAAATCGGTCAGTTAACTCCTGATTTAATGTCTAATTTTCTTTTGCAAATAAACTCTTTGTCATATTAGTCAGTCATCTAGTTCTAACTTGTATGCATGTACATGCTTATTAATTAAATATCTTTATTTAATTAATTAAATCTTGTGTGTGTATTCAAACAGAGCGTTGCTTTTATTCTATCTTTATCTTTGTCATGCAAAGACTATTCTTCTATTTTCGAATACCAAACTCAAAGATTAAATCATTATTTAATCTTTATTTCTATTTTTAGTTTTTATCACTCATGTCAGTTCTAACAGTTATCATAATGCATGTCTAATCTTTTGATCTCAATCATCTGTTGATCTTTCAATCCTAACCTATCATTTGAATGATCAATTTTCTATATATTGATTTGTCCTTCATCATTTCAACTCCTCTCGAAATCATATGAATTTTAGAGTAATTATCTTCAATCTTCGATGTTTCATCTTTATCACAACACTTAGGCTATGCTTGCATGAATATTGAAAATCTAAGGGCAAGTACACTATATAGATGAAATGGAGAAGAATAATGGAGGTTATTCAATGAAATTGATCGCGTGTTTGGTAAAATAGTTTTTTTTATTGCATGTTGTTCTTAGCTTTCCTTTGTACTCGATTATTTAGCTTTGAGGATCTTAGATTAGTTTAGATTAGATTTGAATTGACTAACTACCTTGTGTGTTTTTCTCTGAGCTACATTTGGTGAACCTAATATGAAGACACCATCTTCGTGTATTCCCTAGAATTTTATTTGATTTTTGTACAAAACGACGCATCTGTTTGATGAAACAACGTAACTGACATTCGAAGATGCATCTTCTTGACGAAACAACACAATTAACATACTAGACCACATCTGATATCGGAAACGATGCATCTGACAAATACTTATGCATCTATAATTTTTCGAGCCACAACTGAATTGTAAAAATCCTGCGACGCATCTGATAACAAAAATGACGCATCCGACTGGTAAATTTTTAGGTTTAGATTTTCAATTGACAGCTTTCTTTCATGCTTTTTGGTTTTTTGCTAATCTTTTGTTTTCAATGTGTGTCTTGAGGAGTTAACGAAGTTTTTGCAGATCGATAGTCGAAGACCAATATCAAAACTACTAATGAATCTTTCTGTAGAATGCATGTCAAAGACCATAGTTAAATTTTTGAAATAGATTGTTTGATAGCTTAGCTAAATCTTTTGTTTGGGTTTAAAATTACAAAAGAAAGATTGACTACCACATTAAGCGTAGAAAATTTTCATTTGGTTTAAAATTAACAAGTGTCTCGCGTGTTTGGTGTGAAAGCACAACTATGTCATTACCCTTATGATTTGGTACATCAAAGTATCCTCCCCTTGCACATTAGAGTGCGATCTTGGAATTAATACCAGAGAAATGGTTACCAACTCTAGAACTTGGGCTTTGTCTTGGTGGACATTGTGCGCCACCCTAGGATGACTCGGACCGTGCTTTCCCCGAACTTGAGGACTTCCGGCTAGTATATAAAAGTGGGTTCTTGAGGAAAGCCCAAGAATCATGAGTATTATTTTGATGAGATGGATCGAAAGGGACTCTTGTCATATGGATAATGCCCCACAAATGGAATTCCCAAATTAAACACCTTTGTTTGTAGTATCAAAAATCCCTCTATTTACTACTAATCTGATGGAGTCAAACCCTATGAAGGCACATCTCCCGTTTTTGGTTCATGTAGCCCAGAGATGAAAGTATGGGTTGATCCCACAAATCTAGTTTACAATTTACAAGGAGATTCTCATTTTTGCTGAAATCCCGCATATTTTTTAGAAAATATAATGGTTAATTATTTAAAATTTTGGCTAAACATTCAATTGAAGAGGGTTTGATCAAACTACCTTAGATGAAACCCCCTTGGATAGAACCCCGTTGATTTTAAACCATACCTATAATGGAATCTCCTTTACACCTATCAAAATGTTGATAGAAAAACACTTTTGATTTACCTTTTGGGGATCAAATGAATTCCATTAAAATTAATTTTTGTAGAGGTATGTAGTCCTTATTATAAGCTTCCCAAAAAGTGTAATTTTTAAATAAATTTAATTATTATTATATATTTATTTTTATTTCTTGTGAATGTAGGTTTTTCACAAAATCAAACTCTGCATTTTGCACATGTGAAAAAATAGAAGATTGTCAATTTTTTTTTTGAAAAATATGGAGTGCATAAATATTGAAGTCCTTGATCCAACAAAAATAATTTGAATTCGATACATACAAAATAGGATTCATATCACGGTAGTACTATGTCTGATTGTAATTGGTTTGACTGAAACTTGATTGAAAATATTCAATAAACAACATCACAACAATTGGAAGCACTAGATATGAGGTCTGAAATCTAGGTTCAAAAGAATTAGAATTTTATCCTTCATGGAAAAATTATCGTTATCTGATGAGCATCCTTTTTAAAAATGTTGTTTTTCTTAAAATTAGTTTTCAGGAGATGGAAAATAAGTGCAATTTGATTCAAAATTTGAAAAAAAATATATTTAGAATCTCGAGGAAAATACAAAACTCTAGTTTGCATCATTAAATTCCTCACCCAGTTTAGCCACTGCCAGTTGCTTTCGAAAGTAAAGATTTACACAAAAAATAATTTAGGTGTCGGTTTGGACCTGTGAAGTCCTCTCACATTTTTATGGTTCATGTGTAGAGATGAAAGTACATATATTCCATGGGAGTTTCATGGGTACTATAGCTTGGCTACCCCAAAAGAAGTGTTGAGCCGTGGAGGGGAGCGAGTGGGGTCAAGCTACTAGTCATCTTCCTTGAATAAGCGTAGCTGGGGTAAAACCCAAGTGAGAACTTAGTAAATATTGTCCATCATAGCCTAGGATTGTACTTGTTTTTAAAACTTACATGGTCATGTGTCAAATTACTTTGTCTTCTGACTATTTTCTATGTTTGCCAAAAAATGGATTACGAGACAGTGACAGTTTACATGTCAATCACTAGAAAACTCCAATTGATCACCAGAGTCACACAATTGAGTTTTTGAGTCACAACTATTTAATGTAGAGTCGCATTTGTAGGAAAACCACATCTAATTTAGAAAACCCACACTTGTCTTATTCTGTGATGCATCTAACCAGGTGAGTCACATTTGCAGTTTGGAACAGTGCAGTTGCCCTTGTCATAGAAACATTACCAGTGCACAGTCTAACAAAAATATGCATTTTTCCAGTTCTAAGTCACATTTTTCATCTTGAGTCACATTTGTCAAAAACTAAAATGTAACTGTCTGACACCAGAATTAAACTTTACCAGTAACCCACAACTAATTACCAAAAAACCGCAACTGTGAAACAAGACTGCAACTATAAAATTTTGTGACGCATCAGCCTAAGAATTAGGAAACTAGAATTGAGTGTCACAGATCCAGAACAAACCAGTCAAACTAGTATCTAGTTTTACCTTTCTTACTGATTTTGGACAGAAACCTAAACGTTTGCTCAAAACTTGCATAAACTGCATTCTTTAGGCATCAGTCAATCATAGCAATAGGTACCCTAGTTATGCATCTTAATTTCCATTTGGAGGTCTTTACTACCCTTAGAGAGATCATCTTTTATATATTCTAGGATAGGCACCCCTTTCATACTTTGGTTAAACCCTTGTTCAACAAAACTTCTTCACTAAACCTAGTCATCATATCCTTTACGTGAATCCTTCTAGCTCATTAGTCTAGCCTAGGAATTCACCTTGTCTTTTAGTCCTAGTTCTACCAAGGTTCCTTGTCAAAACAAAATTGCAACTTGGGTTAAACTTTAGTTGATAGATACCTCTTTTAGAGTCCTCCAATTTGGTCACCTAGACTTTGCATTTTTAGACACAACCATCCTAGAATAATATCATTCTTAGGCATACCTTATTTGCATCCAGAAAATCCCAAAAACATAGGTTAGACTCATATTATTCATAGGATTAGCTTTTGCATTACTTGCATTTTGAGCTTACATCACATGGTTGAAACCAAATCGAAAAGGAAAACAAGAGAAAAAATGGCTAATCCTAATGAATTTATCAATCCATTATCGTCTAGACCTCACAAATAGTTGTTAGAAAAATACATTACCAGAGATACACAAGGGCGTATCATAGTTGAAGAACTAGATGCTACAGCACAAGACCCTGAGTTTTCCATGTTCGTAGATGATTATCTAGCAAATGACCCTCAACGTCACTTAGCCAAATTGCTAGAAGAAGGTGCTAAACTACTCCCACTTTTGACATTAATACCCTACTGACTACATCAACTCAGGGAACAAATACAACTACCACTAGTGCAACCATACCATATGGAGGACCTACACCAAACACCACAATACATACATCTCCATTTGGTACACCTACTTTGACACAAGGATTAAACTTTACTATGGGTGTGTCCTTGTCCAATCCCTTCAGTCCTCATGTTGGGAACAAAAAATCTAGAACATCCGCACCTACACCAAGTATCAACATCACTAGCATGACCTCGCAAATAATAGCTATACCCAGTCATACCGTCGCTAGTGCAATACCACAAATTGGAGTCTCACAAATAGGAGGTATACCCTCCTTTCAATACAGAAACTGACCTCACACTTCACAAATTCTAACACAAAACCCATTTACATGAATTCTGACTCAAATCCCATTTACAAAAATCTCTAGTCAAAATTTGTTCACCAACATCCTGAATTCCAATCCACTATACATACCAACATTCAATCAGAACCCCTCACAAAACCTTGGATATGAGAACACATACATTGATCTGAATAATCCAACCACCACCTCGTTAACTCAAGTCGACGTCCTGCAAACACAAATGTAGGCACTCCAAACACAAATGGATAACATGATAGTGTCAACTAAGAAATACTTTCTAGCAAAGGATTTGTGTCCATTTACCTTTGACAAATCATTGTACATGACACCTTTCCCTCATGGGTATTTCATACCGAATCTGCCTAAGTACAATGGAAAACGAAATCTAATAGAACATATAAGGGAATTTTCTACCATGTGCATTGATGTCGCTTATGACCCCACTTATCTTATGAGACTATTTCCAAGAAGCCTTGTACAAATTGCACTTGAGTGTTTTTCAGGTCTAGACTATGGCATCAAATCATGGGGTGAACTGGCTGAGAAAATCATTGAGCAATTCTCATTCAACATAGAACATGAGATAAATATAGCGACCTTATGTCACACAACACAAGATGAAGGAGAAAGTTTCATCGCTTTATACTAGAGATGGAGGAGTATAGCCAGCCAGTGTCCTGTCGAAATACCTAAAAAACAAAAAGTCACCATGTTCCAGGAAAACCTCAACCCAAAATTGAGGAGTGACTTAAGGGTACATTGTTGCACATGCTTTATGAAAATAATGGAAAAGGGTCTTATCCTAGAAAAAGAACTTATTTAAAAAGGAGAACTTAAGACATAGACACTTAATAGAAATCCAAATGTGTAAAACACCGCCAACAACAGAAACAAGTTTTGGTCTCGGAACAAAAATGTTACCAACGATAGGGTAGTGGATACTAAATATTTACAAGTGGGACCGGTTATCACCCTTAGAGGAAACAACCCCTCTTCTAACGTACTTAACGTCATAAGCCAAACACCAAACACCACTCACAACACCCAATGACCACAACAACAGATATAGTTTCCTAAACATGAGTTCACTCCCCTTGGAGAACCCATAGAGTCAGTTTTCAAGAAATTATTAGAACACAAGCTCATACAATGACAGGAGCCAAGAAAATATGATCCAGGACAATTTAAGCCATCTTGGAGGGATGACAATTCCTTTTGTGACTATCATCAAACTAAAGGACATACCCTCTAGAATTGCTGACAACTGAAAAATATCATACAAGATTATGTCAACAATAGAACTATCGAAGTTGCTGGACAAAAAATGACATCTACAAACACTGACCACAAGGTCTTTTCAGACCCACTACATGACCATGGGAAAGGAAAAGCCTCCAGTTTAGGTAATAATACCAACATTGCTACAAATTATGCTAATGTTAAACATGATTACAATGGCACAACCATACACTGTATCTGAGTCATTGATGAACATGTTGACACCATAACCATAAAGAAAACTCCCGAGTGTGCTGTTAACACTCGCAAAACCAAAATCACTATCCAAGGCCCTTCAACACAACAACTACCACAGACTTCCAAGTCATAGTATAGCCTACTTGATCAGTTGGGGAAGACCCCAACTCAAATCTCTATCTTGGAACTCTTGCGTATTTCACCTAAACATCACTCCATCCTGGACAAGGCCCTACAAAGTGTAACTATCCCAAATTATCTTGATGTCAATCGATTTGAGGAAATTGTAGGCTACTTGACTAATAACCATCATGCCACATTCTTCTAACAAGACTATGCCACTGAAAAGACTAATCATAATGACCCGTTACACCTCGAAGTCCTTATTCACAAAACCAAAGTTAGACGAGTCCTAGTAGATAGAGGAGTAGGGTTAAATCTTTGCACTTTGAAATTGGTTAAGGCACTAGGTTTCTCAAAAGCATGTGTAGATACCACTAAAAGCATAGTCATCAAGGCTTATGACAATGAGGAACAAAAATCAAAGGGAGTGGTAACACTTCCTATCAGGATTGGTCCTGCAATGTTAGAGACAAAATTCCAAGTCTTGGATCTCACCCTTCCATACAAACTCTTGTTAGCAGACCATGGATTCATGCCATGAAGGAAGTCCCTTCTACATATCATTAATGTCTAAAATTCTCCTACAACGACACATAAATAACAATAGATGGTGACCCAGATCCGTTCCAATATTGTACCACTCTACGAGAGATACCCCAACAAGAAGTTCCAGTCAACCAAGAGGCTTCATCATCCAAGTCATCTCACTATGTTGATCCATCCACTCTCACCAAAACATCCATTTCACGATCATTACCATCCACTCCTAGGTTTGAGATCCAAGACAAGGGTTGTGGAGAATATCACATGGAGACTTCCTATTGTCATAGCCGCTTGATTCCTCCTAAGTCTTATGGTTTGCCTACAATAGATAGGAGACAGTTGGTAGTCACTATACATATTCCTCCTAATACAAATTTTTCAAAATGGGGAGAATTAAGTAAAGAGGCCATAAATGCAGAAGAAGTGACTTTGTGGTTGTACAAAGAAGATCCTGAAGAACCTCCCTCACTTGCTCACATTCCTACAGATCTATATGGCAAAGGTTTCACAATCATGTAGAGCAAGGGCTTTAATGGACATAGTGATTTAGGCTTATATCAAAATAGGACATAACCAATCTTTGTTTCTCAATGGCCAAAAGGCTTGGGGCTTGGGTTTCAACCAATTCAGATTGGCATTCCTAGTACCACGTCACCCTTAATTGAGGATGTAAGTGCTTCAGAGGATATTAAGACATCCGACGAACCAAATGACCAAACCTATTGTGACTCCCTCAACTCAAATGAATGTGAGTGGGATTCCCTATCATCCACATCCACTATGGACCTTGACAAAATTTTTGGAGAGTTGGACTTAATTCTAAAATCCTCACTAGACCCAACGAAGTCCTATCCACACAAGAACTTGAACAAAGAGGATTTGTTAAAAAATTACTATTGGGAATCTCTTGATCCCACCTCTTGGGAACCAAACCAACCCATTTTGAACAACCAAACCTTGGCATTAGGCCCACCTCAGAACCCACCTACATCCAAGAAAAAGACCAAAGAGGACTTGGTACAAAACTTCTATGATTGCATGAAAAACTCAGATTTTACCTTGACCTGTATAGATTTTGACAACTTTGATGATGACATGCCCTTAGTCTACCCCCAACTTATTGATTGGGACCAACAAGACACACCCATCTTAGACATTTTCGAGAACGATGAAGCTGTCGCTAAGTTCTTGGGATTACAAGAAGGCATACCTCGTGGTGATCACAAGGTTGGCTTTAGCATTGAATTGGACAACAAAGCATATTTCGGGGAATCTCTTCAACCCTCTAGTCACAAAAATGAGAAAAAGAATAAAAAAGATAAAAAAGATGAGTCTCTAGGTGAAAACCAAAAGGCGCCTCTAGAAAATGAAAAAGCAAAAATAAAGGACGCATCTGAAGGTGAAAACCTCTCTGAGGCACCTAAGGATGGAGGTTTGAACATTCTCCCCCTAGTACAGGAAAATTCACCCATGCTAGTGGAAGAATTAGTTGAATTCAACATAGGCACAAAAGATAATCCCTGGCTAGTTTACTTTGCAGCATCATTAACAGAAACAAAACAACCGGAATTTCACAACTTCTTTGCACAAAGATAGATTAATTTTTCTTGGTCATATGTAGACATGCCAGGGCGGGATCCTAAACTTGTACTACATTATTTTCCTTTACAACTAGGGGTAAGAACAGTCAAACAAAAATTGAGGAAAGTGCACCCACAGATTGCTTTGCTTGTCAAGGTTGAGCTGAAGAAACTCTTGGATGTTGGGTTCATTAGATCAATTGACTATGTCGACTGGATTTCTAATTTGGTACCAATCACCAAACCAACAAGGGGCATCCGCATTTGCATAGATTTTAGAGACATAAATAAATCCTGGAACCTAAGGACGACTTTCCTTTACCCAACATTGACATGATTGTTGACACGACAATAGGCTATGAGATGCTATCCCTTATGGATGGATTTTCAAGATATAATCAAATAAGGAATGCAACTGAAGAACAACCAAAAACAACTTTCATATGTCCTTGGGGAACATATTACTAGAATGTTATGCCCTTTAGACTAAAAAATGCTAAAGCAACCTATCAATGAGCTATGACCACAATTTTTCATGACCTTGTACACACTCTTATGGAGGATTATGTTGATGACCTTATTGCTAGATAACTGATAAGAGTAGATAACTTACAGGTTTTAGACAAGATATTTCAAAGGCTAGAAGAGTATAAAGTGAGACTAAATCCAAAGAAGTGTGTATTTGGAGTGAAATCAGGAAAGCTCCTAGGGTATATCATTTCTAGATGGGGCATTGAAGTGGATCCAGCCATGGTCAAAGCTATCATGGACATGCCTCCACTAGCTAATATTAGTTAGCTAAGGTCATTACAAGGGAGACTGCAATCCATTAGAAGATTTATAGTGTAGTTAGTAGATAAGACACATCCCTTTCAACATTTACTTAGAAAAGGAATACCCTTTGTATGGACAGGTAACTGCCAAGAAGCCTTTCAACTGATTAAAGATTATCTACTCACACCACCAGTCTTAATGTCACTTGTTGAAGGACAACCACTGATTCTTTATATTTCAGCAACCCATTCATCACTCAAAGCATTGCTTGCATAGAATGACGATGAAGGTCATGAAAGGGCAGTATACTATATTAGTTGGAATTTGGTAGGTTATAGCTCAACTGCAATACCATTGAACGTGATTTTCTTGCAATAGTATTTTCTACTGAAAAACTAAGGCACTATATGCTGAATCATCAAACAATGTTGGTTGCAAAGATAGATCCTTTAAAATATCTTCTAAGCAAGGCAACATTAATAGGATGACTAGCCAAATGTGTTATGATACTTAGTGAGTATGATATCCAGAATATAGAGAGGAAGGCTATTAAGGGACAAGTCATTGTTGATCAGTTAGCTGACGCACGAATACAAGAAAATCACCCATTAGTTGTAGACTTTCCTGATGAGTTTATATTCACAGTTGACACAAATACAACATGGAAACTAAACTTGGATGGCTCTCATACAAACCGTGGCTCAAGGGCTGGTATACTCTTTATCACACCATAGGGTGATTCCATCCCTAAGTTATTCAGGATTGCATCGCATCAACAACAGCAAAGAAAAGAAGGAGGCTCTAGTGACAGGGTTACACATGGCAGTCAAGTAGAAAATTAAGAACCTACAGGTATATGGTGATTCTCAACTGGTAATCAGATAGGTAAATGACGATTATGAGACTAAGGATGAGAAGCTTGCTCCATACAAACACATGGCAGATAGTTTTAAGGAGTACTTTGACAAGGTAAAATTTCATTAGATACCTCATGTTCCAAACAAGGTAGCAGACACTATGGCTACTATTTCATCACTTCTAGAAATTCCTAGCAACTTGCCTAAGTTTGAGTTCTTGGTAGAACAACTTTTGGTACCGGCCTACAATATTCTAGATTCTAAGATGGTATGTGATATTAATGGTCCTGATTCCCCATGGTACAAATAAATCTATGACTACCTCCATTATGAAATCATACCCCCTGGCCTTTCAAATAACCAATGTAGGACATTCCCTTGCAAGTAAGCCAAATACACCATCGTCAGAGACACCCTATATAGACATGACTTAGATAATACCCTACTAAGATGTCTTGATTCCGAAGAAGCACAAGAAACGTTCTGCGGGGTGCATGAGGGTATATATGGTTCCCATTCTAGTGGTCCTACCTTATCTAAAAGTATTATGAGACTGGGTTACTATTGGCCTACCATGGAAAAAGACTCATATGTCTTTGTTAATAAATTTCATCAATGTCAGGTACACAGAGACTTGATACATGCACCAGCATAAGAGCTCCATCCCATAACGTCACCATGGCCCTTTTCCCAATGGGGACTTGACCCTTAGGTAAGATCCATCCCACATCATCCAATGGCCACAAGTTTATCATTACCACCACTGAGTATTTTACGAAGTGGATTGAAGCTATTCCCATGACCTACATCACCGACACCCAGACTTCTAAGTTCATCTTGAACTATATCATTTTTCGGTATGGTGTACCACAATCCATCATCATAAATAATGATCGTCCATTTAAAAACCAAGAAGTCTATCATCTCTGTGAAGAGTTCCACATCCAACACCATTTTTCCACCCCATATTACCCACAAGGTAACGGCCAAGTAGAGGCATCTAATAAAACTATTATTAGAATCCTAAAAAAGACTATCAATGACACTGATCAGGATTGACATTTACAACTCAATCCATCTTTGTGGGCTTATCACACAAGCATCTGTACTCCCACTGGCGCCACTCCATATTCTCTAGTATTTGGTTTTGAAGCCATTCTGACTATTAAGGTTGAGATTCCTTCCCTAAGGGTATCTTTAAAAGGGAACATCGATGATGAAGAATACCAAGTTTTAATATTACATGAGTTAGAATTCCTAGAGAAGCGAAGACAGAAGGCACTGGACCATCTCCAAGCATATCAAAATCACCTTCGTCGTAGCTATAATAGGAAGTCTTGAATAAAACTTGACATTGGTGACTTGGTTTAATGGAGAATCCCAAGAATCAAGTTTACGTAGACAAATAAAGGAAGTTTGAACCTAATCTGTTAGGACCTTACATTGTCATAGAAGCCTTTGGATCGGGAGCATATCAACTTTCTACTCCTGAATGGGAACCATTGTTACACCTATCAAAAGTCTTCATCTAAAGAATTTCTACGCATAGCTTCTAAGAACCTTGTCTTCATTATAAAAAATAAAATACAAAAAAAAAAAAAAATCATTACCTAGGTGAAAACCTAGCAAATAGGCGTCTTGGTAACATCAAAAAAATTAGAAAGTCAAGAAAAATAGTAAAGAGAAATAAGTCGTCCAATAGTGAAAACCACCTTGGTGGTGCTTTGGATAAGTACCATGGTGAAAACCTGGAAAACAAGCACCATGTGTAGTTGACTCTACTCCTTTGTCTACTATTATTCTAATATGACTTCCCTGTACATATCGCTTATCTCTATACATATCATTTATCCTTGTACATATCACCCATCCCTATACATATTACCTACCCCTGTACATATCACGTAGTTTATCCATCCCTCGCTTGTACATACCATTCATAATAAATGGTAGTCCTTCCCATAACTTGGAACGATTGACATCAAGTGCATTTCATATCCCCCATCCCATACTATTCCTAATCAATTGGTCTTATACTCAATTGGGGGCAAACACTTGACTTGTTTCATATTGGTTCTTGAAAAATCCAAAAAAACATCACAAAATGTCCTGAAAAAATTCAAAAACATTAGAAAACTTCAAAAAGATAAAAAAAAATCAAAACATGTCCAAAATTTTAAAAAAATATAGAGTTAGAGTCTATCACACTTGTCAGTCTTTGTCATTTGTGAACTATGTTTCCTTTGTGATTGGACGTAGGCAAGGCCATCTGTCGATGTGCCCCTGAGGCATTACGTCAGGCTTCCTTTTAGGTTTTTATGTATAAATCATGATTAAATCCATTTGTCTATAAGACAAGGTCATTGGTCATGTCAAACTATGAGGTCTTTGCGTGTATAATGTAGGAAAGGCCGTCAATCGATGAGCCCCTAAGGCTATACTAGGTCAGTCCTTTAGGGTTCATTGCCATGCACTACCACACACATCAGCTATCTTCATACAAATCAAGCATTTTAAAGTCATTCTTGTCAGTCAAGTCTAGTTGAACTATGAGGTCTCTACATGTATAAAGTAGGCAAGGCCATGAATCAATGAGCCCCTGAGGCCGCACTAGGTCAATCCTTTAGGGTTCGTCATCACACACAGTTAACTATTAGCATATCATATCAAGTCATGCACCAACAAGATCAACAATTCAACAATTTCATCAAGTCAAATCAAACAAATTTCCAAACCCGGTCAACTTATGTCTGCTACAGGATGTGTCCTTCCTGAAAAGAGACATCATCAAAACAATCAACCTATATCTTATTCAGTCTGTGTCCTTCCTAAAAATATTGGTATCAGCAAAACAATCAATCTATGTCTTATACAGGATGAGTCCTTCCTGCATATAGACATTGTCAAACAATCAATAAGGCCTCATACATGTTATCACATCAATGACATCAGACTCAATGTCTTATATGATACGTGTCTTTCTCAAACCAAGCTTTGTCATGCCTTATATAGATAGTCATAACATCAAAACCAAACTCAACCTTTTATCCGGTATGTGTCTTTCCTGAAACCAGGTCTTATCAATCAATCATCTTATCAATCAAAACAATCAAACAAACAGATCAAGTTTTGGCAAATACTTTTATGGCTTGTTTATCTTATCATTTTAATGACTTTATGATTGGAATCCTGTCACTAGCTTTCTCAAGGATGTCCCATGAAGGATTTAGAGAAGCAATGACACCTCATAATTCTGTTTTCTTTCACTATTGTTTGTCAACTGTCTTTTAACATATGAATTTTGAGTCGTGTTACTAGTTTCCTCAAGGATGTCCCATGAAGGATTTAGAAGAGCGATGACGTCTCATGACCTATCTTTTATTTGTTTGTTGTATGTGGTTAGTCTTGACAAAAAGATTGGGGCAATTGTGCCCTTAGTATGAGTTAGGACAATCCTTGTCTGTGACTGTTTGTTGTTAGCAGGTGGATGACCTTGCACACCTTGATCTATGTCATATCATGGTGTTTGTCTCCATTTGTATTAGTCCCGCCCAATGATGATAAAATACAATGCCTTTTGTGATACAGTGAAACATCGAAGATTGTTAATACTAACATCATGGTCCTTTATTATTTATCTTTCTTTCTGCACTAACATTTCTTCTTTTCTGCATCTTCACCACCCTTATCTATTTTCCTCTATCCTTTTGTCCATCTTCTAGTTCTCTCACAGATTTCAAGAGCACACTCATGTTCTTTGAACCTGCCTATCCTCTCGAGGGGGCATACCACTACCTCCTCGTCATCCTTCCTCATCCTAATTTTATTGGGGCATATCTTTTTCTTTGACACAACACCAAAATGGTATTATATCAAAGAGGGGCAAAATGTAGACACCAAAATTTGGTCTAAGCCTGTGACTTTAATATTCTTCATAATTTGTATCTTCATGGTCGTAATTAAATAATGTCAATTATTTAATTATTTTCTAAAGTCTTCATTTCTTTATTAATTAAATAAATCTAATTATTTAATTAATTCAATTTAACCTTAATTCATCTATTAATTAAATAATCTTAATTATTTAATTAATTCTCATTTTCTTTATTTTATCTGATTAATTAAATAAATGTTTTTTATTTAATTATATTAATAATTAACCTTATCCTTCTTTTTCAAATTAAATAAATTCTTTATTTATTTAATTGTTCATTTAACCCCTTCATCACTTAATTAAATAAATCTTATTTATTTAATTATTCTTCAAATATCAAATCTCGAATTAAATAAATCATTTAATTCATAAAAATCTATTTTAACGCATTCCTCTATATTTAGATAATTGTGTAAGTTATCTAAGTATTCACTCTGACTTGACTCAAAATCTATTTAAATCGGTCAGTTAACTCCAGATTTAATATCTGAGTTACTTTCGCAAATAAAATCTCTGTCATATCAGTCAATCATCTAGTTCTAACTCGTATGCATGTACATGCTTATTAATTAAATATCTTTATTTAATTAATTAAATCTTGTGTGTGCATTCGAACAAAACGTTTCTTTTATTCTATCTTTATCTTTGTCATGCAAAGACTATTCTTCTATTTTCGAATACCAAACTTGAAGATTAAATCATTATTTAATCTTTATTTCTATTTTTAGTTTTTGTCACTCATGTCAATACTAACAGTTATCATCTCTAATGCATGTCTAATCTTCTAATCTCAATCGTACATTGATCTTTCGATCTTGACCTGTCATTTGAATGATCAATTTTCTATAAATTGACATGTCCATCATTTCAACTCCTCTCAAAATTGTATGACTTTTAGAGAAATTATCTTGAATCTTCGATGTTCCGTATTTATCACAACACTTAGGCTATGCTTGCATGAATATTGAAAAATCTGAGGGCAAGTACACTATACAAACGAAATGGAGAAGAATAATGGAGGTTATTCAATGGAATTGATCGCATGTTTGGTAAAATAGTTTCTTTTATTACATGTTGTTCTTAGCTTTCCTTTGTACTTGATTATTTAGCTTTGAGGATCTTAGATTAGTTTAGATTAGATTTGAATTGACTAACTACCTCATGTGTTTTTCTTTGAGCTATAGTTTCTCTTTCAAACAATTTTTCATCCATGAAAAATGTGCAAAGAAAAGTAGACAAGAAATGGGTCCGTAAAGAGTCTAGGTATGAGGGTCTAATTCAAATTTATTTGCTTGAAGAAGTACTAAGTGCACAAATCCAAGATCTAAAAGATCATGCATTAATATGTAAGTTTTGGAATTTCTTACCTTCTGTTGAAATTTTAAAAGATTTACTTTTCTCTGAAGGGGATGGGGCTAATTAGATCTTTTACATAGATCAAGGTAATAGTTTTTTCATTGTGTTTTTTTCCACTAAGTTGCAAAGAGATTTAATTTTAAAAGTTAAATCATGGTTTTTTGAGGGCTCTGGGTTGTTCACTTAGGCATGGACCTTGAATTTTGATCCCTTTTCTACTGTAATGAAATTTTTTCCTTTCTGGATCCAAATCCCCACACTTCTGCTAGAGTATAGGGAACTGGGTATTGTGGAAACCATTGCTAATAATTTGGGGATTTTTGTATACCATGACATGGATTTTTTCATAAATCCAAATAAACTGATTAGGGTTTGTGTATTGTTAAATACCTCAAAGGAATTTCCTTCATCAATTAGGGTACATTCAAAGTATGGAACTTGGATGAAGGCAATCCTAATTGAGAATCCAAATAATGTTTGTACTTGTTGCCACTTATTGGGTCATTCTATCCATTAGTGTGTACAAACAAAAAGTACTAATGATCTAGGGGGTTCACCTCTTACTAAAAATCAACCAAAAGTAGATACAAATGTGGTGGAATTAGTTGTCAAAGAAAGTGCTCTGGTTTAGGTGATTTAAATGTTACTAAGCATCAAATAGAAAATAATATAAGTTTGGTGGATAATGTGTTGACAATGAATTCATCTTATTCCTCTTTTCCAGTAGTCTTTAATGAGGAATTGGATTTGGGATTATATGTTGAAATGGTGAGGAAGGGAAAATTTGTAGTGATGGATACTTGTCACTCTGAAATGGGGTTCATGTCATGTACATCTAATGTCACTGCCCCTAATTTGTTGATTCAAAATTTGGGGAGTTCTAATATTAATTTTCATTAGGAGGTTGATATTGTTTCTATCAATAATATTAGGCCTTCAAAAAATGATAGGGTCTTAAAATTTGTAGTGAATTTTCCCAAGGGTTGGCAAACTAAATTTGATTTTTCACCCATGGAAATATCCTTGTGTTTGTATACACCAAGCCTTTCTATAGATAATGAGTAGCAGTTAGATGGAATAATCTCAAAGTTTATGTGGGATAAATCTCTATTAGCTAACTCTGTTAGTCAAAGAGAAACTCAAAGTTACACTCCCCTTTCTTGTTGTCTCATAACAAACATGATTTTGTTTCTACTAGAATAGATCCCTAGATATAATATATGAGAATGTGATAATACTGTCAAAATCTCAAACACCATCGCAAACGATACACAAAGCAGTTTGTGATGTGGGAAGACACCAATGAGAACTAAGACATAGAGGTTAAGGATTTCAGTGGAGTGTTTGGTGTTGATTTTGATTTTTCAAATCAGCTATCTGCCAGTCAAACTCCTCTTATATCTCCTGCAATTAAATCGCCTGGTAAGAGAGGTAGGAAGTCAAATACAACAAAGATGTAGGAGGAGATTGCTTATGGGATTCAATTGACCTTAGATGGAAACATAAATAAACAATTGAGGAGAGTAGGATGCTCTCCTCAATCGTTATGAAGATCATCTTTTGGAATGTTAGGGGTATAAATGCCCCTAACAAAAGAGCCCAGATCAAACAAAAAATAAATTCTTCAGGGGATAATATAGTTTTATTACAAGAGACTAAGTTATCTAAGGAAAGTTATGAACTATAATTGTCAAGTGGACTTTTTGGAAGTCATGTCAAGTTGTTGCTCAAGGAGAATCTGGGGGATTGCTAACTTTATTGAATGCTAGAACTGTACAGATGGAATCCATTTCTAACACCCCACACTGAAATTTTTTATGAGTTACTCATTTTGATTTAACTTTCTTTCTAGTCAATGTGTATGCTCCAAATTCAACAATAGGTAAACAAAAGCTTTGGAAGGAGCTTGAGTTAATATTTGAACAATCAGGGGTAGAAAAAGTTATACTTGCAAGAGATTTTAATGCAATATTTTCTCTTCATGAAAAGACAAGAGGAATCATGCCACCTCACAAGATAGTGGAAGATTTTAATAAGTTTGTTCATAACAATGCACTTGTGGATGTGCAACTTGAGAAAGGCATGTATACATGGACAAATAAGAAATGATTTTTTTTGCAAATTGTTGTACGGTTAGACATATTTGTAATGTTGTCAAATTGGATAGTAGGAAAGTATGTGCAAATGTCAAAAAATTTACCATGGACGAGGTCTGATCATTTCCCTACTTCCTTAAGTATTGAAGCCACTAATTCACCTCAAAAGTGGAGATCTTCTTTTAAGTTTGAATCAATGTGGTTTAGGAATAATGAATTCTTTCCTTTATTGAAAATGTGGTGGATGTAGGAACTGTATGAGTTAGGCTCTATCATGTATAGATTTTGTAGGAAAATACAGTTCTTGAAAGGGAAAATAAAATAATGGAATATACATATGTTAATATATTCAATCAAAAGGATCTAATTTCAAAATAGTTATCAGTTGTGAATGAGTAGATTATAAGTCAGGGGTTAAATCCACAGTCTTTTGAGCATTAGAGAAGTTTGCAAGAAGAATGGGAAGAAATAGTGTTGCATGAAGAATTGTACTGGCGTTAGAAATCTTGTGAATTGTGGCTTAAAGAAGGTGATAAGAATAATGAATTCTTTCATATGTAAGATCAAGTTAAGAAAGCTAGGAATGTAGTGTTTCACATTCAGGAAAGTTTATCAGGAAAATGGTTAAATAATGAAGTGGGTCCATACAAAATGAAGGGATTAAATTTTTTTCAATCTGTTATCTACACCAGTACAACAATCAGATCAAATTGGGGTAGAAAGAGAGGACATGTTACAAGAATTCCCTACATTGGTCATTGAGCGATATTATGTACAACTCAATAAGCTTTTTACTCTGGATGAAGTGAAAGTGGTTGTTTTCTCACTTAAACCAGATAAAGCCCCAGGACCTGATGGATTTACAACATTATTTTTCCAAAAATGTTGGGACTTCATAGGAAATGATCTTCTTAAGGTGTTGGAGGAGTCTTGGGCCTCTTGTTCCATGCTTAAGAAGTTTAATGTAACACACATTGCATTAATTCTAAAGTTTAAGGATCCCAAGTCCTTTTTGGAATTCCACTCTATTTCTCTTTGTAACATAGTTTACAAGATTTTTACCAAAGCAATCTATCTTCATTTGTTGCCCATTATTCCTAAATTAATTTCTGAAGAGCAAGGTGGTTTTATTCCAAGCAGGGAGACAACGAAGGGTGCTATGGTGGCACATGAAGTCACTTTATTTATTTGCACCAAATTCCTTCATTTATCATTAAGCTTGACATGATGGAAGTTTATGATAAAGTGGACTAGAATTTTCTGATGCAGGTATTAAAGAAATTTGGCTTTACTAATAGATGGTGCAAATGGGTCCTATCTTGCTTGAAAGGTGCCAAATTTTTAGTATTAATTAATGACCTACATCATAAGGTTTTTTGAGTTCCACTCAAGAAGTGAGGCAAGGTGATCCATTACTGCCTTTTTTATTCATCATATTAGCTGAAGCCCTTAGCAGGATAGTCAAACAATCTCATTCATAGGGATTGTGGAAAGGTATTGCAATACCTTCCACTGAATTATCAGTAACACATTCTTTGTTTACGGATGACACATTATTATTTGGTGCAACTTAGATTCAAAAGGCTAATCATATCAATTCTATTTTATAAAAATATTCACATGCTTCAGGTAAGAAAATAAATGCTGAAAAATAAAAGATATACACTTTTAATATCAACTCAGGTTTACAAAAGAAAATTGTTAATCTTCTTAGTTTTCAAACAACTAAATTACCTTGTAAGTACCTTGGTATTCCATTATTTATTAGGGAAAATAAAATCTCTTATTGGGATAGATCATCTAAAGTATTCAACTGAGGATAACATCATGGAAGGGTAGGTGGTTTTCATTATTAGGGCGTATATTATTGATAAAACTAGTCCTTTTTGCCAACCCTAGCTATCATATGGCAGTGTTAAAAGCTCCAAAATCTATGATTTTGTTTTTGATAAAGGAAAAAATGGGTTTTACAGGGACCCGAAACCACAGAGTATACAAACCAGAGAAAAATAAGCCATCAGAGAACCCAAAAAAAGGAAGGTTGCTAAATAGAAAAAAAAAAAGGACAACAACCACCGACCAAGAACCAACAAAAAGCCAACACGAAGCTAGCACCAAGCACAACCAAATCTAACTTAAGGACTTTAAAAATATGTGATTTTGTTAATTGAAAAGCTAATCAGGGATTTCTTATGGAAGGGAAACATTGACAACAAAAAGATCTCTCTTATCTCATTGGAAAATATTTGTGAAGAAAAACTAAAAGGGGGTGTTGGGATACACAATTTATTAGCAAGAAATCAGGTATGAGGAGGAAAAATAGTGTGGTACATGTATGCTAAGTCACAATTGAAATGGTATAAAGTCATGCAATCCAAGTACTTAGATAACACAGATCCAAAGAGAATTTGTACAGTATAAAACCTGCCACAAGGTTCTACAACATGTGGAATTTCTTGGTTGCATGTAGAAAGGTAATCATTCCATATCTTACTTGGGAAGTTCAAGATGGTTTACAAGCAAATTTTTGGGAAGATTCTTGGGGAGGCCATGCACCTTTAAATACAATTCATAATTTTCTCACAACTATTCAAAAATATTCTTAGTTCAAGTTGGGGGGATAAAGTAAGTGATTACTTTGAGAGCATAGATGATTGCACTGGGAAATTAAGGTGGAAAGATGTCTCTACTATTGATTTTCATGGTTTTCTATTAAAAGAAGAATTCTGACAAGTGATAGGCCTACCAAACTTGGGATAGCAGCTCAATTTAAGTGTGTCTTATGTGAAAATGAACTGGAAGAGGTAAACCACTTATTTATTCATTGTCCCTTTGCATCTCAATGTTGGTCCTTTATTAAAAACAAATTAAGTTGGTATGCTCCACTACCAAATAATTTGTGGGACTTATTTTTAAGTTGGTTTGCATTATTTGCTTGCATTTGGAGAGTGATTCCTTCTGTAGTTTTGTGGAAAATTTGGTGAGAATGAAACAGAAGGATTTTTAGGAATGAAAAAATGAAGGTAGATCAAGTATTGGAGACATTGGAATCATAAATAGTAGAGATAAAAAATGCACATGTTTTAAGGGTAAAAAATATTGGGTCATTGTTCACAGATTGGGACTCAAAGGTAATGCATAAGTGGAATAAGATTGTTCTCCCATTTAAAGGAAGCTTGCACCAAAATCTGAGTCACAAATTAGATAGAAGCAAAATATCTTGGGTTCCACCTATAGAAGAGCATTTCAAGTTAAAATTTGATGGTGCTTCACGTGGGAATCCAGGTGTATCAGGGGCGGGGATTATAATAAGAGATCAAAAAGGATTCCTAGTTTCAGCTTTAAAGTCAATAAAACTTCTGAAAGGAACAAATAATATTGTGGAAGCACAAGCATTACTTCATGGTTTGCAACTAACATATGATTTGAAACTTAAAGACATGGAAATTGTTCAAAAAGGTGATTTTTTAATTATTGTGAATGTGTGTAAGGAAAAAATATTATTGGAAAATAAGATATGTGATGCAACAAGTATGGAAGTTGTTAGAAAAATTCAAGTTTGTGCAAATAAAGCATACGTATAGGGAAGGTAACCTATTGGCAGATAATTTTGCAAATGTTGGGTGTGAACAAATTTAGAATGAACTATTATATGGAAGTAGTATGCAAGATATTACACAGGAATTAAAAAATGCTATTGAAAGGGAAAGTGTTAGCTTCTAACAAGGTGAACTGGAGGTAATGTTAAGCATGATTGTTAGAGCACTTTTGTTATATTAAGAATTCTTTAGCAAAAGGAAGCTTTTTAATTTTATGCATTGTGATTGTCTCAAAGGCACTTTTTATAAACATCGTGGATTGTTTCATGAAAATAATGGGTTGATTCAATGACACAAGGATTTTGTGACATGCTTAAGTTGGCATCATAAGCAAAATTTTAAAATAAACCGGGGCAGTAGCAAATGGGCATGGATTAGTGCAACCTATTTTAATTTTACAAAAAGCTATCAATTTCATTATACAACAACAACCAAGTAATTGTTGTTGTCTAATCAAATCTCCTTTGCCATGCATCAAATTTGTGTGAATCTTCGAATTAGTATTGAATACAATCTGTTTTAGTACATTATCAGTATAAACTTGTCTTATAACTCATATTAGCAGAACAAAAACCTAGAGTAGCATGCTTTAAATATGTCGAAATAGCTTGGCATTCAAACCCACACAAGGAGAATGTATATTTCACATGAGTAGTTGTATCATGGATCAATTTCAACAAAGTTAATATTAATGATCAAGTCATCAAGTGTAGCTAAGGTATGTTTTTTGGCTAACAAGTGTCAATTGTATGTAGTAAATTCATACATGGGACAAAGCCTTGGCATTTACATCATTAATCCAAGTAAATTCAAGTGTGGTGCAGCCCATTCTCGCATGTGGCGGAATTCAAATTATTTTATTTTTTTATTTTTTGAAAAAATAAATGAGTTCCACATCTATTAAAGGCATGGAAGTAGTAAGTTCTATGCATTCTGCAAATACTATTGTAAAAATGCAAAATTCATAAGGAATTAAGCTCTAGAGTTTCACCCACAAACACAAAAGCAATGCTTGCTCGAATATGCAGCTTGGGTGTTTGGTGTTCTCTTATCAAAATACCATTTTCAAGCTCAGAATTATAGAATGGATGGCTTGTGTTCGCAGGTAAGGAATTGACAAGTAAAATAGAGTAGTGGGTGATGTTTGTGTTCTTCTCAAATAGTTTTTCATCTAGTTTGGTGGGTATGCTTTCTATTTGAAAGGAGTTCTTTTATGGTTTTTCCTACTAGTAGTGTGCTCATGTAATTTTCCTTATTTCCCTTCAAATAATTATCACAGTTGAGTAACAAAGTGTCATTCATAGTGTTTCCAGTAGTTATTTGTACTCTCTTGTTATCTTGGGTAGAGGTGTTAAATTATTCATAACAAAGGGTAAGTTATGTTTTGGTAGAGCATCATTCAAAGTGTTTCTAGTAGTATTTGCACTCAACAGTTATCTTGGGTAGTGTTGTTATATTCTTCATATTGTGAGTAGTGTGCTTTGATCAGTGAATTATTGTGTTTTCTTGACACTACTTTTGCATTCATTACCATCTTCCTACATTCACTACCATCATCTCTACATAACAGAGTCATCATGAAGTTTATGCCAAGAAACTAAAGAGTCCCATTCCCTGTACAAGAATGGGAATTGCCATTTTCCAAAGGGTTGGAAAGAGAGCATCTGTCACATGTCTTCAAAGCTGATTGCTCATCTGTGTTTAAATTCTTGAAAACTTTGATAGGGGAAGACATTTTACATCCTTCAGCTCAGAGGTTCATATTTCCTTCAAACTTGGTGTCCATATTTGTTTCAAATGTTTTGGAATTAAATCCAAACCATCAAGATATGCAAAATATTGAAAATGCAGTCATCCAAGAAGTGTTCTTGCAGGATAATGCTCTACTTAAGAGCATACATAAGTATAATTTTTGGAAAGGTGAAGCATATGTGGGTGGTATATTTCCCAAGCACTATTTACATCACAAGGTGTGTTACAAAAATATATGCATTGCAATAAAAACATCATTAGAGTATGATTCATTGAGCTACCTGTACAAAGAGCTAGGTCGTCACCATTTTGAAGTGGGGGCTGATGTGGAGAGAAGTTTCAAAGAAAAATATCATGCCCTATCATTTCTCCTAACACATCATTGTCATCAATCAGATAATGCTAGGAAACAATTTGCATCACACAGGGAATTGGTGGCAGCTGTAGAATCACAAGTTGAACCAAGTAACTTGAATGTACAACAGGTCAGGTCGCTTCCACATATCCCAGACATGAATATTATAGCTAATTCACAATCAAATCCACCAACACATCAGTCTATGCAAAAAGGAGACAAGGTCGAAAGTTCATCTGTAAACAATGCTTGAAAATACAAATAATTTGAAAATACTTTAGCATATATATTACAAAATAGTAGCATACAGTTAGTTGTTTTTATAATATAAAAGTTGGCATTTTGTAGTCACATCATATCTAGGTTTTCTCTATCACTTCAGTGATATTTTGTAACTACAACATATCTAGGTAATTTTGATTACAAATATGCGAAGTAGATATAGTGGACTTGAAAGTATATTTAAAGCTAAGAACAATGATATTGTAATCTTTTATATATTATATAAATATAAATAGTTGGCTTACTACCTTTTATTAAAAAATAAAAATAAAAAATTCACTATCATATATTTTTTTGAACTAAATAAATAAATATGGCCACATTATTATTATATTCCTTTTTAGAAAAAATATGAATAAAAAAATGTATTAAACTTCCATGGTTATGACCCCTAAGTGGGTGCACTTCATCTTAGATATAGCTCTTCTATTTTATATATTTAGTAGCGGAGTGTCCTTGAATTTTGTGATTCTTATGGATCTTTGATCATCTTATGCATCATATGGTTTAAATAAAAGAGATCAAATTCCCATATTTTACTTTTTACAATCCTATATTTGAGGGGATGACAACATAAGGAGGATTTTGGATGACCTAAATGTGTATTTTATGAAAGAATGATGTTACATGTGAAAGGGTATGACACAACTCCTCAAATTTATACATTTGATTATGATTCATTACTAGTAGTCATTAGATAACATCCTTCATAGTTTCAAATTGAGTTGAATGGATTGACTAGATTTTTTCTTAGGATTTGAAGGTATGAGTGATGAAGGATTTCCATAAGAGGCTAGGGTTGTGAATTTTTTTCTTGAATTTTGAAGTTATAAAAGAAAATCTTGATTTTGAATTTTCCTTTAGCATGAAAGGCCCTCTTTCACTAGAATAGTTTCTTTTTATCAAGGTTTAATATATGATTCATTTAGATTAGGAGTTTCATTGATTGATGAATTAGGATTGATGGGAGTTTATGGATGGTTTGATGGATGAGAAACTATATAGGTATATGTATTACGAGTTATATAGAATGATGGATTATAATTTGTGTTTTGTTGGATTAAGATTTAAATTGGTTGATGAATTATCCTTGGATGAGGATATATATAGATTGGTGTGTTAGGATTTATATGGGTGGATAGATGATTCGATGGATGATGATCTATGTCTATTGAAGTACTATGGTTATTGTTGGTGTCAACCACCTCCCAGGAGTGAACCATCTACAACAAAAAAACCTTCACGAAATAGAGAGAAGCACATCTATTTCACCAAGAAAGAGTGAATAAATTGAGATAAATAAAATACATATTCGTATATCATTTTAAAGGAAAAAAAAGGTAATAGGTATAAAACTTCCCGATACGGGAAGCAAAACTACCTAGAATAATTAATTAAACTATTCTACCTAAGTAAGCTTAAGCAAGTAAATGGTAAAAACCATTTACTCCAACGCTTAAGTGCAACTTAGGGAGAATTATTATGAAAAATGAAGATGCAATATGGGTCTCAGCTACACATTCATGTTAGGTATCCATTTACAATGCAATATCTCACAACTAGAGAAAAGGAGAAAAACCCTACAGGAAAAAAACCCTCTCTAAAAGAGAGAAGAAAACAAAAAAAAATGCATGGATGGAGGACTCAATCACACCCCCCAAGGACTACATACATCATGTATATACAATCAATGACCCCCCATAAGAGGGAAAGAGAGAGACATTATAGCCCCAGGCCATAATGTGTAATCACTTGCAAAAACGGTAAGTACCTGAAGACAAAACATGATCCAATGTCCACAAACAACTTGTCTCCCTTTTGGAAGAAACAAAACAAAATACAAATGTAGGAATGCTTTCCATTCTAGAAAGGAATTGAAAGAAAGAAGCATGAATATGTATTATGATTTCTTTTAAATTTTCTCATGTGTCTCCAAGACCTTGAAAGATGATGCCATGAACCAATCAGGGACATGCCTAATCACAATAGGGGGTGACAAACAAGGTACCACTAAAAATTGATGTTGAACAATATCCAAAGACAAAGATGGTTTGACAACAGATGTGCAATAACTGTCATCAAAGAGGAGTGATAAAACCTCAAATGTTTCCTCCAAATCTGAAATGAGAGACTCCACAAACAAGGAACCAATGTCCGACAAATATGAATCCCAATCAAGAAGACAATCATAGTCATGTTGCTCAAGAATGATGGAAGTATTCAATGAAGGTGGATCAACTATATATGACAAAGAATCAAAAACCTCTAAAGCAACCACAACCTCATTTGAATCTCAACAACCTCCAAAGGATCACAACCATGGTTTATCTTTTCTGAAGAATAAAGAGACACACTGGTATTGGAAGGAGGGTCATCAAGAGATGGTGGAGTATTAGGATCTCCATAGGATTCTCAAAGGTAATTCCAAAGAGCATAAGGGCTCTCAAAATGAAAAAGTTAATCCAAAAGGTCCTCATCATATATATGCTCAAAAATAACTTCATAGACTCTAGCCCTAAATCCTTTCCAAATCATATACCTACAACGTATGTCTAAAGTAGGAACTTCATTATACAAATATGGTAATAGATTCTCCTCACTAAGATGGGTGAGAACAACATCACTCCATTTCCTAAAGTTCCCTTTCTCCAAAGAAACCATTATAACAACAATTCTTCAAAAAATTCAAAGATAGTTCTTCAAAAACTTCCAACAAAAAATTAAACCTAATTTCGTGCAAAAAATGATGTAGCCCATTGCTTCATCTCCATGCTAACACAAAAAAAACTTCTCCAAGCAAACTATATAAAGAAATATAGCCTCTTGTGATACTTTCTCACACCATGAAAACTAAAACAAATGGTATTTAAATGGCAAAAAAAACCAAAGACAACCAATGTGGGATTATTGTTTGGAGCCAAGTTAAAAAACTAGTGAACTTTTTTTACCTAGCGAGAAAAATTGAAACCCTAAGCAAAATATTTCACAAAAAACTTTATAAAATATAAAGTTTGATTAAAATGTATGGCCAAATGTGAAAGCAAAAAGCCTCCTCAATCCAATGGAATCAAATGCCAATAAATGGTGATAAAAAATTAACGATAGTCTGCAATGAAAATCGGCCTCCAAAAGCAATCAATTTGCTTCCAAAACATGCTTCAGCCAATGCAAATCATAACAAAGAAAAAAAATGGCCTTCCTCTTTCTCGCATGATCTCCTCATCCCTTCTCAGTGCATTCAACAGGTGAAAAAAAAAGGCCTCCACAGACTCCCACAATGGAGGTTCTACAGGGAAAATTGAGTTGAGGTGATGAATCAACCTCCTTCAAACATTAATCACGAGTCTTCAATGACCAGAAAAAACAACGCCTCTAAATAGGGATGCAACCTCCAACTCTGATGGACAAAAAAATGCCTTTGAATCGATTTGCAGTTTCAAAGAAAAAAAAATGACACCTCCAGTCTGGAAGAACTAGCAAAATTCTCACGCCCCACAAGGAAATCTCCTAGGTTGCATGGGCTCCAAGAGGGTGTGGAGGAAATGAAGAGCCCCAACAATTAGCAAGGACTACAAATTGTGGCCTCTCGGTCTACAAAATCTATTGCCAAGGAATTCAAATGGTATGTACAGTCAAACATAGGCCTCCTCCAGCTTCAAACGTGCGTCATCCTCCAAACAAAACAAGCCTTTGATAAAAAAATGTGTCTCAAATAGATCAGGCTATGTGATTTGTGGTCTCCACAAGGAAAATTTTTCCTCAGAGAGGAAAATCACATCCTCAAGGATTAAAAAATTGCACTTCTAAAATCATGCAACATGATCAAACCAACCAAAAATCGTGGGTTTCAAGGATTTAAATCAGGCCTCTTACAGGCTTCACACACCACCCTTAAACACACTGGAATCTCCTCACAGTTTGGAAAATATTGAATGAGGCCCTAAACAAAGATAAAATAATGGCTCTAGATGAAATTCATGGCCCACAAAAAATTGCAGCCTCCAAAAAAATTGTACACCTCCTAATTCTCTCATGCAACAGTTAGGGTCTCCCAAGTGCAAATCATGGTAGGATAGAGACACACTTCCAAGAAATATTTTGTTTGAAAATGATGCCTCAATCGCTTCTAGATATTCATTAACAACAGGAAAATGAAATAGTCAGAAATAAGACAAATAAGGAAGTTTTGAAATTTGAAAATTTTCAAATGCCGAGCAAATAAATGATCTCAAGCACTTTGATGAAAACTCCCATGAAGGAGAGAAAAATGGTTGGCTCTAATACCATGTTAGTGTCAACCACCTCCCAGAAGCACCATCTGTAACAAAAAATTTCACAAAATAGAGAGAAGCACAACTATTTCACCAAGAAAGAGTGAATAAATTGAGGTAATTAAAATACATACTGGTACAACCTTTTAAAGGTATAAAAGGTAATGGGTATAAAACTTCCCGATACGGGAAACAAAACTACCTAGAATAATTAATTAAACTATTCTACCTAAGTAAGCTTAAGTAGGTAAATGGTAAAAACCATTTACTCCAACAGTTACCATGTATATATTTATTAGGATCAATTTATGGACATATGGGAAATTTAATAGATGAAGATTTATATCATTTAATTTAGTTTTGGGTTTTTATCAATATTTTTAAATTGGGATACAAAAATTGAGAGCTTCATAGAGGTATAGATGATTCATGATTTTTGTGTATACATCTCATATAGTTTATATGTTACTATATTTTTTTATCTTATTCTCATTTGAGGAACTTTTGAGGATCTCTCATAAAAACATGCTTTTAGTTGCCATTCTTTTGTAATTGCATGTTTTTTTAATAGTTCATAATTATTTCAAGTTAGTTATCTCCTATTTGACACCATAATTATAGTTTCAATATTTTTTCCACTTGGGTCATTTATATTCATTGAGATCAAGCCCACTATTGCATATTTGGAAAGTAGAGAGTATAAAAGCACTAAGTATAAAGTGTCATCATCATATTTTTATGTGGGGTCTATAGATAGTGATTTTTAAGGGGTGTGTTTTTTATTGTGTTTACTTTTAATTCTTTCTTTATTTTTTTCTTTAAATGGTTAAACTTGAATTTCATCTACTAACTACATATAATTATTCCTTGTGAAAAAAATAAACATGAAATTATCTAAGGAATCTTTGTTATACTAAGTACATGGATGAAACAAATACTTAACCTATATATGCTAAAAGAAGAAGAATTCATAATAGAAATTGTAGAAAACTCTTGGTTATATTTTCACATTTGTCTCTTGATTTATAATTTCATCTTGAAAATTTTAAAACAACTATATGTTGATTTGGGACACTCTTTCTTAATTGTATAGTAAAATAACAAGATTAGGTGATATAGGATAGATAATGATTTGATAAATCTTAATCCTCATAGTTTTGACCAGATATAGGACTACATATTCAAGGTTAAGAAACTAATAACATAGATAAAGGAATGCAAGATTGATAAGGAGGATTTATAATTGATTTTATAACCAAGCTTAATCCTAAGAAAATTCAATATTTTTTATGGATTTCATACCCACAAGCCTTGTATGGGAGTTATAAATGTTGTGCATATTTTTGATACATTTTCATCTCTTCTCATTAAGGAACAAGAAAAACTAATTCAAGTAGTCATAATGAATTATATTATGTCACATTCCTTAGTTCTATAATATTAAAAAAATTCAAGTGGTAAATTACAAAAGAGAGACAATCCTATGAAGACAAACATTTCAAAATAGAACTAGTATTCATCCACTTACATAGGGGAACAAGAAAAATTATGTTCAGAATATGGATCTAAGAAAGAGAAGTGTATATAATGCAAGAAGAAAGTTCATGAATAATAAATATTTATAAATAAATGGATTGATTGGATCACGAACCTTCTCAATAGGAACCAAATAGCCATTATAAATTTCATTTTTCATAGATTCTACACCTTCATCTTTGGGCATCAATACTAATTCAAACTTGAAATATAAGTGCAAGGAACTTGATTCTATTCTAAATGCTATATTAGGGACTTGGATCCTTGAATTCAAAGCTTCACATTGCATGGCTTTGTCACATGAGATATTTTATTCATCTAAGACTTGGTATGTGCCTCTGTAATGACAAACATTATACTTCCTTCTTGGAGATGGTATAATTTCTCACTTGATTTGGGAATTATTAACATTAAAATGGACCTAATATCTCCTTGATATAGTGTTGTAATGTTTTTTCCACATTCACATTGGATTTAGGGCCCTTTTAAGGTAAATAAACCTAATTTTTCGTTAATTTAATGTTGTAAAGTGTATTTTTTGCAGCTTCAAATTAAGTTTTGGGCCCTTGTAAACTAAATGAGATTATTGATGACTTATATAGGGTGTTGTAAAGTGTTGTAATACACTTTCACACTAATCTATGGTTTTATTAAATAATTGGGCTTCTTTATGCCTTATTTGGCCTTATTTTGCATCCACAAGCCTTAATTGATGCATCTTTCCAAAGATAATCCTGACATAAACCAACATCCAATCATAATTTAGGTATTTTTAGGTGGTGTGGTCTATATTTAGTGATCTAGGACTCATACGCCACCTTGGGAATATGAGTCCCGATCCTAATTTTACATCATTCTAAGCATTTTTGAAAAATATGTCCCATAGTTAAGCCTAATGGGACTCATATGCCACTTCTATTGTATGAGTCCCATGTAGCCCAAAATCAAATTTAATTCAAATTCTTGGCAAAATGTTATCCTCCTAGATCTGATGTTGGCTTGTAGTGTTGTAATTTCAGGAAAGTTGGCATAAACAAGTATAAATACAAGGTTATTTCACTCATTTTCACCTAGCAAGTGTACAAGTCACCTAAGACTTTCATGAGAGCATACATTCTAGAAAATTTAAGTTCACAAGAGTTTACAAGAATTCACAAGAGCATTCAAGAGCATCTTTAAAGCATTCAAGGACATAATTCTTCATCAATTGTTGCAACAATTCAAAATCCATCATCATGTTAAGGTTATCAAGCATCAAGCATGTTGTTGAGCTATTTTTGTGATGTTTTATTCAAGATCCAAGATTAAGCATTGTCTTACACTTATTTCAAGATATTGATCTACATCCTTCATGGCCACTTCATGTTATATTTTTTATCTACAAGACATCATTCAAGGTATCATTATTCATGCTTCATGTTCCATGTTTCATGTTTCATGTCCTTATTTCATTATCTCATCATTTTGTTTAATTACCTAAGAGGGGTTTGAACAAGGAAAACCCCTATTCTCTAACAATCAATAAGTTTTTCTCTCTCTTCATGTGTGATTGAAGATCTAAGTGTCTTGGATCTTGAAGATCCTTTGAAGATTAGGTTTCAAGGTTGAAGAAAGTCATCAAGTCATCACAACATTTCCACCTTCACTAAAAGTCACCTACAAGTTGTAAATCAGGGTTTTAGATCTAGAAATGAAGTATGGAAGGAAGAGCAAAGATAGGAGAGTAGATTTAGATCTTAACCCTCTAAAAAAGCTAAGTGGGACTGATATGCCACTTGTCGCATATGAGTCCCAATATAGCATATTTTCCAAATTTTAGTTGTTTCAGATCATACACTGTCAGATTCCAGTTTTCGTACAAAAACCCTAGTCTAGGACTAAATTTCCCAGACTAACGTATAAGTCCCATTGGGCCTTAAACAAAAAAAATTCATGGCATTGAAGCTTGTTTTGACCTCGTCACTCTTCCAAGTGCACCTTTTTTCATTTCTAGTTTGATATTCTATAATTCACTTTCATTTCCTAGGTCATCTAGTTAGGTTTTGCATGGTACTTTGCATTTCATTTACATTTCTTGTCTTTCGAAGCCCTAGCTTGGTGGTGAACCCTCTTTTATTCTTTAATCATACCCTAGCTAGGACATCCTATTTCAAGATCTCTTTCCCCTACTTCATTCTTGGATTGAGATCTCTAGGATTTCCTTGAGTGTAATGATAGCGAAATAGGAGGATTCTCATATCCCTCGTTCCACCTTGTAGAAAGGTGGGACCCTAGTTCCTACACTATAGCCTCACATTATAATGGTTAATAAAACTTCTTTGAGTGTATGTGGGAGCTCAAGTATATTAGTATAGGTGAAATAGAACATTGAATTATATCATGTGTGTACTTTTCTTGCTATAACTAATCTCCTTTCTATCTATCAAATTACCCACAATGGGACATGTAAAAGTGTTGGGCTCACTTCTAATTTTTTGGTCATGTGGGATATTTAGAGCAAAGATATTTTTGTGGTTGGGAAGGTAGATTATCAATCTAGATTTTATGCCTTCTCACATTTCTATCCTAATGATCATTTGGTTTTTTTCATGATCCAACATCTAGTATTCACAGCTTCTAAAATATGTACTATATCTATTCAAACCTTCAAGTCATTTCATTGGTTAATGTTATAGATATATGTAATGAGATTCTAACACTGTCTCCTGCATTCATAAATTTTAAATGTTATTTCTAGAGAGAGATTCAAATGATTTAATTTAATAGGACCATCATTATCTTCTAAAGATATCTCAATGGGATGAGTACTTGATAAATCTCTCAATTTTCTTTGACAAACCCTTCTTTAAAATTTGGTGGAAACTATAAAGGACTTAAGACTCCTCTTCAATTAAAAACTTATAATATTTTTTGTCTCCATATATTTTGTCCTTATTACCCATCTATCTCTCCATGGTTTTGATATTTCACTTTCTTCAGTTAATCCTAGGATTATTAATTCAATTGTGACACTTTTTAGAATTGCCATGGCTACATCTATGAATTTTCTAAAGATCCTTTTCTTATGTCGTATTCTCCCATATTCATTTTATGAATGGGAAGATCTTCTACACTCACCATTGATTTTATTTCTTTCTAAGGGGGGAGAAATATTATTCGATGATCTTCTATCATGTTTAGTATTCAAAATTGATCATCTACCATCAATGTAAGGGACTACACTTTTAAGGGGGACACATATTTTCTCTCTTTTGGGGAGGATATTTTCCTTGCATGGGTTTTTATACTTCTCAATCCTTCAAGAAAAACATATTTTATGAATTGGTTCGTAATATGGCTACATATTTGTTGGGACCTACTTATTTATCTTACCTACATAAGCTACACTTATGGGGGTTGTTGGTGCATATATTGCCTTTCTTCTATTTATTTGTTTTATTACATTATTGTGCACCTACAATACTTGATTACCTAGGTTTATATCTACTTGGGTAGTTTGTACTTTCATCATGTGACTTCTTCATTCCTTATTAAGTGGAGATTTACTACATGTGTGACTACATCTACTATTATACCATAATGGTTGTACAATCACATCCTTTTGTAGTGTATCCTATATATAAAAAAATCTCTTATATTTTATTTTATTTTGTAGCATCCTCTATTTTAGAATAGAAAGCATATTGCATTATGAAATATTTAGTTGCACCCTTGCTTTTGTGCCTTCATTTTTCTATATTATAAAAGATTTGATTGGTCAATAACTTCTCACAGTGTATACTTTCATTTGTCTTCATTACTAACCATCTCACTTGTACAAATATTTTTAATTTTTTATAGTTCTAAAGGATTTATAATATAACACAAAAACTTATTTTAAAATTAATTCCAATGACAAGGGCCAACTATCAGTGGATAGAAAACTTTGTAAACTATCTTCTTTACCATTACAAATATTTAAACAATATTCTATGAGTTTTATAAAAATTCATATATATATATATATATAAACTAATTTCCAAATGGGATTTTATGAAAAATATTAGCTATTAAAAATACTCAATATTAACTCTATTTTCAAACATGTTGCATGGTAGGAATTAATCAATACATGATAGTTGATAAATAAGTAATTGAATTTAGGTATTGTACATTGAAACAATGAATTTACTTTATTGTTACCTATCAACTATAACACACAACTCTTCTTTACTTTTATTGCTAAAATAAAGAGGGGTTATAGGGGCCATTTTCCTTTATGAAATAGTTAAAGGACAATGAAATAGGGTTTTATTAGAGGTACAACCAACAAAGATATAGAAATAGTAAATCATGTTCAAAGATAAATAACACTAACTACAAAGAGTTGGAAGCATTAGTTACTGCCCCATAGAGAATTGAGGTACTTGAGGCTAGTCATATTGTAATGTTCCCATTTTTTATGTCCTCTTTTAGATTAGTTTGGTTCTGACACACTTACTATTTTTAATAAGTGCCTTTTTTAGTAATTGGTCTGGTAGGCAGAGTAGTGTAGGGTTTCCTATTTGAGCAATGTGTGGAAGTTTCCCGATGAGCTATAATGCCTTGTGTCAGTCCTTACTGTGGGTTTTTTTGATGTTTCATTCCTAGCTTTCTACTTTTAGTAGGGAACCAGTCGAGTGGCTTACTATCTACAATGAGATCATTGGTGTATTAGTTATATTTCCAACTTGTGTCTTTGATGTTTTTACTATTTTTAGTACTTACTAAAAATAGTAAGTCTATTTTTAGAAGCTGAACCCGATCAGGCTACTCCTCAGCAACATTATTTCAATTGAAGTTCTTGGTTGCTAAGGTTGGAATATTTAAATATTGGCTTCCACTTCAAAAATGAATTAAAATAAAGTTACTTTATAATTTAAAGTTGTGGGTTGGAGGGGACATTAAAAAGTACCTCGGTGCCTAAGTGATAACTTTAAGTCATTTTAGAAGGCTACAAAGTGCCAATAGTTTCCTTATGAGAAAACCCCTTGGCCTAGTTGCACAATGTTGTTTTAAAAGAGGGGCCATGCATTTCAAATGGATACCTAGAAAAGAGGTTTATTTATCATTTTCAAAGGCTAATGTTATGCCTTATAAGGTGGGATGCCTAGTTTGGGCTAAAAGTCAATTTTAAATTAAAAATCAAAAGTGGAATTTTGGAGGAAAAAAGTTGGATACCCCTCTTGGGGTAATTTCATGACATTTCATAAAGTGAAATGAGAGGGAAATGTATTCAAACTCAAATGCAAGTTGCCCTAATCCTTCCCCCACTTTATAAATATGATTTTTGGCTCTCATTTGGTTGTGGATGATTTTGGTTGCATAAGGAGATGTTTTTTCACTAGGAGGTCTGAAAGTTAGTGTTGAGGACAAAAACCCTTGACATCTTGGACTAGTATCAATAGTGCAAGCCCTGCCCTAGCTAGTGGAAGAGTGGTTTCATCTAGAAATCACATTGGAGTTTCAAGTTGTAGTTTTTAGTAATTTTGAATGAAGGTATTTCAACATTTTTGATGAGTTTCAATTTGGGTTTGGATTGTAAAATGTGTTCTCTCTTATTGGCATGATTTTCAAGGAGTTTGGAAGAGGTTTTATCATTTTTTGGGCTTTTCTTTATTTGGACTTAAACCTAGTTATTTTCTTATATCTTCAAAATGGTTTAGGGTTTCATTGTGGGTATTGGTTTTATTAAGAGCATTCATCTTGGCACCAACAACAAAGTTTACTTGCATTTTTTGGAGAGGAATTGGATTTTTTAGAGTAGATCGCCCTAGTTAAGAGGTTGCCCAATCTATGGTGTATTTCTAGATTTTTGGTTTGCCATGTGAAGGACTATTAATGGTCACTATGGGGTTTGGAAGAGTGGATTTATGCGATGAGTTTGCAAAGGGGATTGATGGTCTATCTTTTGGTAAAGAACATTACAAGTTGGAGAATCATATTGGTTGTTATGTGCTCATCTTTCCAAGTCTAATATGTTAATTTTTTAGCCTATTTAGTCATATGAGAAGTCTGATTTATCATTGTAAACTTAGAAATTTTCTTTTATGTAATCTAAGTATCTTAATATGAAGTTTTAGTTTGCAAGCAATGTTATTTCATGTTATTTCCAATATTTCTTGTTTTTATCTTATCATGTATGCAAGGCATTGATGGAATTGAAAACTCAAGAAAAAAACATCATCAAAACAACACAAACAAAAAATCAAAGACTCAAAAAAAAATTAATTAAGGGGCAGTCATTCTAGTGGTATCATAGCAAAAAATAATCCTGCCAACTAGTGGGTGATAGAAATCTATGAGCATTAGTGACTGAAAAAGAAGGTACCGAGAAAAAAACATGGGTGAAAGAAGAGAAGCTAACAAAAATATTGGTAAGAAACATAGGATGATGTTACTCCTTGATGCATTGGTTAGAGGGCAAGAAAGAGTAGCCCAACGTGCTCAAGAGACTAATCAACAACTTGCATAGTTGGTACATAGATTGGATCGTTTGGGGAAAGATAATGTTGTGGGACATCAAAGAGGATCCAATCAATAGAATGGAGCAGCCTTGGCAAGGCCTCTTATGTCTATATTTCCACCAAGAGTAGAAGCACAACCCAATCAAGAGCTTACCTTAGTTGAGTTGCAAGACCAATTTAAACAAGATTGGTTGGATGCAAGCCCTGGTTTCTAGTATGACATATCACTTTGAGATTATATAGATCTTAGGATGAGTCATACGCCCAATAGGGGAAATAGAGAACATCATAATGACTTATGAAGGAAAGATGGAAAACTTAGCATTCCTTATTTTGACAGATCCAATGAGATTTCAATGAGGGAATGGGTTCATAGGGTGGAAAAATACTTCATTCAAAACCCCATGCTTGAAGAAGAATCCGTAAAATATGTTACTATGCACCTTGATGGAGTTGCACATGAGTAGTGGCATCATGGAATGATTATAATGGGGCAATGCACAAATTACATCATATATTGAATTCACTGAGAGACTCATAGAGTGGTTTGACAAGAAGGAACAAAAACTTCATTTTAGGGAGGTGGAAAATTTGAAACCTCATGCGTTTAGTGAAGAGAAAGTGGTTGAAAAGAAGTTCATAGAAAAAAATTTGATGAAGTAATTGCTTTCAAACTTGATGGATTTGAGACGAAGCCTCAGGATGACTCTTTGTTCATGCATGCAACCATTGTAGATGAGGTTTTGCATGAAGGAAATGATGAAACAATAGACTTGTATACTCCCTTAGAGCTATCCAATGAACTTGAGATACCTTTAGATGATGGGCATGATGAAACAAAAAGAGATGATGACTTTGAATCAACTAATAATGATGGTTCTTTACCCCATGTGGGTAATGGTGACATGAGTGGCTTTTGGTTAAAATACCAAATCAAGCCTATGGAGAGAGATGTTTATGATGTTTTTAGTGATAATGAGTTGGAGAGTGACTTATTCAGAAAGGAAACTACTCATGAAGAGCACAATGAACACTTATTCTCTAAACAAAGTGATAAGCCTTTCTACACATGGGATCTGAGTGTGTTGGCAACTGAGTATGACAAGGATCCACATTGGGATTATTTTTTTTTTTATTGTAATGATGTCCTTACTTCATCCCAAGATCCATGCAAAGAGGATGCAATCAATAGTGATGTTTTTAATCTTGAAAGGGAATATGAATTCACATTGTAGGTAGTTGATTTTGAACAAAGACCTTGTAGCCTGGTTGGTTTAGATTTATGATCTTCTCTTGAGGATAATCAAGTAATTTGGGACAATGATGGAGACTTTGATAACAGGTATAATAGTTCTGATTTTTGCATGCCACATAACAATAGTTCATCATTTTTGCTTGATCATGATTGGAAAAGAAAACTCTTGGTAACTGTTGGAAATGAGGTGCACATTTTATCTAGTTTGGACATCAAACATATGCATGTGGAAAAATTAATTCAAAATGCATCTATGGGACAAATTGAGCTTAATATTTCATTTTCTGATTTACATACATTGAAGAACTCTATGGAAGAATTTAAAACAACTTACTTACACATGATGCATGATAGCGATATAGCTACCAAGTTTGCAGATGAAACCTTGTCTATGTCTAAGCAGTTAAGGGGAGAGGTTAGTGAGCTCACCATTGAGCTTAACTCTTCTTTGGAAAGTTTCCAAGGGGAAATTCTTGAAGCAAATGATCAGCTCTATGAGGCTCAACATTTTATAGAGCAGAAGAATAGAGAAAGGGCTAATGAGATCAAAAATGTAATGTAGGAGCTTGATTTCATTTAGGAGGAGTATGATCTTACCCATTGTCCAAAAAAATCAGAAAATAGGAGTTTGGATCAGCAAGAGGATTGATTTGATTTGGGAATTAAGGATAATCATTAGTTGTATGATAATCCTTTATTTAAATGGGATGTTGCATTGACTCATGGCTACATACACATTAAAGTGTTAAAATTCTTTAGGAAAAGACCTTTCATTTGTACATTTGGTTTGGGCTTGTTGAATTTTTTTTGGTAATTGGAAGGATTATCATTTGCATGAAAGCTAGTGATTCATTCAAAGAAACTGTAATTATTTTTTCCTTTTATTTCATTTGGGTCCATCAACACATACCATACACATGTTTCAAAGTAAATTCATTTTCTTACTTCCACTTTTTAGGCCTTAGTATGGCTTGAACATTTCATTCAGTACTTGGTGCATTATTCAATTCAAATAGCATATGACTAACCATTAATATAGATATTCTTTATCCTTGAATGTGCTATAGTATCGCTTACATAAGATAATACATTATTAACTTATTTATGCATCATATATGAATTTCCACTTGGCATATATTCAAACTTGATTATTTATAATGAGGATTCACTGGTTATTAAGAAAGATTCAATAAATTCCCTAGCCATAATAACAATCTATTCAAGGTGTTTCTATGCATGGCTCATCTTCACATACACAAGCACATGAGTATCAAATACATGGAGAGAAATAGATAAAACTAATTTATAAGAAGCAAACCATGTCAAGAGGACTATATTATGCATAATAATATTCAAGAGTAGAATATAGTTATTTGAAAAAATATGACAATCAAGATAGTGCAAGGTTCGTAAGGGTGTCTTGAGTCACTCTTTAGGTACTAGGTATATGCTAGTTAAAATAATTTGGGTTAGTAACAACCTCATAACTAAAAAAATATGAGGAATAAACACATATCACTTGGTTGCTATTTGAATCTCTATATATGTCCTTGCTTGCTATATTCATATTTACAGGAAAAACACATGATTAATTTATAGTCAATACTACATAAGATTTGGTTTAAAATATTTATAAATATTGACTATGTGATAGAGTAAGCACTGATGAGTGGCTATAGTGATAGACTATTTATGCTAACCAAGATAATAAAAAATAATGTATTCTATCAATTCACCCATAAAATAAGTTTATTAATCAATTTTAAATATCCATCCATAATCCAAAAAGGATGGGTCCCAACACAAATCCTTGTTAGCTACCCATTTACAACCACTTATTCACTTATAAAATAGTAGAAATTCACAATAATCCTCCCTTTATGAAAACCATCAAATATTCACATGAATTCTCATAGTCTTAAAGACCTATAAAATATACAAGCTTAGTCTCACATAAAGTGTTGGTTAAAATATTATCTATTTGGTCCTTTGTCCTACAAAATTGAAGATGAATCGCCTACCGATAGATAAGATTACCAATTTAATGGTGATAGATGTCTATATTCCTTGTTCTGTCATTAAACACTAGATTCCTAGTAAATAAAATTGCACTTTGATTGCTATAATGAAGTAAAGAAGGCCCTACTTGATGTTGTTTGAATACTAAAAGAGGATCATGTAACCTAGTTATTTTTTTAGTTATCTCATTTGATTTTGTATACTCTACCTCTATAGTAGATAAAATAATAGTAGTTTGCTTCTTACTACATAATGAAATAGGCTTAGAACCAAGAGAGAGAAGATAAATCATGGAAAAAATTTGATCATATGCAAAAAATTGTTCCTTATTAGTGACATATTCTCCATCATTATCTATTCAATTTATTTTATCATGTTTTAACTTTTATTTTCTATAATTCTTTAAACATTCAAATTTTCTAGACACTTTATCCTTTTGCTTAAGGAATTAGACCCAATCCTTCCTATGAAAAACACCAATTAAGTGTAAGACATAATTAGCTCCTTCCCTTGATGGAAAATTTATCCGTGGCCCATATAAATGATTATGGAAAAGGTCAAAAGATTTACTTTCCCTACATGTAGACCCTTAGTTCTTGTCTCTATATAGTTTTACTATCATGCATCTTATACACACATTTGTGCTTACCTTTATCCAAGGACTTCCATCAACCATATTCATCTTTGAATGTATAGCCAAAATTTGATAATTTAAGTGACCAAATCTTTGATGACACAATTTACTTGTAGAGGAACCTATAGTAGTGCAAGTTGTCTTATATACATATGCTAAAAATTTATAGATATCATCACTCTCAACTCCTATAGACAAAATTTTAAATTCATTACTAATGATATTGATTAGACACTTGTATGAATAAAACTCCACCTTATAACCATGTTGAATTATTTGACTTATCAAGAGAGAATATTTTTGGTTAGCTTAGGTACATGATTCACATCTATTATTTCTAATTTCTTACCCTTTTTTCTTGTCATTGAAATTGAATCTATTCATTCAATTTCATGTGAACTATCATCACCAAGAAATATTCTTGCACCTTTCACTTCTAAATAATTAAATAACTTGTTATTGTAAGACATATATTGACTAGCTCCTAAATTACTATACCATGTGTTATTTAAATTTCCTTTAGTACCTAATAAAGATATTAATATATTATACTTACCTTCTTCTTAATCAAAATTTTATTATATATTTTGAAAAAAATTTCCTTTCCCTCCTTCATGCGATTTTATAGGATATTGATAACTTTTATTCCCTTATTTTCCATAGTAATAACATCTAATAGAATTTTACCTTTTAAAATTCTCTTTATGATTTATCCATTCATTTTACCCCTATTTAAAAATCATGACTTTGATGATTTTCCCATGATTCATTCAATTGCCTTTGATTATTTTTATGTTGATTGCCTTGATTTTGTTGTCTTTGATTTTGATATGACTTGATTTGATTGTAATTCTTATATTCTCCTCTAGCAATAAATGCAAGTGAGAAATATTTCTGGACTCACCTCTAATACTCTTAAGCATGTCCTCTTCATTCAACGAAGCCTCTTATACTTCTTCTAGTTTGATATTGTCGAAAGTTCTAGTTATCTCTAATATGTATATAAAATTATGATCTACTCATCTAGAAAACTTTCAATCAAAAAATCTAGAATTTCATAATCATCACATTTTGTCTCCATCATTGCAAGTTGATTTCTCAAATTCATCAAGTTTGCAATGTGATCATCCATGATATCTCTTCCCTTCATTTTCAAATAATCTAATTGATTTCTAATTTCCCTAAATTTTATTTTTTTAGTTCTTTCATGTATTGTTTGCAAAGTTTCCATATTATATTTTATTTTTCCTATAAGGTGCTAAACACGAGGCTTAATTCCTAGATTAATTTTCAAGATTTGTTCATACATTCATATCCATTTTATCTCATTTTCATAGTTCCTTTCATCTATAGGTTTTTCTTCTATTGTTGGCTCCCATGAACATTTCATTTGTAAAATTAATTCCATCTCACATTTCCAATTTATGTAGTTACAACCATCTATTTTTGTACTAACCACAATATTAGAGATTTCAAATCATGTCATAAATGGTATAAATATAAACTTGCCATGTGTATAAACACAAAGAATTGAAAAATGAAGTCTAACAATACACATAGTGAATTTTTTGTATTATGTTGCCTTTATGTTGGCCTTCTTATGAACCAAATGAAAAAGAAACTATGGACACAAAAAAAATAACCCTTTTACTTTTTCTTGTTTTGTTTCTCCTTGTGCTTATTTGGCTTGATTTTTCCTTGATTTAATGTTGTAATATGGCCCACATGTTCACATTAGGTCTTGAATCTTTATGAATCTCTAAGACTTTATGATGTCTTGTAAAGGTGTTTTGAAGTGTTGTGATACATTCTCACACTTTTCTAGACTCTTCTTATTATAATTCACGTACATATCCTCTTTTTATCACTTACCAAGTCTTATTTTAAAGCATTGTAAAGTATTGTAACAAACTTTCATAATTTTATAAACTTGTCATCACCAAATACACCTTTCTTACACTTTATTTGGCCCCTTTATGCACTTACATGCCTTAATTAAGTGTATTTTTTAATACAAACCTGCCAAACATCATTTAAACCAACTTAATTTCTGAAACCCACTCATATTCCTTGAGTGGGACCCATTCACCCAGGGTGGTGAATGAGTTCCTCTTGGAAAAAAATTCCAATTACTAGCAGGTTTTTATTCCTAAAGACCTAAGGTCAGCTTGCAATGTTGTATTTTTAGGAAATTAGGGCATAAGTGTGTATAAATAAATGATTTTCTATTCATTTTAAGCCCCATTCATCCAAGTATTCATTCTTGCATTCAATCCATCTAAGCATCCACTTGAGCAT
The DNA here is from genome assembly GCA_007258455.2 of Sequoia sempervirens. Taxonomy (NCBI): domain Eukaryota; kingdom Viridiplantae; phylum Streptophyta; class Pinopsida; order Cupressales; family Cupressaceae; genus Sequoia; species Sequoia sempervirens. Next base: position 134,532,909 of record VDFB02000003.1, read on the forward strand.
CATAGCATTGAATTTAATCAAGCAACTATCAAGCATCTTGGAGTAGCCATTGACATATCTTCAAACTTCAACAACAAGGGTTTGGTGAGTTTATGATATTTGCATATTATTTTTTCATCATTCCTTTCTTATTTCATTTCATTATCAAGGGTTTGATTACCAAAGTGGGTTTTGACCAAGGAAAACCCCTATACTCTAACCCTTAACCATTTTACCCCTCTTTGCATGTGTGTTTGCAGGTCTTGTAGGAAGATTCTTCAAGGAGAGAGGTGTTGAAAAGTGGTCAATAATTCATCAAAGTAATCATAGTCAAAATAACCCTAATTGGAGCTTGAAGACCCTTTTAAGCCTGTTTTGTGCAAATTCTTATTTGGCAACCTGACAAGCATAAAAGTATAGACCAACACCCACAAACTTGACCTTTAACTTTTTAGATTTCTATAGGTGGACTGATTCACCATCTATGGTGAATGAGTCCCACTGCCAAGCTGGAAAAAGAGTTTTCTAAGGTTCTAAGTTCTTCACATCCCAAAACCTGTTCTGACAGATTTTACCATAAGTAGGACTGATTCACCATATGTGGCGAATGAGTCCCAATGGGCATCAACATTGAATTTTTTAGCATTCCAGAACCTTCCTAGATCTTCTTTTAGTTTCTAGGTGCACCCCATTCAATTTCATTCAATTTTGTTTTCATTTGTTCATGTTTTTAGTTCATATTTGCATATAACATTGTGTTTTCAAACACTTCTGATTTCTTAGTTTTGCATTCATATTCAATAGTTTTTGTTCATTTTCTACATTTATTTTATCTCATCTAGGCATATTGCACCCATGTCACATCCATATTTGAATGTAACATTGCATTTTGGCCCAAATCTTTACCCTTTTAGGTGAAAAATCCTAGAAGGGTCACAAGAATTTCGGGTGCCAAAATCTTTGTTTACATTTTTGTGAACCCACCTTTAGAACATTTTTACTTTTGATTTCAAGTGCATTTGTATCCTAGGTTTAGCTTGCATCAACATTGCATTAGGTTTTGCATTGTTTTGCATCCTAGGGTTTTCCAAAGTGCATTAGTGAAAACATCATATAGCTTTCATTTTTGCATTTCAAATCCTTTAAAAACACTACATTTTTGCATTTGCATCATAATTATTCATCATACAATATTAAAAGCATCAAATTACATTTAAATTTTTTGAAAAAAATCAAAAAAAATCATCCCTGGACTCATTCGCCACCTTGGGAAAATCAATCCAGTTGCACATTCTGAATTCATTTTCTAGCATTTTCTGGGCATTTTCTGCATTTATGTTTTTTGTTATTACATATCTGTTACAATTTCTAGAATTTTTGTTATTAGAATTTTATTACTCCTAGTTTTCATTTCATTTGAATCCACCCCACGTTTAGTAGTCCTTGTATGAGTGTTTGGTGCCCTATTGATAATACTTTAGTGAGAAGAAGTTCTCGACTCATGACATCCCGTGATAACACACACATTGTGGACCTTGGGTTATCTCGAGCTACTACTCCTAGTGTTGACAATAGTGCATTAGGAATGGATCCCACCTTTAGCAATAAAATGCAAGTTGACACACAAACCAATCATGTTCCACAAGAAAAAATGATTAACATTCATGAGGATCTAGCACATTTACAACAAAACATGTGTCTTGAAAACATTTCAACCACCGCAATTCCTACTATAGAAAAAATCCATCATCTACTTGAATGTAATGAAGGTTTAGATGTTATGAAACAAATTTTTGATATATACCATAAACACATTCCTTCCGCCTCTAGTACATCTCAACCAACAAACACTGTGGTTAGCCATGGAGGACCTTACATCCATACCCACCTATACCACTCCCCAAGTCACAACCACAATGCAACAAGTTAGTAATGTGATTCCTTCCTTGACTATTTCTACTAGCATTCCCAATTCTTCTATGGCATCGAATGTTTTCTACTCTTCCACCATACCATTTTCTAGCATTTCCTTCACTTTCCCTACCACTACATATGCTTCATCACCACTATCTCTTCCACCTCATGCCACTTACACTGAACCTCTCATCAGATGAATTTTCCAAATTGTTTCCTCCATGCAACAAAAAATATCCACCATAAGCCAAAGTAAAAATGCTCCACCCACCTATTATGTTCGTAGCAGCCCATTATCTTTAGAAATATTAAGAACACTGATGCCACATGGAATTGAGATACCTGGATTTGAGAAGTACGGAGGGAAGGGTGATCCTACCAATCATGTTAATGCCTACATAGCCTTATGTAGTGACTTTATTCTTGATGATAAAATATTGGCCACACTATTTCCTAGGACCTTAAAGGAAACTACCTTGGAGAGGTTTTCAAACCTACCAAACAATTCAATTTTTTCATTCAATGAACTAGTTGATGCCTTCATAAATCATTTTCAAGTGTGCATGACTCCTAAAAAGACATTGGATGATCTAATGAGATGTAAGAAAAATGTGGACAAAAAAGTAATTGATTTCATCTCACGCTATCAGTCACTATATGCCCAAATCGATGGCAAGGTTCTTGATCCACATCTCCAAAAGATGTTCATTAAAAATTTGCAAACTCACATCCAAGACAAATTGACCATGATGAAATTTCCCTCTTTCATGCATCTATGTACAACCCTTTGTGACTATCACAATTTGATTAGTAGTCATGATGCCAAGTCCACTACTACCAAAACTAAAAAATTTGAACCTAACACTTCAAACAATTCACAACCATTTCAAAAACCAAACAAAGGATTTTTATACATCAACCCCCCTTCTCAACAACCATCTCTGTCAACAACCAAGTAACAACTATTAAAGTTGCGATACCTTCTACTTAGGGCAATCCAAAGAAACAGTTTGCACCTTTACCAGACACTCTTCATAACACCATGACCCAACTATTGTAGTAACAAGTGATTACTTTACCTACTATTAAACCACTGGATCCAACTAAACCTTTGCCTCCAACCTTTCAACCCAACGCTTATTGCCATTATCATAGAAAAAATGAACATGACATAGAAAAATGTAAGCATCTTAAACACATAGTGCAAGACCTCATTGATTTTGACCATCTATCCATTTCAAATGTTAATGTTAAATGAAATCCATCTATTGCCCCACCCAGTCAAAATTTGCAAATTTTTACCAATTCGATGCCCAAACATACCATCTCATTCATCAAAGCTAGTGAAAATCCAAACAATGATGTGATGAAATTGTTAATAAAACTATTGAACAACTTGATCTTGTTCCACTCTCCACTTCTATTAATCCTATGGATGATCTAGTAGGAGCAATAGATGTTATCCCTCCTAAGGGCCAACCTAAGAAAGCTCTTGATATTATGTTCTCTTCTAAGGATATTCTTCTGAATGTTCCGGATGGTCCTCTCTACATAGCTGGTCGTATTTATGATAAGACCACTAATGGGATACTCATAGATCCTGCCTATGGTGAGAATGTGATTATTGAGGAATTTTTGGTATTACATAATATTTATCAAAATATTTATGACAAAGCACAAGCATGGATCAAAACACATAATGGTTTTGCATGCCCTATTATAGGATCGATCATCCTTCCACTTCAAATAATACCTAAGACATTGGATGTTACTTTCTCTATCATTCCACAATTAGATCAATTTCGTTTGCAGATAGGCCATCCATGGCTTCGCTCAATGAAAGTAGTTCCTTCAGTCATACACAAGTGTTTAAAGTTTTCGCATGACAATGACATATTCATTGTTCACCATAGTGGCTTTAACCCTTTGTCTTCTAAAGGAAACTTCTTCTTAGAAGCCTTTTGGCCAAATCCCATGGAACCCATAACACCTCGCAAAGATTAATTTTTCATTGCTTATCAAAAGTTTAAATCCAAGAAAATTTCCAAATTGTCCCTCCACAACCAATCCCCATCCACCTCTGAGACTCCTATCCTCAATGAGACAATGCTTCAACCTTAACCTGAACCACCAACTCTAGATCAACCAAAAATGAACACTTCACCTTCCTCATCCAAACGTCCAAGAGATGGTGATACCAACCCCATCATGCCCCCTCATATAAAACACATCTATAAAGTAAAAGAGAAAGTGATTGAATCACCTCCCATGGTTCCTTTTGTTCCTCCCCTTCAGGAAGAAAAGGATCCTATGGTGGATCAAATCACTCTTACACCAACACAACTTCAAAAATAGAATCAAAAGAAATTGAGGCACTAGGGAGCATAGGTGTCAATGTCGCCTCCTTGCTCGTTAATTACAAACTGACGAAAAAAAGAAAATCAACATCCACCTTTGACAGAAGCACTGCCTGAGGACCCTCCTCCCCAATCACAACAAAACAATCTAATACAAAAACCACAACCTCTGATACACTCTTCATTCGAAATTTCCATCCATTCTCCAGTCGTGATTAATCTGGATGACAATGATGATATCTCTAAAATAGACTAAGAGGTGCATAATAATCTAAATACATTATTTTCCTCTTCCATGAGCTTAAATGACAAATCTCCTACAACAAGTGTAGAACCTGGTATGTTCCCTAGTTCAGCAATTGCAATTTTCCCTTTGGATAGCCAACCACCCTTGCAATACACTGACTATGATTGGGAGGTGGATGACTTTCTCATCAGTTGACTTGCATTTTCCTTACTAGTGTTTTTCCTTTTTCTTTTCTTTTTCTTGTATGTGTGTATCATGTTCCCTCGTGATGTGATGTTTGATGCTCTCTCTCTCTTTGTACACTTCCTCTATTTGTACCTCCATTCTTCTATATATCGTACATTTCCTTTTCTTTTGCACTTTTGTTTTGTGTTTTCCTTTTGGGGATGACGCAAAGAGTTGAGATGCCCTATGTCTCTTCCATGTTGACCCAAAGGTCCTTTTCTTTTCTTTGTCACTTTTGTTTTGTGTTTTCCTTTTGGGGATGACGCAAAGCTTTGAGATGCCCTATGTCTCTTCCATGTTGACCCAAAAGGTCCTTTTCTTTTATTTTTTCTTTTGTTTTGTGTTTTCCTTTTGGGGACGATGCAAAAGTGTTGAGACATCCTATGTATCTTCCATATTGACCCAAACAAACTTTCTTCGCTCTATTTGTGGCATTCTTCTAGCTCTATGTATTTGGGGAATGATGATAGTTATGATCACTTTAATCAAAACATTGCAGCAATGAACATATGGACTCAAAATCCATAGATCCCTTATATGTTTGGTGTTTTTTATTTTGGGGGAAACCCCCCCTTTTTCTTTTTATCTCACATGATGCAACCTTACTCAGAAATGTATGACTTGGCATAGGGGATTTCCAAGTTGGCTCTCATGTCTTGTTTCTTTTTTCATTTTTCATTCGCTACTTTAAAGTAATTTCTCATAGAACGATGTGTAGCAATTCCTTTAAAGTGGGGGCATACATTGGCATAATTTATTTTGCATTCTTTTTCTTGGTTCTTAGTGCAACCTTATTACTTCATACGATGTGTTTGTCACTTTGTGGATGACATTGGGTTTGATGTCCTTCATAAGCGTGATCTATCTTCTACATATTACATTCCTCTTAGTGGCTTGATGTGACACACTATATCCCCTAAGTTGTGAATATTCTATTCTTTGATTGGTCCTATCTTGGATACATTAGACACAATGTTCCCTAAGTTAAAAACCTTGCATGAACTTAGCAAGACTCATTTGAACATTCCTTTTGCATGTTTCATTTTGCATTTACATGGCCACCTTGCATAACACAACTTGCATGCCTATGGTGCCATTGCATTTGTTCATGAGTTATAAGCATTCGAAGCTTTGCTTGTCTCATGAAGAACGAAATGACATTGTCTTTTGTGGTTCCTTATTAAAATTATCAAGAGGTATAACTTTGATATGGTTGAGTGGGAAGCCCATTCCAAGGCATGAATTTCCCCACAGCCACCTTTCAGGATTTCTTAGCCCATGGACAACCAAAAGTTATGTGGCCCCAGACCGAGTATATTATGGATTTCTCACCCCGTGGACAACCAGAAAATTTGTGGCCCTAAAGTGAGTATATTTGGGCCTTCTCACTTGGTGGACAACCATGAGTTCCATCACCCCAGATTGTGTACACATTTCTTGTTCAAAATAAATAGCCTAGATCTAATCCACAACGAGTTGGATAGATAATCAAAGCTTTCTCTCCTTTCCTTCATTCTTTCTCGTCACTTTCATGTGTGTTCCTTTGTGCTTATGATTTATTTTCCATGAGATCTCGATCTTGGGGGCTTGATCATCCCTCTTGATTGTTATTATCTCATCTTACCAAGAATTAGTACATTCAAACCCCTCCTGAGATGCATTGCTCTACTTTAGTGTGAGTTTGAAGCAGGTTCATCCTCTCACTAAAGTGGGGGCTAACTATGGACATGAAAAAAATAACCCTTCCACTTTTTCTTTTTTTTTTCCCTCCTTGTGCTTATTTGGCTTGATTTTTCCTTGATTTAATGTTGTAATATGGCCCACATGTTAAAATTAGGTATTGAATCTTTATGAATCTCTAATACTTTATGATGTCTTGTAAAGGTGTTGTGATACATTTTCACACTTTTCTAGACTCTTCTTATTATAATTCACCTACATATCCTCTTTTTATCACTTGCCAAGTCTTATTTTAAAGTGTTGTAAAGTCTTGTAACAAACTTTCATGCTTTTCTATACTTGTCATCACCAAATACACCTTTCTTACACTTTATTCGGACCCTTTATACACTTACGGGCCTTAATTAAGTGTATTTTTTTAATACAAATCAAACAAACATCATTTAAAACAACTTAATTTTTGACATCCACTCATATGCCTTGAGTGGGACCCATTCACCCAGGTTGGCGAATGAGTCCCTCTTGGCACAAAATTCAAAATAAATTCAAATCAGTAGCAGGTTTTTATTCCTAAAGACCTAAGGTTGGCCTATGATGTATTTTTGGGAAATTAGGGCATAAGTGTGTATAAATACATTATTTTCTATTCATTTTAAGCCCCATTTATCCAAGTATTACTTCTTGCATTCGATCCATCTAAGCATCCACTTGAGCATCATAGCATCATTAAATCAAGCAACTATCAAGCATCTTGGAGTAGCCATTGACATATCTTCAGACTTCAACAACAAGGGTTTCATGAGTTTATGACATTTGCATTTTTTCATCATTCCTTTCTTCTTTCATTTCTTTATCAAGGGTTTGATTACCAAAGTAGGGTTTGACCAAGACAAACCCCTATACTCTAACCCTTAACCATTTTCCCCCTCTTTGCATGTGTGTTTGTAGGTCTTGTAGGAAGATTTTTCAAGGAGAGAGGTGTTGAAAAGTGGTCAATAAGTCATCAAAGTCATCATATTCAACATAACCCTAATTGGAGCTTGAAGACCCTTTTCAACCCATTTTCTGCAGATTTTGATCTAGCAACCTGACAAGCAGAAAAGTATAGACCAAGACCCACAGATTTGACCTTTGAATTTTCAAATTTTTGTAGGTGGACTGATTTTTCATTTGTGGTGAATGAGTCCCACTACTAGGTTGGAAAAAGAGTTTTCTGAGGTTTTGAGTTCCTGACATCCCGAAACCTGTTCCGAAAAATTTAACCAGAAGTAGGACTAACTCACCATCTATGGAAAATGAATCCTAGTGGGCATCAACATTGAATTCTGTAGCATTCCATAACCTTCCCAAATCTTCTTTCAGTTTCCAGGTGCACCCCATTTAGTTTCATTCAATTTTGTTTTCATTTGTGCATGTTTTTAATTCATGTTTGCATACAACACTATGTTTTCAAACACTTCATATTTCTTAGATTTGCATTTATATTCAATAGTTTTTGTTCATTTTATGCATTTATTTTATTTCATCTAGGCATATTGCACCCACATCACATCCATATTTGAATGCAACGTTGCATTTTGGCCCAAATCTTTACCCTTTTAGGTGAAAAATCCCTAAAGGGTCACAAGTATTTTGGGTGCCAGAATCTTTGTTTACAAAAAATTGTAAAATATTTGTGATACACAAATATAAAAGAGATTTTAATTGAATTCTTCACTTCAACAAGAATTTTCAACTATTACAGTATGATAATTTATTCACCCTTCATTTCTTGATAATTTTGTTCCATAAAACTTTGAATTGATTTGTTTTTTGTGTAGGCTTCACATTTAACAAAATAAATACAATTAAACAAATACTTTAAACATTAATATTTTAGAAATATGTCACTCCACACAACTATCATTCATTCAAAATTTTATATATACATCAGAAAACTCATATATGCTTCTCCTACAGAGAGTTCCATAGGTTCTATGATGTTCCATGGTCTACAAAACACATAGCTCCATTTACATTCAAGATCCATTGAACAAGATGAACCAACAAAAATTATAGCTTTAGCAATCACAACCCACCCACATATAATCATCCAATCAACGAAAAGGAGCATAAATTCAATAAAGGTCATGATTAGAAAGCATTAAATTGAGGGCATGGAACACTTAAAATTAAATAAATAGTCATTTTCTTTAATGGATGCAAAAAATAAAAGGAAAAACTTATAGAATTCATATTCTTATATTGCTCCTTTCCATCAAGATGAAATATAAAACAATTAGCTTACTTTAATTTTTATTAAAATATGTTGAAGCAAATTTGACCTTTTCTTCAAACAAAATCTTCTCGCACATGTATTGCCACTACTGCAACTAGTTGATCTTCTCCTCCAATTTTCTATTCTTTTGCAAAATGGTTACAAGTCCAACAAATCCCCAAGATGTTGAAATACCCATCTTTTTACATGATTTTCTTCACAAAACTACTATGTTATCTTTATGCATATTTATGATTCACAACTTCAAAGGAAAGGATACAAGTGTTATTGCTTCACATTTCAATCATTTACAACTCTTAGTTTTATGGGGTGCACACATCTCACTCATATTCCAAAGTTTAAAGGGCTCTAATGCAATGAAAAGAAAAACACACGAGAAACAAATAAAGATCACATGGTTTTTAATTGAAGCTCTATATTTCCATGTTCATTGTATTTGTATTTATAGACAAAACATGTGATTGATTTATAGCCCATGTTGCATAACAATTGGTTGGAAATATTTATGAATGTTCATTATGTGCAATGGTAACTAACAATGAATGATTATGTTGATAGATTGTCTATGTTGATCAAATTGATAGAAATTAATATATTGTAATAATAACTAAATCAATAACAATTATTTATTATAATTACCAAACAAATCTTAATTTCAATTATATTTACAACCTCAAGAAATATTTTTATCTATTACTATTTATTATTTTATATCAATTAAAATATAACTATACCCTTAAATCAAATATAATGGGTATCATGTACCCGCCTTTCATAGTCACTTGCTAAGTATTGATTTTCAAGTCAACTACCATGGTTTCCTTCGACTTTTGCTCCATTTCATTTCAAGTTGAGAAAGAGGAAGTTGGGGCACTTTGCTGTAGCTATTTTATCTGACTGCACAGTCACTATTTTTAATTTTATATCTTTAATCCATCCTCGACTCTTTTGCTTATAAGTGCGGTATATTATGATCTTGTCACAGAGGCATAGATTCTACTTCCCCACCTTATTAATATTATAATGTTATGATAAATTGTGATAGCAGTGGTGATTAATATAACTTTATTGATATGTGGGGCATTATCATCCTGGATTTGAGAGATTTGTTCAATCTTCCATGGTATTTCCCAAATGCAGTTGAATTGAGAGAAGCAGTAGATAAAAGTGGTAGTTTTGATATTGAGCAAATGGAAGTGTGTGAAGGAGTGTCAAGCATGTCTGAGAAGGAATTTGAAGAGTTGATAAAAGATCCAGTTATTTTTGCAAAGAATAAGGTAAATATGGTTAAAAAAATTTAGGGTGTTTAGTTGAGACCCACATTGGCAATAAGTGTGCAGATGTTCTATTTAAGAGGTTCCAGCAGAGAGCTGAAGCACGTCTCCATTCATGTCCACCTTCAAGATTTGTCAGTTGTACTGTTTCATCCCTTATTAGAAAATAGTTTGTTAGTCATATCACAACATTTATTGTTTGTACAAGTCATAATAAAATTGAATTGATGTGAGCTCCATGCCTCCATGCTCTCTCCAATATGGCAGGACTATTGAAAACTTTACTGTAATTGATTTTGTGATTTTACTTAACTTCATCTTGTTTATCTTCCCGTTCTTTGGATGGTTTGGAGAATTAGAAAAGGGTAAAAGGGAGATTGGGATCAAGGGTTTCCTATATGTGGCATTATTTTGAAGGCACATTTAGTGAATGGTGGACTAGCTCATAGAGGACACAATTATGTCTAGATGCTTACACAAGTTTGAAGCAATGGTTTTCTATTGCACATAAATATATAAATCAAAATTTAGAGTTTTTTTTGGTCATAACTTACCTTAATGTTGCATTTGGATGGTCCAAAAATATTAGGATCAGTTACCGATTTTCGTTTTTTGGGAAACTTTGTTAAGCGACTTTTACAAAAAAAATTCCCATCTTTCAAATGATATATACATAATACCTATGTAGCATGTGATGTCATTGAAAAATTTACTATACATCTACAATTGTGGGTAGACCTATGTTTGGTGTTATTGTACAATACAACTTTAGTACATGAAACTTATCTTTTACAAGAAAAACACTTATAATTTAATTATAAGGTGATACACAAGGTATCTTAAATAGACCTATTACTATTTGAATTAATTTTAGTCTTATTCTTTAGACACATGCATCAATGTTAATTATCAAGCCTCAAATGTAGGTAATCTCTAGCCAAAGATCCTATCAATCCTAGCTATAGGTAATTGGCATTATGACACACTTCTCTATTGTTGATACAACAAATTAACCTCCATACACCATAAACTAGAAATTTCTACTAATATTTTATTTTCTACAATTGGATGTTGGTTTTGAGATTTCAAGGCAACATTTTTATAACTCCTAGTATCTTTTAGTCAAAAGGATGATGATTTTAAATTATGATAAAATATTTCATTATATAGGATTATTCTATTAGGTGATGACATATGATTTTCGTTGCAAGAATGGTGGTGTTGTCATTGATGTCAACTATGGGATGAAGATGTTGAGCATATTGAGAAAATTGTGGAAAAGAGGAAAACATGTTATGCATGTGTAGTTGAGACCTTGAGGAAGTGTTGTGAGTACATGGAGATATTATTTTGTTGCAGAGTCTAAAGATGAGTTGGAATGAAGTAATAAGCTGAGATGATGTCTTTGGTACTTAGTTTCCAAGTGCTTTTGAGAAAATTTAATAAATAGAGTAAACTATGTTGTGCAAATGTTCATAGTGTGCTCCAGTATTGTACTCTGCATTTTTTTGTTGCAAGAATGGAAAGATTGAAGGTGTTTTCATTGATGTCAACTAGTTAACTGGTTATTAACTAGTTGTTGGCTATATATGTCAAGGATATTGGGAAATTGTAATGAAGATATGTTGCAGGTATTCAGTGGTTGCTCTAGGTTTTGGTCTAGATTTACTCCTATGTTTGTGTGGTTCCGACATGTTTTTCATGGTTGTTAGAAGATTCTATATCCATATTTTTGGTTGTTAATACAGTGCACGTTGTATTCGCCAGTTGTGAATTGTGGTTTTTCAATGTTTCTGGTTGAGGTTTGGGAGAAATGTTGTTGGTCCAAATTTCTCTTTGATGAAGTTTGATGACTTGCAGTTCTAAATTTGATTTTCCCTAATTGTATTGAAGATAATTTTTTCATTTGGAAAGTTCGTGCTTAAAGGTTCTATGTGTTTTACACTGGTTTGGTCGACCTTGTGTGAAATACTACTTTCAAGGTTGATGAAGCATGTTGGATCTATCTGGGTCCCTATAGAAGTGTGTGTTTGGGTCTTCCTCATTCTAATTCCACCCTAGAATGTTTTGATGCTGACCTAATTTGACCTTGGATTTGGATGGCTGACTTTGGATATGTTTTAAGGTTGAAGATGGTATAAATGCAAGATAAGCTAAGTGATAGAAAATATACAAGAGTGAAGAAGAAGAGCAATAAGAGAAAAGAGAAAGCATATTTGGGTGTGACATTCATTCTATTCAATAAAAGTGCAGTGTGGAAGATCAATGCAAAGCTTAATGCTGACTTTCCAGATGCAGTGAATAGAAGGTGAACTCTATCATTGATGCAAGTTGATTGAGTGATTGTGGTGGAATCCTTTTTTGTATTAGGATTGTCGTCTCTCTATAACAAGTGTTCTTTGTCTTCTTTGTATCTCTGTGTAAATTTTCCCTCTGGGTTGTTACCCCTATTGGACAATGAGTCCTTGTTTCAGACAGTGAGTCCTAGTTTTAGGTAGTGAGCCTTATTTCAAGTAGTGATCCCTATTTTAGGCAGCAAGACTTTTGTAATTGGTTTTGATATTCTCTATAGTGTGAGTTAATCCTCACCATGGTTTTTCCCTCATTTTTTTTCCACATAAATTTGGTGTTATTGTGTTTATGTGTTGGATTTGAGTTTTTACATTGGCATTTGACATGATTAATCATTTAAGTAGTATCAAGTATTAGTTCTGGTGGTTGAATTAAAAGTTTAATTATGTGACAACTGATTCACCCCTACTCTCAGTTGTCCTATTCAACAATTAGTATCAAAGAAAGATTCCCTGGTGAAGAGCTTAACTTCTTAAGGAAGGTCCGGGATGGCTAGCAAAATGGTTTTTGATTATCTAAGGTTTGATGGAATTAATTATGGTATTTGGAAAGTATTGATGGAAGAATATCTAGAATATTGTGGATATGATGTGGAGAAAGCTTACAAAAATCCTTACAATCCTTCTGCTAATGGTCTGAGTACACTTGAAGAGATCAAAGCACATGAAGCAAACAATAAGGCAAAGTTCATCTTGAAGAATAGTTTGGTACATTCCGAGTTGATTAGGGTTCAAAATTTGAAGACAACTAAGGAAGTCTGGGATTCTTTGGAAAGAGCACATGATGGTGATGAAAGAGTCAAAGAGGTGAAATTATAGAACTTGGAAACACAATTTGATATTCTACATATGTTTGAAGATGAGAATATTAAAGGTTATGTATAGAGATTGGATGAGATAGTGGCCAGAATGGAAGGAATTGATGCTACTATAGATGAAACTGGGATTGTAAAGAAGATTGTTAGAACTCTTCTCGATACTTACAGTGAGAAGATGAGTGCTATTAAGCCTATAGATTAAGACCTTTACTAAGGATCTGCTATTAGGATTTTTGGCATCTTATGAGATGAGGAAGTCGAGTCTAAGAAATGAGCGCAAATCAAAGATTTCTTTTAAAGCTACACAAGTTGAAGATCTAGATGAAGACAACTTTGATGAAATAGAAGCTAACTTTGTAAGAAGAATGAGGAAAGGCTCCATTAAGTATGAAGGTAAATTTCCCTTTAAGTGCTTTAGTTGTGGAGAGATAGGTCATTATGCTGCAAAATGTTCGGAAAGAGCTAAAAGAAATAAACAAAGATATGAGAAAGAAAAGAAAGGAAAGAAGATTAACAAAGCTTACTATGTGAATGAGAATGCTAGTATATGTGATGAGGATTTAGTATATGAAGATCCTAATTACTATGAATGCTTGTTCTTGGAAATTAAGGATGAACATGTACTTCTAATTATTTAAAACAAGTAAAAGAAATTTGTCTGGAGAAGGAGATAAATGAAGGTATAGTTATCTCTACCCTACATGCTAAAAAAGAGAAGAATTTTTAGGTAATTGACAGTGGTTGTTCACATCACATGACTGGTGATAAAAGTAATTTTGTCAAGCTTGAAAAATATGATGGAAGCTTGGTTATGTTTAGAGATGATACTGGTGCTAAAATATGTGGGATAGGTTCTATAAGTTTTGATGGCAAGCATCATACTAGTTAACGATGTCTACTATGTTAAGGGTTTAAGGCATAATCTATTGAGTGTTGGTTAGATGTGCAGAAAAGGATATGATCTTTTGTTTAAGGATGAGAGATGTGAGATCCAGAAAGGATCCGAAATATTGATTGTTATAGGAAAGAAATCTGAAGGGAATATCTAACTTAAGGGTGCTAATAGACAATGTTTTATGACTCAGATTAATGAAAGTTGGTTATGGAATAGGAGAATGTGTCATATAAATTTTGATAATTTGGAAAGGATTAGTGTTGTTCAAGCCATGAGAGATTTACCAAGAATTAAAAAGCCTGTTAATGCTATTTACAGGAATTTTTAGTTTGGAAAGCAAGCAAGAAATAATTACTGATCAAAGGAATAGTCCACTACTAGACTACTAGATTTAGTTCATACATATCTTTGTGGTCCTACAAGAGTAAGAATTATACTTGGTGAAAGGTGCTTTATGGTTTTAATTGATGATTATTCTAGATATACATGGGTTACATTTCTTAGAGAGAAATCAGATGCATTAGATAAATTTAAGGCATTAAAAGCTATGTTTGAAAATGAAGTGAACTTGAAGATAAAATGCTTAAGCTTTGAAAGAGGTAGAGAATTCACCTCCCATGAGTTTAAATTTTTTTGTGAAGTTCATGGAATAAAAAGAAAGTTATCTACTCTAATAACTCCTCATTAGAATGGAGTTGTTGAAAGGAAAAATATAACAATTCAAGAAGTTGCTAGATCAATGATTACTGAGGCTAGTTTATCAAAATTTTATTGGAAAGAAGCTATTCATATTTTTGTTTATGTATTCAATCGAGTTCAAGCAAGAGAAAACAATACAAAGACTCCCTATGAGCTATGGTATGGAAGAATTCCTACTGTTAAATATTTCAAGGTATTTCGAAGCAAGTGTTATATCAGAAGAGATTAAGAAACTTTGGGTAAGGTTGATGCAAGAAGTGATGAAGGAATTTTTATTGGATATTCTACTAATAGAAAGGCATAGCGATGTTTCAATAAAAGATTGAGGAAGATTGTAGAAATTTATAATATCAAGGTTTATGAGACAATAAAGAATTCTATTGACATTGATGGATATGTATCTGATGAGCCTGATTGTGTAAGAATAGAAGAGATTGTGGAAGAAAAGGAAAAAGATGAGCAAGGGACGTAGGATGAACTGAATGAAATAGAAGATGCTCTGGTGATGTCCCCTAAGACACAAATATGTACAAAAAAATATTCAAAAAATTAGATTATTGGAGACAAGAAAAAAGGTGTTTTGACTAGAAGCAGAGCTATTGCTAAAGTGAATCTATGTTTACTTTATGAGATTGACCTGAAGAATGTAAGTGAAGCTTGTAAAGATGAACATTGGAAGGAAACAACGAAAGAAGAACTTATGCAGATTGAGAAGAATCAAACTTTGGAATTGGTCCAAAGAACAACGGATAAAAACATTATTGGATCAAAGTGGTTATTCAAAAATAAGTTGAATGAGAATGGAGAAGTTGTTAGAAACAAAGCGAGGCTTGTGTGTAAAGGTTATTCACAAGTAGAAAGCATATATTTTTAGGAAAATTTTCCTCTGGCAGCAAGAATGGAAGCTATAAGGGTGTTCTTGATATTTTTTTCTCATAAAGACTTTAAGGTCTATCAGATGGATTTCAATTCATCATTTTTGAATGGTGAGATAGAAGAATTTTATATGGAACAACTGGAAGGATTTCAATTATCAGATCAACTGGATATGGTGTGTAGATTGAAGAAAGATTTATGTGGATTCAAGTGGGCTCCTAGAGCTTGGTATGCAAAGTTAGATAGGTATTTGATTCAACAATTAACAAAGGTAGGACAAAAAGTAATATATACTTTAAGATTGAAAATGACAGGAGCTTGATTGTAGTAGTGTATGTTGATGAAATTATCTTTGGAGGAAATGAAAATATATGCAAGTGGTTTGCAGAAGAGATGCAAAAAGAATTTGAAATGTCTATGTTTGGGAAATGAATTTCTTTCTTGGGCTATAGATTGATCAAACAGAGAAAGGAATTTTCATTTCATAGTCTAAGTATGTGAGAGAGATGTTGAAGAATTTTTGGATGGATGGTTCCAATCTAGTAAGTACTCCTATGGTGACTGGCTGCAAATTGGATAAAGATGGTGATTCACCTAAGGCTGATCAGAGCAAGTATAGATCTATGATTGGTGGATTACTGTATTTGACTGCTACTAGACTGGATATCATGCATGTTGTTTGTTTTGTGGCTATATTTCAAGAAGACCCTAAGGAAAACCATATTGTTCTATTAAAATAATTTTCAAATATTTAAATGGCACTCTGGATAATAGATTGTGGTATGCTAAAGATACTGACTTTACACTTAGTGCCTATACAAATGCAGATTGGGTTGGATGTGTAGATGACATAAAAAGTACAAGTGGTGGTGCATTCTTTCTTGCATACAGATTGGTGGCATGATTGAATAAAAAGAAATATTTAGTCTCCTTGTCTACTATTGAAGCTATGTATATTGCTACTACATCTTGTTGTATGCAAGTTCTATGGATGAAACATACATTGAAAGCTATCACAATGGAATATGACAATCCCATTTCTATTTCTTATGATAATAAAAGTGAAACTAACATTTCAAAGAATCCAGTGATGCACTCAAGCATGAAGCATATATCTATTAGATATCATTTCTTGAAAGAGAAGGTCATGGAGAATGAATTAAAGCTTGAGTATGTTCCAACGATGTATCATATTGCTGATATTTTCACAAAGGCTCTTCCTAAAGATACTTTTGGGTATCTCCGAGAGAAGTTAGAGGTTATTGCCCCTCCTTTTTTGAAATAGATGCATATGGAGATGCATCAATCTGGTGGATCTATGGATCTATCTTTCTTTTGGGTTGATGTTTTGGTGGCTACTTCTCAGGGGGAGCAGGTAGTATCAGATGTTGTCATTATGAGTATTTTGTTTTTTATATCAAAGGAGAAATCAATGTAAAATATTCTTTTTCCTTTTCCATTTATGTCAAAGGGGGAGAAGAATCATGTGAAAAAGGAAAGGATGAATGGGAGAAGAAGCATGTGAAAAAGGAAAGGATGAATGAGAGAAGAAGCATGTGAGAGAAACAAAAAAAGTGTATTTAGAGCTTGTATGTTGTCTTTGATGATTTTTCACATCATGTTTTTCCATCAATGGCAAAGGGGGAGATTGTTGCAAGAATGGAAAGATTGAAGGTATTTTCATTGATGTCAACCGGTCAAATGGTTATTAACTAGTTGATGTTGGTTGTATATGTTGAGGATATTGGGAAAATTGTAATGAAAATATGTTGCAAGTGTTTAGTGGTTGCTCTAGGTTTTGGTCTAGATTTACTCCTATGTTTGTGCGGTTCTAAAACGTTGTTCATGGTTGTTATAAGATGCTATATCTATATTTTTGGTTGTTAATTTATTGTATAGTGCAAGTTGTATTCACTAGTTGTGAGTTGTGGTTTTCAGTGTTTCTGGTCTAGATTTCTCTTTGATGAAATCTTATGACTTGTGGTTCTGAAGTTGAGTTGCCCTAATTGTATTGAAGATAATTTTTTCATTTGAAAAGTTCATGCTTAAAGTCTCTATGTGTTTTACACTGGTTTGGACGACCTTGTGTGAAATACTACTTTCAAGGTTGATGACTCATGTTGGATCTATTTGGGTCCCCATGAAGCATGTGTTTGGGTCGCCCTCATTCTAATTTTGTCCTAGAATGTTTTGGCACAGACCTAATTTGAATTTGGATTTGGATGGCTAACTTTTGATATGTTTCAAAGTTGAAGATGACATAAATGCAAGATAAGTTAAGTGATAGAAAATATACAAGAGCAAAAAAGAAGAGAAATAAGAGAGAAGAGAAAGCGCAGTTTGGTGCGATATTTATTCTATTTAGTAAGAGTGTGTGTTGCGGGTGTGGAAGATTAGTGTGAAGCTTGACGTTGAGTTTCTAGATGTTGTGACTAGAAGGTGAACTCTATCATTCATGCAAGTTGATTGAGTGATTGAGGTGGAATCCTTTGTTGCATTGGGAAAGTAGTCTCTTTGTAACAAGTCTTCTTTGTCTTCTTTATATCTCTTTGGTAGTGATCCCTCCAGGTTGTTAGCCTTCTTGGACAGTGAGTGCTTGTTTCAGTGAGTGATCCTTTTGTAATCAGCTTTGATATTCTCTACAGTGTGAATTAATCCTCACCGTGGTTTTTACCTCATTAGGTTTTCCATGTAAATCTAGTGTTATTGTGTTTATGTGTTGGATTTGAGTTATTGCATTAGCATTTGATGATTAATCATTTAAGCAATATTAAGTATTAGTTCTAGTGATTAAAGTAAAGGTTTGATTCTGTGACAACTGATTCATCCCCCTTCTTAGTTATCCTATTCAACATCTTTCAGTTTTGATACTATTCTTGTGTAGATCTTAAAGGTTATTCAAGGTTGACAGAGGGTGCTATATTCAAAATTTAGGTTTCTGGATCATTGTATAGTGTGATATATTTTCACCAATGTGTGAACTAGTTGTTCAGTGATGTTTTATGTGGTCTGGGAGAAATGTATTTTCTCTATGTTTCTTCGATTTTTGTCTTCAGGCTGTGCAAATTTGGGAAGATAATTATAATTTTTTACTCTTACTGTATTCAAGGTTTTACTTGATTTGTTGTAGTATAGTGTGAGAACTTCATTTATCAGTATGCAAATAAGGACTACCAGTTGTTCTAAATTAAAGTATTTGTTGATGCAAGCTTGGATGAAGTTTTTGATGAATCATAAGTTGTTCATGAATTATTCTGGATTGAGTTCAAGTGAATTATGTTGTCCAGAACTTTCATCTTGGTTTAAGGAAGCATGCACTTAATTTTTATGGTGTTTTGCATGGGTGTTGGCCAAACTTGTATTTAACACTACATGTGAGGCTTGTGGAAGTGCATTGAAATGTGTTGAGATCTATTTGGGTCATAATTATGGATTTATGTAGGTTGTATTTCATTCCTTTCCATCATAGGAATGTTTAAGCACTGACCTATTTTGAATTTGAATGTACAACAACTAGTGGTCGACATTGGAGAAATTTTTTGAGGTAGAGCTTGATATAAATATGTATGGTTTTGATGTAAGAGTGTGAACGAAATATTAAGAAGCAAGATAGATGCGAGTAATGTGTGTGATGCAAATTTGAGCAAAGTAGTGCAAACTTCATGTTAGGGTTCTTGAAGGTAGTTTGCTAAACACATCCTAAATCTTTCATGTGAGACTATAAAAGTGTGTGAGCAATTTTGGTGGACTCCTTGTTGCATTGAGAAGTGTTTTTTCTATGTAACATTCATTTCCTATCTTCTTGTATTCTTTCTATGGTAGTGAGCCTTAGATATGAGCCTTTTGGACAGTGTGTCCTATTCTGGTAGTGAGCCCCTTTGTACCAGTTTTGATATTACTTATATTCTAAGCTAATCCTCACTATGGTTTTTCCCTCATTGGGTTTTCCATGTAAATCTAATGTTATCTTGTGTATGGTATTGTGATTTTAGTTTGTTATCTACATTTCATGTTTAATCAATCTAATAGAATAAGGGTTTAATAAATGCTTGTGGATTTGGTTACTATTGAGGGTTTTGAAGGTTTAATTTGCTTCAACTAATTCACCCCCTCTCATTTTCCTTGTTCATTTCAACAATTGGTATCAAAGCTTGGTTCCTTGAAGAAGAGCTTAACCAGTTGAGGTAGATCTGGGATGGTGAATAAGATTCCTTTGGAACATCCTAGATTCGATGGCTTAGATTATGAATTCTGGAAGAAAAAGATGGAAGGATATTTTCTACTCAGGGATATGAGATTGAGAAGGATTATCAAAATACATACACTCAACCTTTGAATGGTCCAAGTACAAGTGCATAAGTCAAGGAAAATGAGATCAATCCTAAGTAGAGATTTATTATTGTGAACAATCTTTCAAATACTAAATTAGTTAAAGTTATGAGTTTAAAAAATTCTAAAGAAGTTTGGGATAAGTTACAAAGCATTTATGAAGGATATTTGAATGTCAAAATAGCAAAGTTGTATAATTTGAAGGAATTTTTTGAAATGATGCATATGTCTTAAGATGAAACAATTAAAAGCTACATACAAAGAATAGATGAATTGGTAAGTAATATGAGAGGCCTTGGTGCAACAGTTAAATAATCTAAAGTGGTGAAGAAATTTATCAGATCTCTTCTGGATTGTTACAATGAAAAGGTATATGCTATTGAGGAAATTGTTGATTTTGATCATTATTCTAGAGATTAGTTGATTGGTACTCTAACTCCATTTGAAATGAGAAAATTGAAGAAAATTACAAAAGTAGAGACTGCTTTCAAGGCTGGTAAATCAAAGAGGGTTGAAGATTCAGGTGATGAAGATCTTGATGATTTAGAGGTTAAATTCCTTGGGAAGATGAAAAAAGGCACTGATAAGTACAAAGATAAATTACCTTTCAAATGTTTTAGTTATGGTGAGATAGGTCATTATGCTTCTAGATGTACAAAAAGAGCTCTAAATAATAAGAAAAAGGAAAATAAAGGAAAGATGATTAAGAAAGATTACTATTTGAGAGAAGATGTTGGTATTTTTGATGATGAATCTGATTATGGAGATTTTGATGATAATGAATGCTTGTTTTTGGCTATAAAAGAAGAATATAGTTCTACTAACCCTGAAAGTTGTGTGAAGGAAAGTATTCCAGAGATGAAGAATAAGGTTGAAGATACTCTGGTATCTTCTTTTTATGTCAAAGAAGATAAGAATTACTGGGTTGTTGATATTGGTTGCTCTAATCACATGACTGGATACAAAAGTAAGTTTTTAAACCTGAAAAGTATGATGGAGGATTAGTTAAATTTGGAGATGATTTAGGAGAAAATATTTGTGGAATAGGTTCAATCATTTTTTATGGAAAGCATAATACTGACAATGTTTACTATGTTAAGGGCTTAAGACATAATCTCTTGAGTTTCAAACAAATTTGTAGCAATGGGTATAATCTTTTGTTTAAGGATGAAGCATGTGAGATCTAGAAAGGGTCTAGAACTGTGATTGCTACTAGTAAGAGAATGGATGAAAACATCTATCAGCTTAAGGAATAGGAGGATGTGTCACATGAATTTTGATAATTTGGCAAGAATTAGTTTGATTCATGCAGTGAGATATTTACCTAGAATCACTAAACATATCAATGTTGTTTGTGAGGGTTGTCAATTTGGAAAAAAAACAAGTAGCTTTAAGGGAAAGGAACAATTTTCTACCAAACTATTGAAATTAGTGAGATGAGAATTATACAAGGCGAAATGCATTTTATGCTTTTGATTGATGATTATTCTAGAATGACATGGGTTATTTTTCTTAGAGAGAAATATGATGTATTAGATAAATTCAAGGCATTTAAAAATATGGTTGAGAATTAAATGGATTTGAAAATAAAATGTTTGAGGTCTAACAAAGGTGCTGAATTCACCTCCAATGAGTTTAATATTTTTTGTGAAGTTCATGGACTAAAGAGGCTTTTTGTCTACCCCTAGAACTCCTCAACAAAATGGAGTTATTGAAAGGAAACATTGAACTATTCAAGAAGCTGCAAGGACTATGATGAAAGAGGAAAATCTACCACAAGTTTACTAGAGAGAAGCTATTCATACTATTTTTTACATACTTGACAAAGTTCAAGCTAAAGATAACAACACAAAGACCCCTTATGAGCTATGGTATGGAAGGATTCCTACTGTGAAGTCCTTTAGAGTGTTTGGAAGCACATGTTACATCAAAAGAGAAGAAGAAAACTTAGGAAAGTTTGATGCAAGGTTTGATGAAGGTATCTTCCTAGGATATTCTATTAGAGGAAAAGATTACAGATGTTACAACAAAAGGTTGAGAAATATAGTTGAAAGTGTAAATGTTAAGGTTGATGAAAAATTGTAGAATTCTATTGTAGTAGATAGATATGTGTCAGATGAACCTGATTGCAGAGAAGTAGAAGAAAAAGACGATGAATAAGAAGTGTAGAATGAAGAGGAAGAATCTTTGGAGAAGAACCCTAAAACCCATAAGTATGTGCAAAAGAATCATTTAGAAGATCATATCATTGGAGATAAGAGGAAAGTTGTATTAACAAGAAGCAAAGCTGCTGAATTTGAGATAATTTTTTGTTTACTTTCTAAAGTTGAACCTAAATCAGTGACATGTAAGGATGAGCATTGGATGAAGGCAATGGAAGAAGAACTTATGAAGATAGAGAAAAATGAGACTTGGGAATTGGTCCCTAGACCAAAAAAAAAACATAATTGGAACTAAATGGGTATTCACAAATAAGATAGATGAGAATGGAGAAGTAGAAAGAAACAAGAAAATAAGGGTTACTCACAAAGTAGAAGGTATATATTTTGAGGATACTTTTGCTCTTGTGGCTAGTATGGAAGCTATCAAAATGTTTTTGGCATTTGTAGCACATAAATATTTAAAGGTCTATCAAATAGATGTGAAGTCTGCTTTTCTAAATGGTAAATTGGAAGAAGAGGTACACATGGAACAACCAAAAGGTTTTCAATTGTCAGGTCAACCAAATATGGTATGTAAGTTGAAGAAGTCACTATATGGTTTGAAAAAAGCTCCTAGATCTTGGTATGCAAGATTGGATAGGTACTTAATATAGCAAAGATTCAATAAGGACTCTGTACATAGTAATCTTTACTTTAAAATTGAGGAAGCAAAAATCTTGATAGTAGTTGTATATGTGGATGATATTATCTTTGGTGGAAATGAGGCTACGTGTAAGAAATTTTCTAAAGAAATACAAATAGAATTTGAGATATAAATTTTTGGGGAGATGAATATTTTACTTGGGCTACAAATCAATCAAACAGATAAAGGAATTTTCATTTCGTAGTCTAAGTATGTCAAAGAGATGTTGAAGAAGTTTGGAACGGATGACTCCAAATCAGTATGTACTCCTATGGTGACTAGTTGTAAATTAAGCAAAGATGATGATTCACCTAAGCCTGATCAGAGCAAGTATAGATCTATGATTAGTGGACTATTGTATTTGACTTCTACTAGACCGAATATCATGCATACAGTTTGTCTTGTGACTAGATTTCTAGAAGATCCTAAAGAAACGCATGTTGCGTTGGTGATGAGAATATTCAAATATTTAAGAGGCACACCGGATTATGGTTTGTGGTATCCTAAGGATATTGATTTCACATTAAATACTTATACATACATATGCAGATTGGGCTAGTTGTATTGATGACAAGAAACTAACAAGTGGTGGTGCATTCTTTCTTGGATGTAGATTGGTGTCATAGATGAGTAATAAATAGGATTTAGTTTATTTATCCATTGCATAAGTTGATTATATTGCAGCAACATCGTGCTCTACATAGGTTTTATGGATGAGACAAACATTAAAGGATATCAGAGTTATATATATGACAAACATATATCTATCCTTTATGATAATACAAGTGTAATAAGCATTTCAAAGAATCCAATGATGCGCTCAAGGACAAAGAATATATCTATCAGGTATCACTTTTTAAGGGAGAAGGTTATGGAGAATGAAGTGAAACTTGAGTATGTTCCTACAAAGGATTAGATTGCTAATATATTTACTAAGGCTCTTCCTAAGGATACTTTTGAGTATCTTCAAGAGAAGTTAGGGGTTATTTCCGCTCCTTTCTTGAACTAGATGCATATGGAGGTGCATCATTCCATTGGATCTATGGATCTATCTCTTTTTTGGACTAACATTGGTGGCCACCTCTCAGGGGGAGTAGGTAGTGTCATAATTTATCATTGTGTTGTTGATTTAGTTGGGTGTACTCCTACGAGGGATTATTCAAAGTAGGTAATTTTTGGTGCAGTGTCAAAGAGGGAGAATAATGCAAAACAATATATCCTTTACCATTGATGTCAAAGGGGGAGAGAGAATCATGTGAAAAATAACTTATCTACTTAGGGAGAGAGTATCATGTGAAAAAGAGAGAAATTTGTTGCAAAGAGAAAGAGACTCTTGTAAGGGGGAGAGGTTTTAGGAATGTTGTGTAGGATATCTAATCTAAAAAAAGGGAGAGAGTGTTTAGAGTTGTTGTGTGGTCTTTGGTGAATTTTCACATCTTGTGTTGCCATCAATGACAAAGGGGGATATTATTGCAAGAATGATGGTGTTTTCATTGATGTCAAAAGGAAGTCTTCTAACTGGTGTTGTCATTGATGTCAACTACAAGATGAAGATATTGAGGATATTGATAAAATTGTGGAAAAGAAGAAAACAAGTTGTGCATGTGTATTTGAGACCTTGATGAAGTGTCTTGAGTGTATGGAGCTATTATTTTGTTGTAGAGTATGAAGATGATTTGGAATGAAGTAATAAGCTAAGATGATGTCTTTGGTACTTGGTTTCCAAGTGATTTTGAGAAAATTTAATAAATAGAGTAAATTGTGTTGTGCAAATGTTCATAGTGTGCTATGGTGTTGTGCTCTGCGTTCTTTCACTATTGGTACTATGTTTTTTCCGATCTTACAGGTTATTCAAGGTTGACAAAGTTTTCTATATTCACAATCTTTGTTTCTGGATCATTGTACAGTGCGAGATATTTTCACCAGTGTGTGAACCAGTTGTTTAGCCATGTTTTCTATGGTCTGGGAGAAATGTATTTTCTTTGCAATTCTTTGCTATTTGGCTTTAGATTGTGCATATTTTAGAAGATGATTATAATGCTTTTATCTTTTTGTATTCAAGATTTGGTGTAGTATAGCGTGAGTTTCATTTATCAATATGCAAATAAGGGTTACCAGTTGTTGTGAATTAATGTATTTGTTGATGCGAGCATGGATGAAGTGTTTGATGAATCTTAAGTTCATGAATTATTCTGGATTGAGTTCAAGTGAATTATGTTGTCCAAAACTTTTAGCTTGGTTTAAGGAAGTTTGCACTTAATGTTTATGGTTTTTTGTATGGGTGTTGGCCGACCTTGTGTTTAACACTACATGTGAGGCTTGTGGAAGCACATTGAAGTATGTTGAGATCTATTTGGGTTCTAATTAAGGATTTATGTAGGCTTCCTTTCATTCCTTTCCACCATGGGAATGTTTAGGTGTTGGCCTATTTTGAATTTGAATGTATAATGGCTAGTGGCTGACATTGAAGAAAGTTTTTGAGGTAGAGCTTGATATAAATATGTATGGTGTTGATGCAAGAGTGTGAATGAAAGAGTAAGAAGAAATATAGATGTGAGATTTATGTGAGTAAAGCGTGTTATGAGAACTTGAGCAGAGACATGTGAACTTCATGTGAGGGTTCCTAAAGGTAGTGAGCTAAAGGCATCTGAAATATTTCATGTGAGAATGCAAAAGTGTGCGAGCAATTATGGTGGACTCCTTGTTGCATTGATAAGTGTTTTCTCTATGTAACATTCTTCTTCTATCTTCTTTTATTCTTTATATGGCATTGAGCATTGGTTGTGAGCCTTTTAGATAGTGTGTCATATTCTAACAATGATCCCCTTTGTACTAGTTTTGCTATTACTTATATTATGAGCTAATCCTCACTGTGGTTTTCCCTCATTGGGTTTTCCACATAAATCTAGTGTTCTCTTGTGTATGGTGTTGTGATTTTAGTTTTTGATATCTGCATTTCATGTTTAATCAATCTAACAAAATAAGGGTTTAATGGATGCTTGTGGATCTGATTATTGTTGAGGGTTTTGAAGGCTTAATTTGCTAGAACCGATTCACCCTCCCTCTTAATTGTCTTGTTCATTTCAATAATTTCATACTATTGTTAGTATTTATATCACTCCCAATCAACCCCCTTCACAATTGGGCTTTTTCAATTTGGCACTCTTTGTATGTGTTATTCTTAAATAATTTAGTTATGGTTTTTGAGCAATATTTTTGAATTGGGATTAAAAAATTAGGGCTTCATAGAGGTGTAGATGATTCATAATTTTTGTGTCTATTTTTTATATTTTATATGTAATTAGAGGTGTGGCTACCTTATTCTTATTTTAGGAACTTTTGAGTCTCTTTTAGGGCATAAAGACACATTTTTAGCCACCATTTTTTTGCAATTGCATGATTTTTTGTATACTTCATAATGATTGCTTTAGTTATCTTCTATTTGACACCATAACTATAGTTTCAATATTTTTCCACTTCATTCATTTGAATTCATTGAGATCAAGCCCACTATTGCATATTTAGTATGTGGAAAGTATAAAATCACTAAGTATAAAGTGTCATCATCATATTTTACTAGGGGTACCTATTGATAGCGTTCTTCAAGGGTTTTTTTTCACTATGTTTACTTTTAATTCTTGTTTTAATTTTTTTTTTGAAATTGAAAAACTTGAAATTCATTTGCTAACTACATATAATTATTCCTTGAGGAAAATATCAAGATGGAATTATCTAAGTATTCTTTGTTATACTAAGTACATAGATGAAACAAAGCCTAAGTCAATATATGCTAAAAAATGGAGAACTCAAAAGATAAACCTTAGAAAAATCTTGGTTATATTTGCACATTTGTGTCTCTTGATTTACAATTTCATCTTGAAAATTGTAAAACAAGTATATTTGGGACACTCTTTCTTAATTGTATAGAAAAATAACAAGATTAGGTAATATAAGATAGATAATGATTTGATAAATCTTGATCTTGATAGTTTTGACTACATATAGGACTACATATTCAAGGTTAAGAAACCAATATCATAGATAAAGGATTTTAATATAGATAAAGAGGATTTACAATTTATTTTAAATATCATATCCAAGCTTACTCCTAGGATAATTTAGTATATTTTATGGATTCCATACCCACAAGCCTTGTATGGAAGTTACAAAAGTTGTGCATATTATTATGCATTTTCATCTCTTTTTATTAAGGAAGAAGAAAATATCATTTCAGTAGTCATAATGAATTCTTTTATGTCCCATGCCTTAGTTCTACAAGATTAGAAAGTTTCAAGTGGTAAATGAAAAAAGAGAAACAATCCTAAGAAGAGATACACTTTAAACCAAAACTTGTCCTCATCCACTTACATAGGAGAGAAAGAAAAATTATATTTGAAAGATGGATCATCTAAGAAAGAGTTCAGTGTGCATAATGTAAAAAGAGAGGTCATGAATAATCAATGTGTATAAATAATTAGATTGATTGGATCACAAATGTTCTCAAGAAGAACCAAATAGCCATTATAAATTACAATTTTTATAGATTCTACACCTTCATATTTAGGCATTAATATTGTTGACCAAGGATATTAGTATAAGCTAATTACACTTGATCCATGAAGATTTAAAGCATAACATTGCCACTAATACTCAATCTTAAACAAGATCATTCAAATGAAAGTTAAGCTAAACATTTATTGAAACTAAACATTATGAACTATGAAAGCATTTAAATGTCTACTCTAACCCATTTAAACTTTTCATTTTGGAATTGGTGTCATGTTGATGTGGAACAATGAACCTTTCCCAATCTCATGATCATTGAGCTTGTTCCAATCGATTCTATTAAAGAGAATCAATGAAACTTTGTGATGTGTGAATGAAAACATGATTTTAAACTAAATGAGCATGATGTAAAAGCTAATATACCATGATTTTATGTTAAATGATTCAAATATGCAATTACTAAGCTAATCTAAATGAGATTTAAACCAAAAATATTCAAGCCCTAACTATCTAATTAGCTAAATGGATGCATGAAAGCCATTAATGGAAGCTAAGCTACTATGCAATTAATTTAAACTAAAAGATGCTAAATGTGTGCTAATTGTGAGTATGAGAATGAGTGATTTCAACAACATAAGTTTACTCTAAAAGATGGATGATGGATCCATTTGTCTCCAAATAGTGAACTATTTATAGGAAAGAAAATGAGAAATGAAGGGTTGAGATCAAAAAACCTAATCAATGATCAAAGATGGAGGAAAGAAGAGGCATGGATCATGGATTCTCATCAACGGGTGAGAATGCAAGATGAGATTTAATCAAGGGTTCTCATTCCTTCCAAACAAGCACACTTTTGACCTATATAAGAGGTCAAAAGTTAACTTGCACAAGAGGTTTCAAGCTATCTTGCACATGAAGCTTTGCGAGAATATTCCATTTCTTAAATGATTGGAGGAGAAAGAATATTATTTGGAATATTCATGGGTGAGAGAAAAGGATATTTAGTTAATTAAAACAAAGTTTAATTGTGCAAAAGGGAAGGGAAAATTCTATGGGAATATTCCTCTTTTGGAGGAATGTACAAAGGAGGAATATTCCCTTGCAAGTGGGGGGAATTGGTGTAGTTAGGTAATTGTTAATTAAACAAATATTTAATCATGCAATTAGGGGATTTAGAAGAATAAAGTGATATTCATTAAATTAAATGATTTAATGAATAGGGGAAAGGTGAAATGACATTTATTTAAATAACTTAGGGTTATTTAATTAAATAAGAAGACTTAGGGAATCAAATTTAATATTTTGATTTATTTAATTTAATGAGATGAAATGTTAGCGTGAAAGGAGGTGAATTAAACTATTTTGACAAATTAGGTTAATAGATGCAAACGATGCCATTAATTAAATAGATAGGCTAATTTAATCAATTTAAGTGAAAAGAGGATGTGTTTCAAGAGAAAATGAAGTTAGTATACCTAATTGGAGTGTATGATATCATTTAGGACATTTTTTAATGTCTACATTTTGCTCCTCTTTGAAGTGAGGTACCTGTTACTTCAATTTAAAGACTAATGATCTTCGGATTAAAAACTATTGCTCAGAGGAAAAAATAAAAAAATTCTAATTTTTTAGATGCCTCATTGTTGAAGGATAAAGTTAATTCCCTACCCCCTTGAGAAATTAGGCGAAAAATGTGAATTTTGGGTTGATTTCTCGATAAAGGTGAAAAGCTACCCTAGGGGTCGAAAAAGGCTCTAGGATGCAAGAAACATGCCAAAAATGCAAAACACGATGAAAAATAAGCTCCCGTTTGGAAAAATTAGTGAAAATGACGATAAAATCTAGCTTCAAGGTTAAATTAGGGGAAAAAACCCTAATTTTCTAGCATAAATAGGCCAAGCAGGGTCACTTTAGAGTCATTTTTGCATTCATATCTTAAGGAATTCTTGCAAATTGAGCTTTGTCCCTCCGACGAAATGGCATGACAAGAGCTCCCACGACACATTTCTGACCAGGTTTGAGAGTACCAATGGCTTCCAAGTTGAGGACCACCGATATGTAACTCAACTTGATTTGAAATTTGACATTTTGATGCATTTATTGCTTTTTGAATTTTAAACTTTGGCGGCATCACTATATAGCAATGCTAATTTGAGATTCAACAACGCAAAAATGAATTTTAGTGATGCATATGTGTATTGTGACGTAGTTCACAATTTAGAATTAGGGTTTCCAATTTTAAATTGCAACACATATGTTTATAGTGACACACTTCTCAATTTGAAAATTAGGGTTAGGTTTTCCAAAGTTTAAATCATAACTCAAATGTGTCTGGTGACACAATTCATGATTTACAATTTTAAATGCCTTGGGTGTTGCAGTTAAGAATTTGAATTATAGTGATGCTATTGCCATTTTGGAGCCAAAAATTCCAAAATAAGTCAATTTTTTTCCAAATTTTGACGTCATGCGCTTTGTGGGTTCAAGAGGTCATTCCACCTTTGATGTCTCATGAGCACCGGCCCATAATTTTTAAGAGACTTGGTGATTTATCCGAGTTGTGCCAGGAACACCTAGGGGAAATTGGCCTATGGTACGTTGCATACATGCCCATCATCTAGACACATATGGCTAGGATGACCACATTGTGTGAGCAATGGAACAATGAGACTTCATCATTCCACCTTCCTATTGGCAAGGAAACAGTGACATTAGAGAATGTATGGCAGATTCTATGTTTGTCAATACAGGGAGAGTGTGTGATTTATGAATATGATAATGATTACAATGCCTGCCATGAGGTTATGGATATTGAAGACCTTGTTCTAGTTACATCCCAGATAGACCTCGAGATGTACAAAGGTCGAGTGCCTACTTTTCCATTGATTGTTGCAGCCATCATTTATGGTTTGGTTGCTCTTGACCAATGAAGTAGAGGATTTAGCCCAGGATGGGGCTTGACATGACATCATATGCTCTATAGGAGGACACTATTTGCATAGGGGCCAGTGATGCTAGCCTCATTGTATCATGATACACATGACTTCATCTATTGCGATGACAGAGTGATTGGGGCAGGAGTTACTTTGCTTCATATTTGCACTTGGGAGAATATTGTTATGCCTCAACTGTTCATCTAGATGAAAGACATAGATCCAGATGATCCAGTGTTTGGTGTTATAGAGGCCTCACTACCTTACAACACACTGGGCAGCTTGGGATTTCATACTAGTGCCACGTGCTCGACGATATGATAGTTTTCAGATGGCGGCCCTGGCTTCACATGCCAACATGGTATGATGATGTGCAACAACTCTTCTTTTCCAGATAGACTCGATACATGTAGGGTCAAGAGCACACTATTATAAAGCGGTATCTTCCAGACAAGGTGGCTCGATAGTTTGGTGAGCAACAAGATAGGCTAGATGATGCATATAGGGCCATCTTCACTAGATTAGCATGAGAGGTTCCCACATGGGGACCTACGATCCCAACCCCTAAGGTGGTTAAGGGTTTTTGGCAGCTGGTTGCCTGGCCATGGGCTTATGACCAAGGACAAGTAGATGTGCAGACAACACCTACATATGATGCATGGTTCACACCCCCTCACTGGTTGACAAATCTAGTGGTGCACCTCCACAAGGGAGACTATGAGGGAAGGACATGGGCAGGGGAAGAGGCAGGGGCAGGAGATAGAATGTCTAGGATGGCCAGGATAGGAAGATCCCTAGGGCACCACCAATGGGACAACAACCTCCATAACTACCTCCTATTCAGCACCATCCATTGTAGCCACCACCACCAGATCCCCAATATTTGTAGATTCAACAACTGCAGCAACAAATTTAGGTCATCACAAGTGAGCGAGATTAGGCCCAACAACAGATTTTGGTAGTTACTATTGAGAGGGATTAGGCATGGCAACAAGTTTTGTCTATTACTACAGAGAGAGATGATGTGAGGCAGTAGGTACATGACATGACTGTCGAGAGAGATTAGGATATTGGTCATCGCCAGGAGTTGGAGGAAATGACAATGGCCACATAGGGTAGGACTGTATCTTCTAGGCTATATATAGAAGCTATGACAGAGGAAACCTATTACAAGATGCACTATCACAGAGATATTTCATAGGCATTCAGACAACCTTACTACTCATAGAGGAGTGATGCATGGCCTAGGGCTGATGATCAACTAGAGAGACAGGCCAGAGAGGGGAGAAGCCACCAGGGCTAGCTCGATTGTATAGACACTTTTTGAATTTTTTCTCGATTATTTCATACAGATATATATTCATGGGATCCTTTTCGATAGCTCATTGATATTTGTATTTATGATCGATGCACAGACACTGATTCAAATATTGTACCATGACAGTCATGATTTTTTGATATATATATATATATGATATAGATACAGATTCAATATGATGTGTTCATCTCATTTCATGCTTATGATCGTATGGATGCATATGATGTGAGATGTGACAATCTTATATGTTATCATGTATGGATGCACTTTATTTATGCCTATACTATATCAAATGATATGTGGTGAGATGTGATGTAATGATATGAAATGGATGCAATGTTTTATTTGTTTTCATTATATTTTAATGATATGCCATGGGATGGATGATATGATATGAAAATATTATGGATTCATTTCCTTTTGCGTATTTTCTATGCAATTTATGATGATGACGATGCATATGGATGTGGATGCAATTTTCTTATAGTGATGATATGATAATGCAATGTATGTGGATGATATGTGTGCAATTGTTTAGGATGCTTAAAATAACAAATCTATATTATTTGTCATGACTTAAATGATAATGCAAGATGTATGTTTTATGATATGCTATGGTATGCAATTATGCTATGATGATGCAATATGTATATATGTTGATGATTTGTTGATGTAGGATCGATGCATTGATGATGTTTTTGTTGACTATCATGATACTAGGTTAGCACAAAGAAAAGATAGAAGAAATTAGATGAATGGCCATTGATTTCGATGATTGCTTCAATAGATCCAACAAGTCTATGATCCACCAAGACTAGGGAAAACTTTAAGAAACCCCCCCTTGGTGGAGGTGTAAAATCTTGGAAAATCTTGTATACTTCCCAATAAAAATATTAATTTTGGTGGCAATTTTTTTCATTTTTCGTGAAAAAAAAATGTCCATTGGTGAATCTTTTCTAATTGCTAGAAGTCTATGGAAAATCCTGGTGAAATGATTATTTTTTAAAACCACTAAAATTTTTCCATTTCTGATTAAAATCTATTTTTAAAGAAATTAAATATTTTGATTGGCGAATTAAACCTATTTTCAAATTATTAAGAAAAAAACATTGGAAAATTAAACATAATATCAAACTAATTAAAAAAATGCATGAAAATAAACATTATTTGCCTCATTGTTTTCATCAACCATCCAAAAATCACCTACAGCTATAACAACTTTTTCAAAAAAGCATCTTAACATGCTTCATAACGAAAAAAGTAACCCTTCCCAACTAAAAATAGTTCACAACTATCTGTATCTACCTTACATATTTCAACAAGCCAAAAATTTAGTACTAGTCTTGCATTAATTCTATAAAAACCCTACAAGAACTACAAATTCAACTAGTGCTACCCATTTCATAAACAACTTTCCTTGTTACTTTTCCTTTCATCTTCTCCTTCCTTGCATTCTATCCTTTTGCTTTCATACACTTTTCCTCCACTTTCGCCTATGCTTCCATGCGCTCTGCCTCTTCTTTCACCTATCCTATAATTGCTTCCACCTTCATCAGCTCTATAAAGAGCTTCAATGCTTGCTAGCCTAACCTCACTTCTTCCCTGTATTGATTTTTAATCTCATCCTCTGGAAAACACACAAAAGGGATACATCCTTCTACCCCTTCCAGTTCCACATTTTCAAAGCCTTCCCAAATGTCAAAACCTTCACTTGGAACTTCCCATTCAAGTACTGATTCTAATCCTTCCATGAAATCTCTATGCACAATCATCTCCATCACTTCTCTCACTATGCTTGTCGATTCCCCCAAGTCCAAACCCCATGCTATAATCAAGGAGTATACATCCATGTTAGTCCTATATCTATGCCTTATATTTATAAAGGATTTCTCCAAAATCATCTGCACACTTTGTACCAACCTCCCATCAGAGAATAAAAACATACCCATTAATCTTTTGTCAGAAGCTTCACCATAAAACGGGTTTAATTGCCTTCTCAAATGTAGAGTTAAGTTGGCCTCCGTTTGAAAATTGTTGTAGCTACACTACCACCACCACCACTCTTTTAGACTTTCTATGTGCCTTCTTCTCCACACCAAACTCTATTATTAACTTCAGTAATCAAAGGCTGAGAGGTAATAATTTTCCAAACTTTGTACGTACCAATCTTAATTACCCATCGATCCTCCAGTCATGTCCACTTGCTAAAATCTTCCCATGATCTTCACTTCATGAATACACCATCCTTGCCACCTTTCCTATCATAATTCACCAAAGTTAGGGTTTTGGTGCTTTTCCTAACCTTAGTTGCCACCTTTCCTATCTTAATATACCAAAGCTGAGGTTTTGGTGCTTTTGCTAACCTTAGCTGCAAGTCTTTCTTGGTCACCTTTGTAGTCAGTGGATCGAAGGTTTTAAAAACTTCAAAACTTCAAACTTTGGTTCTAAGGTTCCAAATTTCAGCAACCATGTGACATTATGGACCATGACCATTTGATGAATTTTAGATGGACGGTTGTAGTTTCATTCTAGAAGTATATATCTCAAGCTCTAGATTTGCGAATTGAAACCTCTAGAATTACACTAGAACCATTAAATATTTTACCATTTAAATATTGGTACTCTTGTTTATTGTTTAATATTTCCTAAGTCAGACCAAAATATTTTATGACAAAGCCTTAAATATTAACTCTTTAATCCTGAGGGTTGAGTCTTGTCAACCTAGTGATGTCCCCAATTTAGATTATGCACGTGCATAAATTTTGTTTTAAAAGAGGGACCATTCGATGAATTCGATGGACAGCTATAGATGCATTTCGGAAGTAAATCCTTAAAGCACTAGCCTTGTGAACTGAAACCTCCAGAATAACACTAGAAACGTTAGATTTTCATAAATCAATGGCTGAGATTTTATTAATTATTGGTTTCAAAAATCAACATATAGTTCTGATCATACGTGAGCAAAATTTATTGTGACTTATTAGGGAATTGATAATGATTAAGGTAAAACGAGACATTTAATTCTCTCTTTTCAATCATCAAACTACTCTACCTTTCATTTATTCTATTGAAATTCTCAATTTGGCTGTGGTACTGGGCGACAGTGCAGATTAATGCCATATGAATAGCCAGAGTGATTGATTGGATAGCTTTGTATTGAAAACTACATGATGTACTATAGAATCATAGATGATGATGTGAATAATCTAGTGATTTTGACAATTGACAGCTTGTGTGGCACTACCAATTTTGACAATTGACAACTTGTCAACTTGAGGTACAGTTTGCAACTTTGCATGTAGCTAGCTTGAGGTATCGATTAAGTTGGATTTTTGGTTTTCCTAAATCGCAATTATTACTAGTCAGTAGTAACTATACACAACCTCACACGTGACACATGTGAGGTGTACAAGGGACCAGGCTAGTAGTGGAACTTTTGGCCCATAAATAAGGATAGTGAGAACAACTAAAATCATTTGTTTAATTGTCACAAGGGTTTTCATTTTGTATGGTTAATAACTTAATAAGGATTTAGGAAGAAGATGATGTAGTATTATCAGGGGTGCTCTAAATTCTCCTGCCTCCAGTTATGTAGTTACAGAGTAAAAGACCAATTTCCTTCAAGTTCAAAATGAGTGGAATTGGAAAGAAGTTGATTTGGTTCACCTAACTTCTCAAATAGGTTTTGAACCAAGATGAGGAGCTCTAATGGACATAAGTGCTATCCTGATGCATGGAGGTTGCAAGTAGAAGATGGGAACAGTTTTACTACCCCTCATCTACATGGTTAGCTAGGAGAGTCCCTTGCATTTATTTTTGAGACACCATGGCCTACCAGGAAAGCCCCATGCATTTATTTCAAGTGCTCATATTCTACATAGGAGCACTTTTACAACCCCTCATCTTTTGCATCAGTTTGGTTCTAAAAGGGGCTAAGTAAATTTGGTATCTTCATAGCTCCCATTTCCCCATACATTTATTTTCAGAGACCATCGCTGACCTGGAAAGTCCCATGTGTTTATTTTTAGAGCTCATGGTTGACCCAACAAGTTCCATTTATTTTTAGAGATACATGTATCACATTTACATTTTCAACTTTTCACCAATAGTCCAGCAGAAGATTGGCGCTTGCGCTTACATTTGTATTTGTACTATGTAATAATGTGACATTGTAATTCAGTTGTAATAAAATAAATGGTTGTGCTATTAATGTGACATAATGACATTGTAATTCATTTTATTAAGTCCTTTGCAAGTTAAGTGCTATTAATGGTTGTGCAATGTGCTATTAATGTGACATTATAATTCATTTTATTAAGGCCTTTGCAATGTTAATTTTTCGGCCCCTTGGCTTTGATGTCAATCCTAGCGTATTAAATTTTAAAGAAAATTTAAAACACATGGTGTATATCTGGTTTTTCTGAGTTTGGCTAGTTTGATTTTCAGCTACTACTGGTAGCTTTATTCTTGTAATTCTTTTTCTTTGTTCAATACAAAAAAAAAGTTTAAAGCAAATTTAAAATGCATGTTTTATGTTTATTATTTATATCATAAATTACTCAACCGTTCGATGAACATTTGATGTATGGTTGTAGTTGCATTCTGGAATGAAATACACATAGCTCTACGCTTGCAAACTTACACCTCTAGAATCACCCTATAAACATTAGATTAACAAAGATCAACAGTTTAGAATTTGTTGTCAATGCAGGAGTAAATCATTAATGGCTTGTTTTAAATGTCGTTAGCCATGGAGCATGTACTACCTAATTGTGTACTATGTAGTTCATAAGTAGCGATTAGATGTTTCAGTGTCATTCACTTTAATATTAAAAAAAAACACTTTCTATTGCTAAGTGATTTTATTTTGAAGTCAGAGGGTCAGCACATAGGGGGATTTCAGTCTTCAGTTTGCTCATTGTAGTGCACCACCTTGTTCTGGGTTCCACAGTTTCACTTGCAACAAAGCCATTCTAGTAACCCAGTATCAACTTCAAGAATCAAAATTCAAATTCTGGGTAAGTTAAAGAATTCCTGTGGCTACGTTTCATCGTTTGACATTTCTTAAAATTTTATTTTGTCAAACTTTGAAGTTTAGGTTTAGGGTTAAGAGGCTTAAGAATTAAGAAATATTAAGGACTAATAGGGAATTCACAAATTTTGCATTGTTGATTGTATCAACATTTCTATCGCCAGTAGTAGTACCACTACAACAACATCAGATAAAAAAATATATTATGTAAAATTGCTTAAAATCCTAGGTTTCATTGATGAATACCATGATATTTATGATCTTGAAACCTATGGTAGGCATACCTTAGAACTTAGATTTTCATCTTAGAATAAAGCTTCAAAGCAAATGCAAGTTAATAGTTTCAATGCACCGTGGGTAAGTGGATTAGGGTGCATGATCTTATATGAGGTTTTCCCTTACCCATAATTTATCATGGTATGTGCCCTAAATTATGGTGATAACAAAAGATCAATTGTTAATAAAGATAGCAAAGAAGAATTGTTACCCATTAATGCAGAAGAACCTGGAAAAGTGTTGGCCTTTGGGTTTACAACCGAAGAATTTGGAAATGTCCACATTGACCTAGAAAAGCTTGCTAGTGATTATGAAGCAGTGGATGAAAAGGAGAAAAATTCTTTCTTAAATAGAATAGTTCAAGATAGAAACAAATTGAAAGGTGATCATAAGCCTCCTTATGATTTGTATATTTTTAAACCATGGGTTCAAGATACTATTTCCATGCTAGCATTTTCCCTCGGACTAGATAGCAATTTGAAAGTGGGTGCAAGCCTCCTTGAAATGGTATATAATATCCATTATCATGTTCCACATGCCAAATATAATTTTATTGGGCACATTGTGGAATCCATGCATAAACAATTTTTAATGATTAAAGGAGGTTCCACCAAGACATTTAGGTTCACAACCTACTTGTGCTATCTTTTTCTATTCAAATTTAGAGGAATGTTTTAGACCAACAAGCTTTAGATTCAACCCTATAGTATTGTTCAGGAAAATAAAATGGCTCCACTTCCAGTATATGAATGGACCATAGTGATAAGGATGCATGATTCTCAAAAGAACTATAGTCATTTTGTAGACTACTTTTTGGCTTCATTCCATCAAGCAATTACAAATACTCCAATGCCTAGATTTCCTATGTCATGTAGAAACTGCATTCAACTAGGAAAAGAAATACAATTGGTTGATTGATACTTAATGGAAGAATATATTGTGCTAACATTTTATGGATCAGAAGTACATCCATACAAACTTCCAATACATGTGACAGAAAGGGTTTTTTCTTTCGAATATGTAAGGTATATGTAGAGTACTGATGAAAGACACTTTACCAGTAAGGGAACAAAGACCTTGTTTCCTTCTTTACCTTTTTCATGTGGAGGGATTACATTCGAGAGAAAAGCATTTAGTGTGGCACATGATATTTTGAATTTTTTTGATTTTTATGTTATCTATCACTGGCAATATGATCCATGTGACACCATTAAATCAATTATTGTGCTCAATAAGAATGTTGGAAGTAGAATTCAACATCAAAGTAAACCATTTCTTGAAAA
Source organism: Sequoia sempervirens (assembly GCA_007258455.2). NCBI lineage: Eukaryota > Viridiplantae > Streptophyta > Pinopsida > Cupressales > Cupressaceae > Sequoia > Sequoia sempervirens. The sequence continues at coordinate 134,571,023 of VDFB02000003.1, forward strand.
CTTGAGAAAAAAGGATTCTTGGGATGATGTCAAAGTAGCAATGGAGAAAAGTGATGGTGAGAATGGTATTTCTTTTGAACAATTGTTAGCAAAAATTATGATATTGCATCAAAAGACAATTAGGAGGTACAACAAATTTTATTTAAAAAGTAATAAACCATCTAGTAGAGTAAAAATGCCAGATTCTCTAGAGAAGTAAGTTACAGAAAAAAATTGGTCATGATAAAAAAATACTACCTTTTGGTATATGAGGAAGGAGTTAGGTGATCCAAGAGCTCTTGTAAAGTATGGAGATAACGAAGATTTTGATTTTAGAAAATTATGGAATATAGATTATCTAGATGAACGAGAAGATGAAGAAAGTGATGATGAATCTAATGATGATAGGGAAGAAGAAAGCCGTGTCAATTTCAAACTTGGTTTAAGTGAGGCCACAAAAGAAGAATTTACTACAGGATCAACCATAGCTGAAAAAATGGGTTATGAAGGAGGTCCTTTGGGGTCCCAAAGACAAGGTCCTTGGATGGTAATAGATGTAGAACATAGAAAACTAGTTGATAAATATGGCCTTGGGGTTGGAGATGAAAAAGTAGACCTAGGGTATATAGGTTAATTTGTTAGAGCTTCAAGTTCAAATCCTCATCCTTATGGTCAGACACAATCACAACTAGGAAATTCCCATGGTGGAGGGCTTAGTGCAACTGGCACTACCTCTGGTGGCGATGGTATGGGTAGTAGTACTAGTAGTGGTCAATATGTGCTACAATAGAAAATTACACACAAGTGGACTACAACACAATATACCATAGAAACACTAGGTGATCAAGGCATACAAAATTGAATTAAAAAATAATAATAATAATTGATGGAGAGTGTGTCTGCTCTAACTTCAAATCTTGCAACAACCATGGTATTACCCACATTTGACACAAGTAAAGAAATCATGGAGTACACAATTCTTGTTCCCACAATCCAAAATAAACCAACAAATCAAATGGCTCCATCTGAATTCAAGGTGAACAATTTTCAATTGGATTTTTTGGACTCAAAAATATTGACAAAATTAATGTATCAAAGAATATCAACGAATTGGTGTACACATCATTGTTAAAACAAGATAGAGAGAAAAAAAGGTTGCATACTCAAATTGAAAAGTTATAGGTAGACCTAGCAAATGAGAAAGCAAAGAGGAAAGTAGCAAATAACAAGAGCAATGAATTAGAAAAAATAATTAAAAAATCTGCCTCTACATTAACAAGCAAAGAGGATAAGTAAATGAGACTATAGTGAATGAAGTGAAGCAAAGGATAGATGAGAGCAACAAGAAATATGATGAGGAAAAATCCACTTCAGAAAAATTAAGACTAATCATTGCAAATGGAAATGCACAGTGGGAACAAAAATTGGAAGAGAGAAAAAGAAATGAAAGATTGAAGGTAGAGCTAATGTAAGCAAAAAATGAAATTAAGTCTTGTCAAAATAAGTTATATGCATTTTGTAGAGGAAAAATGAGGCATATGAAACAAAAGATCTGGGATGAAATAATGTAGGGGATTGATCATTTGTGTGACATTCTTCAATTGATTGATGCTATCAGACAACATCATAATAAGCTCAAAAAATATTTAATGGACAACAAAAATGTGTTGGCATTAGAGAAATCAGCAAATCAAATTCAACAATCAATCTAAAAAGCCAATGACAATGTTTTGAAATCTAAAGGGATTACTAATTGGCTTGCTACATCAATGACGTTGTCATCTATCATTAAATTTTTTTTGAGAATGTGTGAAACAGAGAAATATTTGCATTTGGCAACAGACAAGATGAAGAAGGTGGATGAAAAGGTAAGGAACTTCACAGAGCTTGGTTTTCTAGAGGCTTTTGACACAAATGAGCAATTCATTGGAAAGAATGATTTTAGAAAGAAGATGGAGGATGCAAGGAAGATTTATTTAGACCAATTTTCTTAGAACCTAGATGTGGTGACCTATTTGGATTCCATCAAACCATTGCTAACCCTGAATGCAAAATTGATTAAAGAATCCAAGACAGGTTCGAATTTGAATCATGAATTGTTAACAAATCTTCAAGTCAAACATCATCAGTTAAAGCAAATGAAAATTCCAACACCTGAAGAGTGGAAGTTGCTAGAAAAGGTGATGTAGTGATTTAATTTTTGATAATATGAGTTTCCAAGCCCCAACTCAGCTCTGTGCAGAGTTGTCTTTAAGCAAGATTTTACATTGCCAATGCCTCTATGTATTCCTTCATGTGATAATCAATTTAAAAGCTCAAATTTAGACTTTAGTAATGTGTTGATGTTCAATTATCCATATTATTTATTATATCATTTGAAGAAAAATTCTGGTAGTGGTTTCAACTTCTATATACACTTTAAATGATTGTTGATGTTCATTGTTGTATATGCTACAAATACTATTGTTAATATGTTATTAATCTAATAAGCATTGAGTTGAGTGATGAGTTGTTGAGTACATGCTCAAGTTTTAATTTTAACACAATTAAAATATGAACTATAAGGCAATTTTAATTCCAGACATCCATAATCTTAGTGAGATTACATTACAATTCACACATCAATACTCAATCTCCATGACTACTTAGCATATCCACTAAAAATTTATATGAATTCATTTCATGGATTATCTATTATTGGAATTGGAATGATGGTTTTTTGGTTAGTTCCATTGTTGTGGTTACTATTACTCAAAGTCACGGTTTTGGTGCTTTTCCTAAACTTAGTCACTAGTCCTTAGAGTTTTATAACCTTGTCACAGAGCTCTAAATTTTCATAACTTCTCGATTCCCTGACTTAGTTGATGGTTCACTTTGTTGAGTTGCAAGTCTTTCTTGGTCATCTTTCTAGTCGGTGGGTAGGAGGTTTGGAAAACTTTGAAACTTCAGACTTTAGTTCTAAGGTTCCAAGTTTCAGTGACCACGTGACATTATGGACTTATCTTGCCTTAACCTTTCAAAGGCATTGTCACCTGACACCTCATTGAATGCTATGTATGGACTAATGCAATATATAAAATACAATATAAAATATAAAATATCACAATTTAATGGAATACAACATAAAATATCATCAACTACAGTATGGAACAATGAAAACTGATCCTGGGATGGAGTATAAATACCCAAAAGTTGCTAATTCTCTTCCATTTCCCAAACGGACTCAGGGTCCTCAAACTAACGTTCATCATCAAATAAAGTAAATGAGTTGTCTTGAATTTGATTCCAAGTCTACTCTTCATTTTTTTCAGCCTGTCTCTCAAATTCAACATTCATTGTGTCATTTTTGTCAATGTCATCTGTCCGAGCCCCATTGCCACTGCCTGTGCCACTAGTACTAGCCTTTGGTATTTGAGTGTTGCACAACCCGATCCCTCTTCTTTCACATGTGGACCTCCAGATTGTGAGTTCCCTTTCAAAAGAAATTTTTTTGACATTATATGTAGTTCCTTTCATCCTCAAGCAATTTTTCAAATTCTTGTCTAGTTTGTTTCTTAACTTTGATTTCAAAAACCCCAATATCTCTCTCATCCTCCATTGACCCCAATATCATTGTTTGGCATAAATCAACAAGTTTGAAATATTTTGATATCAAACCACGCAATATTTCACTCTGACCTAAGCTTGTCCAAACCTTTTTTATTGATCTCGGTTCAAAGGCCTTGTCCTTTCCCATGGATTTATACTGGTCCTTCATAGCTGTTGCAAAAATCCTACATTGTTTTCTAAGATTAGCTTCATCTAAAATTCCTTTTATTTTCTACTCTTTGTATGTTATAGTTTTTGAAAATTGTTCAAATAGGATTTTTACCTAAGCATGAAAATATTTTGGGTTATCCTAGTTTTCCCAAAATTGAGGATACACAATACTCATGGCTTCAAGTATTTCATGTTGAGGTAATCTTTCACAAATCTCTAAGGAAAGAGATTTTGCAATTTCCTTTAAATTATCACCAATAGATTTAACAATGCCTTTAAAATCTTCCTTGTTAATAAATACTTCTCTGCTAGAGCACCTGGCTATCTTACATTGGTAAATTTGTATCTCATATCCACATACATAGATACATAAGTTCCCACTTGCACTAAACTAGAAATAATTATCAGGATCATTCAAATTAGTAATTTTCTGTGACATGAAATAATTTGTGCCATCTTGTGTTAGATCTAGATATAGATGATCAAGGGCCAAGCATGTATGTTTACGTAGATTGGCATATTCATTAATATACATAGTTCTGTCTTGGGATTTCTTCACAAACTCATTCATCACACCCAACATGGGGAGAAGACTAGTTAAATTCAAGAGTGTCTCTATATCGCTTAACCTATGTAAGAGGTCAAGAGGTTTGTGTACTATGATGTCATTTTCATACATCATTCCAATCAAGGATTGATATTCTAAAATAACTTGTTGTGTTGGTCCATGTAGGGAGATCCATCCAATATCGATGTCCTTGAGAAGCTTGTTTCCTGGTGTTATTCCCTCAGTAAAATATTGAAATTATGTGAAATGTTTAGGACTTCCGTAGAAGCAAGTGTGGATCTCGTGGACTAGATTTTTGAATTTTGATACTATAGGAAACATGCTTATAATTTTGAATGCTAAATTCATTCTATGGGTCATGCAGTGAATGCCAAGCATGTATGGTGCACAAGTAGTTTGTAACTTTGTGCAAACACTGGTCCTTCGACCTTGCATCACTGCAGCTCCATCAACTCCTACACACACCAACTTTTTCACAATTGTCAACTCATCCATACCTGCAATTTCATTCAAAAAATTCTTGACTAGTTCAAATATATTTTGTGATGTTGAACTGTCCTTCATTTTATGAACACAGAGAAGATGATCTTGGTGAACATTTTGTTGTACAGTATACAAATTCATCTAAAGATAATGCAATGAAATTTGACTCTTTTACTTTATACTTTAAATCTTCCTTTTTCACTGTAGCAATACAATTTTCCCATTCCCATCCAGTATTTACTAACCACTGTGAGTAACATTCAAATAAGATAATAAACTAGAATATTTTGGGTAGTCTATCATAGGACACTTTCTGGACAAAATATGAAAAACAACACTCATCTGAATAGTTTTTGACAGATTTGCTGCTTCCATTGCTTTTCCAAATTGAGCCTCAAGTGTACCTTTACATGCAACAATGTTTGACATTATTTTTTCATGCTCTTCATAATCCGCGACATACCTAACATGAAGACAATCTTCCTTTGATTTCCATTGTATGATTGATTCTTCCTTTCCGTCTATGATTTGTTTTTCATAAACTTTACCAGTATGCTTTTCTATAGTCTCAATCTTTAGCTACAACGTCTTGGCTATTCCACATTTCCAACTACAAATCTTACATTTGGCCAATGTTTCCTTTTCAATATCATTTTCATTGCCAATCCCCACTAGTACCATGAATGGGTATTTTAACAACCAACCAAGTTGAAAAATCCTTGTCATTTCCCACTCACACCCCCTTTTTGGTTTATTTTTCCTTTTCTTGCTACCAACATCATCATCCTCATCGAAGTCAATTATCTCATTCTAGCTAACCAGGCCTAGGGTATCCCTTGGAACATCTTCTACGGTATTGCCATCTTGATTTGATACATTTTTATTTTAATCAATGACAATCTCAACTTGACCTTTCAGTGGTAGTGAGGTATTGTGAATGCTACCAATATTTGGTGGAAGAGTTGATGATGTAGCTCCATCTTGACCTGATGGATCATAAGCTTTGGAAATTCCAAAGTAAGACTGTATGGTACATCTAAGTTTTTGGAGTTTTGATGGCCTCCCAGTCTCCTCACCACCCTGTGTAGCGACAGGAGTCTCTTCACCACCCTGAGGAGCAACAAGAGCCTTACCACCCTAAGGAGCGGTAGGATCCCTACCCTTGTTGCTCGAGTCACTCGACATAATGATCTCTAATTTGCTCGACATATTCATCTCTCACTTCAAATAAAAACTGGAAAAAAATGTCTTCTTGTTTAAAGAAAAAGAATAATAATATAGATCCCATTCCCTACACAATATCATCTTTAAGACTGAAGCAAGAATGAAAAAGAGATAAATAAAACTTATTATTATAACTAATAACACTATGAAGAAATGATCACTCACCTTTTAAGTCTACATTTTTGGCTTTCGCTGACTTCTGAATCGAGAAGTAGAACCTCAGAACTGAACAAAATGTGTAAGAATAAATGACACATTCAATTGTATTTATATCAATCAAAGATTCCATATTTGGAAAATTCCATGGGATTTTTAAATGGTATATTAAAAATTTGGCGAATCTCACGTGCTTATACAACGATACATTGTAATTTTCAAGGTGAAATATGTTGTCCAATGTAATTATTTTTTAATGTTATTGGTGAAATAAGTCCTCATAAGAAACTATTTATAAATTTTAATTAGCGAAATGGGTCCTGATACAATGTTGTTTTAATAGTATTGGCGAGTTTGTAGGTGTTTTCTTAAATGATTTCAAGATTCCAAGCGAAAATATTAGTCACTCCAATTGTAATGCGTAGTTTGACAATGGCAAATTTTTTTCTTAAATATTCCTCATAAAAAAACTCATTGGTGAATGGACATGCATTGGACCTATAGTTCATAAAATCTGGGTGATTTGGACACCCTGTTGGGTGCGAGAAATTTGCCAATTTCAACTTGGCCGATTCCTAGAATTCGCCACTAAATTTTTCCCTAACCAAGACTTTATTAGAGATGGTGATGAGAAATACATGATGATTTGCTCATATCTTGATATTGGGATTTTCCATCATTCCTTATTGTTTGATGTAACACATAGACACGATGCATCAAGGTATTGATAACCAAGATAATGTTGTATCTAGTGTAATGGAATTTGACTCTGCAAATAGATAGGATAGTTCTTATTCACACCTTGACATATGGAAACCTCATTGGAATGTAAGTTAAAAGCCTAGAATATATTGGACCAAAGCATACGTAATAGTCAACAATGTACTCCAAACAACCTTCTTACTTACAACTAAGCAAGTACATGCCAAGATTATTTTACAAGGATACCCACAAGGACAACAAATGAAAGATAATGATCGATTCCTCATTCCTTTCTCTCTAAATATTCTTAGATAGAAATCATCGAGAGGTCCTCAAAATGGGTCATTAGGATACATCGTAAGAAAAGATCAAAGACAAAAAGTTAGTGCTATCTATATCTCTTGCCAGTTTATTTTAGCTAAGGTGATTTTTGATACTGATGTCCATCACAGGAAGGATACATCCTAGGACATGTTGATCAAATGATTTTGATGTAGGATGATGATGCTAATGATAAGCCATTGATATAAACTTCATTGGTGCATTTACCTGTGATTTAGACTTTACATTTTGACACTTAAGTTTTCACTTGATGACTTGTAATACTTGCTTTCTTTTTATTTTTCCAAAGGTTGAAGGTGGTGATCAATTTATTATGGATGGAATTTTATTGTGGGTGAAAGCGAGATGGGGTGAGTGGTTTTAGATTTTCTAGAATATTTCAATGTTTTTGGTATTTTTGAAAATATTTTGAGGTTGTTTTTGGTCTTTTTGAAAATTTATGTGAATGTTTTGGTTATCGATTATTTGAAGTTTTTTAGGATTTTTCAAGGATATTTGATGTTGCTTAGGTCTTTTGAATGTTTTCTAATGTTTTTGGTTTTTCAATTTTCAAATGTTTTTGTGTTTTCTGATATTTGAATGTTTAAGGTTTTTCCAAGTTTTCTAAATATTTTTTTATTTTCTGATATTTGGATGTTTAGGGATTTTCTATGTTTTGACCAAGAACCTAACCTAATAGACCTATCTTAGGGGCCTCTAGGGATGATCAAAGATAAGCCTTGCCTACATTATACACATAGAGACCACGTAGTTTGACTAACTTGACTTATTAACAATGAGATATGAACAATTGATGGAATATCAATTTATTATGAAAGACTCCTAAAGGACTGACCTAGGGTGTCTCGAGGGCACATCAATGATGACCTTGCCTACGTTCAAGCTCAAAGACTCGTAGTTCGACTAGCTCGACTTATTAACAACGACATATGAACAGTTCATGGAATGTTAGTTTATTATGAAAGACTCCTAAAGGATTGACCTAGGGCATCTCGGGGGCACATCAATGATGGCCTTGCCTATGTTCAAGCTCAGAGACTTGTAGTTTAGCAATAGGAAACTATTTTTGGATTTTAGTTGTACAAGAATTTTGCAAATGTTTTTGGATTTTTTGCTATAAAAGATTTAGATTTTTTTGGATTTTGATGAAGTTTTATGAATGTTTTTGGGATTTTTTGATAATACTTTATGAAATTTTTTGTTGTTTTCTGATAACCATTAAGATATACAAGAACCCAATTTGATTCACAATGAATTACCCCCAATGTGATATGTGATAGACTACTTTGATATAGGCAGGACAAACTGACCTTTGGAATATTCCAAGTAGTCCTAAAGGGATACAATACATCACAACATCAAGCTATGATAAGGACACAAATGGATGATGGAATAAATAGGATGACAGATGAGGTGATGGATGGAATAAATAGGATGATAGATGAGGCGATGGATGAAATAAATAGGATGAATGATGCAAAGAATGGTAGGATAAAGAGCCAAAGAATAGATGGAGGTGCTTTATTTATGCAAGGCACCTGTTTTCTAGGTTTTCACCAAGGTACTTGCCCAAAGTGCCACCAAAGTGGTTTTCACTAGAGGATGATCATTTTTCCTTACTTTTTTCCAATCTTTTTTCTCATTTTTTTTGGATTTTCATTAATTTTTTATTTTTTTGTATTTTCTAATTTATACCCTTCAAGACTAGGAAATAAAACTTTGAAGATGAAAGTTGTTGGTTGGTTCCTACAAGGGTCCACCTTCAGGTGTTGATAATTGGTATGCTCCTTCAATCCGTAACTTGTGATGACAAAGGGACCCAACTGGTTAGGCTCAAACTTTCCTTTGCTATCCTGATCTGGAAGATTTTTTTTATTATGTTTTAGGACAAGATCCCCTACCTAGAAATACCAAAATCTAATATTCTTGTTATAGTTCCATTCAGTTGGTTTTGATATACTTGTAAGTGATTAAGGGTGTTAAGACGATGCCCATCTAGGAATTATAACTCATTCAGCTGGGATACTTTGTATTCTTCATTGGTAATCAAGTTATGTAGTGGAAATCACATTGATGGGAGATCTTCCTTGATAGGAAAGATAACTTTTGATCCATAGACTAGGAGAAAGGTGTTGCACCTTTTGGCATGTGGATACTAGTTATATAAGCCTAGAGAGTGGGATTTAGTTGCAAATGCCATTCATGGCCAACTTCATTTACCATTTTCTTTAGGATCTTCTAAATGGTCTTGTTTGTAGCCTCAACTTGACCATTTCCTTGGGGATAATAGGGGGTAGAGAATCAGTGTTGGATATTGAATCTTTGACATAACTCTTTCACATCCCAATTCTTAAAGGGCATTCCATTATTTGAGATAAGGGTATGTGGAACACCATAACAATAGATTGGGTAGTTTAAGATAAACTTGGAAATTTGCTTCCCCATTATGTAGGTCATAGGAATGGCTTCAACCCACTTGGTAAAGTACTCATTGGCTGTTATGATAAACTTATGGCCATTGGATGAGGTTGGAGTTATTTTTCCTATGAGGTCAAGTCCCCACTATGAAAAAGGCCAAGGTGTGATCATTGGTTGCAATTCTTGAGCTAGAGCATGAATCAGATCTCCATGATGTTGGCATTGGACACACTTCTGCACATACTTATGAGCTTCTCTTTCCATGGTTGGCCAATAGTACCCTGTCCTCAATAATTTCTTAGCTAAAGTCATACCACTAGAATGGGAACCACATATGCCATTGTGTACTTCCATTAAAGAAATGAAGGCTTCTTATTGGTTAAGACATCGTAGTAATGTTCCCTTGATGCTTTGACGGTAAAGGTTATCACCTACGATTAGGAATCGAGATGCATTCTTCACAAAGGTCTTTTAATTAAGGTTCAAGATGATATCGCATGGGAGGATTCCTCTACTAAGGTAGTTAAATATGTCATGATACAATGGGGATCTAGGACCAACAATGACACATGCGAATTTAGATTTAGGGATTTTGAAAGTTGGTACAAGAAATTGTTCTACCAAGAATTCACATTGAAGGATGTTGTTCGGCATGTCTAAAAATGATCCAATTGTTTCCATTGCATCTGCTACTTAGTTTTTCATGTGAGGAATATTCTCAAAATTTATATCTATGAAAAGGTCCTTGATACTTTCCACCATCTTTTTGTAAGGAGTGAGCTTATCATCCTTAGTTTGATAGTCATCATTGACTTGGTTGATAACCAGTTATGAGTCTCCATAGACTTTCATCTCTTGTATCTGCCAATGAACCACTATCCTTAGACTTGTGATTAGGGATTCTTATTCAGCAATGTTGTTAGTAAAAGGGAATGATAGATGGTATGACTTTTGAATGCAATCACCTTGAGGGGTGATGAAAAGAATACCTGCTCTTGATCCATATTGGATGAATGATACATCAAAGTACATCTTCCACTGAGTTGTGAGATTGATAAGGAACATTGATTCATTAGAGAACTCAGATATTAAAGGGTTCTTTGCATAAATAGGTGCCTCTGGTAGTTGGTTTGCAACCACTTTTCCTTTTATTGTCTTTCACTCTACATACTCTATGTAGAACTCTATTAATATCATTACCCATTTGGCCATTCCCCTTGTGAGAGTTGCTTTGGATAACAAGTATTTCAATGGGTCAATCTTGGAAATAAGTTTGATTTGATGTGACAGCATGTAGTGCCTAAACATTTTTGAAACAAAAACTAATGGTAAGCATGCTTTCTCAATGGGAAAATAGTTCATTTCATAGGCCACCAAAGTCCTACTAAAATAGTAGATAGCTCTTTCCTTTTCATTTTTATCATGTTGTGCCAGAAGATCTCCTAGTGTTGCTGATGTTGTTGAGATATACAGGATCAGTGGTTTGTTAGATATTGGTGGTATGAGCACTAGAGGTGTTAGTAGATAGTATTTTATTTTCTAGAAAGCTTTATCGTACTTCTCATCCCACTTGTAATTTATTCCTTTATGGAGAAGATGCGAAAAGGGGTATATTTTATCTAATAGCTATGCTATGAAACTCATGATGGACTACAATATTCCTTGTAACCCTCCCATCTGCTTTAGTGTTTGCAGTGGTTCCATGCCAAGGATGGATTTTACCTTTGTTGGATCAATTCCTATCCCTCCTTGTGAGATAAATAAAGCCAAGAAGTTTCCTTGATGTGACCTCAAAGACACACTTTTCTGGATTTAATTATACCTTGTATTCTTCACATATGTCAAAGATGGGTCCTAAGACTTGTATGTGCTCACTTCTTTTCTTTGATTTTCCAAAATATCATCCAAATAATCTTCAATTGTTTTGTGGATGATGTCATGAAAGATGAGGGTCATTGCTCTTTGATAGGTTGCTCCAACATTCTTTAACCCACACGGCATAATGTTTCAACAATAAGTTCCCCATGGAAAAGTGAATGGAGTTTTGTGTTGGTCCTCCTTGGTGATCATGATTTGATTATATCTTGAAAAACCATCCATGAGTGAAAACATTTCATGCCCTACCGTTAAGTCTACAATAAGGTCAATATTAGGAAGAAGGAAATCATCCTTTGGGCATGCCTTTATTTAAGTCCCTGAAATCAATGCAAATTTGGATGCCACCAGTGGGTTTTGAGACTAGTACCAGGTTTGAAACCCACTTAGGATAATCTATTTGTCGGATGAATCCAACGTAAAAAAGATTTTGTAATTCTAGTTTTACCAAAAGTGCTATCTAAGGGTGCATCTTCCTTAATTTATGCTTGACTGGATTGGCTTCAGGATAGACTATTAAGTGATGCATAACTACTTCTAGATCGAGCCCTAACATATTTGTGTATGACCATACAAAGGTGGCTCTTCACTCCTTCAGGAATGCTGCTAGGTTCTTTTTTTCTTCATCAATCAAAGATTTAGCATAGAAGGTGATCTTAGGTGCTTCTTTTGTTCCCACATAGACTAGAGAGGCCTTTTCTGCTAGCACTACTGAATTTTCTAGATGCATTGTACTAAGGGGGAGATTGAATCCCTCATCCTTGGGTGCCTCAAAGAGGTTTTAACCTTCAAATGCATCCTTGTTTTTTACTATTTTAGGATCAGAGAGTGCCACAATGTGGTTTTCACTCAAGGATTTGCATGTTAGTTGCATTTCATCAATTTTTTGATTGAAGGATTCAATCATCCCCCATAGTATGCCCCTATGTTGAGCTCTATGTCAAAGCCTTATTTTTTATCTTCCCATGGTAAGTTGTCATGGAGTCCCATGAATTCTGAGATCACTTCATCATTTTAAAATAAATCCAAAATTGCTGGTCCATTTTGGTCACTGTCAATGAGTTGGGGGTATACTAGGTGTATTTTAGTTGGTTGATTGCTTAGAGCAAAGGATGTTATGGATATCATGAAGAGGGAGTTATTATCAAATAGGTCAACAACATCAAGGGGGAAATCATCTAAGGTCGTATCATGTGATGTGTAATGCCCCGTCATAATAACCTAAGGAATGTTGCAATTGTATATAAAAGTGGAATAATTTTTTTTAAAAGTATAATTATTAAGTTAATTAGTTGCATACATTCGTTAAGTTACGAGACATTACACTACATTGAGTTTCCATAGACGACTTTAGTATTTCTCATTGCACATAATAATTAATACATAAACATAAAGATAAACATTGCATAACATTTGAAACTCCATTCAAGATAACATAAAGCACTAACATCTTTCATACATTGCATTTGATAAAATATGCAATACTCATCCATCTGATGAGGTAGTTCAATAATAATTACAAGTTACATTTACAATATTCACCTCATAAACAATTGAGGGATGTTATCAAATACAAGATTTACAAATTATAATGAAGATGTACACATAGTTTCCAAAGTGCGAGCTCTCCATCCATGAAGCTCTCGATGTCATGATCAAACTAGGGACCCAACGGAGTAAGGTGCACGTTCCACCCAGCCATGTGGTACCCGTAGGTCCACCCCCCGTGCTAGGAGATAGTAATATGGTTACCTAGACATACTCTACTAACCCTAGACACTAGTACAAAACTGACTGATGGTTACATTGCTTCTAGATTTAGACAATTGAATGTATTACATACACAAGGTTAACTGTTACTTTAGGTGGAGTGTCATCACAACATTGCAAAGGTTACCCTAGTGTTTCTTCCTAGGTTTCGGCCCCCAATCCTTGGGTTACCCTAGTAACCTCTTACGAAACCCGGCCCCTATTACATACTGTTGCGGAATCGAATGTCTCTTAAGAAAACAAGACACCGAATTTTCCATTCCAGGCCTTCTCATCTTATACTCAAGACTATAGTAGCTCAAGAGTCAACAAGTGAGGCATAAACATCTTGTTAAGAGTTTTAATCTAACTATTGTGTTATTTAGTTATCACTGACTTACTAACTCTTTGCAAGTTAACCTAACACCACTTTGTGTGTCGGCCCTTACAAAAAGCCACTCCCCTAAACATAACAAAGGTTTACTAAGTTTTCTATCTAGGGTAGACAAAGTGCACAATTTTCAACTTATAATACCAAATATACCACAATGATTATCACAATACGTTCGCAAAATCAGGTGCACTACCCTAACTTGTTCACACAGATAAAACCATATTCAAATTTACTCCCTTAAAAAGACTGCAACTAGAAGACTTAAAATCACGTAAAGATAAATTCCCCCCCCCCCCCTTTTATCCAAAAAAAATATAAGACAACTTAAAACGAATACAAGTCTATCATTGGGATATATTAAATCCAATCAAACAATTAAGAGAGAGAAAGTATTTACTTCTAATATTTCTTTTACTTAACAACAGTTCTCAAAACATTAAATAATTATACTCATTGAAATCATAATTTGCTTAACTATTTAAATACAAATAATTTTTTATTTACTATTTTTCCAAAATAAACATTTCCTCATTAATATTTTAATCAAATATTCATAATAACAAAATATATACATAATACATATATATACATATATATATACATACATACATATATTATAATATTAAATAAATTACAAATCCCTAAATCGGATTTCCAAAAACGAAATATGGTGAAATAGAAAGAGTCTGCATTTATCACAAAAGACAACATTTTATACATGCCATGACTCTGTGTACTCACAGTACACAGCCCGCGGCTGTGTTTAAATGTGCAGCCCTCCCCGTATGGGGAGGCGGCTGTGTGGCAGCTGCCACTTCCTGTGAGGGCAGCACCGGCTACCTCCACAACCGTCGCCCCATATGGGGGCGGCTGTGGGGGTAGCCCCGCGGCCCCCTCTACATACATTGAAATGTTTTTTTAACAATAAAAATAAACATTACAGAATTCACGTGTATTAATTCACGATTTTTTTTTGATATTCAATAATTTTTTTTAAAGAATATGAAACCTACGACTTCACCCATACGACGATTTCAATAAATTGAAAGGTTTCTTTCACAATCCAATTTATGAATATATATATATATATGATGATATATATATGTATAGATATATATATATATATGTATATGTAGTAATCTATATATATATATCTATACAAATCCATAGGGATTCATACTGAGAGAATAAATAAATAATTTTATCAAAATTTCTGTAGGGGAAATTGGGGAAATACGCACAGTATATTTTCATTCAAATCCTAAATTACCCCAGAGGTTTCAATTTCCTTTTTACAAAGAGTAAGCTACAGAGACTTTTTGAAAACAACAAATCCTCACAAAAGAAGGATACAGTAAACTATTTTCCCGAAAAGTATAGGGATTTCCAAATAATTGAAATTTTCTTTCACATATATTCTTTTCAATAACACCAAATTAAAACCACAAGATGAATACCTGATTTCCCAAAGCTTTTGAAAACAATCTGGAAAAGAATTCCTATGTTGTTGCCTATAGCCTTCCAAAACTTTTCCCAAGAACAAAGCCCAAATTACAACTAGAGACTTTCCACAAGTTTGCAACAAAAATACCAAAATAAACGTATACAAAATTTTATTTTTTTTACAGAGCACCAAAATATTTTCCCATGAATGATAGCATAACCTCTGTGATTTTTTTCCAGATCCAATTTTACCTCCGTAAACAAATTTCCTCAACAATAATCAATTAATACACTGGCACACATGTCGAGAAGTGGTTGCAAAATATCTTCTCCACCACTTCTCGGCAATCTTGCCAATTTCAATTGCATGCAATTAATTTATTTAATTTAAATTTACAACCTATATTCAAATCACATGCATTTATTTTTATTTAATTTTCTAAGTTTCAAATACAAATTTAATTTACAATTCAAATGCCATTTCCACAAATTAATTTAATTTCAAATAAAACTATTCACACACTTAAATAATTTAATTTAATTAATTAATTAATTTAATTAAATAAGTTTAATCTTTTAAGATCAAACCATTTAACCAAATAAGCTAATTAAATAATTAAATAATCATGCAACTAATTTCTTCAACATTTAAAAATTAATTTAAATAACAATAATTTAAAGCACAATAAACTAACATTAAAATTAACCAAATTTACCTTTCAAACAATTTATCCAAACAGAAGAATGCAAAACAACGTATGAATCAAACTAAAACTGACAATGTACAAAGATTGGGTTATAGACTAAACTAGGGTAAACCAAACTACTATCTTCCAATCAACGTATCTGTTGGGTCTTGACACGCTTAGACCTGAGTACCCAGGTGGAGTCGATGTCATGTACCTGCAATTCTTGCAACCAAGCAATAAGATACATATATATATATATAAAACATTGTATAGGCACACCATGCGAAGAAAATCACGGATATCATAGGACACTCGCAAGCGAGAGATATGATTCCGTTCTCCACACCAATACATGTCACATCAGACTAACGAAATAAATAACTGTTAATCCATCATAAACATATACATAACAATAATCAACTGAAAATAAACCTCTACACTATCTCAAAGCATGTCTTAAAATCAGTAATCACCAAACAATGTATTATCATGTCACAAAATAAATCCACTGTCACTCAAAACCAGCGATCAAAATATCCAAACAAGGTATCATGGTCTAATAGTATGAAAACATAACAGCAGAAAGCATAAGAATAAATGAAGGGGTACTACATCCTCCCCCCCTAGGATCAGGCTTGCTCCTGAAAGCCTGCAAACAGATAGGGATAAAGTTCCCTCATGCGTGTCGCATCGTCCCAAGTAGCAGAAGCCTCATGGCTAGGATCCCATTGGACCCTCACCTGATCAAGGTTTCGACCCCTGAGACCAAGCGTCTGGCACTATAGAATGGCCACGGGCTCCAAAGCCTGTTGCCCATCCTCCACCTGTAACGCATTCCAATCAAGTACATGAGATATGTCAGGATGATATGGTCTAAGAACTGATACATGAAAAACATCATGAATACGTGACAAACTGGGTGGTAAGGCGAGTCGATATGCCACGGGACCAATTCTCTCTAAAATCTTGAATGGCCCAACAAAACGAGGCGCAAGCTTAGAGCCTTTTCCATAACGGATTGGACTCTTTCGTGGTCACACCCAAAGAAATACTCTATCACCAATAGCAAACTGTCGATCTGTCCTATGCGCATCGACATATTTCTTTTGCCTATCTTGTGCTGCTGTGAAATGTTCTCTAATACGGTCAACCTGTTGCTCCATGTCTTAAAGCATCTCAGGTCCAAGTAGCACTCTATCCTCAAGTCGATCCCAACTTAGTGGAGTTCAACAAGGATGACCGTATAATGCCTGAAATGGTGGCATACCTATGGAACTCTGATATCCGTTATTGTAAGCAAATTCTACTAAATACAGATAATCCTCCCAATGAGATTGTTGATCCATTATGTACATCCTAAGCATATCCTCTAATATTTGGTTAACTCTCTCAGTTTGTCCATCAGTTTGAGGATGATACGCTGAACTAAAGTTCAACTATGTACCTAGAGCATGTTGTAATGAAGTCCATAGGGCTGAAGTAAATACAGGATCCCTATCAGAAATAATCCTACGAGGAATCCCATGTAATCTAACGATATCCTCCAAGAATATCCTAGCTACAGATGAAGCATTATATAATGAACGTACTGGTGAGAAGTGAGCTACTTTAGTCAATCAGTCAACAGTTACCATAATGGCATCATGTCGACGTGATGATGTAGGTAACCCTACAATAAAGTCAATGGATATAATATCCCATTTCCATTCAAGAATGAGATGTGGCTGCAATAATCCAGTGGGATGTTGATGCTCAGCTTTGACTCGCTGGCATTCAAGACATCTCAATACATAATCAGCAATATCATGTTTCATGCTAGGCCATAAATACAATTGCCGAAGATCAACATGCATTTTCTTGACACCTGGATGAGCTGAGTATGGAGCTCGATGAGCTTCAGTCATAATTAATGTACGAAGACCTTCGAAATGAGGTACATAAATATGACCTAAATGTCGTAATATACCATCCGGTTCTAGGACATACCTTGCAAATCAACCTTCTAAAGGTCTACCAGATTCAATCTCCGACCTCACTTCCTGATATAATCTATCAGTAGAAAGTGCTGCTAATATTTGACCTCTCAAATCTATTTCAAGAGTAGTAGCAAAGATCTCATGTTGACGACGACTAAGAGCGTCAGCCACTACATTCTCTTTTCCTTGAACATATCTCACTTCAAAATCATACTCACACAAGAACTCCATCCACCGTCTCTGCCTAGCATTCAAGTTAGGTTGTGTAAAGATGTATTGTAGACTACGGTGATCAGTATGAAGTTCAAAATGATGACCTAATAAGAAATGCCTCCAACGAACTAATGCATGCACAATTGCAGCTAGTTCTAGGTCATGAGTGGGATAATTTAATTCGTGATCTTTGAGTTTGCAAGACTCATAAGCAATCACACGTCCATCTTGCATCAAAACCGCTCCCAAACCTTCTATGGATGCATATATGCAAACCACAAAATCCTTAGTAGGATCAGGAACAATCAGTATAGGCGCATTAGTTAAATTTTCTTTAAGTGTTTGAAAAGCCAACTGACACTGCTCTATCCAAACAAACTTCTTCCCTTTCCTCTGAAGAGAAGTATTAGGATGACCAATTCTAGAAAATCCCTCTACAAACTGCCTATAGTAGCTAGCTAGACCCATAAAACTATGAACTTCACCTACATTACTAGGCGTAGGCCAATCTACAATATCTTGAATCTTTGAAGGATCCACAGCAATACCTTTTCCAGATATCACATGTCCAAGGTATTTTATTTCAGTTTGAAAGAAGTCACACTTCTTCAGGTTTGCATACAATTGATTTTTCCTTAAACATTGCAATACCTATCTCAAGTGTTCTTCATGTTCCTTCATGTTTCTCGAATAAACTAAAATATCATCAAGAAATACCAGGACAAAGCAGTCAAGGTATGTACGAAAAACACCATTCATTAAACTCATAAATACTGATGGTGCATTTGTTAACCCGAATGGTACTACTGTGAATTCGTAATGCCCATAACGAGTTCAAAAAGTAGTTTTATGAATTTCTGCTTCAGCTATTCGCAATTGATGATAGCCAGATTTCAAATTGATTTTAGAGAACACATTATCTCCCTTAATTTGATCGAATAGATCATTGATTCTAGGCAAGGGATAACGATTCTTAATCGTAACCTTGTTCAATTGACGATAGTCAATGCACAGCCTAAGAGATCCGTCCTTCTTCTTTACGAAGATGACAGGTGCTCCCCAAGTGGAAACACTTGGATGAATGAAACCCTTTTCTAAGAGTTCCTCTAACTAGATACGAAGTTCCTCTAACTCCTGAGTCATCATTCTATAAGGAGCTCTAGATATAGGCTCAGCTCCAGGAACTAGGTCAACTCTAAAGTCAATATCCCTCTTTGGTGGCATTCCAGGAATGTTATCGAGAAACATATCTACGAATTCCCTAAGAATAGGATGATCATCAAGAGATACCTCTCGACTCTCACCTTCTTCCACCTCACCTAGGCATGTTCCTACACATAACAATAACGAGTCTTAGATACTATTCAACTAAGGCTAACAGTCACGACACTACGTACTAGGTCAACCTAATGGGCTCGCGATTACCCAGAGCATCCAGTGTTTGTAACTTGACTCTGATACCAATCTATAATGCCCCATCATAATAACCTAAGGAATGTTGCAATTATATATAAAAGTGGAATATTTTTTTTTAAAGTATAATTATTAAGTTAATTAGTTGCATACATTCGTTAAGTTACGAGATGTTACACTACTTTGAGTTTCCATAGACGACTTTAGTATTTCGCATTGCACATAATAATTAATACATAAACATAAAGATAAACATTGCATAACATTTGAAACTCCATTCAAGATAACATAAAGCACTAACATGTTTCATACATTGCATTTGATAAAATATACAATATTCATCCATCTGATGAGGTAGTTCAATAATAATTACAAGTTACATTTACAATATTCACCTCATAAACAATTGAGGGATGTTATCAAATACAAGATTTACAAATTACAATGAAGATGTACACATAGTTTCCAAGTGCAAGCTCTCCATCCATGAATCTCTCGATGTCATGATCAAACTAGGGACCCAACGGAGTAAGGTGCACGTTCCACCCAACCATGTGGTACCCGTAGGTCCATCCCCCGTGCTGGGAGATAGTAATATGGTTACCTAGACATACTCTACTAACCCTAGACACTAGTACAAAACTGACTGATGGTTACATTGCTTCTAGATTTAGACAATTGAATGTATTACATACACAAGGTTAACTGTTACTTTAGGTGGAGTGTTATCACAACATTGCAAAGGTTACCCTAGTGTTTCTTCCTAGGTTCTGGCCCCCAATCCTTGGGTTACCCTGGTAACCTCTTATGAAACCCGACCCCTATTGAATACTGTTGCGGAATTGGATGACTCTTAAGAAAAAAAGACACCGATTTTTCCATTCCAGGCCTTCTCATCTTATACTCAAGACTATAGTAGCTCAAGAGTCAATAAGTGAGGCATAAACATCTTGTTAAGAGTTTTAATCTAACTAATGTGTTATTTAGTTATCACTAACTTACTAACTCTTTGCAAGTTACCCTGACACCACTTTGTGTGTCGGCCCTTACAAAAAGCCACTCCCCTAAACATAACAAAGGTTTACTAAGTTTTCTATCTAGGGTAGACAAAGTGCACAGTTTTCAACTTATAATACCAAATATACCACAATGATTATCACAATACATTCGCAAAATCAGGTGCACTACCCTAACTTGTTCACACAGATAAAACCATATTCAAATTTACTCCCTTAAAAAGATTGCAACTGGAAGACTTAAAATCACGTACAGATAAATTCCCCCCCCCCCCTTTATCCAAAAAAAATATAAGACAACTTAAAATGAATACAAGTCTATCATTGGGATATATTAAATCCAATCAAACAATTAAGAGAGAGAAAGTATTTACTTCTAATATTTCTTTTACTTAACAACGGTTCTCAAAACATTAAATAATTATACTCATTGAAATCATAATTTGCTTAACTATTTAAATACAAATAAATTTTTTATTTCTCATTTTTCCAAAATAAACATTTCCTCATTAATATTTTAATTAAATATTCATAATAACAAAATATATACATAATACATATATATACATACATATATATATATATATACATACATACATACATATATTATAATATTAAATAAATTACGAATCCCTAAATCAGATTTTCAAAAATGAAATACAGTGAAATTGAAAGAGTCTGCGTTTATCACAAAAGACAGCATTTAATACATGCCACGACTCTGTGTACTCACAGTACACAACCCGCGGCTGTGTTTAAATGTACAGCCCTCCCCGTATGGGGAGGCGGCTGTGTGGCAGCCGTCGCTGCCTATGAGGGCAGCGCCGGCTTCCTCCATAGTCATCGCCCCATATGGGGGCGGCTGTGGGGGTAGCCCCGCGGCCCCCTCTACATACATTGAAAAAAAAATTAACAATAAAAATAAACATTACAGAATTCGTGTGTATTAATTCACAATTTTTTTTAAAGAATATGAAACCTACGACTTCGCCCGTACGACGATTTCAATAAATTCAAAGGTTTCTTTCACAATCCAATTTATGAATATATATATATATATATATATATATAATGATATATATATATATATATATATATGTATAGATATATATATGTATATATAGTAATATATATATACAAATCCACAGGGATTCATACTGAGAGAATAAATAAATAATTTCATCAAAATTTCTGTAGGGGAAATTGGGGAAATATGCACAGTATATTTTCATTCAAATCCTAAATTACCCTAGAGGTTTCAATTTCCTTTTTACAAAGAGTAAGCTACAGAGACTTTCTGAAAACAACAAATCCTCACAAAAGAAGGATACAGTAAACTATTTTCCCGAAAAGTACAGGGATTTCCAAATAATTGAAATTTTCTTTCACAGATATTCTTTTCAATAACACCAAATTAAAACCACTAGATGAATACCTGATTTCCCAAAGCTTTTGAAAACAATCTGGAGAAGAATTCCTCTGTTGTTGCCTGTAGCCTTCCAAAACTTTTCCCGAGAAAAAAGCCCAAATTACAACCAGAGATTTTCCACAAGTTTGCAACAAAAAACCAAAATAAACGTATACAAATTTTTATTTTTTTTACAGAGCACCAAAATATTTTCCCGTGAATGATAGCATAACCTCTGTGATTTTTTTCCAGATCCAATTTTACCTTCGTAAACAAATTTCCTCAACAATAATCAATTAATACACTAGCACACATGTCGAGAAGTGGTTGCAAAATATCTTCTCCACCACTTCTCGGCAATCTTGCTAATTTCAATTGCATGCAATTAATTTATTTAATTTAAATTTACAACCTATATTCAAATCACATGCATTTATTTTTATTTAATTTTCTAATTTTCAAATACAAATTTAATTTACAATTCAAATGCCATTTCCACAAATTAATTTAATTTCAAATAAAACTATTCACACACTTAAATAATTTAATTTAATTAATTAAATAAGTTTAATCTTTTAAGAACAAACCATTTAACCAAATAAGCTAATTAAATAATTAAATAATCATGCAACTAATTTCTTCAACATTTAAAAATTAATTTAAATAACAATAATTTAAAGCACAATAAACTAACATTAAAATTAACCAAATTTACCTTTCAAACAATGTATCCAAACAGAAGAATGCAAAACAACCTATGACTCAAACTAAAACTGACAATGTACAGTGACCGGGTTATAGACTAAACTAGGGTAAACCAAACTACTATCTCCCAATCAACGTATCCATTGAGTCTTGACACGCTCAGACCTGAGTACCTAGGTGGAGTCGGTGTCATGTACCTACAATTATTGCAACCAAGCAATAAAATACATATATATATATAAACCATTGTACAGGCACACCGTGCGGAGAAAATCACGGATATCACAGGGCACTCGCAAGCAAGAGATATGATTTCGTTCGCCACACCAATGCACGTCACATCAAACTGACGAAATAAATAACTGTTAATCCATCATAAACATATACATAACAATAATCAATTGAAAATAAACATCTACACTATCTCAAAGCATGTCTAAAAATCAGTAATCACCAAACAATGTATCATCATGTCACAGAATAAATCCACTGTCACTCAAAACTAGCGATCAAAATATCCAAACAAAGTATCATGGTCTAATAGTATGAAAACATAATAGCAGAAAGCATAAGCATAAATGGAGGGGTACTACATGATGTAGGTAACCAAGAGGAAGCCTCAACCCATTTAGCATAAGTACCTTTGCTGATAGGGGTGACCTTGCTAGTAGTATAACCTAGGCCAAAATTATTTAGTCATTTCTCAGGAACAATGGGTTATAGTAAACCATTATCATTATGCCCTAGCTTCTCATTCTTGTTATATCCCATTCCCTTCATTAGCTGCAAACCTTTTTATCATCTTCCATGGGAAGAGCAAGGATAGGTCGTTCATCTTAATAGAGTAGTTTAGAGATATCATCCCCATTGACATCTTCTTGATTCAAATCCCCCCACTTGGTGAAGGTAGTAGCTTCCATCTTGATTTTTTTGGGATCTTTGTTGCTAGATGAGGGTTTCCTGTGAGATTGAGGAGAAATTGATAGATCTCCTAAGACAAAGGTGTTCTTCATTAGCTTATAGTTCCCACAACCATCATCCTAGATCACTACTTTGATATCAGGTATGTTGTACATAATGATTGCTTTTGTTTCAAAGGTAGATGTAAGGGATGATAGGTCAAAAAATGAGGTAGAAGGTGTAGGCCCTTCATCATTCTTGGGTACTTGGGGGATTTGATAGAAATTAACCTCAAGATTTTTGTAATGGTAAAAAGACTCAGGATCTCCATGGATGGTAATATCTCTTTCCTCAAAAGGAAACTTCACATATTGATGATAATTCAAGGCTACAACTTTTAGGGCATGGATCCATGGTCAACCAAACAAGATGTTATAGGGATGATCAAGGTCTAACACTTGGCATGTATTTTCTATAATGAGGGGGCCCACTTAAATGGGTAATTCGATGATGCCTTTTGATACTGTTCTTGGTCATCATATGCCTTGATGGTGGTACTCTTTGTCTTTTCAATTGTATCTTCTAAATAACCAAGATTTTTGATTGACTAGAGGGTACAAATGTTTAATCCAACACCTCCATCTACTAAAACTCTTTTGACCTTCTTCTTATGAATGATAACATCAAGGTGAAAAGAACAGTTATGAGATGGTTGCAATGGTAGGTATTGCTCTAAGAAGGTGACAAGGTGATTAGCGATATGGAATACCATAGCTTGAAACAGATTGGTAGCAATATCTTCGAGAATAGATGAATCTGATATAGATTTCTCCAAGATCTCCCTATGTGCGGAGGATAGCCTCAATAGTTCTAAGATTGATATATGTCTAGGGGTCTTCTTAATTTGATCTAAGATATTGTACTTGCTAGGATTTGATGTTGGAAAAGTAGGTTGTGCCCTAGATTGAAATGAGACTCCTTGGATGGTAATTTTTCCACATCGTGTGGTGACTCCACACTCCACACTATACCCTTTGATGGTGACAACAGTAAAGATGCTATCATAAGAAGCAACTACACTGGAATTGGTATGTTGCATGTTTGTGTAATCCTTAGCTTTTCCATTGTTGTTCCCTTTGCTATGATCTGGCATAGGGTTCTTGTATATCTTAATATCTTCATTCTTGGCTAGTACCTCAACAAATATGATGTCATTCTCTATGAGGTCTTGGATAATGTTCTTGAGTCTCATGTAGTTTTTTTTTGTTGTGTCCTTTAATCTTGTGAAAGTCACAAATGTCATTCTCGTTGTACCAAGATGGTTTCTCTTGTGGTTCTTGGTAGTTTTCAAAGTTGGGAAGTGTTATTAGATTTGACTCTACCAAATTTTTCATGATGGTTTCTATGGGTTCAAATAACTGTGTATACTTACGTTTGGGATAGTTATTCTTGTTGGTAGTTTGCCTTTGTTGCATGTCGGTGTTGTTGATTTGATTATTCTAAGGAGGTGTTGTTTGTTGCACCGTCGATTGAATGTTAGAAACTTGATTGTTTTTTGGTCTAGAAGCACTTAGGACCACCTTAGAATCTACCACACCATCATTTGTTACATTCTTTTTCTTAGCCTAGACACGAGGTTTTTCATTTAAACTAGTTGATGGGTGTTGATCTTTGTAAGCTTGAGTATTTCCCTGTGAGATTAAAACTCTCTTGATGTTAAGGGCTCTAGGCACAAGATTTTCATAAGATGTGATGCAATGCATTTTCAAGTGGAATGATAGATATGGATCTAGATTCTCTATGATGATTGCCACTTTTTTTTCATTGGGAAGATGCCATTTGCTCTTACTAGCTCTTTGTTTCCATCATTGCAATAAATTAGTGAAAGTTTCTCCTTTATTTTTCCTGAGAGTGTACAGCTCTTCTAGAATTACATCTATGTCAAGATTAAATGAGAAATAATTGATGAATTTATTGGTAATTTCATGGAAATTTTTTATGTTGGGAGGTAGATGAGAAAACCAATCCATGGCAGGACCTGTTAAACTTTGAGGGAAGAGGTGCATTAAATAAGAATCATTGTAAGCCACCTCCATATACACGGCGTTAAACTCTTTGAAATGGTCCACAAGACTTCCTCTCCCTTTGTATTTATCAAATTTGGGTATTTCAAAACCAGGAGGGAATGGTACCTATTATGCCCCTAGCACACATGCCCCATTTTGAATGGGGGCCATCTCTTTCCTTTTTGCCCCGTCGGGTCGCTTTTGTTGTTGCCTCGCTTTGTGTGCCCCCTTTTTTGGTTCTCTAAGTGGTCAGCGAGCCTTAGATAGTTAATCTTGAAGTGACCATGGTTTTTCCCCCTCAAATTTTCAAAGGCTTTGGGCCTTTGAGGGATCCCATTGGTTGTCTGCCTTAGCTTTTCAAAGTTGGCATCCCTAGAGCCCATCGAGTCCACCCTGTTGGGCTACCCCCTTTGGATTTTTGTCACCTCATCGTATATCTAAGTAGTCTTTCCTTAGAAGCCTCCCAATGATTGGATCTCGATGATCCCACCCCCTAGTCGTCATTTTTTTATTACTGAACACTCCAAATGGCCAAGTGTCAAATGCCACCTGACCATCGGATCTCGATGATCCTGCCATTGTTTTCTAATGACGGCTCACTAACCTTCTAACCCATCATACCCACATTTATGACATGCATTTAATGAGGTAATGTCTATAAATAGTAGGCTCTAAACTCTTATTTTAATTTGTCAGTTTGTTTAGAACGAGTTAGAGCCCTCTACAAATGCTACTGCCACACACGCCAAGTGCATTTTCTGGTTCGAGACCTCTGCTAACTGCTTGATCGTTCATCTTCATTGGGTATTTCAAGTTAGATTTCTGTCGCACACCCTATTTTGTGTTTTCATCAATTTTTCAATGAAATGAATAAATATTAAAAGGAAAACTATGAATCTACCTAAAGTGACCCTTGGCAAACAAAACCCATTAGTCATAATTTTGATAAACTTTGAAAATCACCAATGCACGGCTTGCGGTACTTCAACTTCCCATGGCCATTCTTGACCCAGGAACTTCACCCTTCATGAGCTCATAGCTACACCTTTGATTTTTTCTTTCCTTTGAAACCATTTAATGACTTGATATGGTGGTCACCCCCTCGGGTCCACCATCGAAGGAATCCCCTTCATCCTAGCTATCTCAAACTTAAATGAATCCATGAATGCGAAGCAAAAGGTCCATCACCTCCCCCAAGTCCACCTTCACTAGATTTCCTCTGCAAAGCACACCCTGATCCACACCATTTCTAATGGAAATCTGATCATGGCCTTCTAGCCTATGGATTCCGCTCCAATGATAGCCCATCAAGCTAACCCTAGAAAAGCATCTTTTTTCACAGGCTCGTCATGGGTCCCACCTCGTGGGCTTCTGCTAGCAGAATTCCATCTTGGCTTTGTCATTTTGAGCATCCTTCATGCCTTATCCCTCTTCTCATCAAGTTTTGTGGCCTATTTTATCATTTTAACCTAAAAATCAAAGAAGTTTGTCTCGCGGGCTAACCTTCGCGAGATGCCACTCCCTATTCGCTGCCATTTAAAATGACCATCCCTATTGGAAAAGGGCCCACATCCTCCTGGAAGTCAATTTTTGACTCCCTCATTGTCATCCATCCCCTGAGCTTTTGAAATGATTAAGTTTCTTTTGTATGCCTCGCCCTGCAGGCTCTTGTCTGCGGGCCGTTGTCGACAGTCTATCGCTCCCAAGGGTCTTTCCATTTTGGCTTTCTGCATTGTAGGTACCAAACCCACCACTTTCGCCTTGAATTTAGAAAAATGACAAAGTGTTGTGCCTTCTGTGGACCATTCCTTGCAAGCCGCCACAACCGGAACTCCGTCCTCGCCCCACCATGCTAAACGAAAAACTGCTTGCATCCTTCCTCCACCCGGGACGCAACCTCCCTTTTTTTGTCAAACTATCCAACAATGAAGGAATGAAGTCAAAGCCTCCCAGTGGACCCAATGCCATCAGCCACTACCATTGAGACTTCATTCAACTTCTACCATTTCTAAAATAGCAATGACCTAGCATCCTCCTGACCCTTTTCACCTAAAATGATTTGAACAAAAATCAAGTGATTCCACCACCCTATGAAGCCACGGGTCCCTCCCTGCAGCACTCCACCTATGGGCCGCCATCTTGCCAATTTAATTTTGACAGCATACCTCAAACAACCATCAACCAAGGGAAGTCTGATCCCCTAGGCCCAGATTTTTCAATTTCCCTCCTGTCAAATGTTAATGCCAATCTAGAAAATATTTTAAGATTCTTGAATGATGAATTATCCACTCTAACGTCGTTTTGCATGATTTTGGCCAACTTTCCCATATTTTTATATTTGAATGTGCTTACCTTTCTCTCACCTATAGGATTTATGAAACTAGCTGCACGAGCCTCAGAGAAGGTCGTGGAGAAGGACAAGGGAAAGAAAACAACAAAAGCACCTTGATGTAAAGAAGACAAAGACCAGATGAAGTATAAGTTCTAGGGGGAACCTCTCAACTCCAAGGTCACCTCGGCCTAGGAGGAAGTCTCAAACACAAACATCAAACACATAGATATATATGAATTCAAGCACAAGGTCTAGATAAACCCTACAATAGAAAGTGCTAGAAAGATCAGAAGTAGTGGATTGGCTAAAGCTGTTAGGTTTCCACCAGCACTCATTGCCCCTGAACTAGTAATGGCCTATAGAGAGGCCTACTAAGAAGAGACTAGAACCATTGTGGATATAGACAGAAACATTTTAGCTGAATTGTCTCCCCAAGCAATAGGAAATACCTTCCATATCCCTACCTTCAAGGAGATACGGGAGGAAACCAAGGAAGATGGCAAGGAAATGTGGGATGAATATCCCCTCAAGTGCAAAAGGCTCATGAATCAATACTGGTTGAAAGAGAAGAGGGGCAGTGTTGCAAAGGTTCCACAAGAGCTCTTCTGCAACAACTTTTATGAGGATTACCATGACTTGGTGACCCTATTAAGCAGATTCATGGGCCTTCCAACTGCGGCCTACTTCCAAGAATGGATGTTGTATTTTGTGGAGGTGATCCTCTGGGGCAAGACCAAGTTCTATTGGGCGGGAATTATCAGCAATTGTTTGCATGAACAATTTGTGGCTGTCAAGAAGACTTCAAGGTTTTACATGACCTCCTACCTTGTATATTTTCCAACTGAGAAGACACAATACAAGGGCTTGTTCAAAGCTTCTGATACAAAACTGGGTAGGGAGCTGAAGGTCTATGATAGGTACCCTCAATTGGAATTCAAGAACTTAAAGACTAATTATTGTAGAGTTACGATGCCTTCATAGGCCACATCATTAGATTGCTTGGCGGTGACTTTGAAAGAAGAGTCTCCCATAGTGCCAATGATTTCCTCAAACAATTTTCATTCTTATTTATTCAATTTTTGAAGTTTACCTATATCTGTGTTGAAGGATTTTTAGAGAAACCATACAAGCTGCCCTGGTATCCCAATGACTAGATAATACCATTTGAGCTCTCTTGGTAGTTTCATCACACACATGCCCTTCTAAGTAGAAATTTTAAAGAATGAATTCCTTATCCCTTCTCTTTCGGCCAGGGGCTATATGAACTCCACACATCCTAGAGTGTTGACAATTCAGACAAAGAGCTCATGGAGTATCACATGAGGTTCCAAACTACCTAGTCGTGAATGGACCCTTATGGTAAAATGAAGAACATGGTCGCGGCTAAATACACCCATTTGCATAGTGTTGAAGCTTTTTGGGCCAATTTCAAAAATGATAATGAAGTGTGAATGAGGCACTACATACACATGACTATGTATTTTGTGAAGAAAGTAATCCTATTCCCAGTGCCAGACCAGGTAGTAGAAGATGAAAACACAATGATGGATCCTCGGTACAATGCAATTGCCAACCTACCACTACCACTGATTGATTGGGATGAGCAAGAGGTTGATGACCTCAATTTTTTGACCAAGCTCGTCGAGGCCAGAACAAAAGAATGGATTGAAGGGAAATTTTTTGAATTGAAGCATCAAGGGGTCACTTTGACCTATGAAGAGCATGAGGAAGATCTTGCAAGTGGAACAGCTGCTGGAGAGACCTCAAAGTCTCCTCGAGCCACTAGGTCTAGGAAAAGAAAAGAAGCAGCTGAAAGTCAACCCAAGCCCAAAGTATACTCAAGAAAAGCTTTGAAGGGTGAATCCACTAAGAAACAAAAGACATCAAGAGGTCTTGACACCATTCAAGAGGACCTTCTCCATGAAGGAGAGGAAGTGGAGGCCAAGTAGCCAAAGTCTAAACCTGCTACCTCAACTCTTGCAACTGTTATGACTGATGTTGCTACCACTACCCCTCCACCCACTTCTCAGGTGATGGTTGCTACTTCCCTACCTACGGTGGACATCTTCGTTCACCTTGCCTCTACCCCACCAACAACCCGACTAATGATAATTGAATCTTCTTCAGCCACCACTTCTTCGCTCTCCTCTGCCTCCATATCTCTAATAAGATCACTTCCCATGGAAACAACAACAATACCAATTCCTTTGATCTCGCTTCTAGAGGCATTCTCCTGACATATGCAAAACATTCCTACAGATCTCTAGGGAGTGCTAATGAACCCACCTATTCAGGCTTCCTTGGTGTAAATTATTGCTAATATTCCTACCTCCATTCCTCCAACTAAACCACTAGAAATGAAAGCCACAATCAAAATATCTGAGTTGGAGAGATGAGAGATGGAAGCAATGAAGGACATCGAGGAGGAAGTAGATGATTACCATGAGCATCCTAAGTTCTAGCATCTACCAATTGATGAAGTGGTGCATGAAGGTGAAGAAACAAAATCCTCTAAGAGTGATGGAGAAGACACAGGCACCAAGTATATTGTGGAAACCTTTGATGCAAACCTCGAGGAGGAGCTAGCTCGATAGTCGAAGAATGTTGGAGAAGTGGAAAGACCACCTTTCGAGGAAGAAAAGGAATCAAGTGAAAAAATGGAGGACACTAAACCTCCAACTAGGGAGCATGATGAAAGCCCCAAACATGATGAAGAAGTACCACCTCAATGCAAAGAAGAGGAAAAGAAAGAAGAAGATAAATCCCAAGAAGAGGTTAAAACCCATTAGGGTCTAGAGACGAAGCAACCTAAGGAACATGAACATGATGAAGAAGAAAAGAAAACTGTTGAAGGGAAAGATAACCCTAAAGAGCATGCATCTACCGAGTCCCAAAAGAAATAAACGGTGTTCATTCATGATTCAAATGAAGAAGAGGAAGGATAGAACAAGAGACCCCAATTAGTAAAGTGATAGAGATCAAACACACCCACGAAGGAGGAGGTCATGAATCATCAAGGGGAGAATCACAGATGCCTTAGTGGCTTGAGAAACAATTGGAAAAGAAGACCCCAACCTCAAAGGATCCAAGGGCAAGGCTGGAGGCCATCTTGGCCTGAGCCCAGATAAACACAAAGAAAGAAAAGAAACCTAAGGTTAGATCACATCTAACAATAGACACTTCTGGGTCCAAAACCATGCAAATAGCCACTCCTGTTGTAGGAGAAGAAGGGGTGAGTTATAATATCTCCACTCTATATCTTGGAACAGCCATGCAAGAGAAAAAGATTGACCATCTACATGGGTCTGTTGCCACCATCATGCATCAGATGCAAAAAGATAAGATTTCAAAGGAGGAACTAAAAGTGCAAGTGGCTGATTTGAAATCCTATATTCAGCAGTGGTCATTGGTGGAAGAGCTCCCCACCACATCCTTGGTGTCACCACAATTGTTGTCCAAGGACCATATTGATCAACTTGAGAAGAGAAAAATTTGGAAAAAATCCACAAAGGAATGGTTCAAACAAGTCCTCTACAATGGAAACATGGGCATCGACCACGCGGTTAGGACTGCCAACAAATTCCTAGAGTTATAGAGAGTATTTGAGGGAATAAGAAAATTCTACACCAATTTCCCCAAATTATACAAGATCAAGTACCCCAAACTTGAGGCTATCCTCAAGATACCTGATGGATCTTAGGAAAAGGAGTTTTCTCTAGCTAAAGGTGATCATTGGCTCATAGAGACATGGAAACTAAGCCTCAACCACATAAAGGAGGTATTGGAGCAAGTGCTCCATGAGGTGGAGCTTGATATTGACTGGATCAAGGAAGTTCATGTTGTTTGTGAAGAATACATAAAGCTAATGACAAAATTTGATGTGCCTACAGTTGAGTTGGATCCCAAAAAGATAAAGCCCTACTTTCATAAGAAAATGGAGAATGGGACTGCAAATGCACTAACGCCTTCTTTCCTGGGTTTTGCTACAAGAGCCTTCTCTTAGTCTGAGCAGGTGATTAAGAATACATAGAAATTTGACAAGGATTGGGATACCATCACAAAAAAATCAAAGAGGCTAAATTTCCAAGTGACCCAATCTGATATATTGGAATGGAACAAGCTTTAGGCATTGATCTGAAAATTTGTGGAGTATGCCACCTTGAAGAGAAATGAAGGAATTCCTATGATTGATGATGAATTCCTTACTATGTAGCTGCAACAAAATGGAAATCAGCAAAAGGACAAAAGAGCTACAGTGCTACCACAAGAAGACAAAATAGGGAAAATGACAAGAATGTAATTTTAAATTGTAATATATTTGGGGGTAGGTGAAACCCTAGTTTTTAGTGAATCTTGGCCACATAATGCAAATCAATCTTGGCCATTCATTTTTCTTTTTGAACACTATAAATAGGGGGTATCCTCTCATTTTCAAGAGAGAGTTGAGTTGTTGTAAAGGCATGCTACCGAAATTTTAATAGAAGTTCATTTATTTTGGAGAATTCTTGAGTTTTAGTTGCATGTTACATGGTTCTTCTCCCATAGTTAATTACTTTGAAGTAGATTTACTTTGTTGTTCTTCATGTTTTAGTTTGCTTTACTAATCTAGTTAATGTTGTTCACTTATTTTGAAGCATTATGTTGTGTGTTGGCAAGCTTTCTTGTCCATACTTTTTGTTGTTTACTTATGGTAAATATCTATGTAAATTTAGTCTAGAATTAGATTGAAATCTACTCTAAATTTCCATTGTTTGTTCATGCTTATGGTGAATGAATAATTGAAAATATATAGTCCTTCGAAGCTTGCACAAATTTCATGATACTATGATATAATTTCCATGCATGTCATGACCTGACACCCAAGAGACCCTAGGGTGATTTTCATTAGCTTCTTGTTGGAGATTACCTTTCAAGAGAGGTAGTGCACCTATGCACTACTAGTGTTGAGAAATTCATAAAACACCCATCAATAGAACTGGTGCTAGAGGGAGGGCCATCTGAGTTAAATTGGATTGAGGTGATTCACTCTCCCTTGAGAGGTACCAAAGAATCTTAAGGTCTACTCCAAACAAATGGGAATTTTAGGAATTACAGCCTCCCACGAGGGCTAGAAAAACTAAAAGAAAGGACACAACCTCTTCCTCCTCTTTCGTTCCATCCACTTCACCTTCACCTTCACCTCCTTTCTCCTTCCATTCCCCCCACACTCAATAGACTTCCTTAACCTTGATCCCTTCCATTCAATCATACCACACTACTTTCCCACCACTTGCTTCCCATAGCCGCGGTGTTGTCCCCTCCCCTATCCTCCAAGTCCAAGGTGTAGTCCTGACTGCCGCTACCCCTGTGCAGCCCCAGGTCACTGTTCAACAACAAATACCACCTCTACCTCCCCTCATGGCTTGGCTAGGGAATAATCCTTCTTCGTTGCACTTCAACGCTTACCATGACATACCTAAGAATTCAGAGAACTTTTGTTTGAAGTTCAATCCTCAAGATCCATAGAGGACAGCTAAAGAACACATCAAGATATTCCAAACAATATTAAAAGACATGCAAATCAATTAGGAAGATGTGGCATGTAGGCACTTCCCTTATTTGTTGGGGGAAGAATCCTTCTATTGGTACATTAAATTGCTGGTGGGTTCCATCACATCTTGGGATTTTCTAATGAATGCCTTCCTGTAGAAGTACAAGATCCCAATCATCCCTTTAGAGCTATATTGACAATTCATGACAGCTTGTAGGGAAATCAATTATCTGATCAGCTCCTTCAATGATTGATTCCATCGAGCCTACACAAGGTTTCAAGCCCCGCATGTGATCAATGATGTTGTTTCCTTGCCAGTCTATTATGTAGCATTGGAAAACCTCATAGTTGCATTGGTAAAGAGAATGTGACCAACTCCAACCCGATTAGTAGACGTTTACGCTGAGGCAGTTATTGCTAGCACTGACTTGGGCCAAAACATCTTTGGCCCACTACCCTCCTTGGGGTAGGCTTCCCATCTACTACAAATTTAGGGACTTACCTAAGCATTGGAACATCAAATTCCCTTGATGAACCAAGTACCACTGTTACCTATAGTGCCCCATCCTAGGCAGCCCATAAACCAGGCACCCCCAATGCCTCATTATTAGCAGCCCCAATAGCCACAAGCATATCCACAGTAACCTCAAGTACCCTTATACCTATAAGGGCCTCAATTCCCACCCACTTAGTAAAATCATTCGGTGGCACAACTTGTCTTCCTTCAAAATCAAACATCGTAGCCAAGCAACGTAAAGAAGGACCGGTTGGATGAGCTGACAGAGATGATTTGAAAGATGTCCACAGAGATGAAACACCTGAGAAATTAGAACAACTAGCTGCAAGCTTCTCAATGCAACATTCAATCCAACCTTAACTGAGATAACAGGGACAACCAAGAGGCAAGTACTTCATCTGAACAAAATTATGAACAAGGGCATAATTCTAATAAGAACTTTGAGAGGGGACCCTCCCAGATACAAAATAGGACATGGAATATGAGGCCAAACAATGGAGGTGTTCCCACTCCCCTTGATCAGTCTACCAACATGGAAAAGACAACTAGTGGACTGTACCTTACCGAAGCTGCTCTGTCTAGATGGTGTAGGATTTATAAGACAAATAGGCATTCCGAGTTGGATTGCCCCAAATTCCAGATAGTCGTAGAGATATTTCAAGTGGAGGTAGAGAGCTCTTTTGAGAGCACAATCTACAAAGACATAGTTCCATCTAAGCCCTACAATTCCTCTTGTCTTGTGTTCAACCAAGACCCATTCTCGCAGAGTGAGAGCAACGAGCCCGAGATTGAGGCTGCCTCGACCAAAAATAAAGAGGTACAAGAAGTAAGTAACAAAGAAACTTTATCTCAGCTATTTACTTTAGTAGATAATGGCCTCGTAGATGAGTAGTTTCATGAGGATGAAATGAAAATATTCCATCAGAGGGCCACTCCATACTACTTAAGAAATAGACAAGCAGGAGGACCATTCACTACTTCCACTCCGCCCAATAACTTTAACACCCCACCTGACTCCAATGATAGCAACAACCCTGACTATCCCCATGTTCCCAAGCAATACTTGAACAATAACCAACAACCCGATCAAACCCAGAGTCAGCCAGCTAGTTCATCCCTAGGTAGATCCTTTGAGCCCGAAATTCAACAAATGAGGGAATCCATCATTGAAGAATTTAAGAAAGTTAAGATAAGCCTGTCTACCTTTGAGTTGCTTAAGGTTTTGGCAATCAGACACACTTTCTTTAGAGTTATTACTGGAATCCCTTCCTCTAAAACAACACAAGAGATACCTACTAAGAGAGTCACATTTAAAGAGCCTCAGTAGAAGCCCATAATCCAAGAGATTATAGGCAAGAAGAAGGATGCCTCCACAAACTAGCAAGCTAGGAAACAACTTTCCAAAGAGAAAACCCCAGCGCAAACTAAGGAAAAGCCTAATGAGAAGGACAAGGGTCAAGTGGCCCAAGTGGATGTACCTATGGGTCTCTTCCAAGGAAAGTTTGAAACACCACCCTTCCTTACCACAATCAGAATATTTGAAAAGAACCTGCACAATTGCCTGATTGAATTTGGAGCAACAGCCAATGTCATGTCGTTGGCAATGTGCAAATCCCTAGGGATTACTCCCACGCCTTCCAAAATAAAAGTAACACAGTTGGAAAAGACTAAGGTCAACATTGTTGGGGAGATCAACCATATTCCAATGCAGATTGTTGCAGATACAAGGGTGCAATGGGTAATTGACATCTAAGTTGTAGACATTCCCAACACATATGGAATCATCTTGGGATGAGACTTCACCCACACATTGAATGGGTGTGCTGCAACAAATTTTTCTCATATGTGGCTTCCATGGAAGGGGCTGCCAAACTAGATTTGAATAGATTGGGATCCACGAATGAAGTTTATGATCATAGAGTACAACAATGCCAATGAGGTGTTATTTGCTAAAACAGAATTAGGAAATTATTGTCCCTTCACTTATCAAGAAGTGGTGGAGCCTCAAGAAGAACTGCCTAGGGAGGTCTTCTTGGTGCAATACAATCCTCTAACCAAACGAAGACAATAAATTAAGACTACCAAACGAATTCCAAGATTTCATGGAGAAGTGCATGCAAGATCAACCTAGTCTGGGAGCAATGATGGACTTCCAAGACCTCTTGTTGCCAAGTTGGTGCAGAGTTCACAATGCTACCCAATCCGAGTTTGAATGTTGTTTGTGCCAAGCAACAGTGGAGCATGTCAAAAGACTAGTTATTCCTCAAAAGGAGATGCCAACGGGACAACCTACCCCCAATCATACTGAACCAATGCCTACTTTGAAGGTTGTAGATGCAAATACATAGCCTAAAGGGAATGAATGCATCATTGGCCCTAGTGTCAAAGAGCCTTCCAAATTCTGGACATTGCACTTGAATGGATCAAAGTCAAAGCAAGGAGCCGAAGCCGGGTTCGAACTCATCAAGCCCATGGGTAAGACCTATTTTTCTATCCATAAACTTTAGTTCTATTGTTCCAATAACATAGCAAAATATGAAGCATTAGTCCATGGTCACTTAATGGCTTTGAGAAAGAATGTCAAAATGCTTTAAGTTTTCAGTGATTCTGAGTTGGTGGTCAAATAGGTTAGAAAACTATACTCTTGTCTGGGATCTCTTAGAGAGTTTAGATGCATTTAATATATAGCTAATCCTAGGTTCTCAAAATTAGACCGCTGACACCTTGGCTCAAGCAGCCAGCATGCTAAAACCCTTATCCCTGTCTAGTCTTAATATATTCACAGTTTAGTTGACATCCACCCCATCTATACCTAAAAATGTCACTCATTTCTAGGTATTCAATGATGATAAGCACATCCTTGAGTTCATCACAAGTTCTGATGTGTTTGCAACCCAAATAATTGATGAAGCTGATCCAGAAGAAGCTGAACTTGACATAGAGGGGGTGGGTTTTGATGCTATTTTTAGATTTCCACAATCTGTCATCTGATGATGAAGATTTTCAAAAAAAAAAAAACTTCAATAGAGGGGGTCATCAACCTCAAAACTAACATGATCCCTAGAGGTATGGTTCAGCTCAAATGCATATTTGACCTAGATCAGATTTGAGATCAAGACCAGCAAGTGAAGAAAGAATCCATAAGCAACTAGTGTGACACCCACAACCTTA
Organism: Sequoia sempervirens; assembly: GCA_007258455.2. Taxonomy (NCBI): domain Eukaryota; kingdom Viridiplantae; phylum Streptophyta; class Pinopsida; order Cupressales; family Cupressaceae; genus Sequoia; species Sequoia sempervirens. Next base: position 134,608,051 of record VDFB02000003.1, read on the forward strand.
GAATAGACGAGGAAGTAAAAAATGTGTTCATTGGCAAGGTGTGCACTACAAAAGAAAAGAAAGGAATTATTAACACTTTGGAAAAGTATCATGATGTGGTAGCATGGAATTATGAGGATTTGAAGACTTATAATACCTCCAGCATCATGCATACCATCCTTCTCAATCCTGACGTGTGACCATTTTGACAAAGACATCATCCCATCAACGCCTTGTTGGAACACATCATCTACAAAGAAGTGCAAAAACAACTTTTAGCCAAAATCATCTTTCCAGTTAGACACTCCACGTGGGTGGCTAATTTGGTCCTAGTCAAGAAAAAGAATGGAGAAATCAGATTGTGTGTGGATTTCTGCAATTTGAACAAAGCTTCAGAGAAGGACAACTATCGAGTGCCTCCATTAGATGAGGTATTGTAGATTGTCAATGGTTCACAGATGATATCCTTTCTCGATGGATATTTTAGGTACAACCAAGTCATGGTGCAGTATGAAGATTGCCACAAGACAACATTCACCACCAAGTCGGGCACCTTTTCCTACAGATGAATACCATTTGGGCTCATCAATGTCGGCGCCACTTTCCAATGTGCCATGGACATTGCCTTTAAAGATCTAATTGGAAAGTGTATAATCATCTACATGGATGATTTGATCATGTGCTCAAAGAAGTAGAGTGATCATATCTCTGACTTATGCAAAGTCTTCTAGAGGTGTCAAGAATTTGGGGTTTCCCTTAATCTAAAGAAATGTATCTTCAAAGTCACTGAAGGAAAATTTCTTGGGCATGTTATTTTAGAATGAGGAATTTCTATAGACCCCGAGCACATCCAATCTCTGCTAAAGATTCACTACCAAGCAGCAAGAAGGAACTAGAATCTTTCTTCAGAAAGATCAACTTCGTTAGGAAGTTCATCATAGGCTTTGTTGAAATCATCAAGCCACTCAACGCCATGTTGAAACAAGACACTAAAATCAAGTGGACCTAGAAGCAAAGCAAGCCTTTGAAGAAATTAAAAAAGCTATTGCAAAGGAACTTATTCCAGTCAACCCAGATTACCTGAATCCATTCTATATTTATTCATTTGCTTCAAATCACTCGTGTGCCAGCATCTTGAATCAAAAGGAAAATGACAAAAATGAGCACCCAATCGCCTTCATGAGTGCTCCCTTGAAATATGTTGAACTAAGATATCACAATGTGGAAAAACAAGCTTATGCTCTTGTCTAAGGAGTTAAGAAGTCCAGACATCACATCCTACGCAATAAGGTGTTCACCATTGTCCCTGACCTAGCAGTGAAGATGTTGCTCATGCAAAATGAGCTGGGAGAATGAAGATCCAAGTGGGTTACATTGCTATATGAATACGACATGGAAATTCAGCTAATGAAGTTGGTACAAGGATAGGAACTCACTCAAACAATAGTTGAGACAACCATTGAAGCCAGACCTGAGCTTACAGTACAACAATATCAGCTTTAGGATGTTTCCCCAGGGGAATGGTATGATGACATAGTATATTATTTGTTGAACCACAAGTTCCCATCCCACTTGCAAGGAGTTCAAAAAAGTGCCCTTCACCTGAAAATCAATAGCTACACGCTACAGGGATCTATACTATACAAGAGGAATCATGAAGGTGTCTCTTTAAGATGCCTTGGCAAGGAAGAAGTAGACTATGTCTTAAAGGAATTTCATGACAAATTTGGCACTAGTCATGGATCTAGTCCCTCGACCACTCATCGAATCTTACAAGTAGGATATTATTGGCCAACAATTTTCAAGGATGCTCACAACCATGTCCATACGTGTCATATCTACCAAAATACCACAACCTAAGAAAAGAATGTTGTTGTCCCATTGCAACTAGTTTTGGAGGCAATACCGTTTGCGCAATGGTGTCTTGAATTCATTGGTCTGGTAAGCCCATCATCATCTATAGGAAACAAGTACATTCTAACTACTTTCGATTATTGTACTAGATGGACAAAAACCATTGCGTGTAGGAAATGTACAATAGAGGTAGTTACAAATTTTCTTGAAAGTTTTATTTTGAATTGATTTGGTTTCCTATATGTTTTAGTGTGTGATAATGACCCTGCATTTTTTTTGGTTGGGCTTTTGATTATGGAATTTCCCTCAAGTTCTCATCTAACTACTACCCCCAAGGCAATGGCTTGATAGAGTCTACAAACAAAAACCTGATTACTGTGATTAAAAAATTTCTTGATAGGAATCCCAAGGATTGGCATAGCTAGCTCCATTTTTCCCTTTGGAAAAATCACACATGCCACAAGGCTGCCCTTAGTGATTCCCCGTTCCACCTCATTTATGGCTTAGAGCCTATATTCCCAATTCACCTGAAAATCCCCACCCTCTAGTTCATCAATGACTTTTACGAAGAAGGGGAGCATAGAGAAGCTCGCTTGGTTGAGTCATTACACTTAGAAGAAGTGTGTGACTATGCTATAGAAATTTTTTCCAAATATCAGGGCATTGTCAAAAGATGGTTTGATCGTCGAGCCAAAGTCAAAGTCTTTAGAATCACTAATCTAATATATGCTGGGATAAGGCCCATGAGAAGAAAGGGGGACATGAAAAATTCAACAAGTTGTGGCTTGGCCCCTTTCAAATTGCCAAAATTCTTGGAGACAATGCTTTTTGCTTAAAGACTCTAACTAGTGAAGACATCCTGTTGCCTATCAATGAGAAGCAATTAAAGCATTATTTCCAAGCTTGAGCTCTTTTGAGCTGCCCTGTGTAAATACTTGTATATCAGTTAGTTTAGGTTGCTTTTGGTTTGCTTTCATCTCACTGCTTTATGACACTTTTTTTTGTCTATTTCCCAACTGTTTTGATTTGATGAGGGTGTTCTTTGTTTCTACTATGGTGTTTGTGCTTGTTCAATGAACGATTCATTTTGTTGCCTGCTCTTAGTGTTCTTTGGCTAAATATTCACTCTCAAATATTGGTCTTTGATAACTGCCATGGAATGGTTTCCTCATTTGAACTTTGACTTAGAACACAACCCTTGGTTGAATCTTCCTTTCATGTTCATCTCAAATCCTGCACAACATGCATGTTAATGGTTTCCAAAGAGTTGTATAGTGGCTATTATGACAACTTGGTAAGCAAAAAATCTTAAGTCTGCTTCAGTGACCACTGTGGTTCCCAAACCCATAGTAAGCTTCAATGCTTGCATGGTTGAGCAAAATAAGTGTTAAAAGAAGTATTAAAAGAGAGAAAAGAAAAGGAAAGATGTAAAAAATAAAGCAACTATATGGGTGTGGAGATAACTCTAATAGGGCTATGGATGCTCAGCCAGCAATAGAGAAATATTCGTGGGGTTGCAGTGACAACTCTGTCAGGGCTATGGATGCCTGACTGGCAACAGAGAAATGTCCAGGTTACTTTTGGGGTTGGACAATTCATGTAGCTTGCTTAGTTAGATTAACTACTACTTGCCATAGTTTCTATAAAAAGGGAATGAATTCATTGAACACACACTTCTGAGATGTCTTCGAGGGATGACTTAGCTAAGAATCCCATTCTCTTAGTTCATTTCTCGAAGTTGGCCCCTAGTCTATGAAACCAAAAATTTTGGGTTCTGAATGAGAATTTATCCTTAGAACGCTTGAGAGTGTTCCCCAACATAGTTTCCATTTTTTATGCCGCTAGCACACACACCCCATTCTGGACGGGGACCCTCTCTTTCCTTTATGCCCCGCCGAGTCACTTTTGTTGTTGCCTTGCTTTACGTGCCCCCTATTTTGGTGCTCTAAGTGGTCAGTGAGCCTTAGATAGTTCATCTTGAAGTGACCATGTTTTTTCCCCCTCAAATTTTCAAAGGTTTCGGTCCTTTGCAAGATCCCATTAGCTATTTTCCTTAGCTTTCCAAAGCTGGCATCCCTAGAGCCCATTGGGTCCACCCTGTCAGGCTACCCCCCATCGGGTTTCCATCACCCCCTCGTAGTTCCAAGTAGCCTTTCATCAATAGCCTCCCAACTGTTGGATCTCGATGATCCTGCCCCCTGGTCACCATCTGTTTATCACTAAACAATCCAAATGATCGAGCGCCGACTGCCACCTGACCATTGGATCTCGATGATCCCACCACCATTTTCAAATGACGGCACACCAACCTTCTGACCCACTGTACCCACATATATGAGGTGCATTTAATGAGGGAATTTCTATAAATACTAGGCTTTGAACTATCATTTTCATTCACTAGTTTGTTCAAAACGAGTCAGAGCCCTCTACAAACGCTGCCACCAAGTCCACCAAGTGCAATTTTCTAGTTCGAGACCTCTTCTAATGGCTTGATCATTCATCTTCATTGGGTCTTTCAGGTTAGTTTTCTGTAGTGCACCCTATTTCATGTTTTTGTCAATTTCTACATAAAATGACTAAATCTTAAGAGGAAAACTGTGAATCTACCTAAAGTGACCCTTGTCAAACAAAACCCATCAGTCAGAATTTTGATAAACTTTGAAAATAACCAATGCACGACTTTCGGGACTTCAATTTCCCATGGCTATTCTTGAGCCAGGAACTTCACCCTTCATGGGCCTACAACTACACCTTTTTCATTTGCTTGCCTTCGAAACCATTTAAGGACTTGATACAGCATTCACCCCCCAAGTCCGCCATCATGGGAATCCCCTTCATCCTAGCTATCTCAAACTTAAATGAATCCATGAATATAAAGAAAAGGGTCCATCGCCTCCCCCAGATCCACCTTTATAGGTTTTCCTCCGTAGAGCACCCCCCAAGTGATGTCATTTCTAATGGCAATCTGATTGCAACCTTCTGTCCTGTAGATTGTGCTCGAGTGATAGCCATCAAGCTAAACTTGGAAAACCATCTTTGCTCACAGGCTCATCACAGGTCCCACCTTGTGGGCTTCCACTAGCGGGATTCCATCTTAGCTTTTCCATTTTGATCAATCTTCATGCCTCATCCCTCCACTCGCCGGGTTCCGTGACCTATTCTGTAGTTTTGACCTAAAAAGTGAAGAAGTTCCTCTCGCGGGCTAATCGTCACAAGACGCTACTCCCTATTCACTGCCATTTAAAATGACCATCTGTAAAGGCGAAGGGCCCATGTCCTCCTGGTGGTCAGGTTTCAATTCCCTCATTTCTGTCTATCCCCTGAGCTTTTGAAATGATTTAGTGTCTTTTGTGGGCCTCACCCTTCAGACTCCTGTATGTGGGCCACCGTCGACAATCTACCACTCCCAATGGCCTTTCCATTTTGGATTTATGTGTCAGGGGTTCCAAACCCGCCACTTCCACCCCAAATTCAACAAAATGACCAAGTGTTGTGCCTTCCGTGGACTGTTCCTTGCGGGTTGTCGCGGCTGGAACTCTGTCTTGGCCCTACCATGATAATCGAAAAAATGCTTGCATCCTTCCACCACCTAGGACCCGACCTCCCTTTTGATGTAAACCTGTCCAACAATGAAGGAATGAATTCAAAGCCTCCTGGCGGACCCGATTCCTTGGGCCATTGCCATCAGGACTCCATTCAACTTCTACCATTTCTAAAATGGAAATGACCTAGCATCCTCCCGACCCTTTCAACTCAAGATAATTTGAAAGAAAATCAAGTGATGCCATTTCCCTGTGAAGCCATGGGTCTTGCCTGGTGGAACTTCATCTACAGGTCACCATTTTTCCAATGTCATTTTGACAACATACCTCAAATAGCAATCATCCTAGCGAAGTCTAATCCCTTGGGCCCAAATTGCTCAATTTCCCTCCTGTAAAATTTTCATGCCAATCTGGAAAGTATGTTAAGATTCTTGAATGAAGAATTATCCACTCTAACATCGTTTTGTAGGATTTTGGCCAACTTTCCCATATTTTTATGCTTGAATGTGCTTATCTTTCTCTCACTCACATGATATATGGAACTAGGTGCAGGAGCCTCAAAGACAGTCGTGAAGAAGGACAAGGGAAAGAAAACAAAAAAATCAACTTGACGTAAAGAAGACAAAGACTGGATGAAGTATAAGTTCTAGGGGGAACCTCTCAACTCCAAGGTCACCTCGACCTAGAAGGAAGTCTTGAACACAAACATCAGACACATAGATATATATGAATTCAAGAAAAGGGTCTAGATGAACCCTACAATGGAAAGTACTAGAAAGACACAGTGAGGCCTACCAAGAAGAGACCAGAACCATTATGGATAGAAATGAATTTTTTTTGGTTGACTTGTCTCCCAAGGCAATAGGAAAGACCTTCATATCCCTACCTTCATGGAGATGGAGGAAGCAACCAAAGAAGATGGCAAGGAAATGTGGGATGAAGATCCCCTCAAGTGCAAAAGGCTCATAAATCAATACTGGTTGAAATAGAAGAGAGGCAGTGCTACAAAGGATCCCTAAGAGCTCTTTCGTAGAAACTTTTATGAGGACTACCATGACTTGGTGACTCTATTAAGTAGAGTCATGGGCCTTCCAACTATGGCCTACTTCCAAGAATGGATGTTGTATTTTTTAGAGGAGATCCTCTGAGGCAAGGCCAAGTTCTATTGGGCGAGAATTATCAACAATTTCATGCACGAGCAATTTGTGGCTGTCAAGAAGACTTCAAGGTTTTACATGACCTCCTACCTTGTATATTGGCTCATCGAAAAGACACAATACAGGGGCTTGTTCATAGTTCTTGATACATAATTGGGCAGCGAGCTAAAGGTCTATGATAGGTACCCTCAATTGCAATTCAGGAACTTCAAGAGGGATTATTGCAGAGTTAACAATGCCTTCATAGGCCACATCATGAGATTGCTTGGCGGTGACTTCGAAAGAAGAGTCTCCCACAGTGCCAATGCTTTCCTCAAAAAAATTTCCTTCTTATTTATTCAATTTCTAAAGTTTACCTATATCCATGTTAAAGGCTTTTCAAAGAAACCATACAAGCTACCCTCGTATCCCAATGACCGAATAATACTGTTAGAGCTCTCTCAGCAGCTAAGGCACACACATTCCCTTCTAAGTAGCAAGCATAAAGAAGGGGTTCCTTATCCCATCTCTTTCAGCAAGGGGCTATATGAACTCCACACATCCTAGTGTCCTGAAAATTTAGAAAAAAGAGCTTGTGGAGTATCACAAGAGGTTCCACACTGCCCGACCATGAATGGACCCTTATGGTAAACCGAAGAACATGGTTGTGGCTTTATACAACCTTTTGCATAGTGTTGAATATTTTTGGGCCAATTGCAAAGACGATAATGAAGTGTGAATGAGGCACTACATATGCATGACTGTGTATTTTGTGAAGAGGTTCATCCTGTTCCCAGTGATAGACCAAGTAGTAGAAGATGAAAATACAGTGATGGATCCTTGGTACAATACAGTTTCCAACCTACCGCTACCACTAATTGAATGTGATGAGAAAGAGGTTGATGACCTTGATATTCTGACCAAGCCTGTCGAAGCCAAAACAAAAGAATGGATTGATGGGAAAATTTCCCAACTAAAGTAGCAAGGGGTCACTTTGACCTATGAAGAGCTTTAGGAAGAGCCTTCAAGTGAAAATGATAGTGGAACAACTATTGGAGAGCCTCAAAGTCTCCTCTAGCCACGAGGTCTAGGAAAGGAAAAGAAGCAACTGAAAGTCAACCCAAACCTAGAGTATACTCAAGAAAAGCTTCAAAGGGTGAATCCTCCAAAAATAGAAGACATCAGGAGGTCTTAACACCATTTAGAGGACCCTCTCCATGAAGGAGAGGAAGTGTAGGTCGAGCATCCAAAGTCTCCACTTGTTGCCTCTACTCTTGCAACTGCTGCCACTGATGTTACTACCACTACCCCTCCACCTACTTCCCAAGAGATGGTTGCTACTTCCCCACCTACGGTGGACATATCCATTCACCTTGCCTCTACCCCACCAATGACCCAAGTAATGATAATTGAATCTTATTCCACCACCACTTCTCCACTCTCCTCGACCTCCATGTCTCTGATAACATCACTTCCCCTGGCAACAACAACAATACCAATGACCGCGCTCTCGCTTCCAAAGGAATTCTCCCAACACATGCAAAACATTCCTATGGAGCTCTTGGGAGTGCTAATGAACCCAACTATTCAGGATGCATTGGCACAAATTCTTGCTAATATTGCCACCTCCACTCCTCCAACTAAACCACTAGAAATGAAATCCACAATGGAAATATCCAAGGAGTTGGAGGATGAGAGAAGGAAGCAACGAAGGAGATCAAGGAGGAAGCAGATGATTACCATGAGCATCCCAAGTTCTAGTATCTGCCAATTGATGAAGTGGTGCGTGAAGGTGAAGAAACAAAATCCTCTGAGAGTGATGGAGAAGACACTGGCACCAAGTATATTGTGGAAACCTTTAATGTAGACCTAGAGGAGGAGCTAGCTCAACAATTGAAGAATGTTGGAGAAGAAGTGGAAAGACCACCTTCCAAGGAAGAAAATGAACAAGTGACAAAATGGAGGACACTGAACCTCCAATTGGGGATCATGATGAAAGCCCCAAACATGATGAAGAAGTACCACCTCAACACAAGGAAGAGGAAAAGAAAGAAGAAGATAAACCCAAAGAAGAGGTTGAAATCCATAAGGGCCCAAAGACAAAGTAGCTTGAGGAACATGAACACAATGAAGAAGAAGAAAAGAAAACTGTTGAAGGGGAAGACAACCCTAAAGAGCATGCACTTACCAAGTCCCCAAAGAAAGAAACTATTTTCATTAATGACTTGGATGAAGAAGAGGAAGGACATAACAAAAGACCCCAGGCAGTAAAGTGATAGAGATTGAACACACTTGTGAAGGAGGAGGTCATGAATCACCAAGTGGAGAATATCAAATGCCTGAGTGGCTTGAGAAACAATTGGAAAAGAAGACCCCAACCTCAAAGGATTCAAGGGAAAGGCTGGAGGCCATATTGGCCCGAGCCCATATAAGCAAAAATAAAGAAAAGAAACCTATTAAGGTCAGATCTCATCTGAAAATGGATGCTTCCGAGTCCAGAACCATGGAAATAGCCACTCCCGTTGTAGGAGAAGGGGTGAGTTATAATATCTCCACTCTAGATCTTGGAATAGCCATGTGGGAGTAGAAAATTAACCACCTCCAAGGGTCTATTTCCACCATAGTGCATCAGATGCACAAGGATAAGATTTCAAAGGAGGAACTAAAAGTGCAAGTGGTTGATTTGACAACCTATATTCAACAGTGGTCATCGTTGGAATAGCTCCCCACCACATCCTCGGTGGCACCACAATTGTTGTCCAAGGACTATATTGATCAACTTGAGAAAAGAAAAAATTGGAAAAAATCCATGGAGGATTGGTTTAGACAAGTCCTCCACAACAGAAACATGGGCATTGGTCACGCAGTTAGGACCGTCAACAAATTCCTAGAGTTGTAGAGAGTATTCGAGGGAATAAGAAAATTCTACACCAATTTCCCCAAATTATACAGGATCATGTACCCCAAACTTGAGGCTAACCTCAAGGTACCTGATGGATCCTAGGAAAAGGAGTTTTCTCTAGGTAAAGACAATCATTGGCTCATAGAGACGTGGAAATTGAGCCTCAACTATAGAAAGGAGGTATTGGAGCAAGTGCTCCATGAGGTGGAGCTTGAGATTTACTGGATCAGGGAAGTTCATGTTGTATGTGAAGAATACATAAATCTAATGGCAGGCTTTGATGTGCCCACGGTCAAGTTGGATCCTAAAAAGATAAAGCCCTACTTTCATAAGAAAATGGAGAATGGGACCATGGATGCACTAATGCTTGATTTCCAGGGTTTTTCTGCAAGAGACTTCTCTCAGTCTGAGCAGGTGATTAAGAATGCATAGAAATTTGACATGGACTGGGATACCGTCATAAACAAATCAAGGATTCTGAATTTCCAAGTGATCCAATCTAATATATTGGAATGGAACAAGCTTCATGAATTGATCAAAAAATTTGTGGAGTATGCCACCTTGAAGAGAAATGAAGGAATTCCTATGATTGATGATGAATTCCTTACTATGTAACTGGAGCAAAAGGGAAATTAGCAAAAGGAAAAAAGAGATACAGTGATGCCACAAGAAGACAAAATAGGGAAAATGACAAGAATGTAATTTTAAATTGTAATATATTTTGGGGTAGGTGAAACCCTAGTTTGTAGTGAATCTTGGCCACACAATGCAAATCAATCTTGGCCATTCATTTTTATTTTTGAACACTATAAATAGGGAGTCTCCTCTCATTTTGAAGAGAGATTTAAGTTGTTGTAAAGGCATGCTGCTGAAATTTTAATAGAAGTTCATTGAATTTAGTGAATTCTTGATTTTTAGTTGCATGTTACATGGTTCTTCTCCCATAGTTAGTTAATTTGAAGTAGATTTACTTTGTTGTTCTTCATGTTTTAGTTTTCTTTAGTAATCTAGTTAATGTTCACTAATTTTGAACCATTCTGTTGTGTGTTGGCAACCTTTCTTTTCCATACTTTTTGTTGTTTACTAATGGTAAACAACTGTGCAAAGTTAGTCTAGACTTAGATTGAAAGCTGCTCTAAATTTCCATTGTTTGTCCATGCTTATGTTGAATGAATGATTGAAAATCTATAGTCCTTAGAAGCTTGCACAAATCTCATGATACTGCGATATAATCTGGTTAAGTGAAATTTTGTTTTAGGAAGGTTGTCCACAGTAGAATCCTCCATGATCATTGTTCACTGCTGAATTTCAAATCCAGGAACCTTCTCTCTTCCTTGCCTTTTTCCATTTTTTATAATAACCTATGCTAAGGTTCATTGCACATTGTAAAGCCAAATCTTAAGTTGAAATAGGAGTTTAGGACTATTGTTTGAACTTGCAACAATTGTACATCAACTTCCCCATCTCAAGAACTCCATTTTAAGATCTAACTTCCCTCCAACTTAACCCCATAAGTCTGCCCTGTGATTACCAACAAAATCACATTGAGCCAATTGACAAATTCCATGCATGTCATGACCTAACACCTGAGAGACCTTGGGGTGATTTTCAACAAATTGTTGTTGGAGATTACCTTTCAAGAGAGGTAGTGCACCTATGCACTGCTTATGTTGAGAAAGTGCATAAAACACCCATCAACAGTACCATTGTTATGTTTCAGTCAAATGGATATGGGCATAGGTTCTATGTATGGGGCTTCTTTGTCTTTCCCATATGAAGGTCCTAAATTTCTTGTAACAATACCTTAAATTGTGATGTTAGATCATCTTGTGGGTTTAGTGGAGGAACATATGGTGGGATGACGGATGAGTTGTATGCAGGACTTTGATATGAGGATGTGTTGTATGGTGTGTACAATGGTGTAGGATTCTATGAAGTTGATTGAGGTATCAATGTATATATTCCTAATGCATTTGTATTGACAATGTTCTATTGAGGTTATAGTAGGAACTTGGTTGCTGATGTTGTTGTTGTTGTTGGGCATATTGTTTAGCTAGTAGGGTTTGATGTTGTTGTTGTACCACTAGGGCCTGCTATTGGGCATGTTTTTGTTGTTGTGCCATGAGGGCTTGTTGTTGTTGTTACACCACAAGGGCTTGTTGTTGAGCATGTTTTTATTATTGTGATGCTAAAGCTGCTTGATGAGCTTGATGTTGTTGTTGGGCTAAGGCTGCATTTTGTGTTGCAAATTGCTGCTTCTTGTTATTGTTGTGCTACTAAGGTTGCTTGTTTTTGTTGTTGCGTTGCTAGGGATCTTGTGGATGCTTGTTGTTGTTGTTGATGTTGGATGGCTTTTTGATAAGCTTGTTGTGCTTATTGTAAGGCTAGGGAATGCACTTGCAATGTAGGATCAGGTGGTTGTTGGGATATCTAAGATAGATTGTGAGTGTTGATGTTTCGAGTGGGTAGTGGATTGTTGATGAGAGGTGGAGGGTTCCCTTGGTTTAACATCCCTTGCAATATGCTAGATTGATGTGAAGGAATGTAAGTTTGAGGTCCTGTTTGATTTTGCATGGTAAAGGGGACCGTGGGAAAAGATGAGGATGGTTCCATTAGATTTTATGATGGAAATGACACACTAGGACCTTGAGTCAATTGATTAAAAAGATTCTCTTGTCCCATGTCCTGAGGATTTCATTGTGCTAGAGATGTAAACAAGTTATTACCTAGGTTGGTGGGATTCGTGACCAAGGGATTGTTCTGAGATAAGTTCATAATGGATGGGGTGGATGTGTTTTGTGACACCAATGGTACGAATGAACCAATGGTAGGATTTGGTAAAGATATCCCAATCTGCATTATGGGTTGACTTTGTGGTATGGTATTGACATGCCCTTGTGTGTTGTTTAAAGAAATTTGGTTTATACTACTTTATGTGATGGTGGGCACACTTGTGGTACTCGTGGTATGGATGAAGAGGGTTTTCCTCGATATGTGGAGGTTGTGATGGAATAATGAAGTTCAATAGGTTTACATGGTTTTTTGGAATCTTTAGGAAAGGGAGGAGCACCAAAGGTAGGTTTCCACGTGGTTGTTTGAGATGGAGGATTGGTATCGAGGGTACCCACAAGTGTGCTTCTCTCAAATGGAAGAGTTAGGCTAAAGTCCTTGGCAAGGCTAGTTGCAAGATTGGGAGAGGATGTTTGAGTTAGCCCTAGTGATGGAGTTGTGAAGCCTTGTGTCAAATTTTGTGCAACAAATGATGGGGAAATCAGGGCTACATTTTCAAAGGCTTGACATTCCATTATTTCCTCCCTAGTAAGTTCAAAGAGATTGTTCATGATGTCTTCTATCTCATATGGTCCTGATAGTGATGAAGGTTGTTGTGATGGGGTAACTTGACTTCTCAGATCAAATTCTAAAGGATTTGGATCACTTGAGGTAAATGTGACTATGGTTTTCTCCATGATTCTCTTATGTTGTGATCTCGTCTTTACCATAAATTTTGTGTCACCTTTTGGAGAGTTGTGTTGAGATTTGTAATGTTTGAACTCTCTATTTGACTCAAATCTAGGTAAAAGGGACGGTCTAAGTATTTTTGAAGTAATGATGATAATGGGGGGATCAAAAGGTGGGTGATGTGGAGAGTGATCTTTGTAAACATTTTGGGACAACACTTTTGACTTGAGTTTGATGTTTTAATGTTGGGATAAAGGATGTTGATGAACTTGGAAATCTTTAGGGTAGACTCGTGACTGTTAAGATAAACTAGTTCAAATATGATAACAAACTTAATTAAATGCATGTAAAAGGATACATTTCACATACAAAGTATCCAAGTTAGGGTTTTGGGTTGATTGATATCCAAGTCAAAAAATGCTGGTGTATTCAAAAATTTTGCAAAGATAAATGAGGTGAAGGATGAAATTTGATGAAGGCATGAATGAAATGTTTGACCCAATTTTGACTTAAAGTGAACCTTTGTTTTCCAAGATCAAGGCAGTGAGAATGATGCTAGACCTCTAAAGTTTTCAAATCCTAAAGATTAATGTTGACCTAAATGAGAGGATAGATGTGGGTATGTAAATCTAGTTTGTCCCTCCTAGCTCAAGCATAATAATTTCTTCACAAAAAGTAATGATTGTGATAAAGTATTAAGGCCCACTTCCTACGAACTTTGAATTATGATACCTACGCCTATAATGGAAACATGTAGATCTTCCCCTACAAATTTTGATTATGTGATAGATCATTTAGAGGAGTTTAAAACCATGAAAAGGACCAAGGTTTTAGATAGGTTGATTATCATGAAAAAGACCTGGGTTTTTACTCATAAATAACATGTACATGCGTGGATGTTTCCTTAGTGCACATTCATAAAATTTACTAACTTGTTTTTGTTTTGGTAGAGTGCTGAAATGTGGCTTTTGATTGCTTTTGAACTAAGATGACTAAGTTTGAAGTGATGACCTGTAGACGTTCTCTTGGGGATTCTGATTTTGTGTGAGATCATTTAGAAGAGTTCAAGTTTATGGAAGAAAGGAAGATATTTATTTTCACAAAGGTGGTGATAATATGGGCCTTCCAGCCTCAATATCATCTTGTTCCTCTTTTTTTTCTAAGATGTTTGTTGTATTTCTCCATTGGGTAGGTGTTTCTTTTGTTAAAAAAGTGAAGCTTCTTAAACTACTAATGATATCGGTTTGTTCTTCATTTATGAGTTCAAAGTTTGGCTGAATGATAGCACCTTCAAGATCAATTTGTTTAACAGGAGAAATCGGTCTCCAAATAGTCATGTGGGGTTCAATTGTTTCAATTTATCTTGCTTAAGTGAATTTATTTTACCACAAACACTTATCTTGATTATGTTTTCAAATTAAATGTTTATGTCAAAAACATCATAACCTTCGCAATGCCCATTTTGTTAAAATCATGAGGTTGAAGCCATAATTTCCTATGTTGTGTTTGGAAAATATGGATTGAGATATAAGTCAAGATATTTAGAAATATCTAAGGATAGAAATCCTTAGGACAAGAAATAACATCAAGGCTATTTCAAAAGGTATCCATATTTAAGCCAAAGTTTTTGAAATTTTGAGAAAGATAGTGAATGTTTGTTTTGCAATATTTTGGAACCAAGAAATGTATTAAACTAACTCACAATCATTTACAATCCTAGGTTGAAATGGCCATACTTATTGAGTCCCCACTTGGGTTTCTCCAAACACTAAGACATTGTGAATATTTAGAGATTTGGTGACACTGGCTCCCGTCCATGGCACACACTTCTCGGGACCACCAAATCTCAAAATCATTAAAATCCTAAGATCCTAAGGATTTTTCTATTTCAACAATGAGTCGTACAAATGTGGGGTGGCTTCAAAATGACCATTATTGCACCAACAAGCATTAAGGATTTTTGGTAACTAAACAATTTGGCTCTTAGTAACAAACTGAGAACACCCAGTTGTATACACACTCACTTTGCCACTTAAGGCTCTTACTAAAATTTTTGTTCCACTTAAGGCATGGTACTAGGTGCAGTATGTTATACAATCCAAGATAGAAGGTACTCTCACAATTTCCCAACTTTTAATATAGCCCGCTGGTAAACATGCTTGCAAGAACTTGCCTATGAGCTTCCCATTGTGGGGTGTGTCTCATAGTAAGTCCTCTCTTAAGGGTGACACAAAGCATAAGTGTAATTAAGTATTTCTCTACACCCAAGATCACATGAAGCACAAGGGGATTAGATATGTACTATAAGTGCACACAAAAAAGAAAAGTACACATGGAGTGTTTCTCTTCACCCAAGATCACACGAAGCACAATGGGATTGGATATGCACTACAATTTTGTCATAGAAAAGTAGACACTGATTTATTTTACCGACTAAAGCTAAGATGAATTCATTTTATGAACCAAACAAAATGTTAAGTTACCTTGTTCAATTTTAAAACCCAAAAGACAATGATGAGATCAGGGTTCAATTTTAGTCCCATTTGAGTGCTCATTTTAAACCTAAATGAAATTTAGTGAGGTCCTAGAGCATAAAGTAAAAAGCATAAGAAATTGGTTTATAATTTCCCTAAAGCGTCAAGCACTTGTTAAAATCATAAAATATTAATATGAGAATGCTTCTTCACTTTAACTTCGTGTCATCTAGTCCTCCAAAAACCCTATTATTCTAACAACCAAAACAATGTTAGAAGCATGTTAGTAACCTAATGAAGTGAGAAAATTAAAGCACATGCTAAAAAAATTTGTTAAATTTCTTACCAAAGTTGGGAATCACTATTCATGATAGCGTCACTCTGGTTAACAAGGGTGTCACTCTATAGACAAACTGAAGAGCATGATAGCATCGCTATTTTGTCAGGTTTTGTCATTTTCAAATCTTCGATACCTCTATAAATTATTAGCATTGCCACTTGTTTAATCAACATTGGTGCATTTAATAGTTGTTGTTGTTTGAAATGATGATAGCATCGCTATATGGTGAAAACCTATAAAGGTGTCGCTGAAATTGTTTGGGGCATCACTCTATCCTGCAAAAGTCAAAACAAACAAAATTCAAGATAGAAATTGATTAAGTTGATGGTTTTCCCTCCTTCTAGCGCTAGAATGTCAACCAAGGATATTATTATTGGCCAATTATGCTTGATCCATGAAGAATTGAAGCATAATGTAGCCACTAATACTTAATCTAAAACAAGATCATTCAAATGAAAGTTAAGCTAAATATTTATTGAAACTAAACATTATGAACTGTGAAAGAATTTAAATGTCTACTCTAACCCATTTAAAACTTATCTCATTTTAGAATTGATGTCGTGTTAATGTGGAACAATGACCCTCTCCAAATCCCATGATCAATGAGCTTGTTCCAATCGATTCTATTAAAGAGAATTGATGAAATTGTTGTGATATATGAATGAAAACATGATTTTAATTTAAATGAGCATGATGTAAAAGCTAATCTACTATTATTTTATGCTAAATGATTTAGATATGCAATTTCTAAGCTAATCTAAATGAGATTTAAACCAAAAAGATTCAAACCCTAATTATTTAATTAGCTAAATGGATGCATGGAATCCATTAATGGAAGCTCAGCTACAATGCAACTAATTTAAACTAAAAGATACTGAATGTCTGCTAAATGCGGGTATGGGTATGAGTGATTTCAACAACATAAGTTTGTTCTAAAAGATGGATGATGGATCCATTTTCCCCCAAATAGTGAACTATTTATAGGAAAACAAATGAGAAATGAAGGGTTGAGATCAAAAAAGCTAATGAACAGTCAAGGATGGAGGAAAGAAGAGGCATGGATCATGGATTCTCATCAATGGATGAGAATGTAAGATGATATTTAATCAAGGGTTCTCATTGGGTATGTGCAGGATCATGATGGGCCAAAAAGTGGTGATATGATGGGTATGTGTAGGGTATGTGGCTGACTTTTTTTAACCCAAAATTGATGAAATGAAAAGAATTTTTAAAGAAGATTATCAACTTTCCACCAATATAAATTATGTTTTACTTTGAACTTAATAAATAATTATTATTCATTTTCTATTTAAATTACGACTAAAGTCTTGATTGATAGGTTGATTGAAAAACATCTATAGCTTTCAAACAGTAGATCACATTTTTTGAATTTGAAATACGTGTCACATTCTATGCTTCGCATACTATAGGATTAAAAATAATAAAATTGAATTTCATAAAGTTTTGACTAAGTTAAGCTGATCAGACAGACAAGTTTTATATTTTTTAAAAGTTGTAATAAAAAATCTGATGCAAGAGCATCCAATGGTGTAAGGGCAATCTTGCATCACCCAAAAATAGTTAAATTTCAAGTTTCTTAGTTTTTAGATGTTTTTACATTTTTGGATACCCTTTTCGTCATAATGAAATTCTCAATTTACGGTTTTTATTTTTTGTTCCTAGGTGGAAAGATATTGCAGTTTTAGTTTCCCATCAAGTTTCTCAATTTTTAGATATTTTTATATTTTTGGATACCCTTTTCATCATAATGAAATTCCCAATTTATAGTTTTTATTTTCTGTTTCTGGGTGAAAAGATATTGCAGTTTTAATTTCTCAAATTTGCACCTAAAAATCTTCCAAGTTAGATTTGAGGCACTTAGAGTTCCTGAAACGGCCCTAAAACTTGCCAAAATTGGCATATCAAATTTCAAGCATGTTGTTGACTTTGTTACATTTCCAATGGTTCAAACGGTTCACGAATCGGAGTCCCGAATCAAAAGTTATGGCCCCTGGAAGTTGGCGCACTTTCTAGAAGATACAATTGCAAATGTTCTTTTGAAATTTGAACTTCAAGTTGTAATTTTTTAGCGCAAAACCACCTAAACTAAAATTTGAATGTTGTTTTGGCTCCAAACTAAAGAGGAGCTCTATTTATGAGCGGGTTTCTAATTTTTGGGTAACTTTTTGAGGGACAAGTTCGCATATTGCGGAAGGGTTATTCTGTAGCTATTTGTAACTTGCATGTGTTGTAGAACTTGGGAATTTGAGATCCTCTGCATGTAAGAAGCTCCATTTTTTGAATAATAAAATTATTCTCTTGTTTGTGGGTTATTCTCTATGTCTCGGGTTGTGCCCTCATCAAGTGGTATCAGAGTCAGGTTTTCTTGAGCATGTGGACAGATCGCCGATTGTGAGGCAGTTCGCACCAGGACCGTGGTTGTGGGTCGAGGTCAAGAAAGATGCCTCCAAGAGTGATGCCTAGTAGGCATGGTGGTGCCAAAGGTGGTCGAGGCGACAGAAATGCTGGTGGACCAGATGCACTGGCAGCCCTCTAGAGACAGATTGACGCGTTACAAGAGTAGTTGAGAAGAGGGTTAAACCCGAGGGAGGAAAGTGAGGATGAAGGAGAGGAAAAAGGTTCAAATGTAGAAGAGGAAGAAGAAGCAATTGATCAAGACCAAATGTGGCTAATAAGGGCCATTTCGAAGATCGAGAAAAGACCCAGAGCAGAAGTCCCCAGTTATTCTGGAAGTCTGAACCCGGAAGAGTTGATCGACTGGATCAACGAGCTAGAAGAATATTTTGAGTATGAGGAATAGAGGACCTAGATCGGGTTAAGTTTGCGAAAATGAAGCTGAAGGGCCATGCCAATATTTGGCGGAAAGAGGTCTAGTTGGAAAGAAATCGAAGAGGAAAAGGAAATATCACCAGATGGGATTGCATGGTAGTGAAACTGAAGAAGTAGTTCATACCAGTGGACTACGAGTTAGATCTATTGAAGAAATTGCAAGGGTTGAAGCAAGGAAGCAGATATATGAAAGAATATACTGAATATTTTCACAAGATAATCATCAGAACGGGCCGCACAGAGGCCAATAAGGAGAAGGTAGCCCGATATCTTAATAGGTTACGACCGAGCATTCAGGAGGAGTTAAGCCTAGTCAGAATGACCACCATTGAGGATGTGTATCAGTTCGCTCTGAAGGTGGAAGAGAAGCTGAACAAAAGATTTGATGGCAAGAAAAAAGGACAAGGAGGTCAAAACGGAAGGGGCAATGGAAGACCTTCAGGAAGCCGAAATGATGATGAAAAGAAAAGTGAAGATGTGGGTACCAGCCAAAGCTAAAGAAATGACAACTTCTACTACCCTCATGATCAAAATAGTGGTGATCAAAGAGGTAGAGGATGAAGGAGATATGGACAAGGATCTGGAAGAGGTGGTTTCAAAGGAACGTGTTTCCAGTGTGGTGAAGAAGGGCATCGGGCTTATGAATGTCCACAACACCAAGGAAGGGCAGACAAAATGCTAGAAGGTCGTGGAAGGGTTGCACATGCAGATGAGGAGGCCCAATCTGAACATTTTAATGATGCTGAAAGGGGAGAAGCCCAAGTGATTAGGAGAGCCTTGGTGACTGAGGAAAAGGAACCAGAATAAAGGAAGAATCTATTTCGCACAAGGTGCAAGTGTGAAGGACAATGTTGTGATGTCATTATTGATGGTGGGAGCACTGATAATCTGGTGTCAGAGGAGATGGTCACAAAGTTAAATCTAAAGAGGGAAAGGCACTTGCATCCATATCGGATTGCCTGGTTGCAAAAAGACCACAAATTTTTGGTCAATGAGCAGTGCCTAGTAAAGTTCAAGATTGAGAGCTACCATGATGAGGTACTTTGTGATATCATCCCCATGGATGCATGTCACATGTTGTTGGGGAGGCCATGGCAGTTCTATAGGCGAGCTATACATGATGGCCATGCAAACACTTATTCCATGACAAAGGATGGGGTTCGTCACAAGTTGAAACCACTGAAGGAGACCGAAAAAAAGGTATGTAGTAGCACTAGAATTTGTTATGTAGATGGAAGAAAATTTTTAGAAGGTATGAAGCATGAGCATGTGTGTTATGCATTGATTCCTAGAGTGAGTAAGGAGGATAGTGAGAAGGTTCCATAAGAAGTTTATGGGATGTTGGATGAGTTTCAGGATATTACTTATGATAATGTACCTGAGGGTTTACCACCAATAAGGAAGATCAGTCATCAGATTCACTTGATTCCTAGAGCCAGTTTGCCAAATAAGGCAGCTCATATAATGACTCCAGCAGAAAATGAAGAATTGAATAGACAAGTTCAAGAGTTGTTGAGAAAGGGTTTGATACGGGAGAGTTTGAGTCCATGTGCAGTACCTGCAGTACTAGCACCAAAGAAGGATGGGGAGTGGAGGATGTGTATAGATTCCCTTGTTACAAAACGATAACAATCAAGTATAGATTTCCTACCAAGGAGGGATGACCTAATGTACGCTTGAGTGGAGCTCGCGATTTCACAAAGATTGATCTGAAGAGCGGATATCACCAAATCCGGATTCGTGAGGGAGATGAATGGAAGACTGCCTTCAAAACCAAAGAGGGCCTGTACGAGTGGTTAGTCATGCCTTTGGGCTAACCAATGCACCGAGCACATTCATGCGGCTCATGAATGTGGTACTAAAAGAATTTCTAGGAAGTTTTGTTATTGTGTATTTAGATGATATTTTGATTTTCAGTAAGATGTTGGATGAGCATCTGATGCATATTCAGAGAGCCTTTGAGAAGTTAAGAGAAGAGAAACTATTGATTAATTTGAAGAAGTGCAGTTTTGTGAAGAGGGAGTTAGTGTACATGGCGTTTGTTGTCTCAGTAGAAGGTCTCAAGATGGACCCAGAAAAGGTGAAGGCTATTCTAGAATGGCCTACCCCAAGAACTGCTACCGAGGTGAGATCTTTCCATGGTTTGGCTATTTTTTATAGAAAGTTCATTAGAAACTTAAGTAGTATTTGTGGACCCCTGACTGAAACAATGAGAGGAGATAGAAAAGAATTCAAGTGTAGCACTGGAGCGGCAAAAAGTTTTGAGCTGTTGAAGCAGAAGGTGATAGAGCAACTTGTTCTAGCCCTCCCAGATTTCAACAAGGTGTTTCAGGTGGATTGTGATGCCAGTGGTTGTGCCATTGGAACAGTGTTGAGCCAAGAAGGTAAGCCCATTGCCTATTTCAGTGAAAAGTTAAATGATGCCAAGAGAAAGTATTATGTATATGATCAGGAATTTTATGCAATAGTTCAAGCATTAAGAAATGGAGACATTATTTGTTGTTGAATGAATTTGTTCTATATACTGATCATCAGGCCTTGCAGTACCTAAATAGTCAAAGAAAATTAAATCAGAGGTATATGAAATGGGTAGAGTTTCTACAGAGTTATACCTTTGTTTTGAAACATAGGAGTGGGAAGTCAAATAGGGTTGCAGATACCTTAAGTAGGAGGTATACATTGATGACAAAGATGCAGATTGAAGTGGTTGGGTTCAATGAACTCAAGACACTGTATGCAGAAGATCCTAATTTTGCAAAGGCTTGGAAAGCTTGCAAGCAACCTGTTACAGTGGACAAGACAAGGTGGCTGGATTTCATAATCTAGGATGACATGTTATTTAAGGGAAGTCAATTGTGTATCCCAAGGAGTTCCATGAGGGAGAACCTGATAAAGGAGAAGCATACTGGAGGAATGGCAAGACATTTTGGTCGGGATAAGACCATCGCCATTATCAGTGAACATTATTATTCGCCTCACTTATCACAAGATGTGAAGAAGTTTGTGCAAAGTTGTAGGGTATGTCAGATGGCTAAAGGAGTGAGCCAGAATACATGCTTATATCAGCCCTTACCTATACCAGAGAGGCCATGGGAGGATATAAGTATAGTATTTGTTCTTGGTTTGCCAATGACACAACAAGGGAATGATTCAATCTTTGTGGTGGTTGATAGGTTTTCGAAGATGGCACATTTCATTCCATGTCAGAAGATCCATGATGCAGTCCACATTGCTGACTT